>OZ026507.1:15730454-16330454 GCA_964019985.1 Aurelia sp. 4 Dawson et al 2005 | reverse complement strand
GAGAACAAGAGAAATTTCTTCTTCCACACCAAATATCCACGGGGGGGATATAAGAAACTTTAAATTTTTATAAGAAACTGCTTGTAAGAAAGTCAAATCTCAGATCTTCCATAGTAAAGGTACCTGGGGATGTGCCGCCCAGAAGGGTATACTTTTTTGGACTTCTAATCTAGCCAAGGGTATACTTTTTGGCAATTTTAGTCGAATTTAGTCTAGGCAAGGGTATGCTTTGTGGCAATTTTGGTCAAAGTACTGTAAAAATTTGGTAATTTCTGCAAAAAAGTCTAATTTTCAAAAAAAATTTTATCCTGAGACTGAGAAAATTTGGCAAGCTTTGTCTAGAAAACGCCAATTCGGGGCACTTTTGATTGAGAAATTGGTCTAGCCAAAGGTATCATTTTCAAAAAAATTGGTCTCGCCAACGGTCCCATTTTGAAACTGTGGGCGGCACACCCCTACCCAAAATTTAGCTGAGAACCCCCCCTCCGGTGCAAATATCTTATCCTAAAGTGCCATACTCTGTCGACCAGCAAGTATGCAAAGGAGAGTTTCTATTTCTCTTGAGTTAATAACTAAATCCCTGACAGCATTGGAGAGACAGAATCAATCCATAACTGTACAGGAAGAAAAAATCTAGGGGGCTGCCAATGGGCTGCCAGACACAAAGCCCATGTCATCTACTAACACTTTTGCCCAACTGAGGGCAAAATTTTGCCTGGGGCTAATTTTAGAAAATTTTTCCAAGGTTGGGGGAGCTACCATACGCTTATGAATCAATTGCTCATTACAAAAAAAGAGTCTAGCCATGCTGATGGAAAATGTGTATGTTACGCTAAATATCTTTGGCGTGGAACAACAACAAGAACAATGGAAGAGCAATAGGTCTATTTATTGTCTTTATACAATTGGTGTGGCATAAGAAAAACAAACTACTCTCCACCCTGGGAGTCAAGAAAATATCTTTTGCACTTGCTTGGCTTGGGCATGCAGAACATTCATAGGACCTCCTGAATGCATCTTACAGCAAGACTTACATTAGTCAGATCCAAACACGAAAACAATTCTTCATCAGTCACTCTGAATCGCATGTCCTTTCAATCCAAGCTGAAGGCAAGCCCCCATTGTTTGTTTGTTAGGCCTGGTTAGTGGAGCCTATCCTAGGAGGAACATTATTCAAGGAATTCGGACTGTTTGTAGCTCGCAAATCAGAAATAAGTCAGCCCAGAATGAGCAAAAGATACTAAGTTACCGATTACCATCAAACCAGATCCATAGCTCACAATAAAACTAGTATTTTGTTACCTTTCAGCAACTTCTCTCCTCTCTGCTTGGCAGTTATTCAAAAAAGAAATCGGCGTGGCTTGGCGCACAGCAATGCACTCATCATCTCGCAGAACAACGCGTCTCCTTTTGTGCGACGCGCAGAGTAAGACAATACCCTCCTCCGCCTCCGTTATGATGCAAAAAATTTCTCATCCAATCGTTGTTCCTTTTGTACTCTCGAGTACCGAATAATCGTCCCCCCCCCCGCTTATCAATTTTTGAAAAATTTTCCAACCCCCCCCCCCGTTCGAAAAATGAAAAGATGGTAAACATAATTTCTGAATAAACGCAAGAAAGAGTCGCAAGAAGTGCATTCAACAAAAACAGAACGAACTCAAAAGTAAATGTATTAGTAACATCACTGTTCACAGAAATCAGAGACGTGTTTACCTAAGAAAACGACTATTTTCTGTTTCTCCAAGACAGAAACTACGATTATTCCAGCCCCCCGATTACTGTTATATTGAACCATTTCCAACCCCCCGATTACTCTCACGATTACAATTACGATTACAATCCCCGTTTATTCGGTACTCCAGAGTAGAGGTATTTTTTGTGAGAAGAGACTCATAATCCCGGATCGCCGAAAAATCAATAAACTCCAGCATGTCCTACCCCATCATTCTTGTTTCCTGTATCAAGTTGCTCGGAAAGTACTTGAGTAATGTCTAAACATTGGTGGTGGTGGGGGGGATTAGATATGATTTTACGAAACTCCCAGTACTGGCCCAAATTCTCAGTTTCTGGCGTACATGTGTACTCTGATTTGGCAGTTGCAAAAGCTAACAAATTTTTCAAAACTTGCAAGCAAAGTTTCCATCTCTTTCTATCAGAAAGGATCTTAAATTATAATATTATTCACAAGCGAACAACATTTAAAGAAATTTGTAGGAACTTGGCGAATTTCAGTATGCGATGTGGACAACGTGCATGGCTTCGTCGAACTTTTCGGATGCCTAAAAAATACTTGAAACTACGTTTCCTAACTCCTTGGTAAAGTTTAGTGAAATTTAGATAGGTAGGCTTTATTTTCAGTTTCAACTGCAGTCAAGTCGTGCCTTTAATAAAGTCATTCCACAAAAACAGCATGATTTTTTCCAATGTAAAAATAAACTTCTTCAAAACAGGGTGTTCATACCATGGTATGAGATACACATTCCAAACATCTGCCAAATGTGTACAATCCACCTTTTCAAGATAAGAGGTGCGAAAGCGGAAGTCTTTTGTTGTTTGAGTTGTTGCGTTTTTGAGGCTAAAATCTTGTTCTGCATACAAAGTTTAGCATAGAAGCAAATTTTTACTCTCATATCTGTCTTCGTTTAGAAATTACGGCCATTTTAAAGAGTTTAATGTTATAAGGGCTTTGACCGTGAAATCAGATGTTTGGACAAATTTTGTCCAAACATCTGATTTCACGGTCAAAGCCCTTATGATTTCTAATTCTTTATTTGATCGTAATTTCCAAACGAAGACAGATATGAAAGTAAAAAGTTGCTTCTATGCTAAACTTTGTACGCAGAACAAGAGTTTAGCATCAAAAATGCGAAATTTCAAACAACAAAAGACTTCCGCTTTCGCACCTCTTGTCTTGAAAAGGTGGATTGTGATTGTGAATTTGAGCCAGTATGGAAGGTTTCTTGAAATTTTAACAATATTGGTTCAACATTCTCTGTAAACTCAAAACACAAATGTTGTGTCTGTGGGTTCCAGATGTAGGTAGAAATGCCGGACTGTCTCATTATGTTGTTTATGTTTATTTGCCCAATGGTTCAGCTATCATCCCTCTGAGCTTTATAAAGAAATTACACCATGCTCAGTCCTAAAGAACTGAGACGTATTGGAGACAAATTTAACTATATTAACCATACAATATTACTATGTACCATTTAAAAAGAAATTGTGCATGAATCAGCCCACGGACCCCCCATTTAACTCACTTCATTCTCAACTCAACCCCTTCAATTTTAAAACGACGGGCGAACCCTGCGCTTTGACGGGCCCTGGTATGCACCAGTTGAAGGTAGGTAAATTGATGTCAAAAAAGAAGACTAATTCGTCGTGAATGAAATTCATCGTGAATTTCACTCCTTGCACAGTATATAATTGATTCAAACCTGTTCGCTGAATCGATAGATCTCATGGCAATTCTAAAAAGTAGGCCTCGCAAATGGTTAAAAGTTAAACGTAGATCCCACAGAGATTTGCACATCAAAGAAAACCCAAAGACTGGATGAGATGTACCACTGTTAACAAGGGTTTTGTCAAAGGAAATCATTCTAAAAATTGAGAAAATGCTTTACTTTCTACATGCTTTGTCAAGTTACAAAATACTTCGGGAGATAAAAACTGCCACAGCCAGGAAGATGGCAAGAGCTGCGTTTCGTCGTGCACACAAAAATTATTACATTTAGAAAAGTTTTAACAACTCTTCATCAAGCCCATCATCAAGGCATATGTCCGACAATTCACATCTTACTACAGAAGAGCCTGCACGATTCTGCTTAGCCAATAACGGAGTACTTTGTACATTCTGATCTGATGAAATCAGCTGCGTATGGTGAGTCTGACCGTTTAAAAGTCCTGTACAATTCATTTTCTTGTTCAAGGACTCTGTAGGGCAAACGTTTCTGTCAAGAGGCAAAATAGGGCAGCAAGAATTCATACCAGAGTTAACATCTGCATCTTCAACGTCATATTTTTGATGCATACGACAATCATGTCCTACTGCCTCATAGTCGCACACGGCTTCCGACGTTTCCTGAAAGAACGTCGAGTCATCAAATTTTTCTCCTCTCCATTCTCGAAATCGTAAATTGTAATCCACTTCAGTTCTACCAAATCCATGAGACTTTCCTTGTCCTATTTCCAATGAAAATTCCTTATTCAATTGCTCCTCGAGGCTTTCCGATATCTTCTCATCCATATAACTTGCATTCATATCCCGTTCAGCAATACCAGAGATGTCCTTTCCTTCCAAAAAAGAAGCATTGAGACATTTCTCGTCAGAATAAAAGTTGGAAGCCCGTTTTCCACGAGTGCCTGCTGCTGTAAAAAAACTTTGGAAGCTATCTTCCCTTCTCAAAGTTTTTCGACAAGATGAGCTATCATTGACACGTCCAGAGAACAATTCATTTGCGAGTTCATTCGATTTGAAGTGTTTCTGTTGACTAGATTCTCGCAGCTGTAAACATGGAGCTTTTTGGAAAGACTTTGCAGACAGCTCTGTGGTTGCACTCGAGTTATATCTAGACTTGCAATTAGGCAGATCTGTGGTGTCTTCGCTGTTACACTTAGACTTACTAATATTACATGAGCTCACATGCACTCCTGCAAATTCTGATTCTGTATTCCCAACACTCGACATGTTCTCGACATCTAGATCATCCCATCTAAAATCCTCCTCCGCATCAAATAAATCTAATTCCTTTTCAATTCTTTTCTCAGCATCATCATGTATTTGCATTTGGTTTGCATAATTCTGAGATCCAGATTTTGCAAGCCCCTCCTCGGCAGATAGATTAAAGTTCCAAGATTTGATGTCGTCTTCAAAATCACTTCCATCACATTCCAGATAGTCTGAGATGGATAACAGTTGTGAATCTTGGACTAAAACATCTTCTGTTAGATCATCTGAATTTGACAAATATTCCGTGAAATCTTGTGAGGTTCTGTGTCTATCATTTTCAACATTTTGTTCTTTCCAATGACAATCAGCCCTCTTTGTGTTTTTTGGATTATTTTTTTCCTCAATCATAAATGAATCTTCACATTCTGCAATCTCTACTGCTTCACAAAGCCATCTTGAGCTGTCTTCAAACTCATCAATTATATATTCACTGTCATTTAAAACTGGATTAACCTCATCTGGAAGCAATCTTTCTTCAGATTTGAAATCATGACAATCTGGATCATGACATTTTTGATAAAACACTTTAACTCCCATGTCAACAATAAAATAAATATGATTGCTTCTATGGGGGCGTTTGACATTGTCACACCAATGATTCCTATCAACGTCATATAGCATTAAATTTAAACTTTGAAAATGAATCCAATGACGGATTACCCCTTGAACTCCTCCTTTGTTAATTTGTGTTTTGATGAATTCATCAAGTTTTGGGAAAGGAGAAGCTCTCCTGTATCCTTCTTCAGTCCTTTTTTGCACATCTGAAAAACAAGATTAAAATATATGTTATAAAATTGTCTTTCAGAGACCATCAAAAAGCATTTGATAGGAGGTATAAATGCCAAAAAGCATTTGATAGGAGGTATAAATGCCAAAAAATTTTGAATTTCTTTTTTGTTCATATAAATACATAAAAATATGTAAAAATATGTATTGTATATGACATAGGAGAAGAATAGCTTGATAACGAAACCTCATCTGATAAGGCACTGCAGAAACTGCATATAACAGTTTCATCATGCACTCTCACTGAAGGAAATGTTTAGATACATACTTTGAAAGTAAAAATCAAGAGTTTTGGGCCTATGGAAAGAAAAATCAACATTACCTTAATTTGAAATATGTTGAAGGGAGCTAGGGGTGTTCAAATTGATGACTCTTTGCCTATGCTGATGCAGCTTCTGCTCTAACACTTGATAACTTGTCGCAAGAAAGTAAATTTCCGTGAAATATGCTTTCCTGCCTGTTTCAAGTACAGTAACATATTGCTGATTATAGAACCCCAGAAAACATGAAAAAGTGACATAGTTTTCTTGGAAGGATTCAAGCAGCCTTGGAAATTGAAGTTGAAGCAAATCTGCAGACTTAAATCAGTGGTGGAAGCCAGAATATGAGTTTCTTGTAAAGTGGTTTCTTAAATGCAGGACTTCACTAATTCTCATATTATAGCAAAGATGTCAAAGTCATACCATTACAAAATCCTCTGCTAGGCACCGCATTAACATCACCAAATGTCAGCACTTTGATCTCATAGTCATGTTTGTCATCAAAACATACCAAAGTGTCTAAAAAGAACAATTTTTCCAACTCATCAGGATTCTTTCGGAATTTCTTTCTTGTTTTCAGATCACCATGAAAACCACTTTGTTCTGCAACAACCAAAGCTGCATTTTTACCAATCTTGGTGGAACCATACAGTCTGAAATTTCTATTTCTTGAATAAACACCAAGATCACAAAAGAATGTCATCTCTCCATCTTGGTTTTTTACAAAAAGTTTCTCAACATCCAAGGAATCTGGTGGGAGGATCTCCTTTTCGCTGACATTCATTGTTTTCATACTTGCAAATTTCACATCATCTGCTTTTGAAACTTTTATTCTTGTCATCTCATAAATATATTTCACAAAGTTACCACATACAACGTTATTAGCAAGCACGGCATTTGGTAGATGGAAAATTAAATGCCTTGAAAATTTCACTTTAGTGCTGGAATCCAAGTCAACAATGTGCCCTCTATTGCATGAAATTCCAAAGATTTGTAGCAAATAGTAACATGCGGTTTCTATAAATATTTCTAAAACTTCAACACCATCTAAACCGGGATTCACATCTTTGTAGAATTCAAGATCAAAATACAGCCTGCATTGTTCTCCATCTTCAATCATCTCATAAAAATTCCTTTTATTTCTGGGAACCTTTTTATAATGCTCCCAAAATTCTTCATAACTCGTCACAATATATAATCTTTTGCCATCAGTTGACAATTCCCTTGCAAAAATATGAACGTTTTTGTTTATTCTTTCCTTGCATTTTGCAGCATGCTCTTGAGCCTGCAATTGAGTAGGAAATTCTTCCCAGACCTGGTGAGGTGCAAAACAACTCCTTCGTTTGACTTTCACCAAAGGCCTCTCTTTTAACATCTTTGCTTCTTCTTCTATTTTCCGCAGCTTGCAATGAAATGAAATATTTTCCTTGCTTGTGGCTTTAGGCCCACTCCCGCCATAGAAGGCAGACGTAGAAATAATATCCGCCATCCTCGTCAAAAAATCGTTTTTGCGATATGATGTAACCACAAAGTGACGACTAAAGGGCTATTTGAACTGCTGAATCGTAGGATTTCATTCAACCTCCATCTAACTTTTGTTTTTTAATGGTTTTGTTTCTGTCTTCAATTTTCTAACCATTGCTTTGGCGGCCATTTTGAAACTGAGCTTTCCCGCTCGCTTGTGTTTCCCGCCAAATCCTCTCCTCCGCAGGACTGATTGTTCCAGTGCAGGTTCCTGACCTGGGGTTCTCTCTGGAAGTCATTGCTTTAACGACCTATTGCCAATTTCAGAGTCTGGAAATCAAAAATGCCCAAAGCAAACCGATTCACAGCGTAATTTGAACCGTTCAACAAAATCAAACCTTTATCGAACCTTAAACTTACAAACTTTTACAATTCAAGTACAGCATTTTGGACGAGGGGTACTTCGCACCCAAAAATAAAAATCCAACATTAAATATTTTTAATCCACGTGAAAAATTCACGATTACTGCACCAGGTAGGACTTGAACTCGGTTCATCAAATATCCTTAAAAATCCAATTTTCTGAAGAATCTTGAGCGAGCGAGTACAATGCCCGTCGAAGGATAAATGGTTTTTGCTTAGACCCCATCTTCTAGTTTCATACAGTCTGAAATATCACTGTGGATCCCTAGACGACAATGAATCTTTACACTTTTCATCTTTAAGCATTTCGCTTTTATCAAAAGATTTATAAATGCCCAAAGCAATACTTCGCAATATTTCTTGTCTAATTAGCTTTCTATATTATGAGAAACTGCCGCATTTCTTCAGGAAGGGTTTGCAAAAACACCAATCTTTAGCATACACAGCAAAATATGAAAGTTATCTTCACCACTTTTTAATATTGCTGTTTTCTGTTATTCCTACTGATCCAGGTTCCTTGCAATTGTTTGTCAAGGCCATCACTTGAATGATTTAATTTTGAATAAATACAGGCAGGTAAAACGCTGAAGGTAGCACCAAAATCTGAAGGTCGTAATGTGCAATTCAACCTCGTAAAAGCAATAATATACAAGATGTTTCGAAAAGAGACGCACTGATGCTTAAAAATATAACACTGAAACAGATCTAATCAATCAGTACAAAAGGATACGTGCAGACTTCGAATGTAGTTAGTTTACTTCTCTATCATAATCAACATTTGCAGCAGGTTTGGAAAAAACTGAGAAAAGGTCTTGTTGACTTTCATGAATTTGGTTAATCTAATGGTCAACTAAACGCAATCGGGTCTCCCGAAAAAGTTACTCCTGTTTGAGAATCACCAAAATTCTATAGTAAGATCGACCTTCAAATTCCCTTTTGACAAGTAGATGAAAGACAAATCATTCTTCCACGCATAGCTGGTCGTTTGATTGCTTTCCAAATTAGTCAGTTTAGTTCTTTTTGGGGCTGCCAAGTTTTGGAGCACATTGCAAACCCGGGGAGGGGGAGTACTTCGTTGCTAGGTGATACTGGACGTTCTGCTTATATGGATGGGTTCGTTCAACTAAGATTCCTTTCATAAGGGTCTTTTATAGATTTTAATCCTAGTTTTGTGAGCAGATTTTCAGAATTTTCTTATCTGCGGGTCCCGTGATGATAATCTGCACCAAACATCTGAGAACCTCCTTGTAGTTTGCTTCAGAAACGATGAAGTCAAGAAAGCAACAAAGATAATAACAGAATCTGGCCAGTCAAAGCTGAAGAAATTTGCAAAGGCCATGCATCTCCAGTTTGACAAAACTCATTCAGATGGGTTAGAAATGTCTTAATAGTTGTGCAAATGAATTTAGAATTCTTGAATATTCTGTCTTACAATGGGTCCTTTCGTCATTTCGGAATTATCGAGATTTAAAAGAATTTGCATTCAGTAAGGCTTTGACCATGAAATGAAAGTTTTGACAAAACTTTGTCCAAATTTTGATTTCAAGGTCATAGCCTCATAACTGTAAACTCTTTGAATCGCCAAAACTTTGAAATGAAGGCAAAACAAGATTCTCGCCTCAACAAACCAAAATCTTAAACAACAAAAGACTTCCGCTTTCGCACCTCTCATCCTGAAAAGGTGGATTAGGTGTAGCTTTTATTGGGACATCCGGTATTAAAACATGTTTCTGACAAAAATCGTGATAATTTAACAGTACACATGACAATCACTTCATTTCGTTCTGTGAATTAAAATCAAACACTTTTTAAAGGTCCTTGCGGAGGAAACAGGAAAAACTCTTTACGTAGCTGCGTGACAATCGAAGCGATCTGTCTCTTGTTGTTGGATACTCTTTGTCCAGTTGCAGATTTCTTTGTAGCAACGATTGCATTGGCACGTGTGAGCATGCGCAAAACATCCATCTTGTGAGCATATGCACGGAATACTTCTACGATGGCTTGAACGAACCTATCAACGAAAGAATTTGCTAAGCGTTGCACTGAAGGACAGTATCAGTTGATCACATTGAAATCGTCCAGTGAAAAAAAAATGAAAGAAAGACAATCAGAGGATTATAACTATGCACTTTGTTGAAATCGAGGACAAATCACTCCAAAGTTAACAAGCTAACATACGGATTTTAGAATTCTAAATATCTCTCGGATTTTCCAAAAAAAAATTTATTCAAAGACTTTCTGCAAGATTCAAAATCAGAAATAAACAAATTAGCGAGTGGCATGAACACCTCTAGAAGGCACTGAGTATTCTTAACGGTGCAAACCATCAGAGAGAACGTGAAAGAACATTAAGAAGATGCAACAATGAAAGGGCAATTGAAAAATAAAGGATTCAAAATAGCTAGGCAGCAATCATTAAGTCATAAGATCACATGACATCAACGAAAGATGCAAAGGAATGCTGAGAAAGACTGAAATTCAATTCATGCAACCCCAGGGAGAAATTTGAGAAATTGTTTTCATACACAAAAAAGTTTTCCGCCAATGACTGTGCTGTTCTCAGTACAAAATTGGAGCTCCGGACGAAAATGTGACAATCTTTCGATCACAAGCAACCATCTCACTGGGGCACTTCGATGGGGGTGTATTGCTTCATAAACACATTTTTACTCACCAAGATCCTCTCTGAGAATTCCTCCAAGAATAATATCCAGGAACAGTCGAATATCCATAAATAAAATCTGACTCAGATGGAAGCGAAATTTCATTTGTACGATCATCAGCAGGACCATCTGTTACATCTACGCTTTCCATGTAATCTGAACCTATCAAGTAAGAACAGAAGACCGTTTAATGGTACAAATGATAGCTTGCCTAACGTATATCAGCTTCTATCGAGTTCAATCAAGTCTGACTCTTGAAGGTCTCGATTATTTTATCAAAACTATTTACTCCTATCATAAAGCTTTTCCACGTCAGAGTATTTGCAAAATCGGACCTCAAAATGTTTGTAGAAATGTGCAAATGGAAAATCACAACAAAAAATGCCTACGAAATCTTAAACAAGAGTCTGAATCCAATGATAATTTTATAAGTTTATCTTAAATATTCGATTGAGTGGCATAAAAGCTTCGATTACTTGTTTTCACGTTCGAAAATTCTACAAAACGTACATAGATATCGCTCGATTCAAATTCTTTTTTAAAGTAGCTAATACAGTACGTCTGTCAATGATACAAGTTCTAACACGGCTCAATCAAGTCTTTCATATGACAACATACAAAAATATTGCCTGATGTAGACTCTTCTGTAGCATAGCTAGTAGGTCAATTAGATCAAAATACCAATAGACTTTTCAGCTATTCTCAAAAAGGGCCTGGATCGAGTGTTATCTTTATACACATTTACACAAAATCGCCGCGGAACCGTGCGGTCTTCTCTATGCTTTGTTTATCGGCCGCGAGTGGGAGGATGCTTTGCAGTGCGGGCAGAGAACAGAAGTTTACACATTTGCTTCAAAAAAACCTTCGGTACCTTGACATGCTTGAAACAGAAACATCTTCGGTTTCCCAGACAGATTTCTTCCTCTGAAATACCCAGTTAGCTCTCTGATGTCTACCGTTCCGTCTGTTCCATAAACAACCCCTTCTTGGCCATGGCTCAAAATTGCACATGTAAAACAACCCAGGTTGCTGTAGTCCATAATTGCTGCTTGTTTACAAAGCTTTCTCATTTCATGACAAGACACATTATTATATCGATGAACAATGAAGCCTAGTTCTGTAAACAGTTCCTCAAGTGCATCAGCATCGACACCTGTTCCATTACGGGGGTAATTCTCCATCCCAGAGGCAGGCAGAAATTCTTTATTATTTAGAAGTAAGAACAGTCCTCTTGGGTATTTGTCCATAGGATAATAAGTATCTGAATCAAGGTTGTAATCAATTCCTTTCAAAGATGGAAGGCGTCGCATTGGTTTCGGTGATGCATCTTTTTTGTCTGATCTTCCAAAGAATCTGCCATCACCTTGATCTAGACAAGAGAATACAGCTTTCAAGTAACTTCTCATAAATGGTTATTTCAAAAACACAGAAAATTTCCACAAATAGAAAAAATTGAAGAGTTTTGCTTGAGCAATTTGTGTTGTTTCAAAAATCTAAGGTGATATCTAATTCGTGACAGAATTGGGGCTATGAGGCAAAAGGTTTCACCATATAGAAAAATCAGTATGAAAGAAACAGTAGATCTTATTTCTTCTTGGTCTGTAGTCTGAATCATTGCTTAAAAAATTGATCAAAAACAGTCTTGATTCTAAAACTGCAACATTTTCAAGGGTATATTTCAACAGAATTCTTGCAATATCATTTTCTGAAAAAGCTCAGTTGTGCTAATACACAAATAATGATCTTAAATGTGAGCAAGTTTTGCCCTGTCATTTATCAACAATAAATTCTTAATATATGGGGATGAAATTACACTTTGGGGATCCTTTCAAAGAAAAAAACGGAACTCTTTTGGTGGCAGTTATGAACACCTGCCGGCCATTCTTCCACTCACAATCCAAAGCAGTGAAAATATTGCCAGCACCATGGAAATATTTGTTGCTATTTATTGCTCTGCCATAGTTATGATATGCAAAGACAGGATCTTCTTGATGAAATTGACACACCTCAAGGCTTATCAAACCTCTGTAATAAAGTGCTTCTCAAAACCCTCCTTTAAGTTGATGAAAAGTTGCCATCAATGTCAAATACTATGATCCTTGAGGCTACAATGAAGTTTCCATAAGCAAGAGAATGCTTTGAATGAACCAATGCCATCTTTTCTTCAGTATAAGTGTACAGTGAGCTCTCAATACCAGGATTCCTTTGTTTGACTGACCCCTATTCTTAATGACCCCGTTTTTCATTGACATAATCCCTTGCATACTAATTCTTGGTTCAGAAACCCCTTTTGGTTTGGACCTACTCATAGGTTCCTTGATGGTTCGTTGTATGAAGATAAAATATAGGACAGTGATCTCTCATAGTGGTTCCTATTTTTGTGTAGTTCCTGGCAATTATTTTCTTGAATTTGTATCAATATTCATTACATTAGTATTCAGTATTAATACCTATTTTCAGTATATAATATGCTCAATATGAATATATAATACATATTCATATTATGTAATTAGTTAGCATATCTATATGATGTAATTAGTGTCCAAGTGAAGTGTTATAGCTACAGGGTTGCAATGTATTTTCATACTCCTTTTGATATTTTCTAATAATGTTATTTTCTGTAAGCAAATTGTCTATTTTAAGAGAATTTCTATAAAAATTCACTTTTGATAAAATTCATATCTACTCAACCAAGGAATATGCTGGATCATTCTACACAGAATGAAAACGGTTTAGGATTTTCATGTCCTAAATCTCCAAATCTCAAATCTGAATTTCTTGAGACTTGCATGCTCCAAATCTCAAGAAAATTGACCATCAAAGGTCCTTTGACACTGTTTTTGAGATGAACCCTTAGCTGATAGTTTTCAAAGTTTGCTTACCTTCACCAGCAGAAGGTCCATCAGATTCCATTCTTTTCTCTTCTGATTCTACTGCCATTTGTTTGTCTGGATTCCCTTTCAAATCATTATTTTTGGTCTCTTGAATTCTGCCATCTGTAAAAGTAACATCAGTTTGACTAATCATCATCATACAATGAAGTATGAATCTAAAACCCTTTTTCATCAGTAAAGCTCTTGAAATTATATATCTATGCTTTGGGGGCAATCATTTCCTTTTTGATATAGAATGTACCTTCAGAGCTCAAAATGTTGGTAAAACTATCTGAAAGCACTTTGTGGCTTATGTTTGATCATACAATACAGATTGCTAGCCACAACAAGAATCTCATTTACAACTCTTTTTAGAACTGGTGTCATTTCCCAATAGTCCTATTATTGCCATTGTCTCTTGGCACCATTCAATACTTTCCTATCTGTAAACCTTTTTCTTGCTGCATCCTGAGAACAACAGGAAATTGTACTTGTGTTGCAAAACTTCTAGTAGGGGCCTGGAACTGGACTGTGAAAAATTACCTTAAGCTTAAATGGGCCTTTAATAACATATTTGGCAATGACTGGAAAGATTGCAGGGATAAGAGCAAGAGGTAGACAAAGAATTACATTTATGAGCAGTGGTGGCGCCATGGAGGGACTGGGGGGACGCATCCCCCCATTCGTCACCAGAATCAATTTTTTAATTTGTCCAAATCCGAGGAGAAATTTTCGGAGGCGGGGTGAGATTTCACAAAGGTACTTTAATATTATATGAAATTGCCTGCCTTAGAAACTGTAACTTTATGTTGTGTAGGAACTTTTCATATTGTTCCTTATCAAGACTATCTCTAGAACAGGCTTAATGACTATATCTGAATGAGAAGTAGAGACTAGTTTCATTACTACCGCACCTGCAGTAGCAGACATATAGCTTTGTTTGCAACATTGGTCATCAGAAATCCCAAAATATTGACAGTCTCGCTGCTCCTTAATGTCGAATTGCATATGAACAGCGTTCCCCCTGCTGTAAACATGGGCATTCCCTGTCGGTAAAAAGGCGTTTCCTAGCACAAAAAAGGGTGTGGTCTCACAAATTTTCCGAGGCCTCCACCCCCCAGACCCCTGATTCCCCTTCGTCCCCCCATTTCTTGGTGGCTGGCGCCGCCACTGTTAATTAGTATAATCAGACAAATGGGAGTCAAAGGATAGATGGAATTGGACTGACATAATCGCCAACGTTGAACAACATGGCACATATATACATAGATAGATAGATATGTAGAATAACTGATTTGCATTTTTGCAAAAAATGGCAACTAATGAGGAAGGGGCAACACTATATTTAATAAAAAGATCCCCTCAGTATCTCCTTCGTTAATTATTTGAGGACTTAAGTAAAATATATACAATTGCTCTACTAGCAGCAAAATTGAAGGAAAGAGTCAACTCTTACTGTATTTTGGCTGTTTTCAGTTCAGTCAAACAGGGTACAGTGGGTGAGTAAATTTCCTTTGATTGTGGAAATGTAATATAAATCTGGCATCTATTTTAGTTCCTTACCCATCACTTTGGCAGTTAAAGCTGTCAACGGAGAAGGGGTTATCTGTTCTCTTAAGTGCCAAATTAACAGTCCTTGAAACTATGAAACATGAGTTGAAGCCCTTTGCATAACAGTGCATAACTTAATTCGTGAGTTGTTCCTTCAGACAAGGCTGCTACGATACCAAACAACTCACCAATGGCAGATTTATCTTCTTCATCCATTCCAGCCTCAATCAATGCAGATGCCTTTTCATCATGTCTTAACAATACTTCTAAATGAAACAGCTTCAGCTCTCTCAAAGTATCACAAAATGCAGTGAAGGCCTTGCCACCCCTTTTTGGCAGTATGTCAAGTAACTTTTCATTTTTCCTTTGGGGAGTTGCTTCAGCATTTATAAGCTCTCTATCTTCCTCACTCAGAATTTCACTGGAGTAAAGATAGGATGCAACTCTTTCCCCATCCATGTCTCTTATAAGATCCATTCTGTTGGAACGCAAGAGTTTTCTGTGCTTTTCTTCCATTCCTACCATTTTGAAGTCTTAAAATGACAAACCTGAAAGAAAGGGGGCATTATTTTGCAGGCTGATCTCACAGGGAGCTTATAGCATGGTATCTTTGTTGATATTTGATTATCAACATAACTCTGGAGTACTTATAAACACTGAAGTTTAAAATGCAAGCTGAGAAAACGCATTCTCCATCGTTTTGGTCTATAAGATCATTGGTGTTCTGCAATTTCCATTACGGAAATTTTGGTAGCCTCCACTTGTTGTTGAATGAAAGATAAATTCTGCAAGAGTTAGGTTATTATCATACCTTCTCCCTTGGCCAAGAGCTCTTGGCCGGCATTCCGTCAAACTTTGTCCAGCTCAGAACTGACACTGGCTAAAGTTTGCGGAAACCAACTGCTTTCCAAATATACAAACACCCGTAAAGTTCGCACCTTTCCAATGGTATGGTCCCCCACCGGCATTTCCTTCCACACAAACAGCCCGTTGGGCCTAAACTTTGCTCAGGTCTCTAACTATTCAATCAATTATTAACAAAGTTCATGAAATATACTTAAAGTTGCGTAAACAAATGGTGAAAGTCATAAAGTACTAAATATTTACCGTAAATGTTCTTGAATCTTTTTGCTGCGTGATTTCTGTAAAGTGTTGCTAGGGTTCGTCACGCTAGGCCTGTCTTTGCCTTTGCATTGACTTCCTGGGAAGGCTTGAAATAGCATACGTCATCACAAGGGAACTCGAAAGTGAAATCTAAATCTTTTTATTGAACGCGCAAGAACAGGAGAGGCGCGCGTACGGCCAGGGGGGACTGCCCGATACGTGACCTACTTTGCTCATAAGTTATTTCGTCTGAAGCAAAAATGAAACTTTTCATTCAAATTTTGAGGCTCTGGTACTCAGGGTAAAATGAAACGTGGATCGAGGAAATTTCCCCTTAGCCGACCTGCTTTGTCTAAGTTGCTGTGCCTTTTTAACCGCTCTTTGCGAATAAACATAAATTCCTCGCCAATTAATTGACTGCTTGCTTGCACCATGGATACCAGCTTGCTCGCTGACTACTTGCGTGAATGGAAAAGGTGAATTTAGAGTTGCGTTTTAGCGCTAAGCGCTGGGATTGCAGAAGTAGCTAAAAGCACTAATCGAGTCCGTGACCCCTTATCATGACGCTGCAGTGGTGGGGCCCTACCGGGTATAGAAACTACGGGGCCTCACTGATTTGGCTGCAAAGCTGCAAAATCGGTCAGAGGATTACACCAATGCGCCACAAAATCTTCAAGAAGAAGCAACAGATACGCCTGAATAGTGAATAATTTCATCGAAATTTACCAGAGAATATAAATAGTTACAGAATACAATTCAAAATATTGTTTACACCTGCAAAGTACAACTGTGTGTGCCTCTTTTACTCGTGCAATTTAAAAACTACACCTACATTCACTGTAAATCTTGTTAATATTTTGGAAAATTACATCAGTAAGTTTCTGTAATAAAGACATACTGCATTCACGCTGACTTAGTTAGCCGGCTTTACCTAAACCAGTTTAAATTGAAGTAATAAAACGAGCTCGGTTTGTTGGATTGACCAATTAGAAGGCCGACTCGATAACCTGTTTTTCAAAAAGGTGCTTCTAGTTGGTTTAAAACTGGAGCATTAGGGATAATTCACATCTACATTTTGAACATGAAATTACTGTTTAGTGATCGTCCGGAGTTACCTTTAGCCAATTCAATCGAGAGTAAATTTTATCGGCAATTTGGGTGTCCGGATGTCGCAATTTAGACATCAAGTTATTTAGCCAGTGACTTCGACTGTTCAGCACGGAACAGCCATATGTTGGCTCAAAATATCTGATATTTCTGGATATCAATAAAAGTAATCGGCACTGCGTATCATCGGCACAAACTCGGCAACATATTTTATCATCCAAGTGCCGAGATTAAATTGGTTTTATCAGCTGTTTTTCTTGCCCGACTCGCAAACCAAACGAGGAAATCGTATCAGGCTGCCGTTTTCCTTTGACTTGCAACTATTAAGAGATGTCACCGTGCCAACAATTTTTAGCGGGTCAATTCTGACGGTCCTTCAGAGGCCTGTCCATCAACCAACGATCTTCTTGTATGCATGTTGCACAATGTTTCATTGATAAATAAACCAATAAAGTATAACTAATTGCGCTGCAAAGAGAGCTTTGTTTAACACGACGTTTCGGGCTTCTGTAAAATTCATTATCAAGTCCATCAACTATCGATTAATCGATGAGTCCCGAATAATCATTTGGTCTGACTGATCGATCGATTAGTGCCAAGTAATCGATCAATTTACTGAAATAGCCCATTTTGAGTGGTTGATCGACTTTCACTCAAGATCTATTATGAGAAAATAGTTGATTTTCGTGGCACATCCTGAAAAGAAACCGGAGTGCTTTTGAAGAAAGTGATTAAGATTATTCGATCATTCTGCTTATACCTGAACCTCCATTACTTGAATTTCATTCTATTGCTACCATTTTTTGTTCCTGCCTATGACTTAACAATAACATTCAGGCCTTCGATTAAACGAATAATCGGCAATTTTGTATACGATGATCATGGGTAGTTAGACACCGGAGTTATGTTTTAGTGTATATACCGCTGCGGAGGAAAATTAATAGGATTCTGCAGAAGAGGTTTGAGGTTTAACGATAACTCCTCCGTAGTAGCAAATAGTTTCATCCTCCGCAAAAGAACAAAGCAACAATAAAGAACAACTGCGGTGTCCAACTACCCATGTGATGAGATTAAAATCATCATCGATGGTCAAGCCTAGTCCTAGTGCACTATCATTAAAAATCTCTACATTTATTAGTGCAACTACAGTTAAGTCCCGCTAATAAGAAACTGATATCTAAGAAACTGCAGCCTGCAATCAAGGGCATATATGCTCCTGTATAAGAAACCACAGCATTTTTTGTTCAATTTCTTGTAAATAGTTAACATTAAGAGATATAATTTATTCAGTGTCAAATTTGCCTTCAGATCTTTCATATTTGACATTTTATTACATGTATTGATATGTCATTATTTACATATTTAGACCTTTAATTTACATATTTAGACATATTCATTAACACCGTATACCTTTGCAACTACTCATTACGTATTCCCAACACCTTAAAATATTATTAGCAAAAAGGGGAAAGTATCTCATAGTAAGGAAACTTTCTTACAGGATAAATAAGAAATCTGCTAGCCTCTTCAAATGATATTTCCTTACCCACAAGAAAGAAAACAGCCTGATTAAAACTTTTCAGTTTCTTGTACGCGGGGGACTTGCTGTACTCTATACATCAAAATCAACTCGGTGCTGGGAGCAATTCCCGGCTAATTAGTTTATCTCCTTTCTTTTTATCAAGCCATTGACCACATGGAAATTCAGTTGTTGAATTGTCTGATAAATTTGTGACAACAACTTTATCTAAAAACCAACCAGCGCCAAATCCTTTATTATCATGTTCGATATGTAACTTTGTCAGCTTCCCTAAATCAAGTGCTTCTAATTTGAAATCGTCCACTTGATTTCTCTCGAATAGATCTTTAAATTTCTTTGATAGCTGTCGCTTCCCTGTGTCCCCATTTTCTCCAAAGATGTTTATGAAGACATTAGCGTCAGTTCCTGCGCTTGATACGTCTCCTGTGTAAACTTTGATGTCGTATTGGATAGGCTTCAATTCTGAAGAGTGAAAACATTTTTCAAGTCAAAATGTGCTTTGAAATTGTCTTACTGTAAAGTTTGCAAATAATGAAATATGTTCTTGTAGCAACGATTATTACCTGACTGAAGTTTCAAAAACGAGGCAATACAGAATCCCACCATTCCTATTGGCTAGTTGCACCTTTCCCGCGGGTTTCCCGCAGCCTTGTATAATACGAGACAAGGACGCGTTTTTGTCGCCACAGCAACTGCTTTAGGCCTAGGCCTGTGAGATTTACTGTAAACTCAAAGCTAACAAAATGTGTTTGGTTTAATGAGAGTCAAGATTAGAAGATGTCAGGTAATAAAACTCATACTAACCGGTTTTGTTGTTATACAGGAAAATATAAAGCCCTCGGTCTTAATGCACAGACCTCGCAAGCTCGGTCTGTACTTTAAAGACCTCGGGCTTATATTTTCCTGTACAACACAAAACTTGGTTAGCATGCGCATAATATTGATACGTAGAGACGTAAATAAAAGTCTGCATAGAAGTTTGCATCAAAGAAGGGCTCCTACATGATACAAAACTGTTATGTTGCCAACTTTAGATTTCGATAACATTCAGCAAATTTGAAAATAACGAATTTTATTCTGTTTAAATCCATTTTTTCTTGCTTGACATGTGAAACTGCACTATTCTAAAGGTGGAAAACCTGATCTGATCAATGAGTTATTCGGTCGCAGAAAAGCTGACTGAAATTCGATGAATATTGGATAAATACTCCCATCCGAACATGTTCACAGATTAACAAATTGATGAAACAGGAAGAAATGATAAATAAACGCTTAAATAAGGAAGCCAGGAATCAATTTAAATAATGCGATCCAATTAAAAATTAGCCAGTCAAAAGTAAACCCTGTAGCAGAAAATCAAAGCAATTGAGGCTTCAATCTCACCTAGAGTCCTACTTAGCTTTGATTTCTCTGTTGACGTGCATTGTAATTTGACAGCTCCCTCTTTCCCTTGTGATGGCTGTATCCACTGTTTACACGCAAATGTATAGCTGCAAAAGAAATACAAAACTGATGATTTGATGAGCCAGGGAAGCCTAAGGATTATTCATCTGGCATGGAATAAAGAAGCAACACAGTAGACTTTCGCCTTTAAGAAGCCCACTTTTTATGCCAGCCTACCGTTCTCTAATTGTTTCAGCAAAATTTAGGATCCGAGTTCCTGTAAAGTGGCTTCTTAAAAGGCGGGACTTAACCGTAGCATTTTTAGGCGCATGTCAGGATGATAAAGATATCTTTTGGCAAAAGCAAGATACAGGTTACAATTCTCAGAAGAAAGCCGACGAAATGGCGAATTATTGGCGTCGTTTTTAAGGCAAATGAAGTGGAATTTTAGGACTGAGACGATGATATCCAGTTCTGTTCAAAGACATTAAATAATAGTGTACTAATGAAAGAAACGGGAAGGATTGCACTTCAATTTTCATCTTGATAAAAACTACCGCCCAACGTTAACCAAGAATCGTCCCTAGCAGATAATTGTACCCTTGTCTAATTCAAACATTTACAAAATGCCCAAGAGTCGATATGCTTCCACAGCGATCCTCAGCCAGCAGAATCAATGAAAATTGGTGAAATATCAAACTAACCTATCTTCCGTGTGCAAATTCTTGACGATTAATTCATGTAAATGCCATCTTTCATCATCTGAAGCCTTCTTCAAAGTAGCTCCTTTTCTGTATCGGTGTCCTACAACCAGTGTCTTTAAAGTTCCCAATGGAGCAGTTGCAACCTTTACTGTGTTGGTTTCTCCTCTACTGAATAACTTATTCTTTGTCTTGTTTTCAATAATCATTTCTTTCGATCGATTTCCTTCCTCATCGATAAACACTAACCATGCATTGTGATTGGTTCCTGCACTTAGCTTATCTGAAGTCACGAATGTTACTTCATAGCCTGAAATGTAAAATAAGTGCCGAGTGAGGAATAACTACAGTTACATGTATCTGTGTCTGCTGGCCTCTTAAAAGAATGGAAGTCCCTTGAATAAGTTATTCAGACCAGGTGGAAGACTTGCAGAAACCATTGCCATCATTTTGAAACTAATCAACATATCAAAAATTTCCACGGCAGATTTACGGCGGGGTACCGTGGGTTACTTTAAGGCCATTCAGCTCAAAGAAAAATGCGGTAGAATTTTGCGGTAGAATTTTGCACACACCTTTCAAAGATTTGAGCCTGATGCAGAAACGAAATAGAATACATACCAATAACAGACTTGGCAGGAGATCCATCTTCATCCTTGTCATTATTTGTACATGGCAATTCTCGAACAAGGCTCCCATCATCTTCATCTTTCGCCAGCCATCTGTTACATGGAAATTCAAATGTTTTCTTTTCATTTGCATCTTCTATGTCAACTTGTCTTAGAAGCCATCCAGAACGAAGAAACTTGTTGTCATGCCAAATACGAATCTTTAATAATTTACCTGCAAAAAAGAAGGCATTTTATTGACAAATATTCTACCTGAATGGTGTTCAAAGTTCCAAGCAAGATTATGGCTTTTCGGTCATAGGGCCTTCGGCTTGTGCGAACTGCTGCTCTCCGTATCTTAAATAAATTGTCTTTTCCTCAGCCTACAAATTCTTAAAAAACCATCGACTGGAATATTAGGTAAAATCCGTCATGAGGTTTCTTCCTTCATTCGTATTTCAACCAAGCCCCCGAAGCCTTCCTTAACCCAGCTCATAAACAACAATTTTTCTAGGCTACAACGCCACTCAATAGAACGTCCAGCATAAAAAGATACAAAAAGATAGCTAAATCCAGGCTCTTTTGTGGAGTTTCTAAAAGGTCTGGCGTGACGATATTGCACTTACCAAGACTTAACATTTTGAACGTGAAAACATCGGTTTGTCCCCTTTCAAATTTATCTCGATGTGTTTCTGAATTCTTCAAAGCTAATTCTCCAGAATCTCCCTTATCACCGAATATTATCATGAAAACATTTGCATCTGTGCCAGCACTTCGAGTATCCGATGTATGCACGTTGATTTTGTAAGTTGTATCTATGAAAAGGAAGGAATTTTCTGTATGATGCGTAGCAGTAAAACATTAAAGTAGGACTTGGTTAAAAACATTCTATTTCTCAACAAAGGATTTGCAGTGCTGTTTAAAGGTGATCTGAAGCGAAAATCTTTATTGATGCAAATGGATAGCACTTTTCAATGGTAAAGAATGTCATTTACCATTTTGTGATACCTTGTTTCATTTTCGAATTACACACTATTTTGTATGATTGGCTGATGACGTCATTTTGTTTGCAAAAAGTAATGAAAATGTACGAGGCTGGCTATGTTTTTGAAAGCAAATCGACTCCAAGAACATTTCTTAAATTGGCATACCTTTATAAACATCATATCAGTCCATGAAACAATTTCTATTACAACTATTCAGCTCAACTGACAACTATAGCCTTTCAAAGCTTGGATACAGCTATATTTCAATATAGCATCCTAGCAATTTGCAAACAAAATGACGTCATCAACTGAAACTTAATATCAGTGGATAACTTGAAAACGAAAAGAGATATCAAAGGAATTTAAACAGGAGTCCGTATCATTTGACAGTGCCATTAATTTGAATCAGTAAAAATTTTCGCTTCAGATCACCTTTAACAAATATTTCAAATTGAATATTGATCATGCTCGTTTCAGAAAAATCTAACAAGCAAAACTTGAGAGATATCATTTTGAAGTGATTGCCAAAAATCTTTTTGTGATGAAAATGATTGAGAATAATGGAATGAGCTTTGCAAGAAATGAAAAATAAAAAAGAATTTGTTTCTTTGTCAACACCGAACTTCATGTATGCTTTCGAGTAAAAGTTGCAGAATTATTAGCGATGTTCAAGAAATTCGTAAATGCCACAAATTGGACTCGTAAGTGAAAATTATTTGCTTATCAAAATCTATTTTAAAACGGGGTTAAACTTACATCATCTACTTCTTTACGAACGCCTAAACTGTCAAGTCTCAAAATCAAGTACCTTCAATTATTTTCTTTCCTTCAATTTCAGCGGCAAGTTCCCTCACCAACAAACCATCTTCATGCGATTTCGAAAACCACTGATTGCATTTGAAAACAGCAACTTTGTCAGTCAACAAATTTCGCATTAATATCTGAGTAAATAGAAAGGCAAAAAATTAAGAACAAGAGGAGAGACAGAATTGGTTCGATATTTGTGAGCCTGTAAATTTGCGGCCCGTCTTTGGATTCTAACTAACTGATGATCATTGTGTAGCTAATATTCACACATGGATGCAGAAGACTATGGCAGGTCAGAATCGATCTTGTTTCCTTCGGTTTTCTGCATTGCATGCAGCTTTGTCTACGTGACTACCGCCCATTATGAATGAAAGGAAAAAGACAGGAGAATTCTTCAAATCTGAGCTAAAATCTTTGACAAATTGTCAAAATCTTTGATAAAATGGAAGTGGGCCTAGACATACCCTTTCCAAGAACCAGCTAGGGCGGCTGCCTTTTCCATCATGGCCAATTCTGAGTTTTGTTGGACTCCCAATATCTTCTACTTCAAGTTTGATAATATCAATTGATGCTCTTTCAAACCTGAAGAAATGAGAAATATGCAAGCGTTACGTGCAAACAGAAGTTAGGGAAAGATGACGGATTATCAAAACTCTATAAGCTGAAGAGATCTAAGAGGGAAGATAACATCTCAAAATTACCTGTAAAGCTACAATTCATTCAGTAAAAGCTTGCGAATAAGAACCTGGTGATTAAGAACCTACAGGCTGAAAATTTGAAGTTAGACCCCCATTATATAAGAACTCAATCAGCCAGAAATTAGAGATAGGTTCTTACTTGTAGACATCATCAAATCAAATAAGTCCAGTTGCTAAGTCATTGAAACTACAAACCAATAAACCATATGTGCACATTGCAAGAATATCTAAAAATACAGTATTCAAAGTCCTGCTCAGCATTTCGAGTGCTTCTGTTTCAAATGGCTCTTTGAAAGCTTTCATTGGATTGTATGAAATTTCTGATTCTTCCGCAAACTGCTGTCGTGAATAAGTCTTCATGATCTCAAGTGACGTGAACCGACAGTAAATAACAGGGTTAGATTTCTATTTGAATAAAAGAAACTCCCGAAAAAAGCCTCAATAAAACAACAACCAATTTAAGAGCCTGGGCAGCCTCATTTCCTCTAAATACCCAAAATATGAGAACCTAGCCAGGCTGACTTGCAAAATTGTAGGTTCTTGTATGTGGGTTTTTACTGTATCTAGTAAATCGAAACAGTATGAGGATATGAAGATCGGAATATCGAAATTTCGCAGAAATATGCAACCTCCTCCTCGAAACTTTTAGCTCTTTCGGAATCAAAACATGAACTCAAATGAAAGTATGGTTGCAATACCGGTCTTCTCCTTTTTCAAGTTTCATTTCAGACGATGTACCATCCGTTCCAAAAATTGTGACACTGATTTGGCTGTCTGTGCCAGCAGATGCGACGTCACCAGTGTATATGGTTATCTCATGGGGAATTTCTGAAATGGAGACAAAATATTTATACGAATTGATGTGAATAGACTATTACGCTAAAGATGGAGGAGACGAACATTTTACCAAAATGCATTGCGCTCTAACTACGAATCTTTAATGGTTCTATGGGGATTCGATTAAAAGCGGCAATGCATATTGGTAAAAAGTTCCTCGCTGCAATCTTCAGCAAAATCATCCACTGGCAGGGAAGATACTTTCATATTTGGCGTTTAAGAATAAGTGTCCTCATACCACCAACGGAGCAATTTGATTGATTCTTGATTAGTCAGCAAAAGCCATAGTTTCGCAGCTCTTTTGGACTGGTGTTGCCTTGAGCTAGGAAACATAACCAACTTCATCGAAATAGCTCCAAGAATGAGACCAAAACAACAAACAATAAGCCGGTTTTGTACAATCAATTGATACAAAACAACGATACGGATTGGTCCTGTCATACTTACTTGGCTTATACGTAATAGTATGATCATCCCCAACAGTAAATATTCTCGCAGTTTTTCCATCTTCTTTATCTTTTCCAAGCCAACATTCACAAGCAAATAAATATTTCTTTCCAGTTGTAGGCACATCCACCTCTACTTCTTTTAAGAGCCAACTGTCTTGTGGGCGATAGCCATCGTGTCCAACCTGATGTCAGAATAAACAAATCGAGTAAATCATCACATAGGTGAAGATGAAGTTGCGGTTTTCAGCGCCAAGTGCTGGGATCGCAGAAATAGCTAAGCGCTAATCGAGTCCACGACCCCTTGTCATGACGCTCAAGAGGTGCTAGTGGGATTTGAACCCCGTCCGCCTGACTATTGTGGCTGCAAAGTCAGTGGACTGCAACACGGCGCCACAAAACATAAAGGGTGCTCGAGAAAGTATTCCAGTTTGAAGAAAAATCTATCCAAGACAGATTAATGATAGTTCATGTTGAAAAGAGAAAAATCAATCCTAATAAAGTAGAAATTCTGACGAAAAAGTCTCGTACCTCAATCTTCTTAATTTCCCCACAATCTGGTGCTTCAACGGAAAAACTCTCAACAGATTTGGGTGCGAATCCATCTTTACCGATGAGTTCCAATGGAATCTTTTCTGAGACACTCTCAGTGCCAATGAAAACAATGAAAACATTGGCGGTAGTTCCTTCATCATCTTTATCACCAGTGACTACTCGAACAGTATATGGAATAGCTGTGGGGAAAAAAAGAAGTAATAAACGAGTAACATAACGTTTAAGAACGCTGGGCTAAAATTTTGAAAACACAAAAATTGTCTTTAAGTGGCTAATGAAACTGTTAGAAACGACGCCGCCGACTGAAGAGTTTCCAGGCACACAATTTACATCTGAGAGGAAGCCTTCTTCAATGCCCTTCTCTGAAATCTTACAGTTCAGCATTACGAGCGAGCGTTTATTGAGCTAAGCCCCAAAATGAAAACTGATGTTTTATTGCTTACAGAAGAAAGTCAGAAAGTCCATTAAAACATAGTCCTATGATTAAAACTCTCATTAAGCCTGGCTTCGAGAGCTTAATCTTCGACCATGCTTGCCTGTGCAGTTCTGATAACATTCACAGCTTTTCAAGTCTGATTATAAAATTCACACAAGTGAATAGAAACTTACTCTCTAACAAACTCTCAGTTGATAAAGATTTCATGGAACTTTTTCTTCGCTTCTTCAGTCTCCCAAATTCTTCATTAAATATCTTATCTGCGACTGAGCTTCTTCTAGCCTTTTCAGAAATCGACCCTTTTCTTGACAATGTTGGACTTTTATTGCCTCTACTTGGAGACGAGGGGCTCGAGGCTGCGATGCTGTCTGTACTCAAACTGAAAGTGCTGCCTCGGTATGATGTCGCAGTAGATGCGATGGAGATACGATCACCCTGAAGAAAAGAAGTCATACTTTAGAATACGATTCACACTACTGGCCAAAAACAACTTGGCTACTCTGCTTGACTAGTCCAAAACAGGATACGAAATTACAGCTTCAGTCATTATTGAGGGTCAAATCTCTCATAAAATTTTAAACCTATTATCGTCATGATAAAACGCTAGGATTGTGAAGGTGACGATGAACTTGTGGCTTTCAGCACCAAGCACTAGGATTGCAGCCGTAGCCAACTGTTAACTGAGTCCATGACCTTTTTTCATGAGGCTCTACCAGGGATGAAGCCCTGTCTGCCATACGGATCTGAATGCAAGTTCATTGCATGACAACACCATCAAAATTCAAAATTTGAGAAATTACTTTTTAAATGAGATTTAAATCTAGACTAAACTATGGGCGTTGAATCTAAATCTGTGGTCAACAGCTTCGTATGTATGAAGAAATTTTAAAAACTTCGAAAAAACGAGGCTGTTAAATAAAAAGTCTATTAACTCACTTCATATGACTTTTCATAAATTTGTCTTTTGATCTTCTTATCATCCTTACTTTTAGACAGCCATCTTTCACATAAGAAAACAAATCGCCGTCCATTATCACTGGTGTCTACAACTTCAACATGGTCAAGAAACCATGATGGATTCAGAAGAGCGTTGTCATGGCGAATCAAAATTTTGTGAATATATCCAAGATCGACTGCTTCGAGGATGAATTTGTCTTCCTGGTAAAAATAGAGAATATTCATTATCAGCGATATATGTATCAAAAGCTTTACACAGGACTCAGTTCAAGTAATATCTAACTGCATCATATGCGCCAAATCTTTGCAAGACTTGAAAATCAATCTTGTAAGATGCTATTGCCCAATTCTTCCAAATGAATTGTTCGAAGGAAACTTTGAGCCCATTTGCACATTTTTCATGAAACATAAAACGCTGTAAGTCCAAGACTAATGATAACACCAATAATGCTATTTCTGGAATTATGACCAAACATGAAGTTCCTTAGGACCAATTCAGTTGTTGAAAAGGTAGGGGATGAAATTGCAGTCCGTCATTTAGCTTTTACGAGGTTTGTGTCCCAGTATAAGGGCTCGGTTAAATTGGTGTAATATCAAATAACAGTTGCCTGCTTTCCCTCGTCCGGTACGGGCTTGATCTTAAAATGAACTGTTTAGTAACCTAAATAAAATAATACTCTAAGACAACTCAATATTTTGAAACAATCAAACTAACCATGTCAGTTTGTTATTTAGAATAGAGATGATATTACAGATATTTTGAGATCTTTAAATCTGCAGCAATGAACGGACAGGAAGCAGATTTTCCCAACACAGCTTTCCTTGACTGTAGATTTTGCGACACATGGACAACCAGATCGATTCTTTAAAGAAAATTATCTGCTTTGAAAACTACCATACCTGTCCTCGCTCGAATTTATCTTTATGTAATTCGCTCTTTGATAAAGGTCTTTCTCCAGTATCACCATTTTCACCAAACATTGTCAGAAAGACATTCGCATCTGTGCCTGCACTTTTTACATCACCAGTGTACACGTGGATCTCGTATCTATGCACTGCAGGGGAAATGTGAAATAAAATTTTGTTTTAAATTGCTCTACTTGCTAATGTTTTGCGTTTCAATAATTTTCTTCAGATTCAAAATTCGGACGCTTTCGCAGTTGGCATATTTATCAAATTACTTCGAATGAGTTTAATTCTTATGAAGCTAACATGGAAATGTCAATCCCAAACTTTAATTGCCTGAAATGGGTCATCTATTTTCTGAGCCTCGAGAAACTTGATAGAACACTTTCTTATCATTGTACTCAATACCAAAAAAGAAAACCAGAAGAGAAACAGGGGCCTGTAGGAAAGTACAAAGTGTATAAGCTCATACAGTAGGTTCTTTATTAAACTATCATGTAACTACTGCATTATTGTCCTGAATAAGTCCTGTGTGGCAGAACAAAACATTAGCAAGATTTATACTCGCCACTGTTAATCGCACCATTCTTACTTCATTCTTCATTTCAGGAACATAACAGATAGTCAGGCGACTCAAATTATGATAACTATAATCAAAATAGATCAGGAAATTCTACTTACTGGCTAAAGCATCAACTCGTTTTTCTTCAGCTTCAACAGTTCCTTTCTTTCCAATCGTTTCTTCGACAATTCTAGCAGGAACAAGTTCTCTAACGATGGCTCCATCTTCTTTGCCTTTGGCTAACCATCGATTGCAAGGGAAAGTAAAAGTTGTCGATCCAGAACCGTCTTCATTTAAACGACGAATTTCAACCTACGATGATCAATATCAACAATTAAAGTTCTTGCGTATTTACTGCTTTGTGATTTAAGTTAAAAGTATTTTCTATAAGAAACTATGAATTTGGGCCAGTACTGAAGCTTCTTAAATTTATCAGATTTTCAGTACTCGGAGTTTTTTACGAGTTTCTTAAAGGGTTTCATAACAATCTTCATGTTCACTACCTGTGCGCTCATGAGCATTCCAAAACAATGTTTCTCGAAACCTTTGCCATGTCTTGACGGCCTTTTAGCAGACCTGAAAATTATATTCTTTTCCGTCAGTTTTCAGCAATGCTAAACGAAATTTGTATGAAAACGACGAGAATGAGAACTTTTCAAAGCTTGTGTTCGTTTTGTCTTATACCAGAAAGTTTCCAGGAGTCTTGTCGTTTATGTATGCAAAAGACAGGATTTCAGAAATGAAATTGATTAATAGTGGATTTTACCTTCGCTAGATGCCATCCTGCTGCAAAACCTTTATTATCATGGCCAATGCGAATTTTTTCGATCACTTCTCCAATGTCATCAAGCTACAACAAAGAATATAATTATAATTACAACCACATTGCAACATGGCCGGTTAGCTCAGTCGGTAGAGCGTGGTGCTAATAACGCTAAGGTCGTGGGTTCGAGACCCACACTGGCCATTCATTTTGCTTTCATCAGATAAACTCATAAGATCTTTTTTCTAATTTTTTTGCAAGGCGAGACGCAAAATTTGTTTTGGTAATCATTTTGAATGTGATTTCTGTTAATAATTGCTTACAGACTTCAATAAACATCCCTGAGGCCCTTTCAATCAACAAATGTAAAGAATATATGTTTCATTACCTCTCGAACAAAAGTATCAACAGATCCTCTATTGAAACATTCCTTTCTCTTCTTCTTTTTTGATTCTGCCAAATCGACTTGCTCTGTACTAACTCCTCCCATTCCATAAAGTGTGATGAAAACATTTGCATCTGTTCCACCGCTTGACATATCACTCGTGTAAACTGTTATTTCGTATGGTACATCTGAAAACAGAAACAGGCAAAATAATTCCATAAGAACTTTCAAAACTTCCTTCATAAAAAGATGGCTTATTCAATAAGCCTGCTTTTTTACAAAGGAGGTGGTATCATCATGAGACTTTCGTCAATGGCAGTAAATTTACGGGTGATTCAAAAACAAGTTTAAACTTTTGGCGGAATGTGGAATCAAAAGTATACGGCCAATGTACAAAACTTAAATCTAAAATATTATCTATCATAAATTTTTTGACGAAGTCACTCTTCATCTAGACCAGGAAATAAGAAATTCCATGTCCTATTCTGGTCCATAGTTCACTTGCCACTGAAATTTGAATCCAATACAATTATCAGTTTTCGAAATAGAATTGATATTTCAACGGCAAGTAAATCACGGACCAGAATCGAATATAGAATTCTTGTTCACCTGCAAACCCCTTATCAGCCTTTCTCTAATTTATGGGTCTAAAAGATGAGTGAGTTTACCAAACAAGATTTTGACATCCAAGTTAACCTCTGACTGACAGCTTAACATTTAAGTTATGAAAATCGGTGGCGCACTTTTTATTCCATAGCCTACTGAAGGTGTTAACTGTTTCTTAAACCGAGTACACACTTACACACAGTTAAACCAGCTTTAGGTAAACCAGGTTAAATTTCGACCAATCAAAAGCATTGGATTTGCTGGATTAATCAATTAACTAATCCAATAGAAAGCTCCATTCGATAACTTGGTTTAGTTTAAGCAGGTTTAATGCCCCATTCACATTGCAAGTTAAACCAGTTTAAACTAAACCAGGTTTTTCAATAAGGCCTTCTGAGTGGTCAATCCAAAAGATCCAGTCATTTGATTGGTTGAAATTTAAACTGGTTCAGGTAAAGCTGGTTTAACTGTGTCAGTGTGAATGCAGTATAACCTGCAGCTGCAATGTAAATAGGGTATAACTCACTAGCATATCCCCTGTGTTTATCTGAAATGATGCTCCCAAGGATCATTGCTGTAATGGTGATCTAGTAATACAAGGCCGGCTACAAATTTCGCTGGACTTAGCTCTGTCCAAGGTGCACAATTTTTCACTGAAATGTAAGCTGGTCTTTCTCTCTAAATTTGCCATTATCAAAAGTGCCCATCATTCTTCAATAAGAAATGCTGCTATTGACTTGAGATGCTCGTTAAAATCAGCATTTTTCAGAACGCCCATCTTCACCAAAACGTCAATCTAAAAACTTGCCTTTTTCAGTTAATCGGCTGATTTCTGTGTCTTCCCTTGGCATTAAGGGCTACAGCTAATAATTACGGTAATGCATTAAATAAACAACACATGGGCATTCAAGCAATGGGATTTTGACAAATAAAAAACGAAAAACAATTTCGTGAAAAGTGCAACTTTGTGAGAAATCGAGGAGAAACACGACAAACATCTTGAATGTTATTATGGAAAGAACTTACGTGGAACATAGCTCTCTTCCTTGTCTTCACTTGGAAATAATTCAACATCAGTTTTCCCATCATCTTTTCCTTTATCAAGCCATCTGCCTGCGGGGAATGCCCATTTTTTACCCAACGAAGGAGCATCAATCTGTACATTGTCTAAATACCATCCCGCGAATCCACCTTTGTTGTCATGTTCAATTCTGTGAGTGAAAAATACCATGTGATTAAAGAGATTCACACTGCAACCTGAAGCCTGGTTCAAATTAGATAGCTACCACGTGAAAATCTCCGCGAATAAACAATTGAAGTCACTGCATCAATAATTTTTGCGTTATCGCATATCTCACGTGAAGTCAATTTTGCGACAGAATCTAATAGACGATTGCACTAAAGATGCAGAACTCTTAAACGAATATATATGAATTCGATTATTGAACGCAATGCATCTTGCTATCCGACTTCTTTAGCGTAATCGTGTAATACGAAAGTTTGGAGACAAAAACATGGCAGAACATTTGCCAATAGAGAAAAAAATTTACCTAATTTTCTTCAATGACCCGATGTCAACTGCTTCAACGCTAAATATATCTGTCTGATTTCTTTCAAATTTGTCTTTATGGGTTTTTGACGTCTTCAATTGAATTTTACCTGCAAAGTAAATGAATCCAAAATCAAAATTTTTGTTCTTAAGCATTAGAGCTACTTTGCATTTGAAAATGATACATAGTCCAGCACAGGGATCTACGAAGTGACTGAGCATTTTGATGAAAAGCTTATTTCCAGCTTTTTATCATTGTTTGAAATCATGCAAAACTGAATATACAGCTGGCCTACCATTTGAATTACATAAAACAGACGGAACTGTAAATCAGCCCTTTCTCATGGCTGCTGGTACATATAGGAAGAAAAATAACAAGAATGAAATTCCATCTGAAATTCCACCCGACCTGTATCGGAATTTTCGCCATAAAGTGTTATGAACACATTTGCATCTGTTCCTGCACCTTTGACGTCACCAGTTGCCACGTAGACTTCGTATGTCGTCATCGCAGCTACAACATATGAATCAAAAATACATGAATATTTTTGTCAGGTTAGTGTAAAGCGCAACTCTTTAGATTTTCAACTTTGATCAAAAGAAAGGTGGAAATTTTGAAATTAAATGCAAATTTTGATAGACCTATCTCACATAAATTGAATATAAAGCTTTAAAATACCTTTTTGTTCTAAATCGACAGCATCTCCACCTGCAAGTGACAGTCTGCTACCACTTCGTGACATTCTCCGACTTTTCCTTCTCTCAAAATCAGTTTTATCAACAGCAGCAAGATCTCGACAAATCTGACCATCATCTTCGCTAGTTGATAACCAACGGTTGCAGGGGAATAAGTAATCTTTTCCTTCCTAAAAAGGCAAAATGACGTTTCATCGGATCTTCGCATACTTTCAGCGAGTTAAGCACCAATTCGAATGCTAATTCAAAGATAAAAGGTCCACACGACACACAATACGAGGCACTGTAAAGATCTTCAGGCCCCTAGATAAAGGACAGAATTTGCAAAAAGCAAAGAAGGCCTTCATTGTTCAGCTCTCAAGTTAAGGAATGATACACTTGCCGAAATTCGTGAGCTACCGACACTAGATCTTTTTAAAGAACAACTTAAAACGCATCTAAAAAGGCAGACTATCAAACACAACTCGCTGGAAAAACAGCAGTGGTCAAATCTTATGGGGCTACAACTTTATATTCTTAAGGTTTATACAATAGCAAATCTGCTGAAGGGTTAATTTGTGCATTACATGAAAAGGAAAAAGGTAAAGTTACCAATCTTCAGAATGAATCTAAATCCCACTCACCTTCTCATCTCTAACTTGGATCCTGTCAAGAAACCACGAAGATTTCATTCCAGAATCATCATGTCGAATTTTTGCTCTTCTTAATTCACCCAATGATACGAATTCGAATTTGAACACGTCCTCCTAAAAACAAGAATTTCTTCATTTAACGGAAATATACAGAGTGTCGCAAAAGCATGCACGCTGTTTGAGAGGCTGCTGAAGAGCAGTCATAAATCCAATTGTTCTATTCTTATTATTTTGGATAGGAGAGGCTTCAACTTAAAGTTTGACATCGAGTTTGAGTAAATCTGGTAAGAAGTTGCTGATTTATGGAGCAAGAAAGTCAAAATCATTGTCTACCTCAAAACCAGAGGATTCATTAATCCCCATTTTGTTAAAATTCAAAGAAATTAACTGAAAAAATGTACCTAGCCCAGTTTTCTGATTTTCGTAAGTGAAACAGATAGTAATTAATTGAATTTTGTGATAGCCAAGAATATTGAACATATCTGTTGATGCTAAAAATAGTGACACTCCCGAATGTGTTTCCTGACATAACTGCAAAGTTTAAGTCAATTTTATGCTAAAAAATAAAAGTTTTAAGGTTAAGTCTGGAGATAAAATCCTCTGGTTGCGAAACAACCACTGATTCAGACTTTCTTTCTCAATAAATCAGCAACCACTTGTGAGATTTTCTAGAACTAGGTGTAAAATTCTGAAATCTCATCCATTCAAAAATTTGAAACAATGAAAATTTGAGGTCAAATGACAAACTCGATTTTCGTACCTGTTCTCTCTCAAATTTATCCATATGAGTTTCAGATTTTGCCAACTTCCTCTCTCCAGAGTCCCCATTGTCTCCATAAAGTGTTAAAAATACATTAGCATTGGTTCCACCACCTTTCATGTCACCAGTAAACACGCGAATCGTGTAAGGTGTTGCTGTAATGATAAAACAAGACTTAGATCAGGGGCAAATTTTGCTTTTCAAGCTCCGAGTAAACATTTATGAACCAAAGACTATCGGGTGAGTCCAAAAAATTTTACACTTTTGGCGAGCTATGAAATAAACAGTATGTGGCCAATATCCAAAACTAAAATGTTAATCTATTAGTCAAAAAGGCAACTTATGAAAATTTTGTCTTGTAAATCATTCATCTGTATGACCTAAATATTAGAAAAATAGCTGCAAGGGGTATATATGAGGACAAGAATTCCACAGTTGGTTTTGCGTGTAGTACGCCGTTAGTCTATTGCTATCAATTAATTCTTTGTAAAATAAGACTCTGTACTTGAGACATGATTCGTAAAATATTTCAAGCATTACTCTTTATCAAGTGTGAAAATAAGTTAGAGGAGCAATCGTAGAGTAAACGAAAATTCCACGTTCAATTCTGGTCAATGATTTGCTTTTGCCATAGAAATTAAATTTCTATGTCTGAATCTGACAATTACGTTGGATTTAAATTTCAATGCCAAGTATATTATGGACCAGAATGGAAGGTGGAATTCTCGATTTTTCAACCACAAGATTGTCAGAACATTTGAGTGCAACTTGTGAGATCATCGAAAACGAGAACTGTATCACTCTTAAAAGTCTACAAAATATTTGAACGCAAAGGAGGTTTTAACGATGCTCTAAGCATCTTTCTTGACAACTATAGGATATTTACAGAGACCCAGGAGATTTTTGCCGCTTGGCCGAAAATTCTTGGTGGAATTTTCTGGAGTTGCAATGGCAATCAGAAATGGCCACAGAAATGCCTTTCATGGTATAGACGATACCTGCAAGTGAGTCTGCTCGTAATCTCGTTCCAGTTGCATCAGTTGGAACTAATTCTCTTACAATCTGCCCATCATCTTCATTTTTTGCAAACCATCGATTAACAACAAACATATAATTGCAATCATCGTCATCATCAAATTCCTCCACATGTTCATCTTTCTTTTCACCTCTCTTGAGAGTTTTCTTTCCATCCTTTTTCTTCTTTTTGGGTGCTTCCAAACGACGTATGATAATCTGTTATTTGAATAAAAATAGTTGATAATAAAGTATTATCATTAAATTTTTAGATACCTTTTAAATTTACTAGGCGTGTTAACGGGCGTTAAACGCAAAAACAGTCTGATATATTCTGCAGCGTTACAACTCCTGCTCGTAGTGCCCTATCTAGGACATGAGACTAAGCCCGCATTGAAAGGGTTTTTCAAACACAACTGAGAAAAAAAGCATGTTAATTTTCCTGCCAAACCACCGTATTGACATAAAGGATGTCCCAAAAGTTATAAGAATACACAACGGTGTATTCTGAATTTCGTAGAATCTCTGAATGTGAACAATAACGAAAGTAGCTCTAACACCACTCAATCGAGCAATTCGCAGAAAAGTGTTCAAACTATTTCTCGGTCTGAATTTTCTTTTCAGAGGAGCTAAATGGTTGGTCTGCATTTTGAGACAACTTGCATAATTCACAAGAAAATGTTTTCCAAAAAGAATTACAAGATACATGAAACTGAATCCTACCTTCTCTAAGTACCAGGCAGCATTAAAACCAGCATCATCGTGACCAACACGTATTTTATTCAGCCTTCCAATTTCGTCACTTTCCACCTGAAAATAGATTAATTTTGATCAGCTACAAACAACAAAAGTTTTGTCAATCAAAGGTAGGTAGATTGCCTACAATTCCAGACACTGTGTCTGTGCCATCATGTCTGGGCTTCTGGTCGTCCACAATACTAATCCTGTGACGCGTCTAACCAAACAGTTTCCACACATCGGAAACCAAGTTATAGTAAAATTTGATCCTCTTTAAAGTAGGGCTCGATATAGCCAGCTTGCAAACTCGACTGGTTTCTCGGAAAAGAAATCGGTCGAGTCCGCATGTAGGCTAGATTCGATAAAGAATAACAACAAATAAAGAATGTGTTGAATACCTTGAATTTATCAACTTGTGCTCTCTCAAAATTATCTGTTTTGCTCCTTAGCCAGAATTCGTCTGATTTGCCTTTTTCTCCATACAAGACCAAAAAGACATTTGCATTCGTTCCAGCACCTCGTATGTCTCCTGTGTGAATTTCAATTTCGTAAGGAGTTTCTGAAACAAAAAGAGAAATATTGTAAATAACTCTAATTATCCAAGAAAATCTTTTGATTGTTGATGTTTAAACGTCTAATTGAAAATCTACATCGACCCACTGACAAACCGTCTATCACCAAGGTCCTTAAAATAACAACTCAAATTTTGTGGGTATCAACCCAGTATCAAATTTCAACTAAATGAAAAACAGTTCATAAAAATCATAGAATATATATCGAAAAGACTATATCTTATAGAAAAACTGCTCCTTGCATTGTTTCAAATATAAGAACGTTTCCAGCATTCCCTAAAGCGTCGCTGTTTTAATCTACGTAAGACCATACTTAAGTTTGATAAAACGAATTCAAGGAAATTTTCATTCAAATTTTGACTTTCGAAAAGAGCTCAAAGCGACAAACCAGAAAACGGATCAGAGTTAAAAAAACTGAAAATGAATATTTCAAAATCATAGCAAAAAACTTTCATTTGGCAGTATATTTTGTCCACAAGGGACCAAAATCTTCTGGCAAGATTTAAGAAAGAATCTTGCTCCTCACATTGTCAAAAATATGCAGTTTTTCAGATCACATGCTTCGTTGTAAATGCATAAGAAATCAATCCAGGTTCAACACAATGTAACAAAACAATTTTACAAATACAAATGTAGTACTTTTTTCAGAAACTCGTTCCTCAGCTGGGTACAATTCTCTTTCAATTTTGCCATCATCTTCATCTGTCGCTAACCACTTGTGGCATGGGAACACAAGATGTTTCCCAAGAGACTCAATATCCACTGTCACTGAATCTATGTGCCAACCAGCACCTAATCCCGCACCATCGTGACCAATTATGATTTTCTCCAACTGAAAATATAAACAAAGAAATAAAATATGCTTAAAATCACGATGACATTAACCAAGCCAGTTGACATCCAAAATTTCTATGAAAATCTAAAATTAAGGCCGTGAAAGATTTTGAAAAATACCTTGCTTACTTCTCCGTTTACTAGATTTCAGGTGATTTTTAACTTTATCTTTGCAGCAAAAGAATAATCTTATGAATAAACAGTTTATTTAAACAAAGATATTGCAAATCAATAGCAGACAATATTTTTGCAGAAAATTGTGTCTATAATTAGAAAACCTTCATACGAAAGGATTCTAATATAAATCATAGCAGACCGATCACTAGGAACTCAACTCTCAGATCGCCAAAAACTAAAAAAAATACAGCCAGCATTGGGAAAAATTACTTTGGCGTTCATTTATTTTAGTAAAGAAAATCCTTGGCATGTTTTTGCTATCTTCATTTGGTTCCTCCATCAAATTACTCACAAGATCTGAATTTTAGAAAGGCTGCAAAAATTCGTTTCGAAAAGTTGGGACGAGAGCACAGAAAGCAAACATGATAATTTTTAAGGCATTCGTAAGAAAATCAGAAGAAACTCTGAGGATTCGAATTTAAAGAAACTTTCAGTACTGGCTCAAATACTTAGTTTTTATGAAGGTGTGTCCTTCTCTGCAGAAGATTGAGTTAATACTGCCAAATCTTTGTTTATTGATATGAAAACTATATATGTGAAAAAATTCTAAAGGAAGAGACAGACCTCTCCGATATCCATGGCTTCAACTGTAAATTGATCAACTCTTCCTCTTTCGAATTTATTTTTCGTATTATCAGATTGTTTTAAAGCAATTTGCCCTGTGTCTCCATTATTTCCAAACATCTTTATGTAAGCATTTGCATCAGTCCCTGCACCACGAACATCTCCAGTTTTCACCGAAACACGATAAGTTGTCGCTGCAAAAAATCAATCAAATTGGAGAAATGATTATCTAAATACTTTTCAAATTTTTCGGAAATCTTTCTTAAACTTTGCAATGAATTGTTAAAAATAAACTTACACTTTTGTAGAAGTTTCAAGACTTAAAAACTTATTATTTGTGCAAAGGCAAATGATTTAAAATCTAACGAAAACAAAAACTATCGCCCAGTGAGGGACTCGAACCCGCGACCCTCAGGTTAAAAGCCTGATGCTCTACCGACTGAGCTAACTGGGCTCGAGGAACTACAGTCGCAACCCAGTTAATAATCTCTAGAAACCTTGCTCGTAAATTTTTCCTTTTATGATACTTCGCCTTTCTGCAGGGTACTGGAGCGCATATCTCTCTGAAACATTGGAAAGGCTTCAAAATACTTGACCTTCAAATTTTCCAGTCACTGGAAGTAAATGAATATTTTGTAGGACTTGCAAGAAAGTAGTAAGAAACTCTGAGTACTTAAAATTGATGATTTTAAGAAGTATCAAGCACTGGCCCCAATTCTTACTTTTTATGATAAAAGAATAAGTGTAAATTGGGCCTTTTGAAAAATCTTACTATTGAGTAAAGTTCCATGTTCTCCAACAGGCAATTCTCGAATAGTTTTCCCATCATCTTCATCTGTTGAAAGCCATCTATAAATTGATACAAACTATTTAGCTATGTGCAGGTATCATGACAGTTTCTGAGAAGATTCTTAAACAGTTTCATTTAACATCTCTAGAAAATGCGGCAGGGAAGGTTCAGACAGTAAATTTTAAGAAGTTTTTGCTGGGCACTCCATGAACTTTTCAGAAAACTCTTGAAATTTTACTGTACACTCATCCACATGACAAGGTTTCTGAATGAAGAAAGAAGATCCCTAAACTATGCGTTTTGCCCCGTTTTGCCATGAGAAACAAAGAAGTTTATTTAAGTAATGTCTTCAGCAGAAGATGAAGAAAATTAATTAAGTGTGATTTTAAAGCTTGCAGAAATCTTCCAACATTGCAACACTCAAAGGAACCGCTTAAATCCTAGCTATTTGCATAAGACCACCCAGCATCCATCCCCCTAGTTGTTGAAAACACAGCATAAAACTTGACTGCGGTACAAATCCTAAATCAACTCTTTTACACATAGACCTTTTAGCTATTCTTAAAAAAGTCTGGATCGAGGGACATTTCAGTACATTTTGTAGAATTCTCGAATGTGTACAATACTGATAGAAGCTCTAACGTCACTCAATCGAAATTCGTGTATTAAAGTGTATGAAAATATCGCTCGATCCAGACTGTTTTGTAGAATAGCTAAAAGGTCTATTGTAGTAACTCTATGAACTCCAACATTCATGACAAAAACAATAACCAGGTGTAAAGTTTGTAGAGGAACAGAAATAATGTTACCTTCCACAAAGGAACGTGAAATTTTGATGAGTTTGCTCTGGATTTTTGATGAGAACTTTATCCAAAAACCATGCATCGCCTAGACCAGCTTCATCATGACCGATTCGAATCATCTTCAAATCACCTAATCGCACTGCATCAATCTCAAAATCATCAACCTGAAATCAGAGAAAAACGTGGGTATAAAATTCTATGATCTATTTCTTTTCATTAAAAGATGTAAGTTGACTCTGCCTTCCTCTCTGATGGGCACGGAAAGACGGGTTTCAGAAATCCCCCATCTAGAAACCTATTAATTGCTCTGGAACCAATCGATCTATCGAATTTCTGTAAAAAGTATGGCATTTCTCGTGTTCATCGCAATCGAAAGACATTTGAAGCAAAACTGTTTGTTTTCACGGCTTAGGAGATGGCTTACTTCAAATTATTTACTGGCTTCAGACGAACTTAATTTTTCCACACCTTTATCTAAAGATTTTGATCAAACTTTTTTACCACACATCATATGTTCACGGACACCAAACTTGAAGTCGTAAGCTTGGCCAGTTTTCAGCAATAAAATGCTAAAGTTTAGTATCCTTCTCGACAACAAACACTAGAAAAACTTGTCAGTCGATTATTAACTCAGTGAAAGAATCAGTGAGGCAAGTATGTGTGAAACAGTTCAACATTCGTTCAAGATTGACAGTGCATACCTTTTTCTGACAAATTTGTTTCACTAGCACGAGCTATGGAATATCATGTCTTAGTCCCATGATAAAGAACAAGAAATTTCTGGCCATTCCCTTCAACGTTACCTATCTCCCAGTTCCTTTTTAATTGGCGAAACGATTTATGCATTTTGAAGAAAATATCACAAATTCAGAATGCATTTGCAACAACTTTGTGACCTATTTTAGAATAAAATTCAAAGAGGTATTTCATGAATAAAAACGAATAAAATCATGAAAACCCCCTACCTGATTTCGTTCAAATTTATTTCTATTTTGCGATTTCTTCAAACCTCTTGGTCCTGTGTCACCGAATTCGCCAAAAACGTTAATGAAAACATTTGCATTCGTTCCTGCACCTCTTTTGTTGCCAGTGTGAACGGATATTGGATACTTTAAAACTAAAAAACAAAAAGATGATTAGATAAGCGAGGACCTTTCGGCAGTGGGAGTTTTTACAAATACACAGGGTGTCCCAAAAAAGGTGTAGCCCGTTTGTGCAGTTGCTGTGGAGGAGTTATATCTTCAATATTCCTCTTTTACACAAAACTACATAGTATAGGCTTCTGCTTGGAGCTTGAGACTTTTTGGAGTCAATCGGACAAGTGATTGCTGATTTATGGCAAAGGAAAGTCCAAAAATTGGTCGCTTCAAAAACAACACTTACTTTGTTCTTCAGCAATATCAGCAGGGCTCAAAAAAACGAAACAGTGCGGTAGCGGAGCTACCAGGGTGGTAGCTGAAATGCTCAAATTTCCCAGGAAGGAAGAAGAGAAAAAGGAAAAAGAAATGGAAAGAAGGGGAAGGAAAGGAAGGGAAAAGAAGGAAGGAGGGAAAGGTAAAGAGATAGAATGGGGTTGTTTATTGAGAGGAGAAGAAAATCTGTAAAAAGTAATGACGGTACTTGGCTTGCTACCATGAAGAAAAATATTTTATTGAGCCCTGAATATTAGAATCAAATAAATTTGGAAAGAAGCAGTTCTAGCGATGTACACAATTGTTCGTACATTTGTGAAAGGGGCGATAGATCTCTCTAACAGAAATAAAAACAATAAATGAAGATGAACCAGGTTAAGGCTAACAAATAATTATCTAAGAAGTGGTTATACCTGGAGCTGGTTTGATACCGTTTCCTTCAGCAGGCAATTCTCTTAAAAGTTGACCATCATCTTCACTGGTAGACAACCATCTTCCACAATTGAAAGTGTAAAAACCGCCACGAGTTACACTCTCTATTTCAATCTAAATAAAGATATACTAAAGTGATTAATTCCAAATTCTAAAACATACACAACCAGTTAAATTTCTGCGTCGATACAAAATCATTGTAAGCTCAAGATATTTGCAATGTAAAAATGGCCCTAAACGGGGAAACCTTCCAAAAATTAAGAGTGAAATAGCAGTGACTATGGGAATAGTTTTTTTCCGTCTCATATTGGTCACAGAAAATCTTTAGACAAGCCAAAGGGAGAAAAATGTAGCACGTAACTAAATACTATTTCCTTTCAATCGCAGAATGTGACGTGATCACTGTCAGAAGAAAGGATCTTCTGGAAACATACTCTTCTCCCTCTACTTCTCCTAACAAAAATTTTAATATTCTTTCGAGAAAATCAACTCAACAAAGTAATCGTGACCAATCTTGAAAGATTCAAATCTCTAGCAAAATTAGAAGCATTAAAGTCTTTCTCTATTAAATTGTCAACTCAAATATCCACCAAAAAGGCCGCAGATTGAATAACTCAAAAAAGGAATATAGTACTCATAATTCAAACATACCTTATCAAGATGCCAATCAGAAAATGGTTTCGAGTTATCATGCCAAATTCTGATTTTATAAGGCGTTCCAACATCCTTTACCTCCATTTTGAATTTGTCGACGCTTCCTCTTTCGAAATTATTTGTTTCATTATTCAATAATACTTCTTCAGTTTTGCCATCACTTCCATATAAAACCATCATGACTTTTGCATCCGTTCCTGCACCTCTAATGTCACTTGTGTACACAATCACGTTCCAAATTTCCTCTAAAATTCAAGTAATTACAAGAACGATGACAAGGCAAAAAATGACAAAGAAGAAAAATAACTGTAAAAATTTCTAACGTTGTTCAAATGCAATAAATTTAAAACTAACAACAATGTAAATATTTAAACTGGCCTAATAGCGACCAAATTTCCAACTATTTCTGGCCTACAGCCATGACATCAACATCTGCTAAACCATGCAAATTCATTGCTGAAAAGTAGAATATTGGGTAGTCATTTAAGCCGGTTTTGAAGTACAAGGATCAAATATTTCAAATCCGTAAAGAGGTGGGAGTAAAATTCTATCAAATTCTTCCACGAATTGAATGACATGAAAAGATTTTTGAATTGGTGTAATTTGGTGTAAATCTGCCGTGGCAACTTTTTGATATCTTTATTATTTCAAAATGGTAGCATTTTGATAGTCTTGTAAAAGTTGATCGGAAATTTGAAAAAATTAAAATCATCGTAAATCGCAAATTACTGGAGGAAAATTGATACAATCTTCAAGAAAATCGAAGTTAATGAAGTTCTACAACATGGTAATAAGCAGAAATCTGTGGCTCTTCTGGTTCATCAATTTGATGACGTCATAGCCTCAAAATTAATAAATGCCACCATTTTGAAACTAATCAAGATATCAGAAAATTGCCACGGCAGATTTACAGTAAATTACCAAAAGTTCCTTTCAAGCACTTTAATTCAAAGAAAAAAGACAATAGAATTTACACATACCCTTTAAAAGACTTGAGCGCTATGCTGGGTTTTGAAGGTTTCTTCAAGGGGCTTTCTTAAATTTCAAAGCATATTTAAACATGTCTACCAATGAATATATCTGCTAAAATTGTCGCTTTGATATCTAGGCAGAAGTGGTTCTCAAACGGGTTTATTTTCATTCAGCGGTAGATTTATTTATCCAGACATACTTATTTCTCGTTGCTGTCTCCAATCCATATCTTCAATGAGATCCCTTTCTATTAATCTATCCCCCTCGTCATCTGCAAGCCATTTTCGACAGAAAAATGTCTGAACGATTCCAGTGCTGGGACTATCAACTACGGCCTGGTAAAGAAATAATTATAACAATTTAAAACAGGAATCAGAGAGGTCTGTTTTCCTAAGATTGGTTACAAATTCTCTGTGCCCAAAAGAAAAAGCTAAGGAAAGCAGACAGTTAAATGATGATAAATAAGTGACCCTGATCTCAGGCTAATAAAATAATAATTTATAAACATTCGAATATCAATTGCAGGAATTATTTTGTAGAGAAATGATAAAATATCGGGAATCAAAAGCAACTTTCATGAAGACATTGCTACTTTATAAGTGAGTTTTATAACAAGTTTGTAAATTTGGGTGTTTCTCAAAAGCATATGTAATTTCAAGAGTATTTTGGTTAAAAGCAAAAACTTGATTTATATTTGAATTTTATCCGAAGTCCAGGACTGTAAAGATGTACTGTTGTTTCCAAAAACGTAGCTGGCAAATACTGTTTAGGCAAGACGTGTTTTCATTCAGCATAAAAATATATTACCTTTTCAAAACGTCACTGCTTGACTTTGCCGTGAGGTTTCTCTTCCCTTCAATGGCAAGAGATCCTTATCAACGAGTTTTATGAATAATAAATGTTTGGTAGACATTCTACCTACACTGTATTTCTATTTGAGTCAAGGTTTAATTGATCGGCCTGAGAGAGAGAGAGAGTTTTGTGGTCAATCCAAAATTTGACAATCACACTACAAAATGTAGATAAATACAGCTCAATCCAGCATCTTTGCAGACTGGCTACATGACCTATTTCCTATCAGTATCAAATTTAAAATTCGAATTTTCAAATAGCTAGATGATAATTTACCTTTTCCAAATACCATCCCGAAGCAGGCCCCGAATTATCATGCCCAATTCGCAAATGATGCAACGGACTAAATTGTTCTGAACATTCAACAGTAAACAAATCAGTTTTTCCTCGTTCGAAATTATTTTTGCTGTCATCCTCCAGAAATAGCTTGCCACTGTTGTTTTCTCCATCCTTGCCACCAAATAGAATAACGAAAACATTTGCATCTGTCCCAGCACCTCTGATGTCACCAGTGGTCACATGAATATGGTAAGGAATTCCTGGAAGGAAGAAAGAGAAGTGGGTGTAGATGAGCTCGATAATTTAAGACCCAATTCACCGAAACGTATGAGATTTTTGATAAGTAAAATAAAGAAATATACTACAGCTCTGTTACACGGTTTGATGTTCACCTATGGAACCTACCTAAAAACCTAAGTTGCAACATGGTAACAAAGAAACAACCTAAAAAACGACACAAGGTGTAAATAAGTGGATAAGGAAACTGTACAAACTAAAAAATATCCGTTAAGTCAGAAAAAGCTTCGGCATTAAAACAATCAGCAGGATTCGGCCACGCTACCAAAATTTTATTCCCTTTCATGAACTACTGCAAGTAATGAATAAAAAGATTTTGTTGTGAGCCGCAAAATGTTTTATGTGAGATAATGACCAATCCATATACTTCAAAGAAAATGAGTGGATGCTTTTTCATGAAGAAGAATGCGAATCAAGCAACCATCATTAGTTCTGTATGCATTTTGACAAAGTCTTTTAATTTGTCCGAAATTATGTTTAAGAAATGAAAGAATTTTGAGCGGACAATCGTTAGTTAAGATGGCTTTCCATAAGGCGACAAACGTAGTGCGACGCAACGCAAGTCGGCTGAGAAACATCGACAAAAGTTTGTCACAAAAAAGAAGGACTGTTTCCAACTACGTGTAGTTAGAAAAAAATTCACTCTGCTAACAAATAACGCTTCCCAAGAGACCTTATCCTTGAAATTTGTCCCGTCGCACTGCATTTGTCGCCTAGTGGAAAACCAGCCTTACAGTGACGCTTTAAACGAGACTTGCTCTGAAATTCTTAGTGGTGACTGGGGTTTGTTAATGCCCAATTTTATAAGAAAAATTTCTTTTAGAATTTCTTAAAATTTCACAAAGATGAATATCAAAATTTGTCAATGTTAATAGAGAACTACTTTTCAAACAGAGAGCATGCAGAAGCAATTTTCGGCAAAAATGACACATTTTAGTATCATTTGGATTGGTAAGAAACGTTTTGGTTGAAAACACTTTCCAAGTCATAGCTAAAAATTTGAAAAGCTTCGAAGTGGCCTTTGATCGCTTTCGATGAAAAAATGGCGTGAACCTAAGTTTACAAACGGAATGCAAGCATCAAGATAAATCGATCTTCGTGTTTGTTTTTTATGAAAAGTCCCTGCTAGAATGTGTGTTTATAAATAGCCAAACGAACAAATTAATGAATAAAATAGATAACTAAGTAAATAAAAAAAGATGAATACTGTAAGCAAATAAAGGATAATTAAGAAATATACTACGACTTTGTAAACGTTTCGACTTTCATCTTCTTCAGTAACTCTCAGTAACTTCAGTAAGCAAATAAACATACAGATGACTTGGAAAATAGATGAATAGGTAAATAAATAAAACATAAATAGATCAATAAACAAACAGATGAAAAACTTAATCGATAACTAACTTGATAAATTGATAAACAGATACGTAAATAGATAGACAACAGTCAATTGAAAAAAGATTACCGGTCGATCCCTCAATGCCTGATGATCCTGACAAAATGAGATCACGTGAAATTTTCCCATCATCTTCTGTTTTGGAAAGCCAACGACCACATGGGAATTCAAATGATTTGCCTTCTCCATCTTGAACCACAACCTAGCAATTGCAGGAAAACATTTATACAACGGTGAATGTCATTGCTTTAAACCAAACGCACGTGCAAATGTTTCTGAAAAGGATTGGCGTGATATCTCGAGAAATTTTGAAAAAGCTCAATGAAAGCTAAGAAATTATCTAAATGAATGCTATTAACTCTGGAATTCATTTTGAGAATGATGCATCAACCAGATAAAATACAGAAAATACTGTAAAAAATTAGAAATTAAAATTCGAAAATTTGTGGCACGTTGAATGTCATTTCTTCAAAAAAACAGCTTCTTAAATGTTTCCACAAAATCATAAATGTTTTGCAAGGACAATAACTTTGAAATTTCTTAAAATCGTTTTGCAGTTTTTTCTTGACATTTTTTTGTTACTTTCTCAGTTGAAAATGTGCTTATTTCTGTTAGAGAGAGTGAGAAATTAACGGCATTCTTTCGAGACATCAGGGTATAATGGGCCAAAATCTATGAAAAAGTTTCCTTCCATGTCTGGTCAGAAGACCGAGGAAAGCTTTAACCTTGAAAATTATTTCATGACACACTAAGTTTGAGAAACGTTTCTCCATACTGATAAAGATTCTTCACGGCAATCAAAATGAAATTCAGTCTTCAAACAAATATGCAAAACGAAAATTTGCATTTCTCAAAAATTGACAGGAGCGGGATTCGAACCCGCGCCACCGAAGTGACTGGTGCCTTAAACCAGCGCCTTAGACCGCTCGGCCATCCTGCCATCTTACCTAAATGATGGCATTATTCAAAATCACTCTAAGTAGCAGGTGATCAAATTGTCAAAGCAAGCAAACAGTACAGAAAGGTCGTTAAAAAACATAACTTTCGACGAACCTTGTCAAGAAACCAGCCAGCAGCAACACCTTTATTGTCATGGCCAATTCGAACTCTTTTTAGAGAGCCAACTGCCAAGGTCTCGATCACAAAAGTGTCCACACTACAATTGAAATAAAAAATATTGCAAATTTGTATTTGAAAATGTTGAGCATGAGAAAACTTGACACAGCAGATACACGTTAATTTGTAAACAATCACTTTACAAGAACCCAACTCTGAGATCATCATTATTCGAAAAAGACCAAAAGCATATCTTCGCTTGCTTCACTTGAAAAATGTACAACTATCACAAAAGTTCACAAAAAATGTGAAAGAGAAATCCTCCCCCCTCCTTTCAATGACGTAAACAAAGTTAATTTGAAAAATCCTTTAAAGATGCCCTAGGAACCTCTTAATTCTCAAAAGGAGTCCAAATTTCATGCCGGTTGAGTCTTTAAAAACTGGGAAACTTAGACTGTATAATTCGAAAATCTATATCCAATTTACCTCTTTCTTTGGAAGTTGTTTTTCCATTTGTTGCTCAATTTATGTTGCCCTGTGTCTCCTCCATCTCCAAATAAGGTAATATGAACGTTAGCATCTGTTCCAGCTCCTCGGACATCTCCAGTATGAGTCATTATCTTATATTTGTGAGCTGCAGAAATAACACATTCGAAATTCATCTGGATGCATCATAGAATTTTTGGGAATTAAGAAACAACGACGCCAACGTACCCTGGGTACCAGAGACAAAAAATGATAAAAAGAAAAATTAAATTTTGAGGCTCTGGTACCCAGGGTAACGCCAACGCAACGTTGGTTTTGTTTCAGAGCATTAGCAATAGATATCATGTTTTTCATGCGAATTGTTTTCGCTTGGAAGATTACACTAGTTTTCAACGTTAAAATCATCTGATGGCTTGCCAGGCATTTAACTGAGAAAGGTTTCGTCTGACAGTGACGGCGCCAGCCCTGAAAAATCCGAAAGAAGTGGGGGGGGGGATTTTGATGTACCCAACCAATTTTATGCCATTTTTCTCTGACAATTTTTGCCAACTTTTGGGATTTGGGGGGAACAAGTCCCCCCAAACGTCCCTGCCACTGCGTCTGGGCCTTTGAACAGCATGTAAAAGATATCGTATCGAAAGAACACTTTTTTGCAGGATACGAGATGACTTCCTACCTGGTAAATCCTCCTATGAAAGGTACAACACACTTTCTCGAAATGTTGCGCAAATATTTATTTTTTGCTTTGCTGTCTATTATGCGTTATAACCTTTTCGCTGTCTGTAGAAATAAGGTACGACACTGACAAGCCAAAAAACACGAAAAACTAATGTTATTTTGTCTATGAGCAACAGAAAAACTGAAAATATTCTTCTGCAAGCAGCTTTGGAGAAGAAAATGAGAAGAAATACTGACCTTGTGCTACATTGTCCAAATTTCTTGTCCCTAAAAGTTGTCTTACAGTCTGTCCATCATCTTCATCTTTTGATAACCATTTGTTGCATGGGAAATAATAAATTTCTTTTACCTTGCTTTGATTCTTAACAATAATCTGCAAAGAGAAATCATTCTTTGTTAAATCTTTGGTTGAAAGTTGTTATTGAAATAAGCAATCTGATAGAGATTTGAGTAAATCTGAGTGTGTTTGAAAACGGTAGACTTGGTAGACGATGAATTCATGTGTGATTGAATCTGAAATTTTCAAAAACGTACGTCTTGCACGGTTAGAAGGTCTTGTGAACCTTCTGCACATGACAGAAAAAGGTTTGGCAAAGTTTGGAGAGATTCTTGTTTTCACTGGCAAACTCCCTTGTTGAATCTGAATACGTTTATCAAAGTCTTTCATGTTTGATTGAGAAATATGGTTCAGTCTCTGCAAAGTCTACTGTTTTTCAGAATTTGGGAGGCTTGGATTTACCTATAGCAAATATATCCTTGATAGAAATTTGAATGACGTTAACTGTGTGTTTGATCGGTACCAATTCTTAAAAACGGTAGACTCTGCAGACCAAGAATTTATGTTTAGTTGAATCTGCAATTCTCAAAACAGTACGTTTGGTAGGTTTGGATGGCCTGCTGAACCATCTGCTTCAGAAGGCAGGAGGTTTGGCAGACTTTGAACTCTCTTTTTCACTGGCCACTACACTTTTTGAAGGTGGAAGTGCTCTCTTATGAATAGACAACACTGGTAACCCTTTGAAAAATTTAGCAAAAATTTTAATACGAAGCTAGAACCGTTTTTCTTTGAAACTTACTTTATTTTGACATTGCAGAAGAACAATAAAAGTGCTGTGTTTGAAGTAACCACATATTTTGCCTTTTCTCTGCCATAAATCATCAACCACTTGTCAGATTGACTCAAACAAGGTCTCAAACTCTAAGTTGAAGCCTGGCCTATGCAACTGTGTAAAAATCGAGATGATTGAGTCTACAGCTCCTCCACAGTAGCCACATAAACGGGGCATAATTTCTTTGGGAAACCCTGTAGTAATTAGAAAGCATGGAAGGATGTAGATGTTATTAGGGTCGTCATTGTCTTTGCTCCTTCTGGTTCTGTCTCTGTAGAATTGTATAGTTATATAGTAATTCACACGTATAGTAAGATTAAATGTTACATGTATTGTAATATTCTATATGAATAAACCCCCCCTAAGGTGAACTTGAATTGGTTAAACTTACCTTGTCGAGGAACCACCCGGGAGCGAATCCAGCGTTGTCATGTTCAATTCTGAAATGGAAAAATGACAAAATGAATAAATAAACAAATGATTTGTGGTAAAGAATTTTAAAATAATCTTGGATGAAGGGCTCATCGTACTAAACCCATAAACGCAGCAAAAAACACAGTAATCTTTAGAACGAAAAATGCTACGTCCTGTAAAAAATAACAACCAAAATGAATAGATAGATAACTGTTGAATCGCGCAAAAGAAAAACGAAATGATCTTAAACCCTGAAAGGAAAGAGCTAAGTTTAGTAACTGCAATACAGAACAACGTTAAATAACCAAAAAGGGTTTCGCTGCACACTGGTTCGTCACACACTCGTTCGGTTCATGTGTGGAGAAAATTAACGATACAAATAAGCCGCTTTTACAACAGACGAGAATCCAATACCACATGACAGTAACACTCAAGCCAACGATTGACTGAACTGAAACAGAAGCAGCGGAAGCGTTTGAATAGTTAAAACACAAGAGCATGTGCAAGCAGAAGAGCTCTGACTTGGCTCAATGCATCACAACTAGACATACGACGATGAGTCTCTTTTTCCCTGTGCTCTTTGATTTGATGATGGTGCTTCGGTCAACAGAGACTGACAATATTATCCTGAAAAACCTGGCCCTATTTAGGCCCAAACTCCGCGATTCCTAGAGTACCAATCAGATAGCGATATTTGTGAATTACTATTGTTTCGGTGTAAATGTGATAGAATTCATTTATTCGATTGAGGAATTGAAACCACCCCTACAGGATTGAGATTTAAAGACGTGATTCTATCATAATTCCATTGATGATTGAAGAAAATAGGGCCAAGTTTTCACTGTTTCATTATCAGTCCCTGTTGAGCAAGGTTTCCTGGAGGAATACAAAGGAGTCATCTCATCGTCATAAGTCTACATCACAACTTCATGTGTCCTTACATAAAACTTGGACAGAATATTACAGTAACTTACATTAATTTTTGCAACTTCCCAAGCGATTTGGTCTTTATTTTGAAAACGTCCGTCTTGCCTCTCTCAAATGTATCCACACTCCTGAAAATAAAGTAAATAAAATGTGAGCAACACACGAAAGCAACGTAACCTTGAAATTTCGACAGAGATTGCCATGCAAATCGAGGCAAATGGCTATTACGTTACGCAAATCGTCATGCAATCGCTTTATGAGATCGCATTAAATTTGACTAAAAAGCACAAGTTTCTACAAACAGTTTCATTCGTTATCCATCATCGCAAGCATCTGTGGATCCGACGGGCAACGTTTATATCGTGGCCTTTTCTTTTTCGATTTATTGATGGCCATACCACTTGTTGTTTTAACACAGTGTAGAAAGTCTGGTAGGAGGAGGCGAAAAACGCCCCCCCCCCCAGTACCAATAGAGTTAAGAGATCGTCATGCAAATGGACATCTTTGGACTGAACAGTTTGATGACTTTTCCAAACTTACTCAACTTTTTCATTTCATGAAAAATTATAAACTGGATTACTTCCAAGAGTTGTTAAAAAGCATTTATCAAAAATACTGTAAAGAGAAAATAGCTCTTCGAATCAATGCGTCAAATTAGCATATCGATTAACTCAACAGCAGTCATTCAAGAAAAACTGCTATATCATTCATCGTGCAAAGGATAACAAGTATATGCAAGTATATAAGGGTTGCATTTTGGCATGAAAAATTATCGATTGCATTGCTTCGTTAGAAAGATCTTGCTCAAAAGTGATGCAGAGAGGAAACAGCTTCTCAAATTCTTCACTCGTGTGTTTCATAACACCCGTATGGCCAGTCTCGAAACTTCACGAAAAACTGTTTGCAATATGCGTTGGGATTTTATCTCCACTGACGATAGCTTCAAACTATCTTTTCATCCTAGCACTGCGGAAAACTCATCAACTGAATACATATTCTAACAAATTTATACACGTGATGAGCTGTTGTGACTTGACAACGGGCCTAACTCTTCAACCAGCTCTTATCGTCATGCTCTTCATGAAGGCAAGTAAGACAATTTGCTATTCGATCTCGATTATCAACCTCAGTATATCTATCCTGTTCCAACTATCATGCTTATTGTCGGTTCTAATTTCAATTGGTAGATACCTTCAAATAACGAAACTCAGTCGCTACGATATTTACATGAATGAGATGCAAGCGAGGGCATCGATCGGAATTTGTTTTTTCTTAGGAATTTTCCACTGGTCACGCGCACGCTGATAGTTTTGGCGAACATCTCATTGTTATGGCTCATGTTTATCATGTATTGCTGTATTTTGCACAAGTTACAAAAGCACACCAAGAAGGGAGATAATATCAGCACAAGGGCTGGAGAACCGAAATAACAAATATTTCAAAGTGGATGAGACAAAACAAGCTTAGTCTTAATGCTAACAAATCTGAATTCTTGATTGTTGGCCACAAAAGACAACTTAACGGTATCCATGAACCCGTGCAGCTACAGGTTGATGAGGAACCGATAAGAAGAGTTCAGACAGTGAAATATCTTGGAATAAGGGTCGATGAAAACTTAAGTTGGAACGAACAATATAAAAGCCTTAAATGCAAAGTAAAATGTGGACTATCCTCTATTCGCAAACTTAAAGATATTTTACCCCAGTCTAAGTTAGAGCAAGTCTACAAAGCCCTGGTTGAAAGCCACCTGCGATACGGTAATGAACTATGGGGCAGTTTGTCTGATACCAAATTAAATCATCTGCAGCGTCTCCAAGACAGAGCTCGCACATTGATTGAAAACTCCAATGTAAAGGACGGATGGACGTGCAATTGGCTCTCTGTCTCTAACCTTCTTAAATAAGACAAGGCTGTTATGGCATATAAGATAATCAATAATTTATGTCCGAACAGCCTTCAAGGAAAATTCACCATGAGATCTCAAATATCTGCATACGCAACGAGAAACTGCCAAGATATTGATATCCTAAACGAAATCTAGAATTTTCAAAAAAGAATTTTCTTTACTATGGTGCTAAACTGTGGAATGATATACCTCTCGATATAAGGAATAGCCCCACAGTTCTCACATTTAAAAAGAAACTGAAGGACTACTTGCTACACTAGCATTTAACCCAAAGCACGATCCCTAGGAAGAGCAGCACTTACCACGGTTACATTCCATATTATTCTTTGTAGATATAATATAGTACATTGTTCTTTTTTTTATTTTTCTTTTTTATTATTGTTATTTTACAAACTATTATCTTGTTGTTGTATTAGCTGATAGGGATTTGTGGATAAATATGATAAATGAAATGAAAATGGAGAAAATGCTAGCATAGCATCCAATCAGATTCAAATTGACCCTCGTCATAACTCAAGATCACATCTTTCTACCATAAAAACATTACGGGTGCTTCAAATAGCGATACTGGCTCTGTACTCTCCTTATGTAGTTCTATCAATAATGCAGAATTTCTACAGCCTCCACTTGCGAGTTCCCCCCAGCCGAAGGCTAATTGAAGCTTTTAACTGGTCGCAAATACTTCTTGAATGTAACGCTTGGGTAAACGCTTGGATCTTGATTCACGGCAACCGCAGATGCCGCAGATTTTAGCTCTCGTGGATTCGTAGCAGTGCTCGCAGTTTTTGGAGTCCAAACAGTGTCACACCATTTGCCGATGTCCAAGAACGATAAGCGAAACCAGAAGAGACTGAAACTTGAAAAAATTCGAAATTTGTTTCGACAAAGTTTATCGCGTTATTGAAAGGCCTTGACTTCAAAGTTTCCAAGCACTTATGGTTTAGCAAAGGACGAAAAGTGCAGTTAGAAAAGAAACAACTTTGATGATCTTTATAAATACGCTTGTTTCGACAAGTTTTATTGCCTACTTGGTAGAGAAGCCGTAGATTAGCAAATCGGGACACTATCACTACAAATGCAAGTTGGCGGAAGACAACAATTGCGGATAGCAGAGACAGTACCTAGATGACATCGCAAGTAGTACTGAGAACATATTATTTTAATCGAGCTATTAAGAATCTTAAATCAGATTTGACCGGAATTGACTGATAAAAAGAATAGCAATGTGTTGTTATAGCTGTGTATACAAGTTGTTCGATTTCACTGGAAAAAAGCTCTTCTAATAAAATTCAAGAATCTTATTGTAAGACTGACATAGCTAAATTGGTTTTTAATCAAAATGGTGGTTCGCTTTCCGGTCTACGGTAGCTTTATCATTTTGATTCCCCTATTGAGCTCATTTTGTTGCAGTTGACGAATATGCTTACACGTCATATTTACTGATAAGATTAAATATCTATCCATTAAAAAATCGCCTTGTCAGCTTGATCTTAGAAGCAGCTGCCTCACACAAGACCTTCTTCATTTTGGATTTTGATCACTAGGATTGAAGTGCTACTTTCAGAGCAGCCATTCGACAGCCAATTTTTCTTGTTCCCTATATACTCTCGCCGTTTAGCGAAAAGATAAAAAATCAACATTGCCAGCCAATGGTAAAAGTACACGCAAGTACATGAACGTTGTACTTTCACAGGAAAAATTATGGATTACATTGTTTCCAAGAATTGTTAGAGAAACATTTACCTAGAACATTGCAGAGAGAAAGCAGCTCCTCGATTAAGTACATCACTGATGTATCAAGTACCTCCAGAGCAGGCATTCAAGTAACACTGCTATATCATTGTGCAAAGCATAACAAGTAGATGCAAGTGTTTACAAGGGTAAATAAAAACTGATAGATAACATCACTTCTAAGAGTTGTTAGAGAAGCATTTACCAAGAACACTGCAAGGACAAACAGCTCCTCGATTAAAGACATCACTGATGTATCAAGTACCTCCAGAGCAGGCATTCGAGTAACACTGCTATATCATTGTGCAAAGCATAACAAGTAGATGCAAGTGTTTACAAGGGTAAATAAAAACTGATAGATAACATCACTTCTAAGAGTTGTTAAAGAAGCATTTACCAAGAACACTGCAAGGACAAACAGCTCCTCGATTAAAGATATCACTGATGTATCAAGTACCTCCAGAGCAGGCATTCAAGTAACACTGCTATATCATTGTGCAAAGCATAACAAGTAGATGCAAGTGTTTACAGGGGTAAATAAAAACTGATAGATAACATTACTTCCAAGAGTTGTTAGAGAAGCATTTACCAAGAACACTGCAAGGACAAACAGCTCCTTGAATTAATACTTCTGAGAGGTACCCAGTCAGCTTAGAGCACGCACTTCATTACTGCTAAGAATTCCTATAGAGACCTCTGTCAAGAACAATGCAAAGAGAAAACAGCTCCTCGAATTCTTCACTCGTATGTTTCATAACAACCGTATGGCCAGTCTCTGAGCTTCATGAGAAACTGTTTGCAATATTCCTTGGGATTTTATCTCCACTGACAGTAACTTCAAACTATCTTTTGATCCTCGCGCTCCAGAACACGAATCAGCTAAATACTCATTCCAACAAATTCATACTAGTGATGAGCTGTTGTGACTTTACAATAGGCCTAATTCTTCAACCAGCTCTTATCGTCATGTTCTTCTTGAAAGAAAGTAAAACAATTTGTTATTCAATTTCAATCATTAACCTTACTACAGTGATTATGTTGAAAACTTCCGCAAATTTGTCCATTTTGATTTCGATCGATAGGTACCTTCAAGTTACGAAACTCAATCGATACAATATTTACATGAATGGAGCGCGAATGAAGGCGTCAATCGGATTTTGTTTTGTCTTAGGAGTTTTTCTTTCATGCTTGTATGTATTTGATGAATCTTCGCGCATTTTGCTGGGGATAGTAGAGCTCTCATTTTTATGGTTCGTGTATATCCTATACAGTCTCATTTCACGCAATTTACAAAAACACCTCAATAACAGAAATAAAATGAGCGAAGGGCATGGAGGAAATGTCAACACAGCATCTGCTCAGAATCAAACGGACCCCGGTCCCAACTCAGGATCACATCTTTCTGCCATAAAAACAATACGGCTGCTACAAGTGACAATGTTGGTCCTCTACACCCCCTTTTTAGTTCTTTCAATACTTTGGAACTACTACCATCTGCATTTACAAGCTTCCCCGAGCCGTATATTGAATGAAACTTGTAGCTGGTTGCAAATTGAACTTGAATGTAATGCCTGGGCCAACGCCTGCATTTTGATTCACGGCAACAGGAGATGTCGCCGATGTTTATTATCTTGGATTCGCAACAGTGCTCGCAGTATCTGGAACCGTAACAGTGTCGCAGCAATTGCGATTGGCGAACGACGAAACCTTCAAGTGGAAGAAATTCAACCTTAATGAATCCTTGTTCGATAACGAATTTCGTTTTATTCAAAGAACATTCGTAACTTAGCACGTCTTAGCCGTATTGAACCATATATGTTTGGCAAAAGACGAAAACTTCAGGATTGTACGGTATCGGATCACAGGAAGCTCAGGCAGTTAACTTAACTGAACAATAATAACTTTACAATCTTAAAATCTTAAAATCGTTAATTGTATAATACCTTTGTGTGTTATTTGTTGCACTTCTCCACAGCTGCGTTGTGTTTCATTGACTTCTGCATTGCACTGTGTAATTGTTCAAATGCGAGGGTTCGATATGATGTAGCTTGCAGGTATTCTAATGTAGGTAAACCTACATTACGTTTGAGCTTCTATTTTCATTGTGAACGTTCGAAAATTCTACAAAACGTATGAGAATATCGTTCGATTCAGACTCTGTTTAGAATAGTTAGATCTGCCGTAATAAGCGTAAAATACCTGTTGACTAACTGCACTCTTGGGGTTTGTCCATTGTCACCAAATATAGTAACAAAGACATGTGCATCTGTACCAGAGCCACGTTTATCCCCTGTGTAGACTTCAACTTCGTAAACTAAAAAATAAGATAATTGTAAGGAGAGGAGGCACCAAAAGGAAAATAAGTTCTGGCTATGGAATACACTATCGAAATAACTGGGTCTTACCGGTCGAGATTTCAAGTGCATATTACAGGATTTTTGAAGGAGCTTTCTTGACAAAATCCCTCCTACTTTCAAAATGACGTAACCGATTTCTGTCAGGTAGATGCAAAATAGATTTGAACATGTTCATCAACAGACAATAGACCCTTTAGCTATTCTGCAAAAAGACTGGATCGAGCGTCACTTTTATACATTTTTATACATGACGTTCGATCGAGTGGCGTTAGACCTTTTATCAGTATGGTGCAGATTCGAAAATTCAACAAAATGCAGCAAAATACCGTTCGATTCTGATTCTTTTCAGAATAGTTAAAAGGTCTATTTACCGGCCCAGACAATAATGTCCTAGGATAGTGGCTTTTCAAACGGAGATAATTTTTACCCCCCCCCCAATGTATCAAGAAGATCTGAGACATCTAGGGTTAACAGGAGGTCATAAAATTCTAACCAATTCGTTCAGCTTTTCCACTTGCCGCAGGTTTCAGCAACCGTTTCACTTGACAGTCACCATCATACAAGGAAAGCCAAGCATGACATGGAAATACAAATGTTTTGCCATTCTTCTCATTTGTGATTCTGATGTCTTCTAAAAACCAAGATTGATTTCTCTCCAAACCATCATGCTGTAGAAAAAAGAGAAAATTTAGGCCCCATTCACACTGATCCATTTTTGAAATGATGCGCTTTTTATGTGATGCATCAATGCTTCAACTGAATAGACAAGGTTTGTAAAAATATCTGAAACAAACAACTCATCAATAAACTGAAACACATCCAAAATTCTTAAAAGAGAAACCTCACCTCCACTTCAATAGCAACAAGCTCCCCAATATCCGTCCCTCTTACAGAAAAATTCTCAGTACTCCCAGGACAGAATCTGAACACAGAGTGTTCTCCATTCAAGGCTGCCACACCATCTTCATGTGCCTTATTTGTGAGGTGTTGTTTTGTAAGCTTCCCTTTGGTTCCTCTCATTTGAAGAAAAACCTGATGAAGCAATTAGCAATTAATCTTTATTTGCATTAGCTGCTACAAATAATTTTGTATATACAAAAAATGATTTTTCAGAATACTAAAACTCAAGGCACACAACAAGGTTGAATAATGTCAATGGCTTCAAGCATAAGATCAAGGATAAATTCTTTAACGATCTTCAGAATCGAGAAAATAGCCCTTATATATTATTATTAAATTTCTAAAACCTTCACAGAAATTATCCATCAACAAATCTAAAATGCAGCATTACTGTCAACTTTTCAGCAATAAACATTGTTTTTTTTTTCTCTTTTGTGAAAACTTTTCTTTCATAGACACCTCTGGGGGGGACCATTATGGAAACAAGGTTGTATTGACCTTTTAATGCCATCCCTGCCATTTTTTAAACTGGGAGTGTTTTAAATCTAGCTATATTTGCCTTTAAAATTTTCATTATGGGGTACATTTGTAATTTGATTCTTTTTCCTTTACTTTAAACTTTCCAGACCTTTAGTCCTTTTTTATCATTTTGATGGCAAATCTTTACTGACTTCCTTACTCACATGGGTGGGCAAAAAAGGTTGAAATTGCCAAAAATTTTGAAATTGCAAATCAAAGAAAATAAATGAGTGTTGAGGCTTACCCTTGCATCTGTTCCTTGGCCTTTCTTGCTGCCTGTCTGCACACTGATAAGATATGTTGTGCCCTCTGAAGATGAAATGTAACACGTTAATTGCCAAAGAAACAATTTTAATACAACTTAGGATATACAGTGCAGGCTTGCACACAATAACATGGCAAGAATTCTTCACATGAAGAATGGCAAGAGTTCTTGAGTCATATGAAGACAGAAAAACTTTGGGTGAGATTTGTATAACAAACTATTTGAGAAGTTCTCAAGAATCCTTAAGAATTCTTGAGAATTCTTTGGCAGGGAAAGCATACACAAGACCTGAACTGTATAGACCTTAAAACTACCATCTATGTGGATAAAACGACACAAAATATTCTGTTAAAAGAAACTTTAAAGACATTCAAATCTTATAAAACTACATATCAATGATTTGCAAACCTTTTCTCTTTGCATCTCTCATTTTCTGAAACAAGAAACAACAACTTAAAACCAGTCATCAAATTGATGATGTAAATGATGACCTGGGCTTCTTACCAAACACTAAACATATTAAATCTTGAGAATACGCTTGATATATGATGAAAATGGATGCAGCCTTCCAAAAATGGAGACTTTTTGGTATGGTCTGCTGGGGTATAATTGGTAGGCTAGGAGCAAAATGGATAGTGTTGATTGCTGGAAAACAGAAGCCGTGGAATTGATAAATCAATATTCATTATGTCAAGGTGGGTAGCTTGAGTTAGCTAGAGGAAAACTCTGAGTAAAGATTTCCATCAAAATAATCGAAACTTTTAACCCCAACCATTTTCCACCAAACTTACCTATTTTGCCCTCAGCAGGCCCTAGATTTGGTATCTGCAAAGCAAACAAGAAGCAAGCATTTTAAATATGAATGAACTTAATGTATACCTTTTGCTTTGAGTCTGACAGACTTGGCATCATCCCAAGCTTCCTTGCATAATAATCAGATAAGTGGGGATCCTCCAACGGATTATATTCCTTCATTGTGTATTGTTTTCCATTTACAACTTTTGGCAAGTCATGTGGACTCTGACCAAGAAAACCTCTTGGTGCAAATGGAGCTCTTTTACTAACAGTGGATTCCAATGGTGAATGGTTTAAACCAACATGGAACTTTTTTGTTGGCTTTGTCAAACTTGCATTTGGGTTCTTCCATGTTGTACCAGCTGATAGAAAACAGAAGAGAATAATCGAAATGTAAGAATAGAACTCTACATCAAAACATGAAAACATCAACTTTGCACATTCTTTCTGATATTCCACGAGGCTTGTGCAAATTAACATGGTGCCCTGCCTAAGAATTCTTGTTTGGAGAAATTTCACAGAATTTAAAATTGCTCATGGAGTTTCATCATAAAATAAAGAAATCTTGTCATGTTAATGCACACAAGGTAACAAGGGTTTTGTCAGGTGTCAAATCCTGTCTGCCTGATGGTTCTGACTGCAAAGTCAGAGGACTGCACCACTGCCAGACTGATAAGTTTGCAAAGTGCAAAGTGCACCAGGGCATTGTTTAAAACAATGAACCATCATTCTTCCTTTGTCATACTTGAAATTGCATATGGTAGCAATCTGACATTACTGTGCCACAGAAATTTCATTGCTGCATAATTCCAAATGAAATTATCATGCTGAGAAATATTTGATGCCTAGAGCAACATCAAGATTCACCCTGGCATCCAAAACCCCAAAACCATATTTACCACTTGCTGGTCTCTTTATTCCACTGATTCCTTTCTTTGCAAAACCAGCAGCAGTTTTTGGTCTTGTTGGTTGATCCAACAGATGCCTGTCTCTCAATGCATCACTCATTCCTTTTGAACTGTGCATCTTTCTTTCAAAAATTGTACTCAGTAAAATCAATCCTTGTTTTGTACATTCATCTCACTTCCACTTCAAGACTTCCTTCTTGCCTTAGACTGATTGTACATGGTCAACAACTATGAGCATAATCAAGAATTATGTAGATACATTTTGATAGCAACTACAAGCCATTCTTCGGATCAATTCATCTTAATTTCTGACAGCTTTTGAAGCTCCATTATTTAGGCCTAGGCCTATTTTAGGCCTTTGAGACTTGCGTTGGTCTTTTGATTTTGCCAAAAAATATTCCAGCACCATCCAACAGCTTCCAAAGGCCTCCTCGTATGAATGAAGAATTCAGTGGCTACCCTCCTCCTTTAACAATACACGGTAATGATGCTGTGTGAATCGAACTGCCAACCAAAGACTCTGCTCACAATCAAGGCAAATTTAGGCCATACGATACGTTTCGAGCCTTGCGTGGGTCTTTTGTCAACCAACAACACCGTAAATGATCCAAGAACTTTTGAAGTCACGCGTAAACATGGAGGATTAAATCATCGAGATCTTTCTTTGATGAGACACTGTTACGATATAGTACCTGAATCCAACACTGCCAACCAAATGACTTCGCTCAGTTCTTTGCTCACAATCAGTACATCACAACCTTCTTTGCCTTTGCCAAGCAACATCAACAATACAACCAACAGGTGAATTTCCCGCCCAACTGTTACTTCATGTGCAAACAATGAATTCATAATGGCAGACTCGAAAATTCAAAACATTTCAAAACACAATCGACTATGTATGTATACACTGGGGAAATCATTTTCTTATATCTTCCACAGTTTCAATTTTCTTGGTATGAAGTTGTTGAAAAGTATTCTCAAGGTGGCAATCAAATGATCTTAGTAGAGATGTAAACAACGTTCTTCGCTCATATCCCCATTTCTGGGGGAACATTAGATATCAAATCGACCCCTTGAGCTTATTTTATCTCCATCTCCCTTCTATTTCATAATAATTCGACCAAATGACAAGAAACAGGATTTCTAGAGCGAAGAGGAAAGGAGTATTGTAGTATCTTGTTTCTCGACTGGAAGTGCGAAACCTACCAAAGTCTGAAAACTGTAGACTTTGAAGAGACAGAAGATATGATTTCCAATCAGAAGCAAAAACTTTTGAATGCATTCGAATGCAAGTTTCGGATTCACCATGGCAAAAAGGAAACTTAATATCTATTTAAATAAACGAGAATCTCAAAGAAATCTGCCAAACCTTCTGCCGTTTGGCGCAGAAAGTATGAAAGGCAGTCAATCAAACAGAAATTCTGAGACAACCAATTGATACCAATCAAACACACCCCTAAACGCTGCGTCCTACACATGTCGAAGGTCCTCCGGTACACTGTGCATAGCAATGGCTTCCAATGAATTCGTGGAATTTGATTGGTTAATTTTTTCCCGCGTCGAACGAATTTCCATTCTGACGCCAGAAAATAGAACACTTGCTACACGTTATTAATTCTTTTCCAACATTCTATTTCCTAACATTCTATTTCAACCATTTTCTTTTTGCTTCGAAAGGAGATATATCGAGACAAACATTGCCTTTGAAAGAATATTTTGTGAAATAAGAGCCTCCTAGACCAGGTAGGAGTAAGCAGGGAAGTTGAGAAAGAGTTCAAGAGAATTTTGAAGAAACCCTGACAGGAAAAGAATAGAGAGGTGAGAAGAGTTTTTAGTCAGGAAGAATCTTCCTTTTAGGCCTTCACGGCGGGCCAAGGAACCCAACTTCAAAAACATTCTGAATTAGGAGAAATGTCAACCTTCGAAAACTCTTTTAGAGCTTCTAATAAAGATATCTCTATGCAAAGGTGCCCAACAGGGAAATATTCTTTGTCAAACAGTTTGCTCTCCGTAACAAAAATTTTTGTCTTTCTTGTTATGCTGTGTGTTTTAATGGTAAAAGGCAATAATAGACCAAGTTATATGTTGTTGGGTTAGTTTTATAGGGTTCGCTTAGGTTTCATATTATTTGGAATAAAGAAAGTAGGCTACTTTTGTTGGAACAGTATCCATGGCGCCATGGCTTTTTTCAGTGGACAAGCGTCCTCACCTGTGAATTTTGTCGTGCTAAAAGGACAAACCGTTAGCAAATTTCATAATGTAAAGTTAACGTGGAAAACTTGTTGAGCCAATACAGCGTCTCCTATTGGTTTGGCATCACTTTTAGTGAAACTTCTTTGAAGGTCTCCGCAACAGTTCTTCCACCCCCTCCCATGCTTCTGCCGGATCAACTAGGGGACATAAACCCCTAAATCAACTTGGTAGCAGAAAGAGGAAAAGTTGAGCAAGTATTGCAGAAAAAATTTCGGGGACAGTTTTACAAAAACGGGTGCAGAAAGCGAAAGGAAGAAACTGTCCTGGACCCAGCTCTCTGGTTGTTGTGAAAGAATTTCGCCTGGCCCTTTCCTTTATTCGTGTTAGTACTCGCTAGAACCTTTTCGGTGTAAATATCAAAGTATGCAATATAGAATATATTCGGCGTAGCTTCAAGCGTACACAAAGGCTAACTATATCCCATTAATTTTGTCCACAGGAATTCGTTGTTTACGGACAAAATGTCGCTAATTCATGACGAAAACCAGTCACCGAGTATCACATCACGAAAATGCAAACCAATGAGTCCGTTTGTGGCGAAACTTCGCCTGTTACTACAACAACAGAAATACAACAACGCGATACGCTGGTCACCGGACGGCCGCTCTCTCATCATATCGGACATTGAAACCTTCAAAGACCAAGTCCTGGAAACTGATGACGAAATGTTCAAAACGAAGAATTTCGCAAGTTTCGTACGACAGTTGAATTTGTATGGTTTTCGAAAATTGCAGACGAATAACACAAAAGGTGACCCTACAATCGACATGCATTTCGAGCACCCTAATTTTCGACGCGATCGGCCCGACTTGGTGAGATTAGTGCAACGAACGTGTAGTTCGGCGAAGAAGCGAGCCTTGATTCGAAGTTTACATGACACCTATAGCCCAAAGCGACTTCGTTTCGAAAATGATGGGAGCTTGGGAATGAGCCCTTTGACTGAACGACATAATAATGAAATGGCAACACCGCTATCTGATGAAAAACCAATGTCCAAGGCCTTCTACACCAATGAAAACAATTTGCAGAAATTCTTACCCCAAATTGATACCATACACAAAGTGAAACCAATCTTTTTTAATCAATTTTTCAAGCAAGCCCAAGAGCATGACTACGCTTTGCCGATGTATGATAGTTTGAATTATGAACCGTTGGATGAACGAAGAATGTTTGAATTTTTGGACAATCATTTTAATGATGAAGTAACCGTTGTTCAGGCACTTCTTAGTCTGTCGTCACAAAACTGAAAGAATTAGTGAATATACAGTATACATATAGTAAGGCCTCGCATTTAATAAACCAAGTTTTCACACCTTAGCCTTTAGCCAAAAAATATTTCTTAAATCTATGATACTTTCCAATTTACAGGCTGAAATTTTCTTAAAATTCTAAATTTCTTTTCTGGAAAGTTCTGAAAAATAGGTTATAACGGAATGGAATCATTTATAAATCTGTTACCCTACATTTATAGGGTGTCCCAAAAATAAATATGCGCCTCATTTGTATGGTTGCTGTGGGGGAGTTGCAGATTCAATTACCTCACTTTTTACACATTTGCATGGCATACGTCAGGCTTCAACTTAGAGTCTGGGATCTTGTTTGAGTCAATCTGATAGCTGGTTGTTGATTTACAGCAGAGAAAAGGCAAAATAAGAGGTGGCTTCAAAACAGCACTTCTTTTGTTATCTAGCATTGTCAAAATGAAGTAAGTTTTGCAAAGACAGAGCTCTAGTGTCGTACCGTTCTGAGATTTTTGCTGTCTATCTATAAAAGAGCACTTTCAACCATTTGAAAAATTTAGCAAAAAACCTCAGTACGATGCTAGAATCCTTTCTTTGAAAACCTACTTTATTTTGACATTGCCTGAGATCAACAGAAGAGCTGCTTTTGACCTGGGGGGGGGGGGTAACATAACATGTTGAGAGTACGGGTATGTGCCACCAATATAGGTGGATTTTTGGGTCCAAAAGTCTCTAAACAAGGGTCCCTTTTTCGGCAGATTTTCTTTAGATATGGGTGGGTTTTCCAGAAATTGTCAAAAAATTGTCAAAAATGGGTAGTTTTCAGCCAAAATTCATCATAAAAGTGGGTATGACGGCAACTGTCGGTAATTAGAAGAGGGTAGCTTTCTAAAAACCATTTATTATGCCTTTTCTCTGCCATAAATCAGCAACCACTTGTGGGATTGACTCATGCAAGATCTCAAATCCTATCTGTTTCCATTAATTGTCGAGAAAATCAGTTGAAATTTATTCAGTAACAATCTGTCAAATCTGATGAACTCAGTATGAATTGGAATGCTCCCAGACAATCAGACAAAGACCTAACATCAATCAAGATGTGAAAAGCATTGTTTTGGATGTGAGCCTCAAGAGTTTTTTTTGCAAGTATAGGCGCTATTTATTTTTCAGTAGCCTAAAAGTTTCTCTTAAAGGCAAACTGTCGTGGTTGTGATTGGCTAGTTGTGGTGTTGAAATCAATAACAAAGCTCTGGCCTTTGATTAATTACCAAGCCTTTATACTCTTGGATCATACTTTGTTTCGAGAATAAAGGGAATCAGATCATTATCATCTTCGTGAATTTCACTGTACAGCGAATTTACTAACCCTTGCCTAATTCTTTTCTTCTTGATTGTCTTGTTTATCCAATCAGCACCACGACAGTGTGACTTTTAGGTTTCGTAAATGCAGGGCCTTGCTATGATAATTGCAATGTTTTTAGAAATCTTATTGTTTCAATTTTCATTATCCATTTTGTTTGAAAATATCTTGTTAACAATAAAACTTTTCCATAAATTCGTAATTTACAGCTTCTGTTCTCAAATTTTCCAATGTATTCATTTTAACACTAGATTGTAAAATGCCTATAAATAAAAATGGAAAATAATGAATGCAATAAATTTCAAATGAATTAAGTAAACAAACATTATGTGTCTTCTGTTTACAATACCCTTTTGCTATCGTTTACTAATGAAACTGTTAATGTTCTTGGCAAAACCAACGAACAATCTTGTGAGACTTTCTCCCGTCAGTATTCTGGAACAAACTTCTTCTTGGGCCCAGTGCATGTGCATTCGAAGATTTCTGAAAATGCATCTTTTTTCATTCATTTTAAGTTAGCATTCACGTGTAGAAGGAGTTTTTGGTCGCCGAAAACTAAGCTCTTCGAAACTTTCTCCAGAGTGGAGCGCTTTGAAAACACAGTTTTCATGTTGTCGTGTAGACGGGTGAAAATGGAACTTTTCGAGAACGCTGACGTTCACCGCATCGATTTACTGCACGTCAGAGCATGTGCTCGAGTCTTTGAGGATCACGTATGGGCATTTTGCTTCCCTGTTTTCTCTTATTCAAAGTTCGAAAATCGAATTCTGAATGAAGCAGCGCCTCTTCGTGTGAGGATATTTTCGAAAACGTCCCTCGTGTGAACGCAGATGTTTTTGATACGGATAAAAAAGATGCGTTTTCAAAAAAATCCAGATACGTGTGTGCGTGGCCTGAGAATATAAAAAAGTCTGGCATAAAGATCCTCTGCTAACCATTAGGATTGGCATGCCAAACATGAGAAAAAGAACGCGAAAACAAGCTGAGTAACGGCGGTGGTGAATGTTTAGGATGTTTACGATTCTCTTTGCAGGCTTGAAGCAGGACACGAGGAACAGGCCATTCTGTTTTCTTCTGGACGTCTCGGACGACCAATTTTGTTTACAGTACCCCTTGCACATTGCCTTTTTTATTCTTGATGAAAGTAGCGATCTAAGAACAAAAACACTGGCCTGGCTATGCAGACTCTTAGATAATCTTATTCTCTTTGCGCAATGCAGTATGGACAGCTACAGAACGCAAGGCCTCGTAGTTAGCAGAGAGACTTCAAGGGACTTTTGAGATAACCTAAAGAAACCTAGCGATATCCAATTTTCGTGGAAAAGTTCACTCTAAAATGCTTGGCCATTCATCAATCCGCCTGCTACACCAAAATCACACACATTTCCATAAGCACTATTTCCCGTTTCATGATATGGAATGTAAATATTATCTTGCAATTCATTCCAGTTATGATTTGTTACCATATCTTGCAGCGAAGGCATTTCTTTCATCAAAAAGGCCACCTCAGTCATCAGATCGTTACTCTCTTGATGACTAGCTCCTTGTTGACGTTCAGTAGCATCTGATCTTTGATACCGGATAACTGAAGTGTAATGATTTCCTGAACGAGGTCTCGCCGTTTTGTCATTGTGATTCAGGCCTTTGTGTTGTACATCAGCTGGTGAAATCGCTGCTTGTTGAAGTGGTAGTTCTTCGGCTTGAGAAATCCGTGATCTCTTATTTGGTGGTTCAAAATCACCCGGAGAAGACAGAGAGAAAGCGTCTCGTGTATCTGTGGGAATTGAAATGGAGCATAAATAAACTAACAGACAGAGCAGAAACTGCATAAAATGACGTCATCGAGCAATCTGAGGTAAGGAAGTGTCTGGATAGATAAGCTTTTTGAAATGATAAATCAAGAGTTTAAGGCCCAAGGAACAAAATATCAAGTGTTGCCGAATTTTGAAATCTTTTGCAAGGAACTAGGGGGGCTCAAAGCTACGATTTTTTGCGCTAGCGTGCGCAGTTTCTGCTCTGTCAAACTGAAATGATTTACAAGACGTAAATGGAACGGTCATTAGGACCAAATCTTTCTCTTTATTTCACGAAATATCCACATTTTTGCGCTTACATCTTCTGAATTCTGCCGTTGTCTTCTGTAAGCAAAAATTCTGATATAATTTCCAAGTTGGTAAAAGATATATCAGCTGATATGCAAAAAACATTTGATAAGAAAATGGTTATGTTACGCTGTAAAACTTTGATGTGAATTTCACTGAAAAATAAAGGTTCAACGATATCTTTGCGATAACAAGCTTTGAAGTTACCTTTCATAAAGTTCTTGAAGTGTGGCCATTTAGCTAGTTGTTGCAAAAGACTTCGTGAAGATTGCTAAAAGGCAACTTTAAATATTCGTTGCAACGGAAGACTTTCCAAAAAGGTTAATGTTTTGATAGAAGGGTTATTGAATGTTATGCCTTCTATGCAAACTGAGATGAATTAATCAACAGTGTTTAAGCATAAACGCATCAAAATGAACAAACTAAATGTAAAACCTACCCTCCTTCCTAGCAGTCGTGTATGACGTGATGTTCTTCCAAATTTCGATTTCTTTCATTTCTGCCATTCTGCTTTCAACAGCCAAGAAAATATATTCCATGGCCATTGAAATGAGAAGATGGATCGACCCTAAAAATTGAATCATTGGTTTGATAATGAAATTGAGAGGCAGTACGAGGAAATATAGACATCTTCATTCAAGTAACTCAATTGGCAACAGCAATAATTAAAGACAAATGAAATAAAATAGCAACTGATCTAGTGAAGTACTCATGTTAAAGATGACTAAGCCATGTTTTGTAAAACTGTTATTGGGAAGAACGTTTCGACACTGACTAGAGTCATCATCAGCAAAGATGTGAAGGCTTGAGGTCCTATTAAGGAGATCCAGAGGAATAAAGAATCGAAAACCACATGGGTTCCAAATTGGAGAACATGATTGGTAGGGTGTAAAATTGAAATTAAAGTAGAAATTAAAATCAGATAGAGGAAAGACAAGCAAGTTCAAAACTAGCCTGACATCAGGCCTACTTTGGTGGTGGGCTTGATCTCAGACTGGTTCAAAACATAACAAATAACGAAATCAAAACAGAATCATAGGTTGCCGTCAAGTGTATTTGCAGGTTAAAATTAGATAAAAGGGAGACTCTCATCCTTTCCCTGTTATTCCCCCCTAGGAGATACTCTCTAGCCATATAGCTTCCATGCTAAAAACATTGCTAGTAGCAAATAGCCTGTAACAAGTTCCTGGAGTCTTCAGTCTCCAGCCTGTCCACAGGGTAGGCACCGGATCGCCATGAAATCATTTCAAGACATCAGATTCTCTAAATATCTAAACGTCAAAATAGAGATGACAGATGAAATGGCTCACCAAAAGTCTCAGCATTCCTCAATGTCAAATCTCCCATAATCCTTGTTAGAAGTTTAGACCAATTTAGGATAACGAATGTATTTATCATGTGACATTCAGAGCCTTTGTTTTCAGCTGGCTGTAGATACAGATAACAGCAAAAGAATTAGACGACTTTCAATACGTCGACTTAACATTGGGTGCGAAAAACGAATCAGCGGTGGGGTGGGAAAATTGCATCCTTTTTACATTGGCTTCATCTACAGTCTTCACAAAAATCCTTGCCATAAAACAGGAAGAATTAGATTTGAGCAGCAAGTACCCTCCCTTACCCGCAAGTTAATGACAAGAGAAGTTAAAAGAGAAACGAATTAATTGATTTGAATTATAAAATTTGCACTCACCTTCATCATAGCATCATAGATCAGTTTATCCAATAATAACAAATATGCATCTATGGAGGCTTGTCTACCGAGGAGGTTTACAATGTCATTGAAATCTAAAGAAGAAAATTGGTACTGAGGATAAATTGGACTGAGATCTTACACTAAAATCAAGACCCAGAAAATAATAAATATTTGTAAGTCGATTGCAGAACAAGTAACTTCTAGCCTATGAAGATTACTCACAATTTTCAAAACTTTTAACAAATTCTTCGTTGTCTTTTTCTGCTCCTCTTTTGAACAAGCTGACACCGAGAATCTCTTCTAAATCTGTTTCTTCCAGATCTCTGACGATGTCACAGGTTAATTCACTTTCTGATAAGATCACTTTTATCGGCTAAAATAAAGATTGAGCTATATCAACAAAGAAATATATAGAATTTAACTGTCAATGGACAACAAAGGTCAACGAAGAGATGGCACACACGAAACATGCTTTTTCAAACAGACCTATTAAGGATATATAGAAGCCTCCATATAACGGACACCTGTAGGTCCAATGTTATTGTAGTGCCATCTTTCTGCATACTATATTTTGAGACAAAAATATTTTTCCGTTGTTCGGAGGTGTAGTTGTAGATGTAGTTGTCCGTTAATAAAGATTCCACTGTGTGTTAAAATCTGGGCCTTCGAATAATCTGTAGCTCTGGAGATGAGCTAGTGAGTGAACCTAATCAGTACTGGAAGAGAGGCTGCAAGATCAAACTGATACCAGTCTTCTTCGAGTATATGCGATGCAACTGTAAATGCAGAAGAAAGATTCCAAATATTGAAACATTCACATGACATGATGCTTACCTGTGCAAGAAGCAAAAATGAGATCTGCCTTTGGATGAGTTTTATGTATGTTTTTGCAACTGTGAAATTGAAACAAAGAATCTTAGACTCGAAAAAGAATATCAAATTAAAACTGTCATCGTTGTAATGTTGAAGTTAAGGTGCCAAAAGGACTATTAAATGTAATAATTTTATTGTATTGAATTGAATTAGGTTTCAGCAAGCAAGCAAGAGATTCTAGTATGCAAATTTTAGCAAAGCATAGAAGCACTGTTCGTTAAATGTTTAAACTATTCATGGCTCCTTTGCGGGGTGAGTGGCCGAGTGGGTTATACACTTTTCATCAGGCGAATGATGTTAAGCTCAGTTGAATGAGATCAAATTCCGGATGGGTGACCTCAGAGGCCTGACCTCACAACTCACCTCGTCGTCCTTCGGAAGGGATGTTAAACTAGGAGTTCCATGCCTGGATGCGGCATGCACAGTGGGCCTAAATTAGCTTTCAGTAGCCAGAAATCCTGACACGCCCACTAAAAACAAATTGACAACAAACAAACAAAGAAGTATGCCTTGGGCTATGCTCCCTACGGTAGGAAAGTACCATTATCCATTACTATTAAAGAATTCATAGAAGCGTCTAAGTCTTACCTTTCATCTTTGCTGCAGCAAGTTCTTTAGGTACGTTGATCAAACATATGTCGAGCCAAGGCAAGAAGCTCTTTGCAAATTTCACGACTTCCAATCGAAAGCTGAAACGGAAAGGAAAAGTATTGGTTAAATTTTTCATTCTGTTTTGAAATGGAATAAGCATTTTCAATTATAAGTTAGAAATAAAACACTGTAAAGTAATTCCTAATTACCTCTCTGGGATGTCTAAAACTGAAGTTGGAATAAGAACGTCTGTGAGTTTCTATTGGAAGAAAGATTAAAATTGTCAAAATCTTACATAACAATGTAGTTACACTCTAAAAACATTTGCTGCCGAAACTGCAGCAATTCTGTAGAAGTATGTTTCAATCACATTTGATTTAGATCACAGTGGAAACTCAATCTAACGGACACCTATGTGGACCAATCTTTTTGTCCGTTGTAGGTCGGCTGTATGGAGGTGCAATCTTTCTTCAAAATTTACTTTAGGACCAAAATATTTGTCCGTTGGTCGGAGCTGTCCATCGTATATAGGTGTCTGTAAAAGGAGGTTCTACTCTTGTCAACTTTGTATACGTTTTATGAATTGTCAATAATAGCTTTAAGCAAAGGACTCGTCATACTGGTCATACTAAACGACAGACGCAACAACGACAACGTTATCTGTAGAAGAGAGACCAAAAACAACCAAAATAAACCTGCAACGAGAGAGAAAACTGTTGAAACTTGCAGGTGAAAAACGGATCAATCTTATCATATTTACTTATTTATCACTTATTTCTTTCCTTTCAAATAATAAGATTAGTTCATTTTTCTTATGCAGGCTTCAACAGTTTTCTCTCTAGTTGCAGCTTTATTTTGGTTATTGTTCTTCTACGGGAATTAACAGTCTTCTTGCTACAGATAACGGTGTTCTTGTTATGCCTGTGGGTTTGTATGATGAGTCCATTCGTTGCTCAAGGCTATTTCAAAACATTTTGTGCCACAAATTATTTGTTCACATACTGTCCACAATGTGGATATCAAAATCATATAAATGAATAAGCAAGGGCAATTTGCCAAGAAGACATGCTAAGAGCAATTTCAAGGCTTTTTGACAAGACATTGAGAAGAAATAGAGGATAATCTTCTTACAGAAATATGTTACCACAGACATTGGTGATCTTGAGGGGTATTTCACTCATTTCGAAAAGAGAACGAATACGAGATTTCTTCAGCACAAAAGTATTTTGACGGATTTTTGATGGATTCTCCGCGAAAACGGAAGGATTTTGGCCAAAGGTATACGAGATCTTTTGGGAGTGAAATACACCTCAGGTAATCTCATGTACACTCTCTATTCTCTTGTGTTGTCACAAGAACTGATGGGCACCAATCCTTTGAAGAAAATTTTATGCACCAAGCAAGTTTTTGCTAAAGGAAAGAAGGTACCTTGTAAAATATGGTATCACAGGCAACAACAATATCAGGTATTCTCTCATGTTTAAGAATTTCATTAACATGGTCAGGAATGCCACACCAAAAATGCATCAGAAATGTTTTCACCTGTAGAAGGAATGAAACGATCTTTGATTTATCAACACCAAACGTTAACTCACCTGGAACACAGGCTATAACTCACCATTCTTCAATACAAAATTCGTAGGGAGAGAAGTAAAGAATCAAAGGACAAGTCCAGCGTTGTTATAATTGTTGATCATTCAAGAGATTGCACCTGTGAATTGTGTGTAGTACTTTTGCAATCAATTTTTTTCTCCTTTAATCTGCTAAACTACATATTTCAATCTGCTAAGAAGTGCGAAATGACGTCATTTTATATGACGTCACTTCACGTTGACCTGATAGAGGCTGCACAATGTGTTGATATTTTTCCACCCATGTTGCTATCCTCCTTATCGCGCCCTCGCACACTCGTACAAAATACAAAATGGCAACGATATTTGGCCTAACTTATGAAGATTCATCAACCAATTTATGAAAGTTGGAGTCATCAAAACTTGGAAAAAACTCGCGATTGGTGTTCAGCAGTTGGTAAGGTTGCTTTTTAACAATGATCTTATCAACCCCGGACTTGTTCTTTAAGGCAAAGAGGATTCACAGAACAAATATTATGAGAAAATTTTTCTTACATCATTGAAACAAGCAGCAACAACAGCATCCACGATCCTTTGACAATGAGCTTTATACATCACCAAGAAACTATTAATCTAAACGAAATACAGTAGAGCCCCGCAAACAAGAACATACTTTTCTAAAAGACAGACTGGCTAGGTTCTTATAAATGGGGTACTTATGACATTTACAGGGTTTGGTTCTTATCACAAGGACAGTTATGACTATGATGAATATAAAGCTACAGTATATAGTATGTGTTAAATATACTTAAGGGTATAATGACTGCATTTCAATATCAGAAGGTATGGTACTTTTGTTATTGACAAAGCAATTTAAATCATACAGCTAGATAAAAGAATTTGTATATTCCTGAAACTGTTGGAGGTGTTTAGTTGTCAATAAATTGTTTACACTGATTTGATGAAATTTCTTAATCAAGTGTACCATCTCATGAGGACATTGAAGTAAATCAGTCTGTATTTGGTTCTTATATTTGGGTGTCTTTTCCCACAAATCATTCTGCAGGTTCTTATTTTGCTATGTTCTTGTTGACGGGGTTTTACTGTAGATAGAATCTCAGAAAGTTTGAAAGCAAATTCAAATAGGCTAGATTTCAAACAATCTTGAAGATTTATTGACATTATTATTATTCACTATTATTTTTAATTTCTTTATCGTTGGATTAAAATAAAAATGTAAAATGGACTTAAGTAGAGGACTCATCTAAATAAACCATGGACGCACAATAGACTTGTATCCTGTAAGAAAACACTATCAAGCTATCAACGCCTGCAAAGGAGAGAGGTGAAACGCCCATTGCGTATTGTTCTGTGTACAGAGAGTCCTTGTAATTTGATCGATGTCTTAGGCTTTTTTTCAGTTATTTTGCAACCATGAATTTTTGATGAAGTTAAATTTACCGATACCTCTATTTCTGTTAAGACAGCGAGCAAAATCACAAAAGTACTTCGATCGTTCGACTTTCAAATGAAATTTGAATCATTCAAATCTTTGAAATACTTTTGGGGGATATAAATTTTTAAAAGTGGGGATTTTTTCTGGCTCACCCGGTAAAAAACCCCAATGTCTACTAACCTGGTCTATTTGTTTGAAGTCTTGTCCACTATTTTCTTTCATTGTCAGTCTTGGAAATCCATCCAGTGCTGTCTTAACTTTCTGTTTACTGCACTTGTCTGACTTTTCATGCTATAACAAACAAAAACGCCATGAAAACCCTATAAAATGTTCTTTCGTAATTCTATATAACAAACTGCTTATAAGAGACTCAGTTCTCAATTCGCCAAAAAACTAAATCTCCAAGATTGAAAAAATTGCAATTAAGAAACCTGTTATCTTGATAAAGAAAATTCTTTACATATTCTTAGTTTATTTCTACTTGTTCCTTGAAGAATGCTATGGAAACTTAACGCATGAAGATTGTTACGGAAGCTTTAAGAAACTGCTAAGAAACACTGAGTTCTAAAAATCTGATAACGGTGGAAAACTTTCAGTACTGGACACAGGTCTTAGTCTTTATAAAAAATATTTGTATCACTTTAAAAGATCCTTACCGACTCATCTTCTTTGCTAGAAGTGAACCTGTATGAAAAACAACAACAATTGACGAGAAAAGATGCAAAAAACAGTACACTGAAACGATTTGGATACAGTCCTTCTAACTGTAAGCAGTAGCAGTGCCACGGGTGGGGGGACTGGGAGAGTGTTGTTCCCCACCCAAATCCCAAAGGTCGGTAAAAACGTCAACGTAAATTTCGTCAAAATGCCCCACCCCCACTTCTTGTCGGATTTTTCAGAGCTGACGCCGCCACCGACGGTTAGCTGTTCTTCAAAAAATATTGACGGTTATTTTGCTAAAACCTAGGAATGAAATAAAAAATAGTGAAGGTGGTGATTGGAAAATGTAGGTTTTGGAAGTCCTAAACTGTAAGCTGTTTCTAAAAAAATATTCAACAGCTTGCTTCTAATCTTTATAAACACTGCTTGAATTTGCGAAAGCCAAAAAGCAACCCATAAGGTGCTTAAAATCGAGAAGATAAAGACATGCCACGGTGGTCTAATGGTTAAGACGCTTGCAGGAAAGCATGAGATCCGTCACTCGATTTCCGGCCCTGGTAAGTTTAGTTTTCTCAATTTTCCAGATAGCACTTCCACACAAGATTGACGATTATTTCATCGAAATGGTCCAATAAAATGGGAAAAAGTACAGAGAGTCGACACGAATGAAATAAATGAATGAATGACATGAATGACAATGTCATAAAGTAGATTATACCTGGTTAGACCTTCGACAGGATCTCGAGAACAGGTGTAAACTGACTCAACTTTGACTGCCAGGCCGTAGTAATGGTATCTGAACGAGAGACAGATAGATGACAGCGATCAACGATGGCTGAAAGCGCTGAGTTTGCACTTAAAAAAAGAAAATAAATTCGATTTGAGAACAAATAAAATTATTCTCAAGCTTACTTGGATTGGCCTCTTGTTCCCAACCTCCTTGTTGTTAGAGTCGGAAATTTCGTGCGAATAAGCTGAAAGGAACAGAATTTAATATCAAAAACGAAATCAGTATGAGGCAGATTAGATAGCTCTTCGATCAGCCATAGAGTGGATCTAGATAGCCAACAACAGATCCTATGAGCTCGGGGTGGTAGCTCCAGTCTTGGGATGACGGGAACTCGCAGCCCAACATAGGAATTAGAATGGCGCCTTCGCAGGAGAAGTACAAACAGAAGCAAAACAAGTAGATATATCATGCACACAATGATAAATTAGAGTAGGAATAAATCAGTTTATTAAACGTAAATCTTTTTTCTAAATTCAACGTTTCCTACAGCCTGTGCTTGCTCTGAGAGTCTACGCACCTTCCCAAAAATAGCAGCTCCTAGAGGCAGATTACCACTACGTTTGCAATATTCGAGGTAATGAGAATACAGCAAACATCGTGGAAGACAAGAGCCATCTTTCAGTTCATAATTGTTTCCAAGCCTGTAAGATAGAAAGAAAGTTTTCAACCATGAGAATAAAGGGCACTATGCCTTTGTGGGAATAAAAGCAAATGATACAAAATCCATTTGAGGAAACACCTTACTTACTAGTCCCTTGCCTTCTGCAATGTTTACTTAGTAACTCAGCAAATCATAAATTCGAAAAGATAGTACTTTGAAGATACTAATTTGAAGGTGTTGTGGCGCATTGGTATGATCCAGAGTGGGTTTGAGGGGTTCGAAACCCAGTTGAGTCCCACCCCCACCACTTGAGCGTCATGACAAAGGGTCGTGGACTCGATTAGCACTTAGCTACTTCTGCGATCCCAGCGCTTGGCCCTAAAAACCGCAATTTCACATTCACCGTAACCTACTAACACTCGTGCAGCAGATTACAACCAATCGGTTCTAAATAGCCAATCACCAAACACAGGTTATTCTTTCTCCGTTCATGTCGAGTCTTTAAAGAATTTAATCGACATCTTTTGCATCGTTTTTAGATTTCTTTGAGAACGAAATTTCAAGAGACTATAGCCTATAGCTCAATAAATGGAAAACTAAAAACTTACAAAAAATCCAGGAATCTAATTCTGGATTTTGGCTAAGATCTATTCACAAATCTTTAGATTGGACCAGTCACACGATTTATCGTGGTTTTCCAAAATTGGATACAGTAGAGCCTCCATTAACGGACACCTCTATAAAACAGACATCTCCAAACAACGGACAAGTATTTTCATCCTAAAATACAATATGACTATATAACACCTGCATACAGCAGATACTTCTTTACAAGGGGAAAATGAATTGGTCGATCTTCGGCGCCTTAGCACCTTGGATGCTCCCTGATTGCCACTTTTGACCTACAAAGGAGCTATTGTAAGAGATGGATGAAGAAAGAAAGGAAACGAATATGTTCTTCCATTTCAAACTTCAGATCTCCTTCGCAGGAACATATAAATTGTCCTCCGCAGCTGCATATACACTACAACATAACTGTGGTGTCTAACTATCCATGTAAAAAGTTTCTATAACCATTCATATTTACAGAATAATAGGCCTTCAATCTTATTCAACATCTAATATCAACAAACTATTAATAACAGACGACTTATGTAAAGTTAGGGGCAAGGTGAATCAACAAAATAACTTCCGAAACTAGGGATCTCTTGTGAGAAACACTGGTAGTCAGGATTCAAACCGGCCTAATAAAGTATTTCAAATTTTCGATTGTCTTAAATCTGTCGGTTGCTCATTTGTTTACACAAGTGTCTAAATATTTTGAAAGATTGTTATGTTACTTAGCATACCACAACAGGTGCAGTTGTGTAAATAAACTATTTAAAGTTAAGTGTCATAAAAAGGGCGGCTGCTTCTTTGGAAGAATAAACAACCTAGTTATTTGTAAATCTCTTTAATCGAAGTACTTCTCCTCTTTACAGGAGGACATTAATTCAAAAGAACGTTCATGTTATTAGTAAGATCCGTTGTTAATTAATTTTAGCCTGTTTTTGATGTCACCGAGCAGGACACGAGGTTACTGACCTTTTGAATATGAACAATATCTTTACTTTAGATAGCACTCACAAAGGACAGTTGGGAAGCTCTTTCCACGAAATACACCTTCGCCTTACAACTGACATTACACACACACACAAGTTGTCTTAAGGCTGAAATTCAGTTGCAAAATTCAGCATGCAAAATTCAAAATCCAGCTGCAAAAGCTAAAAATGTAAATTGCACAAGTTCAAACGATAGTTTCTGCATCCAAATAAATTAGTTCCGCCAAGGCAAACTGTCTTCAATAACTAACTAGTAAAAATCTTTGATCCTATCTAAAAATCTTCGAAGGTGCAGACAAAACTTCAAATTGAAGCTAAAATGGTGTTCTATTTTTTTCCGTTGCATTTATGATAATAATGATAATAACTGGAGTTAGCCGCTTCCAATTTGGAAGCAATTGGCAATCATTGACTGCAGTGGCGGAGCCACGGGAGGGGTGGGGTATGGGGGGTAAATACCCCCACTTTTTTGAAAATATGGTAATTTAGATTCGTCCAAAAACCTATCAACTACTGCCACAGTTCGATTTGATCGAAAAAGATATGAACTCATTGTTCTGAAATCTTTTTCTGTCTTTGTCATTTTTTTTTACCTGCTTCAGTTCATGTCTTTTCCGATTTATTATTATTGATGCAGCTTTCACCCACGGCATTGCTACTCGAAATCAAGAAGAAAACACCGCAACAATTGATGTTTTTAGGCGAGAATTCTATTTGCCATAGCGAGTTGCAGTAACGATTTTCAGAAGAAGCATGTGAGGATACGTGTAATACAATTGTTGTAATACAATTCAAAACCCTGTATTAAGGTTTGTCGTATACTGACATGATTTCATCTGTCATTATTTATCCAAATTGGGCGTATCCCTATATTCAAATGGGAGCATTTATATATTTAAAATGGGCGTTTCCCAATGTTCTTAAGGGCGTGATCCCAAAAATTTTTCCGGGGGCTCCCCGGACCCCCACCACTCCTTACCCCCTCACTTCGTGGCGGCTGGCTCCGCCGCTGATTGACTGTTATTACAGTTGATCTTTCATCAAGAGTTACTTTTCTTCAAGCAGTCAGACAAGAATTGACCTTTACTTTTTTTGCTTGACGAGATTGTTCTTTCCAGTATGGAAGGTACTTTTCGGCCTCTTCTTTTGATCCTATTTGTGTGGAAGGTTAACATCTTACAGGGGTGGTTGTTCTCTCTCCGGATGACATGTGCTATCCATTGCTTCTGCTGTTGTTCATAATAGGTGGTTACATTGACTGTATTAGTTATTTCGTAGAGTTTCTCGTCAGTGATTTTATATGACCAATCTATCTCTGTAACATCGTTATAATTACGATGTTCCTGCTTTCTCTTAAATCCATTCCATATGGATTATATTATATTATATTATATTATATTATATTATATTATATTATATTATATTATATTATATTATATTATATTATATTATATTATATTATATTATATTATATTATATTATATTATATTATATTATATTATATTATATTATATTATATTATATTATATTATATTATATTATATTATATTATATTACATTACTTACATTACATTATATTACATTACATTATATTACATTACATTACATTACATTATATTACATTACATTATATTACATTACATTATATTACATTACATTACATTACATTATATTACATTACATTACATTATATTACATTACATTACATTATATTACATTACATTACATTACATTACATTATATTACATTACATTACATTATATTACATTAAATTACATTACATTATATTACATTACATTATATCGTACTATATTATAATATGTTATGTTATGCTATGTTATATCATATGCTCTTACTGGGGAGTGAACCAAGCGTTAGGCACAGACGTTTTCAATATTAGTGTCGTAAAAATTAAGTTTATTTTGCCACACTCTATGCGGTAAGTAGCAATTGATGGATGATAGGTAGAAGTGAATACAGTTCGGTAAATGTGGATACACCTCTGTTTGGGTCACAATTTATAAACGAATAACAAAGTACTTACCACGCCATAACCATTTCAGTGTGTGCACTTTTGCTTGATGCTTTATCATCTGAGGAATGAATGCAAAACGTTAGTGGAAATATGGACACTTTGAAGAAATGCTGCGATGCTAGGACTTAGATATTTCACTTTGTAATGTAGTTCAATCATTTACAATTTCAAACATTGAGCTTTACAGCCTAATAATGGAGAATCATCGCAATCGATAATGAATTAGAAGAAATGCAGAAAGGAATAAGACTATCTCAAAGATAGCATAGGAGCATTACATCAAACTTCTCTCTGCAAACATTCATCGACCAGTGCTATATGCAGATAACATTAAATGGTTCCATAGACCGCTGTATTGAATGTATTGTATGGCAAGGCAATGTGCAAAGAGCCAATAAAAAGAGTTTTTATCAAAAGAATTCATCTTGACTTGTCAGTAGCTATAAAGAATGTTGAAAACTGCATGAAGTAACGGAAGTATTTTCAAGTTTCACCGGTGAAAAAGATTTATTTCGCATACGATGTCATAGAGAAGGAACAACAAGCACAGAGGTTTCACCAGATATTTGGTTTCCATTCGCTAGCTACAACTTCTCTCATTTTTATATGTTCGTTCTATCGACAGTCAACGTCAGATCATAAAGCCTGTTGCATTTTAGACGATGCAATTTCTAACCAAACATTTGCGATTCAGATATTATACCTTGCATACAAACAGATGATCCTTCACTATGTCTTTCTGCCATGTTTCTTCTTCTCTTCAGTCTTGTTCAAGCAGACCTAAAGTTGTCATACGTTTTATAATCTTACAAACAAGATTCCTCTACTTCTTGGAGATCCTTCGTCTTCAATGGAGTGCAATTAGAACTCCAAAACTTTCTAAATCTTGCAAGGTTTCCTCTACGCCTCAAGCCCTGATCGTCCAATGTCGCAGAATTATGGTTTCGACCCTCCCTCTCGTATCAGTTGAAAAGAAGAAGAACTCTCTCACAATTCTTTAACTTATTTTCATTCCGGGAGTAGGAATCGACAAAATATGTATAAAAACTCTTATACTATATGTTTCATCATTTCTCTTGATGGTGCCTCATAACCCCCAGTCTTGTTGAAATGTTACGTCACGTCAGCTGTCTAGTTCCCAGGCTTCAAATCTGAAGTCTAAGAAGCAAACAAATAGAACACAATGTTCATGTCTTATTAATTCACGGGCGTTCCTTTCCTTTTCTAACGAAGTCAAGAACTGGTTGTCAGGAAAAAGACGTTGCTTTTTTTGTTGGAAACGAATATATTTTTAATGCTATTGTTGTTGCTATCATTATTATAAATTGCTGAGCAGGAAAGCTTGGAGCATCAGGCGGTTAGTTTGAAGTTCCATGGAGAGTACTTCAGAAGAATCAACAAGCAGCGATATCTCTCATTCTTTCTTTCTTTCTTTCCTCCTTCCTTCCTTCTTTCTTTCCTTCCTTCTTTCCTTCCTTCCTTCCTTCCTTCCTTCCTTTCTTTCATTCTGTCTGTCTTTCTTTCGGTTTGTGGAAATATGGCCATCATACAGTTCGCTTTGCTCTTGATAACCTATTTTTATCCCACAATAACAAAAGCGTCAGAAGCGGTACTATCAATGCCTTCTTAATTGTCTCTTATTCCGTTGGAATGAATCCGTGTTTGGCTGACTTCGTTATGGTCTGGGGACAGTGGGCCGGGAGAAGGGGAACGATTTTCTGATGCAAGGCCCACAGAAGTGAACTGACTGAAAGCATGAGGTGTTGCATGGCAGGGGCAAAGGCATCTTGTAATGTAAACAGAATGAGAAAGGCCTGTTGCTTTTAATACACTCCATATGTTCGTGCAGTTTGTTCCCATTTCCCAAGACTAAAAAAAAGTCTTACCATGGAGGAATACAGTCATAACGAATTATAAAGGGAATGCTTGTCGAAGCCTAACCATATTTCTATCTAGCGAAGTTCGTCTTCCAAGAGCTCTGAGATCAATTGAATCAACATAATCCCATTTTCCTCAGTAACTGTTTCTTTAATGCCAAAATAATCTCGAGCAACCGAAATGGACAAAACACAGCTCAAAGAGTTTACATTATCAATTAAGAAAGAGGCAGCAAAATATTTCATACATCCAAATCGAAATGTTTGCTTCGAACAATGAATCGTTGATCTTGTTTACATGAAATGAGGAAACCAAGATATGATATTACTAAAATATGGCTTGGTATGAAAACATAAAATATTGGAATATAAAGAAATGAAAAGATATGGATCATAACGATGATATCGTTGCAATGAAAAGAAGGGGGGTAACGTATAATTAACTAGTGGGTGTCCAAAACATCTATCCACATTTTGACTCATTTCACCAAGTATAATCAAGGGTGTTAGGACACGGATGTTTTGATTGATTACTTATTTGCCTTGTTTTGATCCCTGTGTCTTGTTTTGTTGTCTTGTTTTCTGTTCTATTTCGTCTTCAGCTGAGCGTGGTTAGGCCCAGCCGCTCTCAATTTGTTCGAATAGAGCTCCCTTGTATTTCTTTGTCTTAGTACGCCTGTTTCAAAAACTTTTCTTGTGCGAAGGCGCACTAAAACACAGAAATACAAGGGAGCTCTATTCAAACAACTTGAGGGCGGTTGGGCCTAACCACGCTCAGTTGAAGACGAAACAGAACAGAAAACAGGAGAACAAAACAAGACACAGGGATCAAAACAAGGTAAATAAATAATCAATCAAAACATCCGTGTCCTAACACCCTTGGTATAATAGGCTGCCTATAGGCATAAAGTTGGCCTATTACGTCGAGTAGTCTTGAAATGCAGAGAGCGCAACCACAAACGTGTGACTTTTTGATGAGGCTAACAACTAACTGATTATCATTAACATAATTAGTGACTATATGCGATTGAGGCGTAAATGATTCATTACGGATTAACATAAATTAGCATACAAAGAGTAGTTTCCAGTCCTACTACAAGAGTGACGGGGGGGGGGTAACTCCCCTTTATGCCATATTTTGGGATGTGCCATATTTTGGGGTGCCTTTTTTCGAGCAGAGAAAGAATGACTTTTGGGGTATCACTTGTGGTAAATCACAAGTAGTCATAAATTTGGGGTGAGATTTCAAAAAATAACTCTTTAGGGTATTGATTTTGATCAACTTCCACTTACTTAGTTAAAATTCAGGATCGCGGTCACAATTTTATGGTATATATTTTCAAATTTTTTGGGTATCGTTTTGGCGAAAATTTATAAATTTTAGGGTTTGAATTCAGACGTCAAATGGCACACACCCGTCACCACCTATTGAACTTACGCCCCCCTTCCCCCGCGCGACAGATTAGAAGAGCGACAGATTTCTGCATAAGATTTCTGCATCAGTTTGCGCGAACACAAACAATGTTGTTGTTGTAGTTGTTGTTGTGATTATCGTTGTTGCTGTTGTCACTGCTGTTGTTTCGATAACTGGGAAAATGTCGTGATTCTAATTTTAGGTCATCATCATAAACAATGGCTTTCTTGAAGCATGTATCATTACTTTCTCAGCCAATCAAAGTTTTGGGCCTGTGCTCAGCTACCCTGGGTACCAGAGCCTCAAAAAAATGCTACCAGGGTAGTGCTCAGCATATGAAGAAGCTTCTTTACCTTTAGGGCATCAACGTGACTGCTGCAAATCGCGAGTGTTTGTCTAATACTGCATTCACACTGACACAGTTAAACCAGCTTTATCTAAACCAGTTTAAATTTCGACCAATCAAATGACTGGATTTGTTGGATTGACCAATCAGAAAGCCCTATTCTATAACCTGGTTTAGTTGAAGCTTGTTTAATTTGCAATGTGAATGGGGCATAACTTGTCAGCGAATCGACATTTGGTTTCCATGCTCAGCAGCGGGAGGGCTTCTTTATGTCTGAACAAAAACTGATTGAGTAAAAGCTAGACATTAGAATGCAAAGCAAAAAAGAAGATCTTCGTTTTAAGACTAACCATGTGACTGTGAGCTCTTCTACGCATCTTACGTGAGACGGATAAACAAAAATCTTAAATTAACCAACGATGTGGGATTTCTAAGGATAAGTCTAAATAGAAACCTGTTTTTGAAAGACACAGCGATGCTGTATGAGTACAATTGCTCTTTTGATGAATACGCATTTGTGGTTTGAGAAAATCAGGAGGAATACGTTGCAAAAATTACAACATATACAGTGTAAATTGAGTTAGTATTGATAATAATGATAGGAGTAATGCACTGCAGCAGTGTCCATTCCTTGAAAGGGTTGTGGAGTAAGGTATGAAGGCGGTATTGCCAACCATAAAGGCATGGCTTTAGTTTCACTATTTTTCGTCGAGACATTTGTGTTTCTTCGTTTCAGAAGCGAGACCTTGGCCTCACATATCAATGCATTGCACTTCTAAATTAACAGTCTTCGTCCCACAGTGGTGGTATGTTTTTCTGTACACCGCATAAACTTTGTGACGTGGTATCAGGCACAGGGATCTCAAAAAAGGAGAAGACCTGATCATGTGTGAGCCATTGTCATGATGCTCAAGTGATGGGTGATCTACACGTGTTTTTTATAAGAAACTGGTTTATAAGAAACTAGTACTAAGATGGCCAAAATTTTAAGAAACTCTAGTGCTATGTCTTCGAAGTACTAAGAAACTTTTAAAAGTTAAAACATCGAGATTATAGCAAATAGATCGTTGAACCTTTATTCTTGAGCAATATTCACTAACCATTTGTGTTTTCAACATAACAGAACACTGTTTATTCCTATATGATGTTTTAAATGTCAAGAAACATATCTGCCGCAATGTTAGCGACCACATCGATAATTCTGCATTCAAAAAATAAGAAACCAATTAAGAAACTTTTTGTGCTAAAATGGACAAAATTTCATGTGAAATTAAGAAACTTTTAGTACTATGGCTTGATTCAAGTTTCTTATAGAAAAACGTGTAAATCGGATGGAAGCTTGTAGGACAGACTATTCTGGCAGCAAAGTCAAAGAATTACACTCCCGTGTCATAACGCCGTATATCAAGGCGTAGGACCAGGTACGCAACACGTACGAACCTTGGAAAACAGATTCTAATGATACTTTTGTTGCGTTTTAAAATTGTTTCGTTATCCCCAACTCTTCAAACGTGAGATCGCAGGTGAAACGCGAGGTCTTTTCTTATAGTGGCCTACAACTTTCTATGAGAGATAGATACAATAATAGCTCTGGGTTTTTAATCAGTAACCTCAATGGAAAAGTATTGGGAAAATCTGAGGCGATTGCTATGTTTAACATTAGCTAGAGACTAAAAAATAACTTCGCTGTAACCTTGGAGAAAATAAATCTTCTATGATCCTAGCGTCCCTTTCCTGGCGATGGAGACAAATCTCTCGCCAAAGTTGAATTAAGATCTTTGGGTTTTAACAGGTTTCTGTCCGATTCTGTCCGGAGCTTCGATGTAGCGGCCATAAATATAAAAGCAAATCAAAATCTTAACTGAATTTAGTCGATACCCCCTTAATACGGATCAAAAGGCGATTGAATGAGGAAAGTAGGAGGCTATGAAATCTTTTATGAGTAAATCAAAAACCTGACTGAGTTGTGGAGAATAATAAAGGTTTAAAAATTTGATTGTGTCTTAGTGCCAGTCTATTGCGTCGTACATTAACGAATTTGTTCTGCAAAGAATAGTATAAAGCAAATCGAGCCTAAAATCTTGTATTAATTCCGTCAGATTCAGTTGAAAGAATCTTAGGAACGGCTTCAAAGATTCATCCTCAAAGATCTTTCGATCTAAGATGAAAACAAGACGAAAGGGTGATTCATAATGAATGGGCATATGTTGGAATATGGACGTTAAAATTGAAAAATTCGACACAAATTAGAACAAATGTTCTGGAAACACTGTTGAAGGAGCAGTGACGGAAGAGACTGGAAATTTATCGTCTTGGGTCTTTCGATCGGAGATCAAAATAAGACGTGATATATCATTGAAGAATGGTGAACATACGTTAGGATAAGTACGAAAAATTGATGACATTATTACGAGCAAGGAGACCCTCAACTGGAAGACTCGCAAGACAGTATGGTTTTTCATCCTTGAGATTTTCACGTCCTTAGATGCAAACAAGGCGAGACTTTCACTCATGATGGATAAACAAATGCTGACGTACATGCGAAAATAGTGAAAAATTCACCATGTACATAAATACGAGTGGCGTGAAATTTGACATATCGTGATAAGGTAAACAATAAAAAAAACACTGAAAGAAATATCGCGTCGGAATGGCTTCTTGGAGATCACGATTTCGAAAGACCAAAACACCAGATTCGAACGAATCAAAACAACCGTTGAATTCATCCAAGAATACAGAAGATCCTGAACATCAGAGAACATGGAAAAGCAGATTTTTACGGCGATCGAAACATGACGAGGGAGCAACAGATAGGGCTAGGCCAAGATCAGCATTCTTTGAAAGAACCAACCAAGAACTGAATAATGATATTGAAAATCGTGAGGCATTTTTGAGAAATATCAATGAGCCGCCATCAGTTCAGGAAATCCTGGATAGAAACCGGCGAGAAAGAGGGGCTTCAAAAAGTCCAAGACACTGGCGCAAGATTTTAGGTGGAGAGAGACTGTCAGGTATGGGCGGTAGGACGGAACATAGTACTGGTGCCGGAGAAGAGCAGTATTCGCTTAGGGACAGGAACAGGGATCATAACCACAACAACGAGCATGAAGCGAAGCAAGGAGGATTCGAAAGTATAAATGATACGTCAGGGACTAGAAGAGAGAGAAAATACTCGTCATATCGAAGAGATGAGAGCGCTGAACGGCAACAAAAGACGGAAAACGGTGACACCAGAACTGGTCGTAGGACTTCTGCTACGAGAAGACAGAAATCTATACAAGGCGATGATACGTTATCGATAAAATCGGATTCAAGTCTTGGTGGGAAAGCTGAGAGTTCCAGATCAGCCAGTCCGTATGATAATGTAAGTGAAACATCGAGAAAGGAAAGATCAAAGAGACGAGACAGGAGGCCGCGATCTTTGTATCTTGAAGAAAAAAGAAGTGGATATCGGAAAGATTATGATATGACGTCATCATATTTGGAGAAGCCCACCACACCTCGACCAGAAAGAAGGCAAAGGTTACGGAGATCTGAGTCTCAAGACACCGCATGTTCTGAAAAGAGCAACCAAAGTCAAGCATTCAGCGAACAAGAACCGTTTGTGTTAAGAAAGCCAAGAGCTCTTTATCCTACAGATGATGGGGATGACAAACGGGGCTGGTATCGTATTGATGGTGAGGTTAAAGCTGAGAGGAGTCCTAGGAGTGACAGGAGAAAAGAGATTTCTGAAATTAGGAGGAGAGATCAGAGTAGAGAGTACAGGAAAGAGGATAGAGGGGAGGGATGGGAGAGAAAAGAGAGTAGAGGGAACAGGGAAAGCAGTGAAAGTAGGGTTGTTTACGAGAGCAGGAGTAAAGATTATGGTCGAGAATACAGAAAAGAGAGTAGTGGAGATGGTTGGGACAGAAAAGAGGGTAGAGAAAGTGGTGACAAAGGGGACAGTTATGAAAGCCAGAGAAAAGATTATGGTAGAGAATATAGAAAAGAGAGCAGAGGGGATGGCTGGGACAGAAAAGAGGGTAGAGAAAGTGGTGAAAAAAGGGACGGTTATGAAAGCCAGAGAAAAGATTATGGAAGAGAATATAGAAAAGAGAGCAGAGGGGATGGCTGGGTCAGAAAAGTGGGTAGAGAGAGTGGAGAGAACGGGGAATCAACGGATAGAAAGGAGAGTGCAGTGAGCAAAGTTAGCAGAGAGAATAGAGATTATGGGTTGGTGTACGGTCGAGAGAACAGAGGTGAAAGCATGGATAGGAGGGAGAGTAAAGAAAACATAGAGGGAAGGGACACACGTGAAAACAAGAGTTTAGGCGAGAGAAGAGAAACAAGTGCGTTTGGAAGGTACAGAAGGTACGATTTCGAACCCATCAAAATGCCAGTTGAAGACAAAGAGTACAGAAATGACCCAGGGAACAGTGACAAAATTGACACTAAAGAAAATAAGGACATGGAGCATTTGCTACGTGACCTCGATCTCGACCAGAAGAGAAATGAAAGCAAGACTAGTGACAGTAAGCAAAGCAAGGGTAGCAGGACACCTGATGATATTTTAGGAGCAACATCGGATAGTCTTGAGACGCAAAAATCTTCTGAATTGAAGAGTCCCGCTGAGATCATTAATGAAGTGGTGGCCTCTGTGGAGGAGGTTGAGAATAGTTTCAATGAATGGAAAAAGCGGTTCTTAGGAAGGAAAAATGAGAAAAAAGAAGAACGTAAGAATATTCTGTCGCAGTCAATTAATCAAAACAAAGCCGATTCGAAGAGTAGCGGTGAAGCTAAAGTTGGAGAGAAGAGGAACGAGCCTCCAGAAAGGAAAACGGAGGAGCAACGCGAATCTGGTAATAAGTCATCTATAGAGACATCATCGCATAACGCAACCCAAGAATCGTCTGTGCTAACAAAGCGGGAATCTTTCGCAAAAACACGGCCTAAGTCTCTATATGATGGTCGAAAGCCTATCGATTTTACAGACAGTTTATCGAAATTCCAGCAAATATCAAAAGAAGATAGCGAACTTGATCGGAGCTCATCGGTTTGGGAAAGATACAAGCCTCGGAATGATTACGAATATAAACAGAACTTTACAACGAAGGTCAGCAATGACGATACAAGTGAGGCTGATCGAAAATGGCGCAGACCAAAGTCCATGTTCATGGTTGAAGATGAGAAAAAAGACAGTGCTGCATACAGGGGAAACTGGTCTGTTAACGTACCTAAAAAGCCGAGTCATTTGATGGATTTCTCGATTCCTGATGATACGAGTCATAACTGGAGAAAAAGCAAAACGGAGAGCATTGATGCCGCGGAGGATAAGAAAAAGAGCGAACGTGCTAGCTATAGACGAAGAGAAAGCCAGCAACAAACTGTGCTTAGTGACTCGAATAAATCTGAAGAAAAAGCGCCAGCATTTGAAATAACAGTATCAGAGCCAACGGATGATGGGCCTAAATCTCCAGTGATTGTTGATCAACCAAAGGAAAGCATGCTGACGCCTTCATTCACAATAAATATCGCTGTTTTGGACGAAGAAAATGAAGGGAATAAAGAGAATATTACAACGGGTACAGATACGGTTGTGAGAAGACGCAAGAAGGAACATGCTCCACCAGCTAGGCCCTCCTCGTTTTACTACATGAAAGAAGAAACTACACATCGACCGTTGTCTTCTGGGAAGAGTCTCGACAATGATAATGATGATGATGACGATCTCATTTTGGCTGCTTATTCTCGTCGCAGATCTAAAACGAGGCCAAACATCAACCTCGATTCTGAAGACATCAAAACAGGCTTGCGAAAGAAATCTGCCGTTGAACGTCGCTTGCAGAGTAAACATTTCCGCGAACGGCCCAAATCAGTCAACCTTGCTGACGTATTCGCTGTTTCAGATGGTACAACTTATGGGTCACGTGTCAAAGCGTATGATCCTTTGCGAGATACGGTCGATGACGTCAAAAGACAGTTTGAGCGGTTACTGCGAAGGACTGAAGGCTGGAAGTACCGGACTGAATCACTGGATACCAGAGCAAATGCTTTGTCGACAAGTTACCGCAGCTTGAACCGAGCAATAATCGGCATTCGAGACGAGTCCGATGATGTCCATGCGGTTTTCGATGATGTCGTAGAAAGGCTGACAGTGAATGACAGCATCGGATTCCCGGATACCGAGGAAGAATGGAGAAAGGCATTTGAAGCGGAACGCCTCTTAGCAAAAGCAACAACACTTCTTGACTATCAGAAGAGGAATCCAAAGCCGGAATTTTATTATTCCGAAAGCGAAAGTGAACCGGAGTCGCCGGGTAAGCCATTTTATGATATGCCCGAAGGAATTCCTTGGTACTCACCAAAGCCTGCACGGTCTAAAAGGCTCAGCAGTAGTTATGATTATTTATCAAGCAGAAATACGGATGACTATTTGTACGGACAAAGCAGTAGAAGTTACTCCTCTTACAAACCCTCGCTAGACTTGACCGGCCTAGGTTACTCATCCACCACAAGATTTTCGCCCACACTGAATACTGATGCTTACAGTAGAAGAAAGAGGCTTGAAGATTATTCGTTTGATTATAAAAGAGACAACATTGGTCTAAGTAGCTCTTCATCTTCTGGGCGAATCATACCAGAAACTGCCGTGTGATATTGTGAGTTTCTTAGCTTTACTTTTCAATTTTTTTCACTTCTTTTGCAATGAATATTTTCAACCGTACCGGGCGAGTAAAGGGAGTTTACAGGTTTGGCGGGCTGCACAACAAAAAGTACGTGGTTGATACTCAAAGTCAAACAGTAACGTAGGAAGCATCTCAAACTTGGAGGAGCACGATACTTTGAGGGCACTTTTTGCTTGAGAAAAAAGGGGTATTTTCTAAAAACAAAGAGGGCACGTCTTTGTTTATTGCAAAATCTTGGGGGCACGTGCCCCTAGTCGCCCCCGGTTCCTATGTCCATGAAATCAAAGGTTTATCTGTCATTCAAAGGCTAAATTACATGTGAAATTTTTTTTGTAAAATAATTCATTATTTAGACCAAGAAACGCGGCAGATGCTGGTAAGGTATTTGTATGGGAACGAGAAATCCACGTCCGATTCTGGTCCATGATTTACTGAAATTGAAATTCTATTACTGAAACTAACAATTGTATTGAATTCGAATTTCAATGTCAAATAAATCACGGACCAGAAACGAAAATGGAATGCTTGTTCCCAGACAAGCCCCTAACTACCACTTCCCTAATTTGTGGATCCATAAAATCAGTGATTTCACCATAAAAAATTTCCTCATCTAAATATGGTTTTGAATGATAGATGAACTTTTCGGTGTTTAAACATCAGCCATGCACTTTATGTTCCAGTTCCACAGACCACCAACAGCTTCAACTTTTTTACTCAGCGGTATAAGAACCTCTTATGCAGTAGCGTGGTGTAACTTGAGTAGGATACAAGATAACTTCATTGCAAAACTAAGACCCAAACTTCAATGATCCCCAAAATTTTACCTGGTTGTTTAAGTGATATTAAGACTATCGGGTGAGCCAGAATAAAATTACCACTTTCAAAATTCATAGCACTGATGGTACTTCAGAGATTTGAATAATGCAAATTCTAGTTGAAAGCCAGAAGATCGAAGTATTTTCGTGATGTTTTTTGCTGTCTTACCTGTACTAGAAGAATAGGTAAATTCAACTTTGTAAAAATTTCATTATTGCAAAATAAGTGAAAAAGGGCCCAAAACACTGATCAAATCGACAAGACTCTCCTCATACAGAACAATGGTCGAGGGGCCTTTCACTTCTCTCAAGATTTATAATACATATTCTTTTAAACAAACGCTAAAGATTTTCAATTAGCTATCTTTCACCAATCAGTAACAGCACTTTCTTTATTATTTTGTTTGAGGAGTTTCGATAATCTAGGTCAAAGGCCGCTTTCCGTGACGAGAACTACTTGTCGACGGCTCCTTAGATCTGTTAGTCAATGGACGATTGCGCTAAGGGTAGGGTCAGGAAAATTTTTGCCATGATCCTTGTATCTAAAAAATTGTTGATCAAATTAATTGGCTGATTTATCATTAAACGCAAAGGATTATGGTCAAACATTTGTCTGACACCATCATTAGCGCGATCATTTATCATTAATGCTAAGTATGGATTTTGTTTGCAGCTTAAATTGTTTGAGAATGACTGATTTCAACCTGGTTTAATTTCAACCTATCAAATAATTTCATTTGATTTAGTGGCTTGACAAATAACGATGAAACATTTCGGTGGTTTAACTTGCAAGTACCTTCAAGTATGAAAAGGGCCACTGAATGAGTCTTTCATGGCTAAAATTCATCATAGGCTGTTAACGCCTCTTGATAAAAGTCTTACGCTAAGAAATACAAAGGCTAAAATTCAAATCTTTGCTTCTTAAATCTGTGGCCGTACTAGACTCATTATATGGCAGTAGTCGTCGCTGTTGAAAGGCTGCCGGATGCTCGGTCTCGGTTTAGTGGGATAGTCTCGTTTTGAATAGACTTTATTACTGGGACCACTGATCAGTGACTGGGACTCACCGAAGCAATCTATGGCCTAGCCTGTCTTCCAGACCACTTGAAAAGAACCGGCTATCTATGCCCGTACCAACGTTGGAGAACAGGACCTCATGGCTAGATTTTTCATGTACAGATTAGTAGACAGGGGAGTTTTCATAAGACAAGCCTAACTTCGACGACAAATATACAAAGCTATATAGTTTGTTAGTTAGTTTTCTCAAGGTTTATGAAAATTGAGAGACTCTCCAATAAAACTGTTTTTTATGTAACTTTGATCCCGAATTTCAAAGTCGGATAGGCTGGCTAGTTTTGAATTCTTCCAATTTGATGACTTGACACTTGATAAATTTGACAAATCGATCTTAGAGCTTGCACTGTACACTTACTTGGAATTCTCAGGCCGGCCATCGAGTGCATTTATAACGGGTGAGCCAGAAAAAAGTTCCCACTTTTGAAAATTCGTAACAGCAAAAGTATTTCACAAATTTGAATGATTCTAATTCTAGTTAAAAGCCAAAGGTCGAAGTATTTTTATGATTTTTCTCGCTGTCTCAAGAACACTAGAAATGTAGGTAAATTCCATTTTTAAAAAATGCATGGCTGCAAAATGACAAAAAATGGCCTAAAACATCGATCAAAGCATAAATGACTCCTCGCACAGAATAATGATGGAAATGCAACTCCTCATGGGTGAGAGGTATTCTCCAGGCATTAATTGCCTTGGGATTGAAAATCTTTCGTATTGGTTTCAAAATCGATGTCTTTTAACTCTTGAGGGAGGTGAAATGCCCATGGCCTATTTTTCGATTTGAATAGAGTCCTTACGATTTGATCAATGTTTTAGGCCCTTTTTCCTTCATTTTGCAACCATGAAACTTTTATAAAGTTGAATTTACCAATACGTCTAGTGCTGGTAGGACAGCGAGAAAAATCACAAAAATACTTTGATCTTTCGGCTTTTAACAAGAATTTGAATGATTCAAATCCGTGAAGTAGTTTCGGTGCTATGAATTTTCAAAGGTGGGAAGTTTTTCCTGGCTCACTCGGTATTTAAAATGAACTTTATATAGAGACTTGACTTGCTACAAATCTCAGTTTTAATCTCAGAATATCGCAGACAGCGTAGTAAGTGAAGGGGTCAGAAGGAAGGGAGAGCTCGCTGCGCCTTCGGTGCGGTACGAGCCTTCTGCCATGACGATGCGTAGAGAAAGAAAACGAAGACTTGTATCAAGTCAATGTAGAGACTGGTAGATTGAGTGCATGGTTGTGTTTTGCTTTGCTATATTAATTAAATGAATGAAATTGCAATTAATTTGAAATATCTATAACGTAGAATTGTTTTGCTAATGTTTGTTTTTGAATTTTGTGAGTTTGTTGCGATCTGATATAAAATGAATAGTTGATGTGAAGGAGAAAAACAAGGAGAATTTTTTACGTCTTATTTTTCTTTACACTAAATATTGCGGTTGACACATGGAGAAACGCACAGTCCACATTTTACTGTCAGGGGGGGGGGGGAGGCATGAATCTTCTCGAGATTTTGGAACGCCCTAAATTTCATATATTATTCGTATTTTCATCCATTTTCCCCAACAGACTACTACGAAAAAATAATGTCAAGAGGCATTTGACCAAGATAGCCAAAATTTAAATGTGATTTTCATGATCAGCGACATTACATTGACCAACATTATTGGAAAACAAGTTTGGTTTATATTCGCTTTCAAGAAGTGAATCAACTATGGAAGCAGCATTACCCAAGAGTATGATCACATGGCTTGACCACAGGGAGCCCCCTTAAAAAGTAGCGAAAACCAGACACAGAAACCAGGCGCGAGTTAGCGATTGCGGAGGAGGAGGGAAAGGGCGGAGGAGAAAGCGCGGAGGAGAGAAGAGAAGAAAGTCTTGCGAACAATAAAAAGAACCTACTAGGGACTCACGGATAAATTTACTAATGATCTCAATCAGTCCGCTAAACTAACTGAACCTTTTCACTTTAAGAGTTGTTAAAGTCAGAAATTTAGGGGAAGTCGACAAGGTCAAATTGGTCTTCTAAAGGCACACCTTATACCGGTCCAACGAGATCGTTTTGAAAGCGGGTTGCAATGAGACATATGACGAATCATTTCCTCTATTTCTGACCCACGCGCCTGTTGACACAACCCGGGTTGGCTCTAACCAACCATAGAGTGTCAGCCCTTCTCCAGTCAAATCTCTTCAAGCGTTTACACGAACCCGATAGCCTACTTGGGCCAACCCACCTAGGCGAGTAACCCTTCTCGAGGGTAGGGTTGACCCGTTGAGGCAGGTTCGCTTTTATAATATTTTTCCATGTAAAGACGGGTCAGTTCAACCCGGCGTGGTTTAAACGCCTCAAAAACCCAACTCGGGTGCTTTGAACAAAAAGTATTATCACGAAAACAAACAGCCAACAAAGACCCAACTCGCCACTTATCAACAAAGGCAGCTAAAAGAGTTGCTCCAGGCTGGCCATACTACGCCCACGGAGTGCCACCACGCTGCAGAGCTGAATCACGAACAAGTAAACAGCAATTTTTTTCAATGAGGCGTTTTGAGCTGACCCGTAGTGAATATAAACCCGGGTTCGTATGAACGGGACGTTACCAGTATCGATATTCTATATTTTCTTTGAGGCAATAATTGTAGGTAGCACTGTTAGTTGAGTCCAGAGTTGAACGTCCATAAAGTCAACTCAACTGCAAAAACAGCGGTTAATTTTAAAACTTATACTATGCTAGAAAACATCTGTCTGGGCTAAACTGACTTCTTTTCTCACACACATGACTGAACTAATTTTTCTGGCAAAGAATAACTCAGTATTGGAGATTTCTTTGTGGTTCTTATCAAACAAATGGATGAATTTCTGCACAGGAAACTCCTCTAAAAGCCTGAATATCGAGTAGCAAGAAAATCTGGCTTCTGAATCTCAAAATTTCGGTGCTCAATATGACTTTGAGGGAGCTTAACTCAACGATCATGAAGACTAAAGTTGCGTGATTAATAATGGTAAAGATTTGCATGAATGTAGCGCTTTATTGTGGGAATCATTTTGGCTTGCGAAATATTAAATGTCGTGTAAACATAGTTGGATAACAATTTCTTATCCAATGCTCGCGGGCTGAAGAAGCTCTTGTCTAAGGTCAAATCGAAATTACTGATTTCTTGCGGCACCTAAATCCAGGATTTTCTTAGGAGGGCTTAATGAGTGGTTAGAGCAGCAATCATTTATGGAAGCTCTGGTATCTTAAAGCGTCTTCGTCTACGATCCAATCGATACCTATTGATTTCTTGCGGTACACATATCTGGAACTTATGTCTTAGATTTGAGGTCTCAATGGGTGGTTACAGCTGGAATCTTTTCTCTTTAATGAAGCTCTGATATGTGAGAAAGCTTTCATCTGCGATCAGCAGGACATTTTCTGATTTCTTGCGTTACTGTAACCAGGGATTTTTAAAGGATATCAAAGGGGACTTCAAGACTTATTACATGGGTCCTTGTTTTCACTCCATTTCCCACCAACGATACCCCACAATACCTATTCCAAAAAATATAATTGTAAATAACAACTCAGTTCAAGGGAGCAAAACTTAGACGAATGTCATCAGTCTAGGGGCTTCCTCGGCGAAGCAATTATGGATCTTTCTTGAAATACTGGAATTCATTATTCGTGTAGAGCCAGAAAAGGTTTCTTACAAGATATCGTAAAAACATCATTTCCGTAGACTGATTACATGATAGTAGGTATCGCTATTGATAGGCTGTCGGATGCTTCCTGACATTTGTGCTTGCTATGGTTTTCGTGCAGTGTAATTGGCTACTGTAGCAAAAGCGTGTACATTTCCTTGACCAATCAAGATTTAGTGCCTATGCTGAGGAGGGAATAAACAAACATGCATGAGAAACATTTGAAGCATTTTGGTACAAGAAATAAAAAAAGTTGGTATCAATTGCGATCATAAATCTTGAACTAAATCAACATCTTTATTCATTGGTTTGGTGAACTCTTTATACACATTTTACATTTTCAATAGTCATGAATCTAGACATTTAAATATTTCAGCTAGGGATAACGCTTACACACAGGGCCGCCAAGAGGAGGCAGGGGGTCATTTTCCCGAGAGCTCCGGTGTCTAGGCTCCCCATACATTAAGATCACAGCATTTCATTTAAGGCAAGGGGTCTCATTTCGTAGTTTTGTCTTTGGGCCTCTATCGGCAGCCCTGCTGACACAAAATTGAAAGTAGCAAATAACTCCATCTAATTGAGAGTAGAATCTACAGGGAAAACGGGTAATATTGAGATGAAACAGGTACGACAAATAATTCTAATAAACTTCGAAGAAATCTCAATACATAATCCATGAACTACCGTTTTTGTGCCATATCTACTTTTATGCCTCCATCGACTCATTCTCCAGCTTATTACTACAGATTTCAACTCCTCCCGCAATTTTACACTTAGCATTACACCTTGCCAAAGTCACCCATCTTGCCCACCCATCTTGCCAATGCAGACCCATTCCTTGCCCTAAACTTAACCCCAAGCTCGCTTTTAAGTGACGCCCACTAGCATGATTCTAATTTCTCTGCCAAGGCTCTGTAAAACTGTCCCTTGCGACAAAAATCTGCAGTAGATGTTCTCTGACAATCATTCTGCTGACAAAAAATTCACATTCTACAATTTAAACAAGCAAATTAACTAAACTAATTATTCCTTTTAATTTCAACAACTCTTTACGGATCAGTATGCCTCTGCTAACTTTTGCTAAAGGTTCTTGGGCAACCGAGATATTGGAGCCATATTTGTAATGGTGGGCAATTCCATAATAAATGCAAAAATTCTGCGACGCCACTCTAGTCAGCGACAGCGATCAAAATATTTACTTCCTTCGTGGTAGTACACTAAACACCTTGGTTTCTTCTTAAACACTTTCCTTTCTCTATATACCACCTCATTCTACCCCTTTTCCTTTTTCTTCTTTCTTTCCCTTCCTTTCACTCCCTTTTTTCTCTTTCCATCCGTTTCTGTTTCCTTTTCCACTTCTTCCTTCCTGAGAAAATTTAAGAATTACATCTATGTTTCGGGTAGTATTGCTACCCGGCACCTTCGTTTTGAGTCCTGGTCAGCAGCACGTTGTTGCAGCACTAGATGTGGCCATACTTCTCTTTAAACGTGTTAAACGCAGGACTTGGATAGAAAGAAATCTATCGAATCCATGAAAAAGGAATTAAACGATCACAATGTATGCCGGTTGCCCAACAGCCTTTAATTCATCAAGTTAAAAAATCGAAGAATCTATTCGTAGCTATTGCAAAGAATCATACCCTTTCAGGCAACGAAGTTTTTAGAATTGACATTCAAATCTACTGTTTGTTATGGCAGTCGCCAAGAGTTCTAAAATCGATGTCAATGTTGATTGGCATAGGTTCCATAGTTAACCATACTTTCCACGGGCTGTTATTGAATTTAGCATACATACACTCAAGAGATGCGTCATCAATGCGAAAGTTTTCCCTTATCATGTGATCTGCAATCCAACGCAGTCAGTGAACAAGTGGTCCTTCGCAAGGCGAGGTATTCAACAGCTGTTGATCATTCATTCAAGGCTATGGCTTTTGCACCAACAGACCTTGTTACTCTAGACTTCCAGAATATGTGGCATTGTGAATCGTGTGCTATTTCATCAACAGCCTCTGAATTCCAATGACGAATTTCATATGTGTACTCAGTAGGTTATTAAACGACGAGAAATTTTCATATTGTAAGCTTCAAGAACATGTGATATTTCAGTAGCTTGTGTGATATTTCACAAGACTACAGAATTCAAAGGCCAGATTTCACATTCAGAAGACATTTTCAAACAAGCCAGAGATGCCATTTTGTGACCGTCAAGAACATGTGATATTTGACGGATGAAAGGGATGAAACTTGAAATTGCGCGATCATTCATCATTGTTCAACCATATGTCGCCTCAGAATTGCAACCGATGGTTGTCACATCCAAACGATATCATTCAGTCATTTATTAAAAGGCCCGGAGTTGCCATTTTGCGAGTTTCCATTCCCCTCACGATTCGTCGGGTAAACTTTATCGATATGAACAAGTCCGGCGTAACTTCGCCCAGTGCTCATTTGCGCTGGCATTGTCATCCATTCATCATTTCGAGGATTATATATTTCGACAGTCGCTAAATTGTTCGTTCCATCATCGCCACCAACGACATATATCACGCCATCAATGGCGGTTACGCCGGCGTTACGCCTTGCCATTGACATGTCTGCGACCGATGTCCAAGTATTATTCTCCACATTGTAATATTCGACACTTTTCCGCACATGAGGCCCGTCATGACCGCCAACGGCGTAAAGTAGACCGCCAAGAACGCCAACTCCTGCACCACTTCGTTTCACCGTCATATCGGCTACCATTGTCCACTCATTTCGAGCTGGGTCGTAACGTTCAACTGAGTTAAGGCATTGTCTCGATGCACCATCGTAACCGCCAACGGCGTAAAGCATTCCCTTCAGCACGCCAACGCCAACTGAACTCCGCCGGACACTCATTGCGGGGACTTGTCGCCATTCGTTGGACCGTGGATCGTAAGCTTCACATGAGTTCAGTCCTGCGGTTCCATCGAATCCACCAACGGCGTAAAGAAGACCGTTCAATACAGCAGCGCCTAAAGTGCTTCGACGGGCTTCCATTGAAGCGATTGGCCTCCATTCATCTTTACGCGGATCGTAACAGTCAACAGTCCGGACACGTAATGATCCGTTAAAGCCTCCTACGCAGTATATAAGACCACTTAGAACAGCAACACCAGCTCGACAGCGACGGGAATGCATGTCCGCAGAATTGTACCATTTTTCGAACTGGAAGTCGTAACATTCTACACTGTAAAAGGAAAGGTTATTGAAGAAATATTCTTATATTATGGCAGGTTTAAACTTCAACCATGTTTGATTTCTTAATAAGAACAATCTTAATATTCCCCATGACCTCATCAGGGATTTTTCACACGAAGTACAACACCGAAAAGTATCACAAAGTATTTCATATTTTCGAAATCCTTTATCTGATTCTTGAAAATTAATATTTAATTTATACAGTTTATGAAAGAGTGGATTATTCGCTTGATGTGGCCAAAGTCTGGTTTTGTTAATTGCAGCTTCCTCGCTTACGTGAAACCAGGAAAATTCATAGCAATCTCCTTGAACTCTTCCTGGACGAATTCACTTCATTTCCTTTTATAATATTTATACAGTTTAACATAGGCTCATGCAGATATATTTTTTTGAACCTGACCGGTTTAAAAATTAAATCAAAGCACTGAGACTAATAACAAAAGAAATTTACATGCCTAATTCACAATACTAAATAAAGCTAAGTCTATAAAAGGAGAATGCAAAATGAAATAATAGTTCTCCCGTCTATAGCTGTGCTTTGAAGGTTTTCAGAGAGGGCACCAACTTTGCCGCTCTTTCTAGACTGCTCTACAGTTTTGCACAGCGACAAGCAAAAGCCTTTTGGCCATTGATCATTTTAGGAGCGTTTTTAGGAACAATCTCACTCCAAATATCACAAGACAGGGTTTCCTTGAGATTATTAATCCAAGCCATCCATTTTACTAGCAACTACATTGCTTCTACTAAAACTAAATTTCCTGCCTGGAATGTATGTTTGCAATTCTCACTCAATTTCACTTCATCTCACTTTATAATATTTATACAGGGTAAGTATTCAAGTCCTAAACATGTTGATTTACAAACTGCCCTGTTACGAAAGAAAAGCTACAAAATTACATTAAAAATAGGAACTATAAAATACGTAAAAGTAAAGGAAAGGTGAGACACTGCTCAGGATTTGTCATTTTTCAGTGACGATTTGAATTGGGTGAAAGTATTGGCCATCTTACTTTCCTTTTCAAATCATTCCAAAGTTAGCTCCTCTACACGAGAAGCATTTTTGGCCACACGCCGTTTTTAGAAGAGGTAAATAAAGGTCAGTGTTGGTTTTACGAAGCTGTCTAGCACAGACACTCAATAGCGGAGAGTCTACAATTTTCCTCACTTTTAAATTTGACCAACCTACTCATATATCTTTTTATGGCACTGCCTACAGTATCATATAACATGAACAACAACTATAGACTCTATCTACTCTGCAATTCAGTATTTCTGAAAAAGCTCCACGACATTCAGTCTTGTCGAATTAAATTGTTGTTGTTGTTGTTTAGTGATTTGATAGACAATTGCGCTAAAGATGGTGGCAAGGAATTTCTTACCAAGATGAACTGTGCTCTATAATCGAATTCCTATAGAATCCCTAAAGATTCGTAATTCGAATGCAGTGCATCTTGGTAAAAAATTCCTCACCAACATCTGTAGCGCAATCGTCAACTGTCGCAACGCATCGAAGTTACAGCTCTAGTGGTAACTTCGAACCGTTTGGTTGTGAATTTCATTCATTACAAAGGAAATTAAGAGGAAATAAAACATAAAATTGACAACAGACCTTCTGATAGCCTTTGGTGCTTGCCCGCCAACAACATACAGAACTTTCGGAAACCCAACAGGAGCTCTTGACCTCGTTCTCGGCGATTGGATATAACTCCTCTGAAAGCGAGGCACAAGGTGATACTTCAAAGCCTCGATTAGAAAATCCTTACATGCAAAGCTGCGCTTGATGAGAGGTTCTGTTTCAACTCTCTCGATCAAATAGTCACGTGGTAATAATGGTAAACGAACATACTCAATCAGCTTTGGTAAAGATGCATCACGATTCGCAACGTCATAATTTACCCATGCAATCACAGCCTCGAATACCTGTGGGAGCAGCAAAACAGAGGTTTAACACAATAAAAATCAATCAAGCAACAAACCAATCAACCAATCAATCAATCAATCAACCAATCATTAGTCCTAGCTTTTCAAGGCCAATGCTCCTATAATAAGGTCGGGTACGGTGGGGTAAAGTGGGTCTCCTGAGAGTTCAGCTATAACTCAAATTCAACGAAGCTTTGAATTGCTTAAAATTTTCGCACTCATATTCATCCTGCTACGTTGCTTGGTGTCTAAAATGTGAATAAGGCTTTACTGTCACCGTGGTTGATGTCTTGAAACTAGTAAATGGGAGTAAACAAAATGCAAAAATTTGATCTTTACTCTCAAATTTGATTGCTGCCTTCGAAGTCGGAATAATGGCCGATCACCGAATGAGGAAGGTGGTTTAATTTTCGTCGCAGAAATGGGATCGCAGACAGAGCAGAAACTGCGTAAAATGACGTCATCGACCAATCTGAGATAAGGAAGTGTTTGAAACGATAAGTTTTTTGAAATGATAAATCAAGAGCTTAAGGCCCTAAGAAGAAAATATCAAGTGTTGCCTAATTTCGGGATCTGTTGCAGAGAGCTAGGGGGGCTCAAAGTTACGAGTTTTCGCGCATGCGTGCGCACTTTCTGCTCTGTCGGGATTGCATAAAATAAACGGCAAATATTGGGATTTTATCGAATAGAAAAAAGTTGGGAAACATAATTCCATTACTCTTTTAATTCATTCACTCTCTCAAAATCTCATATCATTAAAGTTTTGAAAATAGACCCACTTTTCCCACTTGTCAGGAAACGTGGGCCTATTTTGGTGATCAACTTAAAAAGCTGTGAAAAAATATCTAACTACCTTTCTCAGTGCTGAGATTTTTGGTTAGAAACACAAAGCATTGAATGTCAATTACACGAAAAGTTTGGAAGTGCTTGTCTTTTATTGTCCTTTTTTACCAACTACTTAATGAAAAATTTGCTAAATGGAAGCCAGCGCTATCCTAGAATTGCACACTTGTGGCTACACTGATTCTATCTGAACCCTACCAAAACCCTATAAGGTGAGCAATTCTAGACAAGTCCCTTAGGACCCACATAACCCCAACCTACTTTATACAATTAACAACTTAAGGACATCTACTTCTATTTGATCAAAAATAAATCTCACTTTATCCTCAGAAGGCACAGACAGCCTGTCACTTGATATGAACTCAATAATACTTTCAGCTGATAACTGCAGAAATTCTTCACAAGACATGACTTCAGTAAAATGTTGCTCAATGTAAGAATGCGCTGCTTGCATCAAATCACGGCAGGAGTGCATGTCGGCAAATAATCTAATACCAAGACAGTTAGTTGGATGTAACTGGGATTTGAGAAATTCACAACATGCATTGATGACATCATTTAACTGTAGGAGTCCTGCAGCTGGCAAAAGTGTCTGTAGAGAGAAAACATTTTTGAAATCATGTTGGAAACAAGATAATACTGAACTGATACTGAACTGATACTGAATAATACTGAACAAAATGCTGCTGATGAAGACAGAATCAGGAAAACATTTCAACTGCAGTTGAACACAGCTAAAATACCACTTATTTGTGCAATTCACTCGGTCCAAAAACCACCATGTCCTTCCCTCTTTTAATCAAAATGGGACTTGTATTGAAACATGACTGCTATCTGATACATGGAGTTTTCTAACAATTCATTATATCAAATAGGTAGATTTGCTATTAGGATGAGAATAGGATGTGAATGGGAGAATGCAAATAGGATGTGATTAGGACGAGTGTAGGATGAGAATAAGAGGATGAGAATAGGGTGTGAATAGGATGCCTTTAGAATATGATTATGATGTGATTAGAGTGCGAATAGGATGCAACCAGGATACTAATAGGATGCGATTAGGATGCAAATAGGAGGATGGGAATAGGATGAGATTGTTGACTTTGTTCAAGAGTTGAATTCAAAAGGTTTCACATTTTTAATCATTAGTCATTGTCAACGTAGGTATACCAAAATTTTAGCAAGGCTTTAAATGATACAGAGCAATTTGATAAGAAGAGCAAACATTATTGCACAAAAGTCCATTTGATTGCCCCAATTTGACACTAAAATTTGACATGGAATACATTGCCAGGTCAGAAAAAAATTGAGCACCCTCTGAAAGCATCAAAAGTTGTCCTTTTACATCATTTTTTAGCATTCTTACAAAGCTGCTCTCAAATTGTGCTTGTCTGAGTTCTGATTTTAAATTCTATTATTTTGAAGCCTTGCAAGGAAAACATTTGTCATCTCCATGTGAAAAAAGTTTTAATAGATTTACTGTATCAGCTGTCTCAGAATTTTGGCATCTTAAACAAGAACTGGAATACAACAAAAGACTTAAAACTTTGAAAATTACCACAAACCTGAACATTTTCTTCATTTATAGGCACTTCAGCAGTGTAACAATATTCAATAAGCAGTTCTAGGGCATCAGGATCCACCTCTTTCAATGTAACAACTTCTTGTCTGCTTTCAGAAAGATCTGCAGTAAACATTGCATAAAAGTATGGACTTGCTGAAGCAAGCACTGCTCTGTGAGCTTTTATTTCTTTACTTCCAGCAGAAATAGCAACATCTGTCAGGACATGCTGTTCTCGCATTGTTTTCAGCACACTAAAGGCTCCTTTATGATGCTCTTTGTTCTTGTATGGTGGGACAGGAATTGTCATGTCTAAATCACCAAGAAGGCTAATTGGAGGCATTTTGGTACACTAGTCACCTGTAAAGAAATTGCAAGCATAAAAAATTTAAAATTTTTCGACAGAAGAGTTTTGGCAAAACAATTTTGGGCAAAAAAACTTTTGGACAAATATGACATTAAAAAACAAGCATAATACCGACAGAGCAGAAACTGCGTAAGATGACATAATCAAATAATCTGAGACAGGGAAGTGTTTAGCTTTTTGAAATGATAAATGAAGAGCTCAAGGCCCTGGGAAGAAAATATCAAGTGTTGCCTAATTTTGGGATCTGTTGCAGGGATCTAAGAGGGCTCTAAGTTATGAGTTTTCGTGCATGCGTGGGCGGTTTCTGCTCTGTCCAAGATACCAAAATATCAGAATTTTGATGCCCCAGGTGATTAAAAATTCTAAGCATTTGGCAGGCTAAGAAGTAAAAGGTATGTGGCTGATAATCAATCCTAAAATGAAATTCCATCAGTCAGAGGCTAACTTAGATGAGAAAACTTGTTTGGTAAAATCATCCATCATGTAGACCCTGAAATTGGGAAATGCTGGGAAGCGATGTTTTTGGGAACAAAACTCCATGTTCCATTCTGGTCCATGATTCTTAAACAAAGAAAAAATTCTTGATAGACTTAACAACCTTGCACTTTCAGCATATCATTGCAAAATATTGATTATCTCAAGAAACTTTTGATCTGGTAAACAACTAAAAATGAATAGCAGTGGCAAGAAGCTTGATAAAAATGACAATTGAGGCAGGTTTTTCTTGCACCAACTGTAAAGATGCTAACATTGGCAGGTGTCAATTATTCTAAGCAATGCAAGTTTTGAAATATAGCGATAGGCACTGGGTGTGAAAATCTCATCAATGAGATATTGATGCACTTAGAATAAAGGACTGGTCTACTGTGCATGAATACCAGTGTTAAAATGGAGTTAAAAAAACATTTGGTAAATGTCAACTGATTGGCCCACTTTCACAATGGATTATTGAGTAACTAGACAACACAAAACTGGTGCATCTCTCATGTATCAGGCATAAGATAGAAAAATGTGGCTGAGGCAAAAAAAATTTATGTGTTTGGTGGGCTATGAAAGAAAGAGTAATATGTGATCAATATTCAAACTAAAATATTAATCTATCAGTCAAAGGCTAAACTTAGATGAGAAAATTTTGTTTGGTAAAATCACACATCTGTAAATCTAGAAAACTGCACGTAAGAGGGTTTGTATGGAAATTGAGAATGCCATATTCCATTCTGGTCCATGATTTATGTTGCAGTGAAGTATACATTGTCAGTTCTACAAATGATTTCAATTTCAATAGCAAGTAAATCATCGACCCAAACATGCCCTCCACCGGCACTTTCCTAATTTTTGGGTCAAAGTGATATTCTACCAAGCAAAAGTTTCACATGGAATTTCACATGGAAAGTTTCCTTTGGCTGATAGATTAACATTTCAGTTTTGAATATTGGCCTCATACATTCTATTTGACAGACCCCAAACATGTAAAATCTTTTTTGACTCACACATATAGGATCCCATTTGAACCAAAATGAGAAATTACATGGTTAACTTTAAACCTTGTTGAGCCATTGAAATTTATGTATGGCCCTTGATAAACGGAAATCAAGTCTGCAGTGCTGGGGACATTTGATGAGTTAATGCTGGGCCTGGCCAAAAAAAGGGAACTGGACCACCAGGAATAAAAAAGTCAAATGCCATGGGTGTGATGTGTCTACTGATATGACGAACACACAGTCACTGTGAAGAAAATTGACATTAAAGGACTTCTTCCTTAAATCATTTGTAATTCTGACTTAATGATGCATGGCCTAAGCAAATCTCCTCCTTCTCCTTGTCAATTTGATTCGAATTTTGCCAGCAATGTCAAAACTACGACGTTAAAACGAAGCACATAATACTTACCCACGTTCTCTGTAAACAATGACAGCCCAGATGAGGCGTGAAACCCATTCGAGTTTGTCTTCTAACACAGTTTTCTTTCTAACGTGCAGCCTTCTGTTGACTTACTGCTTTGCTTCTTGTTGTGTAGGCCCCCGGCAGCAGGATGCGCTGTGATTTCTGGCTGGGGGACTGGAAGCGAACCTAAACTTTCGTCCCAAATTTCTCCAAATACCAGCGAATACCGTTGAAGCTCTACTAAGCCCCCCGGGGGGCTTAGTTTAGTCGACCCAGAGGGACACTTAATAAAGAGGGGACTTATAAGAGAGGGGACTTATTCACAAAATCAAATGACAAGGATACATATGGTAGCTTTTCAGTTGTCATACCCCATATTTTGCGGACTCAACATACAATGATTTTACAGGTCAAATATATAAATTCGACACAGTTTGATCCCGATCCGAACCATATAAAACTTAACACGAAAGCTTGTTTAGCTAAATGAATCGAAAATATTTGGTAAATTCTGGGATTAGATATAAGTGGGGGGCTAAATAGGGAGGTGGTTCAAATTTTGACTCAGAGGGGAAGGGCTTATCAGAGAGGGGTACTTAACAGAGAGGTGTGGCTTGAAAGAGCTTTTACGGTAAAGGAACTCTCTGGAGACTCACGAAACTGTCTCAAAACTAAAACCCTCTTCCATGCAGGGTAATTTCAAACTAAAACAAACAACAAGGTCAGCAAGGAACCAAAACGAATTGATTCATCATAGACCGAAACAAGTTCATTTTTAGCTCTATGTGTCGTGGACAATGTTTTCTTAGCCTGTGTTCCAGACCCCTTTGAACTTTCCTTTCGTTTCAAAGGAGTCTGGAACACAGGCTATGTTTTCTTTTCAATAATTGGTCTATTCATTACGAACCCTACATTTCCTCGATGCACAGAGAACGAGTTAATCCAGAACGAGCATCTGATCTGAGTCAGTTTTTACAAATCCGTTTTTTCGCACTAAGAACGGATTTACTCTTGGTACCAGACTCTCAGATGACATACAGCTTTTATAATGAAAATACCACTCATATTATAATTTAATTCTACTTTTATTCAACTGCATCAAATTAACACATATAAATAAAATTCAAAATAAACATTGCAAGGACGTGCACAATAAATGCTTTTAGTATATTAAGTTTTCCTTGGCTAAAAATTCTTCGCACATTCTAAAGAGATTCTGCATTGAAAGAGTAGGGTGTCACGGATGAAGGGTGTCAGTTTGGGAGCTGAAGCATTTTCACTTCATTCATTGGCCATTAGCCTAGATGTCATTGGGATCTAGGACATTTGGAATTGTAAGTCCATAATACAGGATAATCCTGTTCCAAATTACTTTAAAGGACCGACTGACTTCGTACTCATTTCCGCCATAAAGGTAAATCTAGAGGACCTAATAAGTTCTGAAATTAATTAGGCTCTGAGCATAAATGGTTTCAACTGATTAAAGTCAGAATTGCCGAAAATGGAACTTTTGAGCACATAAGACCATGAGTGATAGGACACCCAGTGTGTAGCAGTTTAAATTTATATCAGTAGCGAGCCACCTTAACTTATTGTTTTTTTTTTGTGTCTTGAACTTGTTTTTACTTCTTACACAACCAACGTTCAATGTTTCATAATTTTGAAATTTTCAGTAGTGAGCCACCTTAAGTGAAGATCCACCTTAACGCGTAAAGGAGTTTTACGAGTTAAGGTGGACCTTCTCTTAAGGTGGCTCACTACTGAAGATTTCAAAATTACGAAAGAATTGTGAAAGCGGGACAGGATTCTTGTTTTCAGAAAAGGGCTTGAGGCCATCATGGGCCCCTTGTCGACGAGCTTTTCCCGGGCCCTTAATTTTTGCCACGCAGCCACTGTTTTACGCGTTTGGTGGGCTCTGAAATAAAAAGTATGTGACCGGAAATGTTGATCTATCAGTCAAAGGTCAACCGGTCAAACTCCGAATGGGTGACCTCGGAGGCCTCAGCTCACAACTCACCTCGTCGTCCTTCGGAAGGGACGTTAAACTAGGGGTCCCATGCCTGGATGCGGCATGCACAGTGGGCCTAAATTAGCTTTCAGTAGCTAGAAATCCTGATAAGCCCACTCAAAACAAATTGAAAACGAAAAAAAACAAACAACCTTCCATTGAAATTCGAATTCTATTTCTCACAGTAGCAATATAAACTTCAATGCCACGTAAACCAAGGACCAGAATGGAACGTGGAATAGACTGTTTAGCTATTCAGCAAAAGAAGAGCCTGGATCGAGCGCTGTTTTTATGAATTTTCATACACGAGATTCGATCGAGTGGCGTTAGAGCTTCTATCACTATTGTGCACATTCGAGAATTCTACAAAATGTAGCAAAGTATCATTCGATTAAGATTCTTTTTCATAGCTAAAAGGTCTATTGTTGATTCCCATAAAAACCCCTTACAAACATTTCTCTAACTGTTGGGCCCCCGGGGGGGGGGTACTTCAATATGGGGTAAGAAGGGGATGTGCACCAGTTTTGGGTAGTTTTTGGCCTGAAAATTCTGGGATTGGGATATACTTTTACTGGAAAATTTCTGTGACTAGGGTTTACTGTTATACTCAAAATTCTGGTAATGGATGCTGAATGAAAGTACAACTGGATGATTCTTCAAGCAACACGTGGTCAGTTTCAGGTGAACAGATTTCAAGTATTTTTTGTGTTTAAAAAGGTGCTCAGATCAGAACTTCGTTCCAATGGCCACTTGGGACAAAACTTGTCGTTCCCAGCCCTCGATCCCTTGTCCCTTTGACGTCGAATAGTTTTTGTTACTTCTTCAAAATTCTGGGATTGGTTATCAATACACCTTTTCAACTAACGGCCTCGTTTTGGAAATTTTTGAAAATCTCTTGATATGAAATTTCTGACCATGGATTTTGATTCAGCACCCCAAGTTTAGTTTAATTCCAAATTTTTTTTTCATATTCCTGGAGTATGCGATTTCGACTTTATGGCGATAATAACTTTGAGAATTTATAAGGGATTTGACTGTCAAAATCGTTCGGGGTGAAACTTTACACCCTCAGTCATTATTCACGGTCAAATCCCTTATAAATTTTCAAACTTTTTATCCTCATAAAATTGAATTCGTTAGCACTAAGATCATGAAAATTTGTAATTAGACTAAAATTTGGATGCTGAATTTGAAAATGGGGTCCGAAATTTCATATGACGCAAGCTAAAGAAATTTTGAAAAATTTCAAAACGAAGTCGCTTAGTTGAAAAGGTGTATATCGGACCAAATTTCTGGGATTGGGTCGTAGCAGAAATCCTTGTGGCGCACTTCCCCGTATGAATTTATTGTGAAGTACCTCCCCCGGGGTTGGGTCTTAAAGATGAATGATTTTACCAAACAAAATTCTCTCATCTAAGTTAGCCTTTGACTGATAGATAAACATTTTCAGTTTTGAATATCAGCCTCATACTTTTACTCCACTGCCTGCCAAACGCGTAAACTTTTTTTGACTCAACCGCTGCCACTGAGAGGAGAAGTAATTGGCAATAATAGACTAGGGAATACACTTGGTGCAGGTAAACAATAATGCTGGAATCGATGAAGTTTCAAGGAAAACATTTTGTCCCACTTCCAATTATTTATCCCGATTTTACCATTGAACTAAAACTAAAAATAAACTAAGAATAATGTAAATACACCTTTTCAACTAACGGCCTCGTTTTGGAAATTTTTGAAAATTTCTTAATACGAAATTTCTGACCATGGATTTTGATTCAGCACCCCAAGTTTAGTTTAATTCCAAATTTTCATATTCCTAGAGTATGCGATTTCGACTTTATGGCGATAATAACTTTGAGAATTTATAAGGGGTTTGACCGTCAAAATCGTGCGGGGTGAAACTTTACACCCTCAGTCATAATTCACGGTCAAATCCCTTATAAATTTTCAAACTTTTTATCCTCATAAAATCAAATTCGTTAGTACTAAGATCATGAAAATACGCAATTAGACCAAAATTAGGGTGCTGGATGTGAATATGGGGTCCGACATTTTATATGACGCAAGCTAATGAAATTTTGAAAAATTTCAAAACGAGGTCGCTTAGTTGAAAAGGTGTATTAGATTCTGCAATTTCAGGATACACAGCACTTTCAGTATGAAAGACAAAATCAATGAGCTCAAATCACTCAAAATAAAAGAGCCCTGTCAATTTGAAGATGTATCTTTGTACTCCACAGAGGAACAAACCAAACTTTAATATCCCTTACAATAGACAATAGACCTTTTAGCTATTCTACAAAAGAGCCTGGATCGAGCGACATTTTTATACAATTTTATACACAAAGCTCGATAGAGTGGCGTTAGAGCTTCGACCGCAATTGTGCACATTCGAAAATTCTACAAATTGTAATGAAATATCGTTCGATCCACATTCGTTTTCAGAATAGCTAAAAGGTCTATTGTGCTAAAGATGGTGGCTAGGAGCTCTTTACCAAGATCCACTGTGTTCTAATTATGAATCTTAACTATTTTATACAAATTCAATCAAAGAACACAATGCATCTTGGTAAAAAATTTCTTGACACCATCTACAGAGCAAACATCTATTGGTAAGATACAAGTGGACTTTTAATGGATACTTTTTGGTGGTTTGGGTGAAGCAAGCAAACAAATTGCAAGCAACAAGGGATATGTTCCAAATACAGGTGTGTTTATCCTTTGACACCGGAGCCCTTAATAGGAAGAGCTCCTGCTGTGCATATGGTGCATATAGTTGCATGATTATAAGCATCATGTTCTAGCAAGTTTACTTCTTGGCATGGAAAAGATGTCCAAGAAAATCTTTCAAGCATTTGAAGAATTCTGCACTCTAATTTCATGAATTTTCAGCTGGTATGAAAGTGAGGAGTGAAAGGGGTAGTGAAAGACGAAAGTACATCTATTTTTAAGGAAAAATACAAATATCCACCAATTTTTTCAACGAAATACGGAAATCCATCAGGTTAATGGGTCACTGATACCAATGGTCACTTACCTTCATGATGCATATTTGTTACTAATTTTCTCAGCTCTTCCACATCAAGTGGAAACTCTTGGCAGCAATTTTGACATTGGTACATTTAAAGGCAGAAAATATCTCCTGCTCTGCACCCTTAAATCATGCTACGCCGTCATTCTACTATCTGGACAGGACAGAAAAGATCCAAAATCTGTCAAAGAGAAAATGACTGAAATGTGGTAGAATATTGGAAAAATATGTGATCCGCCAAGAAAACAAAATGTGAAAATCCATTCTGTCAAACTGATGAATACAAAATCTGCTTCTAATAATAAATGAAATGCACTGATGCACCAAGCCTTTCGCCCTCTATATTTTTAAAAATACTCTTAAGAGTTCTTGGACAAAAAGACCATGTCAGAGTGTGCAGGATCTACTGTCATACTTTACTTATTTTGCTATGCATAAAATCCCACTTGTATTGCCCAAATATTGAAATCATCAGAAATTAATGTCTGAAACGAAGAACTCTGTCTCTGATGACAGGGTCAAAACATCCATAGCAACCATCAAGGATACATGAACCACTGTGGTACTCAACTGGGGGTGTTGGACCAACCCAAATGAAATTGTGCAAATTGTCACCAATGCATACCACTTTTTGCTGTGAGAAGTCATCTGCCTGAGCGCAAATGTATACTTTACCAGTATTTTTGCCAATGAATAGGCCCTGCAAGATAAGCAAAATATTTATAGGAAGTGGAGTCTGTTGTACGGTGTCAATTGTAGTAAAATCTTCAAATGAAATACAGTACTTTGTCTTTCTGTTTATGTACAGTATCTGATTTGCAACGGTCAAACTGAGGGCTTGGTACTAGGATTGAATTATTCTTAAAGTATTTGTATTTTTGGAGCATTGCATCTGAACTTTTGGATCGTTGAGATTGAATTGATGCAATATATTCAAATGGATTTGGGCTCTGATCTTGGATCAAACTTTGTTACTGTATGAGAGAGAGCAAAACAATTGTAACATATTATTTACTATGGATATTGTAATTGGCGCTAAACTGGTGCAGAACTTGGCTATTTTGACAACATTTTAAGTGCACAGGAACCAGATTACATTTTATGTTCTGCACAAAGATGGCCTACACATCTTCTGTGTGCTCTTTGGAAACTTTCCTATCTGACAATGGAGGCCAAATTTTCAGCTGAATGTGCAGAAAATCATTCCTTTTTATAATTCAAAGTTTTAATCCTTTCAGTTTGTGAAAGGTTTTGTGGTGCATTGGTTTCATCATCTGAATTTGCAGGCAAATCAGTCAGGTGGACAGGGTTCAATCCTGGGTAGAGCCCCATAAGCATCACAATGAGGGGCTGCAGACTCGATTGGTGGTCTTTACTTTTACAATCTTAGCACTTGGCATGAAAACCTTAACTTCATCCTCAATGTCACAAGTTTCTTTCAAAACAAGATGTGCAAAGCATAGGGCTCAAAAATTTGAAAGGGTGGGTGTGAAATTACATTTTTCTCTGAATCAAAGTCCTTGGAAGGAAATTCGGGTAATTTACTGTAAATTTGCAGCGGAAATCTTTTCATATCTTGATCAGTTTGAAAATGGCAGCATTTATCAATTTTGAAGCTGTGACATCATCAAACTTCAAAATCCACAACAAGAGAAGCTACAGATTTCTGATTGCAATCATATTGTAGACTCTCTTTAACTAATAGTTTTCTTGGAGATTGCATCAACTCATCCCAACTAATTTGAGATTTACACTGATTTTAGCATTTTCAAAATTTTTGATGAATTTTTACAAAAGTAATCAAAATGCTGCCGTTTTGAATGTCAAAAAGTTGCCATGGCAGATTTGCAGCAAATTACCCAAAGTTCCTTTCAAGTCATTCACTTCATAGAAAATGTGATACAATTTTACACCCCACCTTTCTTAAGATTGGAAAGATTTGAACTCCATGCTGGTGTGCTGGGGTTTCATTCAGTGTCCATAATCAGTTTTATCTGCACTATATCAGGGCACGGCCTGGTAACCAAAATGTGTCAATGTCATACAGACTTAACAGTTACCTCCAGTGGTGACTTGTCTTCCAATATTCCCAGCTGATAAACATCTTCTTGAACATAATACTGCTTCCAAAGATCAAGAGAAAATTGTTCAAATTCAGCAGATGCATCTGTCGGGCTTCCAGTGATCATAATTCTCTCACTTATACCAGAAACTCTGAATTTCACTCCTCTGAACTTTTCAAGAAATGACTGCAAACTATCCTCATTCTTCAAATCAAGATTTGCAAGCTGCCTGAAAAATTTCTGGGCATCTACATCTTCATTGATAAGTGAGGCACATCTTGGCAGGTGAAACATTTTGCAGGGCCAATGCAGGGGCTAGCAAGTCTGTGAGATTAGAATGCAGGGGCAACTGGGGCAAATGCAAACAGCAGCCAGAGGGAGAGTTAACCCAATGTCAATGAACTCGTACTTTCTGAGTACTTCTGAACTAAATTGCAGCAACTTTTACAACAAGAATCTTTATTAAGAGTGCACAGTTTCGAATATCTGACGTTATGAAACTGTAAGATTTGGAAGAAAGGCTCGAGGCCTGCGCTCTGGTCTTAGTAAGACATAGGCCAGCGTCTGCTGTATGTATTCCACAAAACCTTTACTTAGGCCCACCGACCAGACTAGCACCTGGTGAATCCTTTTTCTTTGAATTTCAAAAGCACAGCTGTCTAGCAATTAGCAGATCTGTGGACATTGAAATACCTAGCACGAACTGCTCACATCTGCAACCTTCAGTACATCATGTTTCGAGTCAAAAATCCAAGTTCATTCTTCCTTCGACAATACTTGTCCTTCTTCTCCTCTGCGTAGCTCCTGTTGTTTTGAAAGAAGCGAAGGAGCATTGGGGATCCAGATCGCTATCGCAAGGTGGACGGTGGACCACTGCTGCTAAGATGAGATCAATTTTATCGTTTTAACCATGATTTTAACCCTAATCTAAAGTGGATTTGTGTTTCCAATCACGAGTACCGAGAGGGGGGCAGGAGGGGCAACTTGTCCCAGGGTCTCAAAGTCTGAGGGGCCTCACTATTGAAGATCTTAAACATCTTTACTGCAGGAAATGCTCTGAAATGCACTTTAAGCCAATCAAACGGACGTGATCGAAAAAATTTTCAGGTTGCTTAGCTCGCAAGGGACCTCGTTTCTCAGTTTTGTCCCTGGGCCAAGAAACTCTCTCGGTGGCCCTATTTTGCAACAGAACCTGTTTAAAAATATCCGATTGTAAGCCTACTGTTTTAAGCAGTAGTTATCATATTACGTGGCCGTTGGAAAAGAAAAATTCTTGCGGGGGTGGGGGGTACTCACCCAGCATAAATCTTTTAAGAAAGAAAACCAACTGCCTTTTATTCCGGGGCATTAGATGTCATACATTGCATCACTTGTTGGGGAGACGAGATTCGCTTTGTCCGAGAAAACTTATGTGTCCCCCCGTGCAGTGGGTCAAAGCGCATGCGCAGTAGCGCTTTGGAGTTGAAGCGGTGACGGGCGCATGAGCTTTAACCCACTGCACGGGGGATACATAAGGTTTCTCGCACAAAACGTATCTCGTCTCCCCAACAACTACTACAAATGAAATAGTTATAGTTAAGCCTGGTTTTCATTAAATCGTAATTCATCGCCGATCATTGTCTTAGAGCATCGGCGATCATCGGCGATGCTATAAGACAATGATCGGCGATGAATTACGATTTAATGAAAACCAGGCTTTAACTGAACAAAATAAGTTTTTACAAGCATTTGTCAACAAAAACTTCACTTAGAGAATTGAGGGATATGATGGATAAACTGTATTGCAAATAACTGGTATAGAAATTTTGCATTATTTCATATTTTTGTTATTTTAGGTGATTCACTATTTGTTCTAAAGCGAATAACTGTATGTTTCAAACCTAGGCTCAAAAAGTGAAATGTGACGGAGCCCCGTTCATATTTGCTTTTTGCAGTCTTGTCCCTGGGCCTTCAAAGGCTCTCAGCGGCCTGTTTTTTTGATCTTGTATTTTGTCAATGTCGTTGTTTTTGTCTCTGTTATTTGGTCAAGTCTCTTTAGTCGCTTACGACCTTAATTTTCCAAAAAACCTACCTTCTTCTGCATGATTCTTTGTTACTTATAACCAACCTAATGTTTAAATCAACTTGCATTTTGAAATTCGGATTTTGAAATCAAACTGGACTGTTTGAAATTTGAAAAATGCGCTATTTTGAAATAAAGAATCAGTAAAACGAACATTAACACATCACGATTCTTCTTTTTTCGTTTCTCACGAAAACTGATTTGGTCTAAATCGTATTGCATGATATAACATCTTCACTCTAAATAGTTGAGATAACTTAATCAACTTTCCATCAGATGTATACAACATTCTAGCAAAATTTTAACGAATTTTACAAGCTTAAAAGCCACTTCTTTTCAGTTTATAATCACATTCACATAATTTAGTTTGCTGTTGCAAACATTTGCTAAATGAACTAACAGAATTATTCAAATAACAATGAAACAGTAGCCTGCTATCAATCATAAAGTTCAATTCAGTTTGTGTAGACAGTAAACATTCTAACAAAGTCATTGCTAACAGTGATCCTTTGCGACCCTAAAGTCGACTTTCGTATGATGTAAACAACTTTTCTGGCCTACATGTTCTTTTTTGTTTTGATTTTCCAATATCAATGTCAAGACGCGAACAACAACGAAATACAATATTCTGTGCTGTCAAAAGCAGAAGTAGACATGGTTCTGGTTCTGGCGATGAAAGGCACTTTATTTCTTAGACAACAATCTAAAAAATGAATTAAATGTACGCACTCTGTGCACCACGCATGGCACAATCCCATTTTGACGAGCGCTAGCATGCGCCAGTTTATGCTAAGTGAATTTCTTGATGGGAAAAAGTATGCAATGGTTAGGCAAGCATCTCCTAAGGGAATAGACAGCTATATCTTGTTGCCACCATACGCTATACATAGACTAAAGAAGCGCCTACAAACCCATTGTTTCACCCAGCTACACAATGAAAACACACGTGTCAAAATTGGCAAATACAATAGACTATATTTTTATCGTGGCTCTGGCCAGCTTTGACTATGATGATTTCCCTTAAAGCTGACGCGAAGCGAAATCTTCATTGATGCAAATGAGCAGCACTGTCGAATGATAAGATATCCTGTTTGAATTTCTTTGACATCTCATTTTGTTTTCAAGTTATCCACAATCCACTGATTCTGAATATCAGCTGATGTCGCAGGAAAGCACTGAATAACATACACAAATAAAACTGTGTCTTACTTTTGAAGTGTTAAAGTTGTGAGAAACATTTCGGCTGAGTTAAGTAAATGTAGTATAGAAGTTAATAGAAATTTTATTGAAACATTGGGACCAAAATATAAATTGGGAATCAGAAAAAAAGCTTTCAAATCATAATTATCTACATCTATTCCACCATGCATCTGCAGCTATAAATAATCATTTCCAACGCAATAATTAAGTTTGAAAATTAATCTAAGCTCTTTATCCTGCATTGCATTTGGACCATTTGTAAAAGTAACTCTAAAAATCCATTGGCATTAATCAATAGTCTAGTCACCTTGAGTAGGGTTAATGCTCACATCTAATTAATCTTCTTGTTTCAGGCCAGCAAAGAAATACCAGAGTGGCATATTAACGTGGATCGTAGCCCAGAAATACAACCATTGAGGAAGCAAGTTACCAACAAAGCCCTAGAAAAGAATGAATTTGAACAGATTAATAAATTTGATGAAGAAGGCCAAAACTAGTTACAATATAACACAATACAATAAATCTGAATTTAGAAGTCTACCGTGACGAGTGATAGTCCTACAGACTGCTTGGCCTATTTTCTGTCCTAATTAACCACGGCCAAATGATTTAACGGACTCACAAACGGGAAATTTAAACGAAACTTGACAAAAAGCATTTGGGGAATATGCAGGGTCAGAAGAGCCTACTGTGGTAGACAAGCGAGTCTTTTTGGGCTGCTTCAAGTGCCAATATATAGTTAAAGGTGCGTGATTGGTAATTCCTACCAACCTATCAAATTCTGAAACACAAAGACAGAGATCTATTTCCGAATAAAACCCAAAATCTTGGTACAATATAGGTTTCAGATTCAACTCCTTGGGTTTGCAGTGAAAACAAGAAGCTCTAAGAAGTCTGCCAGCCCTATGCCTTTCAGTGCAGAAGACACAGAAGGCATTTTAAACTAACTAAACCCACCGTTTTGAGAATTTTGGAGGCAATCTAACATAAATTCCGAGGAGGCCCGTAGAAAGCAGCTGTCGATTGGGGGCAATTGTTCTTAAACAACAGAGAACAATAATCTAATTAATGCTTGTGACGCAGCACCATTGTTTTCAAAATTATTGGGGGACTTGAGCCCTACCTGCCCCCACTTCCTAGCGGCATGATTTCAATTCTACCAAGTCTACCGTTTTGAGAAATGTTGCCACTCCAAACACACAAAAAGTTTACTTCTTTAAGATCTCCATGTTTTTGAAGACTTTGAATCACACAGTTATTGTGGTAAACTTTGCTCAGCATCCCGCAGTATCCTTGCTCAAACACAGTTTTTTTTGAAGCCATTGATTCATGAAATTCAATGACCAGAAATTTAACAGTGACAATTCCTTTATAGTTTCAGTTTACTGGAAAGATGTCAAGGAAACTCACTCTTGTTTTCTTTATGGCCTTCAGGGCATACGCTTCGATAACAGGTCTTAAGGAAATATACAAATTTGTGATACAAATACTGCGGAAATCATATTAGTAGGACGCTGCTGAGTACCCTGGGTACCAGACTCTCTCTAACAGAAAATTTCATTTTAGAGAGAGTCTGGTACCCAGGGTAGCTGCAGAGGAGCGTGTGTCATTCATGGTGGGGAGCATATGATTATCTGTCTTTCCCCGCAATGAATGACACATATAAATGATATTTCTGTTTATCAAGAATTAGGTTTTGTAGTTATAGATGCTGCGAACATCCATTGTAATCGAATCGAATTTCGAGGCCCCTGCAAAGCAATCTGTGCAACGGGGTTACCGTGTAGTTAAACATTGCAAAAAGAAAATGAAATGAATTCCAATAAAATCGTTGAAGATTCGTAATTCATATGAAACTTATTGTCGTCCATTGCTGCCAACAATCAAAGGTCTAAGTCAATAAGTCGCCCATGTGCGCATACGATTGCGCATGCATTTCTCCCTTCAAGTTCGATATCAAAATGGCTGCTCGCAGATCATTTCGTGCAAAGAAACCAGTGTCATACTTGATTGATGAAGTTCTTGCGCCACAGAAAGATGCAAGTTTGGTAGAAAAGAGGGAAAGAAAGAAGAAAAGGAAAGACACGCACTTTTACCAAGTCACAATCAAAGAGTTCCACAATGAGAAGGGGGTTCGAATACATTTTGTTGGCTATGAAGATCGCTTTGACGAGTGGAGACCAATATATGACGAAAGAACTGGCGAGTTTCCCGTTTCAAAACTTGAAAAGCTTGAACAACCAAGCCCTAGTTCCGTGGAAGAGCGTTTTGGAAGATTTCGTGTACGCCTTTATCATGAGATAAAACGCAAGTTGCGATCGCAAAGAAAAGACGATCCCTATGTCAGGATCCAATTAACTATGGAACAAGACATCTATGAGCAATTGGAAAACGTTGGTGTCCCTGATGGAAGGAAAGGTAGGAGAATCCAAAACAACCAGGAACTGGAAGCTTTACTTGGAAAGCGTTGGGATGTACGAGTGAAGAATGCTCTTGGAGATTTTGAACGTGTTTGTGAGGGGTCAGCCAAATTTTGGAAGTTTGACAGGCCCCCGTTGGATGACTTTTTTTGCACTGGTGGAAAGTTTTTCCCTTACAAAATAGAACAAGAACCTCTGTTTGTTTTCACATTTGTGAGAGAGACAGGCAACAGTAGACAATACCAGGAACAGTTTTAGACAATTTGATTAATTACATAACCACTGAATGTATTATAACTTAGTTTTCACACACAAACATTAACTTGCTTGCCATTGCCACATGGTTGTGATTACACACAAATACTTTTGGTGGCAGCAAACCAATGTAACCATGGCCTACCAACCTAACCGTAATCCTTTGTCATCTGTATCCAGCAAGAGCAACAAAATTGACAATTTTTTCAGAAAACCATCTATTTGTCTGAAAAATTGACCATTGATTAGAAATTTGAGCATGTTAAATTACACCAGAAGATGAATTTCTGTCTGAAGAGTTTTTACATTTTGATTTTCAAAGACAGGATACAAGGTTTTATCAGAATGAAATCAATGGCACATTTTGTAAAATAAGAAAACAAAACTGTATTGTTTTCCCGAGACAGAAACGACCCTCATCCAAAAACTTTCACCTCACACTGGTTAAAACATCAAATCATCATAACATATCCAAATTAATAAAGCAGAGTAAATAAATTGAGACCACTAATTTGACATTTGCAGATGGGATAGCTTCCTGAGAATTTATGATGATTTACTGTAGCCAGTAAATGGCAAAAGCAGAATATGGCATAAATACATTGCATTACATGAGGTTAACTTGCTTTTTATGCAATATTTTCCACTAATTTGCATTGTTTGTTATTTTCTGTTTTCTGATAAGAGATTTAATAGATTCACACTCAAATAACACCTGTAATAAGAATGTATATCATATATTTAAAACTTTCTGCTCTTGAATGAGAATCACCTTTGGGATTTAATCGCATAAAATAGTTTCTTGTCGAAGATAAGTACTCTTTTAGTATCAAGTTTTAAGTTTTGGGGAACCTTTCAGATGAATTTTTTGGTACTGTCTGCTGAAATCCTAAGGGAGTGCCCTTTTATCTATTGCCATCCTTGATGGCACCACTGGGTGGACTGGGGTTGATACGTCCACCCCACTTTCCTTAGGTCATTATCTATTCCTAAGTAAAAACGATATAAAAAATATTTCATACAGCTTCTGGCAATCAGTTTTATCTCTTGTCCACCCCACTTTTTCAGGCCTGGTGCCACCCCCTGATTACCATGATTTTTCTCCTCTTAGACATATTCTGCCCTGCCCTTCCACATTCCATGTCTTGGTTAATGTAATGCAGGATATCCTTTCTTACAATTCAGTATTCGTATGGCAATTTTCAAAGGCTTAAACTCTAACCAATTAACTCTTTGGTTTTAAAGTCTGATTTACACTCAACAAACATATGTTTTGTGATGCACACCTAAAATTGAACAGAAAACGCTCCGTAAACGGGCAATGCAGATACTGCAAACTGAATAGTTCTAAAACTGAACAGTGTTCACAACTTCTATCTTGTGACAAGGCATTTTTTTGACCATTTCCCGTTAATTTTCAACAGGTGAGCACAGCATATCTGAGCATCACAACTACTACACTTCTCTGTACACTTCTTTATTGAGTGACCTTGCATTTTACAGTTACTGCACAGGTAACTGTTTTTGACCCTTTCAGCACCTTTTGCTTCCAAATGCTGGATACGGTTCTTTTTCAGCATGATCTGCTTCAATGCCTCAACTCCTCGATGATTTGATGACCTAAAATAGTCTTTTGAGACAATGTCATTGTATTTCTCTAAACCTTGTTGGTTGAAATTGCCAATGTTGCCATACAATTTCAAAAAATCTGGGACATGGCATCTGAATGCATGCATGTAAGGGGTAATGTGACTGGACTGGTAAATGTGTAAAAAATCTTGTGTCCAGATTGTGATTTCTCGCTTGAGCTGATGAATCTCTTCTTCATTTTTGTATGTTTTTCTTAGTTTTATGTAAAGTCCCAGAAAGTTTTTCCATAATTTGTTGATCAGATGAGCACTAGGCAAATTACCTAAAAGTTCATTTACATTAATTTTTTCAAATAAAAGCAGCTTCTCTGGGCCATTTAAGCTTCTGTATTCCAATTTTTGGGTTGCATTGTTCACGTAAAACTTAAATGGAATTCCCAGTGAATTGAGCAATTCCCAAAATTTCTGCATGTGGTGAAACTTGCCAACATTGAACCCACTTTTAAATGTGGTCTTTTCACAAGCATCCTCTTTTCTCAGCTGCCTGATCAAATTGTCAATAAGAATATCACAAACTCTCAGAAACAAATGAAGGGTGTCAATGATTACATGATCCAATTCAATGAATTCAAAAATTGGTGGATTCACACAGTTATGCTTTTTCCCTTTCATGTCTTCATTTATTTTTGCAATTGTCCTTGAATTATTGGCTATGTCCATGAGGGGCCATTCTTTTGAAACATCATGCCGTGCTATCCTGGGACACAAACACCATATGCATGCATAGTCCTGGTTTGCTGGACCAATGCCACACACAGTGGCTAAAAATTTCCAATCACCTCCAAGAAAAAGTGTGACTGGAAATAACAGACCATCTACAGTGACTGAATTGAGGTTTTTCATTTCAAGATGCAAGTCTCTCATACAGTTCTTAATTCCTTTGTAATCATCCTTGGTTTTTGCAATCAAGAGAACATAGTTTCCTTTCTCACTTGCTGCAATTGACCCTTCGTTGATAATGGAAAAAGTGACATTTAAAAGTTGCAACCGTTTTCCAACATTTGTACCATCACCACTTATTTTTATATTGATAGTTTCACCATCAACAATTTGTCTACTTTTGATTAGCCTTCTCACTTGTTCCTCCAATACATCACGTAATTTCACTTGTACACCCTCTGTAGAATTAGGTGTGGGGTAAATATTCCATGATTTGTTTAAGTGTTCAAATCTTTGTCTCAAGTTGTATGTTGTTGGTAACCCTTTTGACACTGATGCAAGTTCATGCCAAGCCTTATTTGATATATTGAATTTATCCTTTATATAAAGCAACATGTACACATCATCCAGGTCAGATGTATCACGTATATCATTTTCAATGTCTGGATCAAAAAATGTTTTGTTAATTTCATCCTCATCAAGTAAAATAATGGTCTCTGACACATTCTCAACTGTATCATAATAGGTCACTTTACTAGGGACAAGATCATATAGGCCAATAAATTCCAAAGCAGATGTAATCTCAGATTTTAGCTCTTTCTTTATTCTGTATTTGCTACGTTCAGAGTAACTTGCCAAAGATCTTCTGGCATATTTCTTTTTTGGTTGGTCCCTTTGCTGCGAAATCATCCGCTTCACAACGTTTCTAAAGCGTGTTTGCCAATATAAAACTGATGCATTAGCTTTCTTTACTTCATGCTCTAAATCATCAGATTTTTTTGTTTGTGCATCAAGCTTTTTTTGAAGTCCTTCCTTCTCAGTGGTCAACGCTTTGTTTTTTGTGTACAATTTAAGCTTGTCTGTCTCGTGGAGGAAATATGTAAATCTGTATGGCTTTGACTCCAGCAAAGTTTTCAAAAATGTCTGCATTTGCTTTCCACCTTTTCTTGAAGCAATCCTTTTTTTCTGAAGAAGTTGGGTCAACTTGTTCTGAAAACAACGCAATATTCTGCTATTTAGGATAACGTCTTGGAGACCTGATTCATCCAAAATGGCTTGGACTGCATCATGATACTGTGGCTTGACAGTGTCAGTATCAGTGTCATGGCATGTTTTCTTGCTGTTACTGACAATAGTAAACATCAAATACCTGCAAAAAAGACATAGATAATAAGACATTATACTATGTCTTCAATGTGGTTATTTCCAAAATGGAGTTGAAATCCAATGTCATTGATTTCAATAAATTGGAAGAATCAAACTTCTATCCATCTAATTTATGAATCAACTAAAACTAAAGTTTATAATATAAACTTACATATTATGTAAATCATCAATAAGCCTTGTTGTCGACTCAAAGAAAACCCTCCTCCCTCTACTTGATTCTACTGTATATATATTACATTCTGCCTAGACTTTCTTTTTATCTGGTAGTAAAATTTGTTTTATTACATTGTATTTCTTAATTGAATGAATTTTGAAATTTTGGAACTTGAATAAAAATTGAACTTTAAAATTTGATCTTGACTACCATAGGTAGGTCTATAGGGTAGCTATTATAGATCTTTCTATTCTATATTGTGTAATATTTTTGATGAAGAGGAGTGCTCCTGGGGTGGATCCGACTCAAGTAGGTACAACCTGCAATGAGGGCACCAAAAAATAATAACTATAACTATAACTATAATATTTACTGTGCTAAAGGCTAAGAGCCTGTCACAGATCTGAGGAGTGATCTCACCCTGGACCTAGACCATTGCACTGACAGACCACTCATGATAGAAATTAAGGCCAAATTTTTTTGACCCCTATGCAGGTAAATTTGTTGGCTTTTCATACAAATAACAGACAAAATAATATCTAATTTACATGTTTCACATTCAGCAGAAAGTCCTTTTCAAATGATGAGACGATGACAGGGTTAAGGTCAATGCAAGGGATGTTCTTCTCATCGAAATGGGGACGCAAAGCTTGGTTTTCATCCAAAAGAAGGGCTATTATTGCCCCCATTTCTTTTGCCCCTTAATTAACCACTGGAGTGCCTGTCCTTGTAAGGAAATCTTTTGACTGAAGACGGCCATCCACCCAAGAAAAATGAAATGAAACAAAATATGTACTAACTGATTTATCTCTCCAACAAAAGTTTGATTGGACCTATGTTGATTTCCTCCACCATTAGCACCATCAGCACCGCTTTCCCTACCATCATATCCACCCTCGGACATCACGCCAGCTATTCCAAACAGGATGAAAAATACACACACGAGCATTGTGTAGATGTCTTGTGCCAATGACAATTGGATCCTGACATTGGGATCGTATCTTCTTTGCGATGGAAACTTGCGCTTTATCTCATGATAGGGGTGCACACAGGATCGTTCAAAACTCTTCCAGTGAACTGAGTTTTGATGGCAGTTCAAGTTAGTCAGGCTTTGAAACGGGAAGCTCGCCAGTTCTCTCCTCCATATCCATCTCCACTCGCGTCAGACTCATCTTTTTAACGCAACATAATGTCTTCGAACTCTCTATGTATGCATCAAACTTTGAAGGCAAAAGTACGTGCTCAATTTTTGGAGCACAGGCTTCGCCAAGACATCGATCGCAAGCTCACAGCAAGCAATTTGCTTGTAAGGTGCTGGAAGAAGAGTTGCTGCTCCAGTTTCGCTTCAAAACGAGACTGTTTGTTAAGGCCGGGCATGAATATTCGATTTCACGGTCAAAAGCTTATCAGCTGAGTAGATCCGGTTCAATTTACAAAGTACGGGACTTTTCTAAAAACAATCGGAACAGAACTAAGGTTATTTGATTACTAAAGCAATGACCTAATCAATTCAGGTGCTGGAAGGAGTGGCCCGGATACGGTTTTTCTCAGCTATCGAAAAGAAGTCAGATTTCCGATTGACTGGTGTTGTGCGGCCTTGTCGCACACCGCGGAGGGCAACGAAGGCGTGCTGCGTCATATGGAATCTGACACACATAAGTTTCATATGCGAACGCAATTCACTTAGTAAAAACAGTTTCGCCGCGATATTTAGCGTAATGGTTTTACTACAAGCAGTTGGAAATCGTTTTACTACAAGCGACTCTCCTTACTCTGCACAGCCTCTCTCCTCCGAAGAGGCTTGATATTTTGCAGATTGGCAATTCGCTGAATTGCCGCGTGACCAATCCTCTGCGGAGGGCATTGCTACGTAGCAGGTTCGGCTAGGCGGGGACTTGAACGACCAACCCTAATGCTGCATTCACACTGACACAATTAAACCAGCTTTATTTAAACCAGTTTAAATTCCAACCAATCAAATGACTACATTTGTTGGCTTGACCAATCAGAAGACCTTATTCAAAAACCTGGTTTAATTCAAGCTGGTTTTACTTGCATTGTGAATGGAGCATAAGATTCGCAGTCACCACTGAGCAATCCCCGCTGCGATTTATATCGCTCTGCAATGAAATTTACATCGTACTGCGCAGGAGCTAGCACAAGACACTTTTTAAATTTTCCTCCGCAGAGAATGCAGCTGCATCAATCAAGCACAAATGGGATGTCTTACCACCCATCATTTGACTTGAGACATGAGACATAACGTCATCTTGTTGCCCACCTTTGCTCTTTTGCGGCTTGTTATTGTTGGTGGTTAAAAAATAATGAATGCCACCCTATCATTCCTACGCAACAAAGCCAATATTTTCATATGAAAATAATACATTATTAAAAAGCATAACAATACAATCAACACAAAACAATCCATACAATATCCATTTGTTATAAAGTTGAAAGGTTGCATTCAGTGTGGTTTGCACGCAAATTATTCCCAGAGCCAGCGAGAATAGGCGTCACCCAACCCACTCTGAAAAAGTCACATTCTACTCTTAGGCCACTGGTAGAGCAGACGCATTTAGCAACTGTGATAATCTGCATGTAAATTTGTCCAAAATGGCTGCAAGACCCAAAGGATTCGGCTTAACAAGAGAGCTCGAAAACAAGAAACGAAGTACTTACGACAGCGACTTAGCCAAAAAGGTTTGCGATTGGTTCAACGCTGTTTGCAAGCAAAGCGCTGAGTCAAAGTATATGGTTGACTTCGGTGGAGATTATGATTGGACTAATGCTCACGAGAAATTGAAAGATGGAAAACTTCTCCTCGCAGTTGCAAATCGAATTTCTCCAGACCAGAAAAAGAAAATACAGACATTGAATTCTCCCTTCAAATTGATGGAAAATATTGGCAACTTTCTTGCCATAGCTAGTGGTATTGGAGTCAGTGATACTGATCTTTTTCAAACGGCGTCTTTGTATGAAGGTGTGTATACATGTATTGTTTTTGTAAGTAATTCTATATAAGAAACTCAACTCACAGATCGCTAGGAATTAAGAAACTCTGGCACTGGGAAAAGTATTTAAGCTAGGATATCCTCAGAAGGACGTTCTGATGGAAATCGTAGGAAAGAAACCCTGCTTTATTGTTTCAAGGTATCTACTGTAAACACTGGAAAAGTTAAAAAGCATTGTTTTAAAATGTTCACGACGGAACAGGAAGTGAGCAAAGACTGCTCTAATACTGAAAATCTGACAATTTTAAGATACTTTCAGTTCTGGCCCAAATTCTTAGTTCGTCATAAACAAATACATGCATTTCTCAATCTGGACTGCTGTTGTCCTCGATCAGCTTTCACGAAGAAATATGGGGTACTAAGAGGGCGGGGAAAGGGAACATAAGGATTGAATTTCTCTGAATTTCTAGCTAAAAACTCTCGTTAGGTCGTTTTTTCTTTCAACGATGGAAACTTTTGGTAGACGTCTCGTCTCGTCTCGTCTCGTCTGGCAAAAGGTCATAGGAGTCAGGTTTGTTAAGTTTAGTTTCGAAGTGATAGATTCTAACAGTTCTTGTTTATGACTGAACATTTGGTTAAAGGTAATGGAAATCCCACGAGATACTAAAATTTCTACATCTTTATCAAATTCTTCGCAGAAGGCAAGAGGGAATTATTCGAAATCTTTTGGTCAACCGCTTTTGAAATCGAATATGTTTGACGACTTCTACGAAAATTCCTTTGTGGTTTAAAATTGTTTGATGTTTAAATGTAAAGAAAGCAAATCCTATACAATTAAATTTTACACTTAAAGTTTGCACAAAGACTCCAAGTTCCGGATTTTTAACTTTCAACTTTGTACTGTAGGGATGGAAAGCGAGCTCGTTTCCTGACAGTGCCTATTAAGGTTGGGCCCAGTCCCAGTCCGTGCTGCACCCCCTCCCTCTTTCTTTCCTTTTAAACAGTATCGCTTTTTCCTCCCGAACAGAACTGCATTCTTTGTTCTCAAAATTCACTATTGCTGCTCAAAGAAATATCAAGAATTCGTTTCGAGAGTATTTCCCCAAGGACCTGCAAAACAGGTTGCAGAGCAAAGCGTCTCGGCAGTTGTGTGCATAAAAAGCCTCGTCAATATCAGAAAATTACCAGGTGGCTACATAAGATCAATCAATGAACGGGGAAACAGTTTGTGACTTGCTCTTATGACACAACCAGTATCACTACGGTTGGCAAGCTTAATTTGGGTGGGGTTTGCCTCAATTAGCGTTCACTCTCATAATTTTTGGAAAATGAAACGGAAACCCACAGAAATTCAAAACTCCAACCAAATGCTATACATGGTGAAAGAAGCTTTTCCTGCAACAACTCTGTGAACTCTGATCCATTACTCACAAACACCGGTAACCTCAAACACTGTCAAGGAAAACCTGTCTCCGTGCCAGGAAAATGACTGAACTTTACAGAAGCTTTGCTCATTAAGGAACATCCATAAGTTATGTAAATAAACTACTGTATTGGATTTTCAGATCCCCTATGTCACAGTTGAAAAATGGCCCCTCTCATGCGACGAAACGAAATTGTCACAGATGACTCCACAGGAAGCCCATATTACAGATTGTTAGAAAAATATTTTGTTCCAGAATTTATTTTCCGTTCTTTCACATAACATTGTGTGTTGTTCTCCTTTCGTCCTTTCGTTTACATTCACAGGCAATCCGTGTTATTCTTCGTGAAATAAAAATTTTGAAAGGAGCACAAGGAAACAAGGGAGCGAAAAGTTTCGCTTTACTTTTCGCTCCCTTGTTTCCTTGTGCTCCTTTCAAAATTTTTATTCCACGAAGAATAACACGGACTGCCTGTGAATGTAAACGAAAGGACGAAAGGAGAACAACACACAATGATATGTGAAAGAAAGGGAAATAAATTCTTGAACGAAATATTTTCTAATAATCTGTAAGATGGGCTTCCTGTGATGACTCATCAAATTTAATCAGTGACCATTCCTCTGTGTAAATCAAGTTTTACGAAAATTTTTACCTCTGGTTGCCCTGTCATCGCGTGTGCCTGTAATCGTAGTGTTCGGTGTCTCCGGGCTTAATTTTGTTTAGCTAGCTAGCCATGACATTTCGTGGTCCGACCCCATTTTCGTATCATATGAGAAATTCTTTCTGGCCAAAGTCTGTCGCCATTTGACCGTCTCATTTGCCTCGCAAAGGATCTTGGTTAACAATGGGTTTTAAGGTAAGGTTTGTGACTGTAATGTGTGGTAACCTGAGACGGATCAGACGAATGAGCGGATTGAAAGAATTTGAGAAAATCTAGATACGATGACCCTGTAATCCTCTAATCTTAACGTATCTTGTTTTGAAATTCTGGAAAATCAGTTTGTTAAAGTGTAATCTTTCGAGCAAAAATTGTCATATAAAGACAGAACTACGGTTGTATGTTGGTTGTGTGTCAATTTTCTCTCACTTTTGACTCATGAGTCAATTGTATAGCCAATAAATCATGTATATAGCGTCTACTGTGCAGTCTGCAAGTTTCTTGTGTGTTTGGGTTTTTGTCATGGTGCAACGGGTTGTTTTGGGAGTGGTTGAATATTGAGTCGACACACAGATTGATGACATCTAAGCCACATTCGGATCGCTCAATTTGTATCCAGTGTTCAAGGATTCACCTCTCCGGGTTTAGGCTAATCTTCCCTAGTAATGGCAGCTTCTCGGTGGCTTAACCAAATGTTATTATTTCCAAATGGGTCTGATCTCATCATCTGCTGTCTGTGTTTTTCCATAATCTTTCAAAATGAGTGTTCTTGAAAATTAGGTTCCCATCATCCACCAAATGATTCAGTGCCTTATCGCTTTTCTTCTTTAAAAATCTTAATTGGATCAACAGCAAAGTCAAGAGCTGAGAGACCTTGATTAAAATCCAGTAATGATAGTCTTTCAAGTTTGTAACTGTGGGTAAAGCTAGCTCAACAATGCTCCTGAGGCTGCGCGCAAACCTCGTCCCCAGGGCCTTCCCAATATGACAAAAGGCCCTGGGGCTGAGGCTGACTGCGCGCAGGCCAGGGTAAAGTTCGATCATGGTGGAATATTGTACCGAATTGGTAAATTTTGTCAAGGTACACTCTCACAAATCTTAGCAGGATCGCCTGATGTACCAAATTGTCTAGACACACTGTCACAAATTGTAATAATCCCGAAAACTATTTCTCACGCTCCCATTTTGTCACAAGTCGAACACGCGGTAACAAAATCTACGTCCTAAAAAACTAGATCCCAGTCCTAAAGTAAACAACGCGTCTTAAAAGTACTTTGCGGACTAACGAACACAACTTCATAGCGAAACTAAAATCCGTTTACTATACCAGCCTTCCCAGAAAAATCATGGGCTAGACACCCCATTTATGGTTCATCATATATACTCCTACGGAGGAAAATTATGTCTTCCTGTGGAGGAGTTTTCCAGCTCCTTCATACTAGTAAATAATTTTTCCTCTGCAAAATGAAAAGGCAGTGGCAAAAGCACAATAGACGATTGCGCTGAAGATGACGGCGAGGAATTTTTTGCCAAGATGCATTGCGTTCGAATCGCGAATCCTCAACGATTCTATAGGAATTCGATTAAAAACGCAGTGCATCTTGGTAAGAAATTCCTCGCCGCCATCTTTAGCGCAATCGTCTACTGCGGCATCTAGCCACCCATGGAAAACTTGGTTGGGTCCAGCGACGCGAATTTAGCTTTAATCACTGGCTAATCAATTTAAGACTGTTTTTCGACAGTCTTGAATCATGGGGAAACGTGAAAGGTGTTATTAGATTACTTATCGTTGTAAAGAATCAGAACTGTTAGGCCTACCTTTTTGTGTTTTTACTGTTTCCAATATTCTCCGTTGTCCAGTCGATTTAGCATTTTCAATCTGCTGCTTGTCGCTTTCCATGCAACATTGCAAACAGCCATATTGTTTGAAATGAAGTTGTTGTATTTTGTTCGGTCTGTGAAGCTCCTTGCTCCGCACTCTCTCCATTGAAGGAGCTTCACAGATCGACTAACATACAACAACTTTATTCAAAACAATAATAATACGGCCGTTTGAATCATGGAAAGCGACTGGCAGCAAATGCTATATCGACTGGACAACGGAGAATATCGAAACAGAAAAAAGGGATGGTAGGCCTAACAGTTCTGATTCTATAAAACGATAAATAATCTAATAGCACCTTCCACGTTTCCTAATACCCATGCTTGACCACAGATATCTCATTTGTTGATGCTGGCGCTTTGAGAGGTAAAATACAGAGCTTTGGCCTTTCACGCCTGCGCAAATTCCTTTTGTAGGTGTAACTAATGTTATGCTGCAATCACAACAGTCTAAAATGTTGACGAACCCATTTTAAACCCTGTTTGTTTCTTTTCAAATTCCAACCGCGTTTGTTTTATGAAATTTAATCTTCTTGAGAAAATATTTACAACATGTTGTCTCATGTTTTTGATACCATACTCTAAACAAACAACAAAGGAACCATTGATAAGCGGTAAGCAAACCTTTCTACATGGTTCTACACGATCCCATGTAGTGATCAAGTCAATGCCCCCAACTTTATGCAGAAAGCGCACAGTGGTCTGAACATTGTCAATGTTTTGAAACAAGAAGGGTGGTCCGTTTATGATGCAAGCCCTCTGCTGACCACAAGGCCTGTCCCATAACGCACAGCGAAAAGACTTTCAGATTATCTGAAATTCCGCTACTTTAGGCCAGTGTTACAAGACGCCCAGATGAAAGCAGGGTCGCCTGATCTTTGTATTCTTCCTCAAGCCAGGAGAAATGTAACCATGGACTCATGTGGACTCATGTTCATGTATTCTGTCCTCGTTGAAGGATCAAATCCGCCTGAACAAGCTATTCATATTGCAGGGAAGACTTTTTCATTCCCAAAGAGGATAGCATATTTGTTGGAGCTTGTTTACGTGAATGTTGTAAGGTAAACAAATTAGGGATACTTGCTGGTGATTTTTGCACATTTTTTAAGGCTCCCCAAAGGGATCCCTTGTAAAACTGAGCGGAGCGATCGATTTCAGCCAGGAAAGCTAATTGAACATGTTAGCTATTCAATCAGATATTGCAAAATATCATTGCTTATCGACAGTACAGTAAAAACCCGCACATAAGAACCTAAGATTTTTAACTCAGCCTGTTTAGGTTCTTATTCTATGAGGTAAATCCCACAATCAGGGTGTAGGTTCTTAACATAGGGTCCAAAAAATGCAAGAAAACAAAGGATAGTTGAAGGTTTAGCATTGAAAACATGCTGCCAATGTTACAAGCAACGCAAAGCTCTGTGTTAAAAGACATAGGCCTTTCTCATCTCCTGACCCATCCACAGTCATTAGTAAACCAGTTTTTTCTAAAAGTTTGGTGAAGAGTTCCTTGTCTTCCCTTAGGTCCTGACATGCTTCACTAGTCCATTTTGTCATCAACACTCTTCTCAACATAGTTGAATTTATTTCCTAGTGAATAAAAGAATAAATTTTATACCCTTTATTAAGAACCTGGTTAAAATATCAGGCTAAAATGGTTCTTATTTATTGGGTACAAAATTCATCATTTCAGGCTGTAGGTTCTTAATAAATGAAGGTTCTTATGTGCGGATTTTTACTGTATAGCATTTAAAACGTAGCATTTTTTACTGTATAGCATTTAAAAATGCACACAGTAACAATGGGCTTCCTTAAACTTCGAGTGACGTTTCTTTAACTTTGAGAAACCGGCCATACGGTACAAGGTGTCTCAAAAAAATTGTTTGACGCTTGATTAAATATTGAAAAATAACGATAACATGAACAGTCTGATGAGAAGATAACCATGTCCCTGAGATTATGTAATAGTTTCAGAGACCAGAATCTTGCAAATCGGTCAAAAATTCACTGAGTTGCGAGCTTTCCAAATATCAAAAATATGCGATGGCTGAAACCAGAGATCCCAAGGTTACTTGTAATGCAAAAAGCTCGAAGACCGAGGTAAAAAAAGCTTATTCAATGTCATACCTCTCATAAACCAAATAGGACTTCTAAAATAATTTAAGTTAACATTGCAAGTATCCAAAAACAGTGTTTCAAAACATGGCATGTGTAATATTCCCCATTTGGGGAAATAGGCGAGAGGGCGACCATCCACAGATACACACTGTTGGAGCTGAACTAAATATAAATTCTATTGACAAGGTATTTACAAGAGCTATAGCAATCATAACATGAAGAAATATTACAATAGCCATTGACGTCATTTCCCTGAATCATCAGAATACTACATCTCTCCCCTTGTTCATGAATAGGAAGTACTGACTTGAATGTCTGCAGCTCAAAGGTGTTTCTTCAATAATTTTACGACATGTCCAGTTATAGATTTTTTTGATTACGTTGATGTTTGACAAATCCTTGAGTTGAAAGTCTGTCTCGTGTTTCTCTGCATCAGCTGCATCTGAGTTCAGCATGTGTACTGTTCTGTTGGTTGCAATCGGATGATCAATTATTCCTTCCCTCTCTCTTTGGTATCGTTGTTATCGAGCAGAACCTTGAATATCGTATTCTTTATGTACTTGATTTTTTTCCTTTGTGACAACTTCTTTACTTTGCATTTCGCAATTTTCGACAATGGTCCATTTTCACGGTATTTACTTTTTGGCTCGCTTCGGTAGCCACTCCCACTTTCCTTGCGGAAACTGAACAACAAGACGACCAGCTCCTCGATCAGCTTCTGTGAACGAGCTTCGTCTTTCGCTTTTAGTGATAAACTATGTAATTAGCAATAAGGATGAAGTGATGCCATAACTCAGCTTTCCGTGAGTATGCTCACTTTGTCTTCTCTTGTGTTTGTGTAATGCGAGCAAGGACTTTTCTGTACGGCTTCTTCTGCGTAATTTACCTTCTCCACCACACCTCTAACAAGATGTCCGTATATTTACGTGGATACAGGCTCTTTCTTTGGCTGTTCCAGCGTTACGCGATAAAAGTTTGTGTGATTCAGTTTCGTCTGAGTTTTGTCTTTTTGAGGTTCTCCTTCCTATGTTGAGTTTTATCCTCTTATGGCAGGATGCTTTGATCAATAAGTAAAGATTTTGTTGTCATGAGCTTGAACGAACTTGTATCGGGCCTAACCTCTCGGGGTTGTTCTTTATCCGCTCCTCTCTTCTCCCACTTGGAGTTAAATGATGCTTGTTGTTAGTTCCGTTTGACTTCGACTTGACTGGATGCAAAGAAGACTTTCCTTGATATTTCTCTGAGTTTTTATGCTTTATCCCATCCTCGTCGCCAATGTAATATTCCCCATTTGGGGAAATAGGCGAGAGGGCGACCATCCACAGATACACACTGTTGGAGCTGAACTAAATATAAATTCTATTGACAAGGTATTTACAAGAGCTATAGCAATCATAACATGAAGAAATATTACAATAGCCATTGACGTCATTTCCCTGAATCATCAGAATACTACAGCATGTGAGATTTTTACCAAAAATGCCATTTCAAGGCATCTGGTTTCAGCTTTCGCACAAACTTGAACTTCAAAGGCTTGTAACTCCATGAATTCATATCGGATTTGCAAGATTCATGTGTCAAAAATTAATTTAAAATCTCGGGAAAAGGGTTACTCGACCAAGTCTTTATTCAGCGTATCGTTATTTCTTAGTATTTAATCAAACGTCGAACAATGTTTTTGAGATACCCTGTACATATTTCATATTCTGGTTTACAGGCACAGACATGAAGTCTGTCATCAACGGTATGGATGCATTCGCAAGGAAAACAATCAAAATGAACATCCCAGGCATTCCTACGTATGCTGGTCCAGTTGAAGCCGACAAAAATACGAGAGAATTCACACAAGAACAACTGGATGCTGGCAAAAATGTCATTGGACTCCAGATGGGTACAAACAAAGGAGCAAATGCGTCTGGTGTTAGCTTTGGAGCATCAAGGAAGATCATGGACATGGGTCACTAGAGACATGACATTTAAGGTTGTTTAGAACTGAGATTTTCCAAGCTACGAAAATGGTTGTAGGTTTTATGAACTTAGTTGAAAAATTTTGGAAGTTGTGTGTGGAGTAAAGTTATTAATCTTGCACTGCATTGAATTCAAGTCTTCGAAATCATCTGTAAAATGCCTTTTGGTCTGTTTCGTCAAAGATCAAATTATCTTCAAAGGGCCATCACCATAGACTTAGAGCGAGGGATGGGTGGGAGGTAGCGATTACTAGGACTCAACGTAATAAGTGTACCATCGTCATAGACTCACGACGTGATTCCCTTTATTCGTTCAACTTTTTCAATCTGATGAATTTACTTTTACTCATACAAGGACTCACGACCAAACAGATTCTAAAGGACTACCCAGTGACCCAAAAAAAACTTCACGAGCTAGATCTTAGCTGGCTCCCTGAAATCAAAAGCTATTGTCAAATGCTTGGTATCACAGTTTAGTTGAAAGGCTTAGCTATCTTTTGAGATGCTGCATGGTCATTTTAAGAAATGATTACCATCCGAAAAACCAGATTCAAAGAAAATTTCCAATCCAGGATTCCTCATTTGAGTGAAATAATCGCCATCATTTTCCAGGCAACATTTTGTGAAAACTCAACATAGCGATGGATTAGAAGTCGTCTGGGGAAATTTTTTGTTTGCAAAATGATTGAATTCTGTTCCTCATTCAAATTTCATGCTCCAAAGCAAAGTTGGAATTCAGCGTTTTTCACATTTTCCAAAAAATGGACTGGAAAGCGAGGGGATGGTCTGAGAAATGAATGAATTTCGTTATCTTTAAAACTGTTTTTTCGGACAGTAGGAATATCTTAAACTGACCAAGCAACGTATCAAAAGGTAGAGGAGCCTTTCAGCTACATGCTGATACCTTGTTTGTCTCCATAACATTTTTCGTCAAGGAAATATGTGCGATCTAGCTCGTGAAGTTTTTTTTGGGTCACCCGGCAAAACCTTACGAAAATTCTGAAGTAGATTGAACTTCTTCTGACCTTCGAGCGTCAAAAGAAAAGTAGAATGTCACTTCGAATGTTCCTTTGAACGTTGCTGCGCTTCGAAAAGTCAAGCTTTGAGCTAATCAGTTGATCAAAGGCTAAGAATAGGCACGTGGGTTGACCATATTAGCTACAAAGTAGTGATCTGATTGGTCCCGCCGTAAACGCAGTGCGTTTGGCCTAAATTAGTCCCCGTTTTGAGCATTGTACGGTCATGAGCCTCAGCTTTAAGCCATATCATCCAATTCAATACAAAGAACTGAGACTCATGTATTCAGTCTACCATCGTCACGCGGAGTCCTTCGCGGGCATGCTGCAATTTCAAATTATCAGAAAATCAGATGTGGCCAAATGCCCCGCTTCCTTTACTCCATGTTACCATGAAAACGGAGTGAAATGTCTCCGTTTTTGAGCAGGTATTATTTCCATTTGAAACGATCGAAAACGGAGACATTTGAAAACGCTTTTTAAAAAAGACTGATTTGAAAACGAGCCATTCGAAAATGCTACATCACCAACAACCAACTTGAGCGCCAAAGAACAAAGCAAAGGAAATGTCTGAACTAAGGATGTTTGTCTGTTTAGTTTGTTTTCAATCTATTTTGAGTGGGCTTGTCAGGATTTCTAGCTACTGAAAGCTAATTTTGGCCCACTGTACATGCCGCATCCAGGCACGGGACCCCTAGTTTAACGTCCCTTCCGAAGGACGGCGAGGTGAGTTGCGAGGTCAGGCCTCAGTGGTCACCCATCCGAAATCTGACCTCACTCGACCAAGCTTAACTTCAGTCACCTGACGAAGACTGTATAAGCCACTCGGCCACTTACCCCGCGAAAACGAACGAACGAAGTAATGTGAAAACGAACGAAGACGAAGCAGTGGAAACACCTCCGTTTTTTACCAGGCTCTCTTGGTGAAAACGAGGTAATGTAAACGGTTAAAGATAATCCAAAAATGGAGTGATATGGAAGCGGAGACATTTGAAAACGGAGTAATACAAACGTAGTCTAAACACAAAATATGGATCGCCACTGCAGTAACTGATTTGGGAGAATAATTTGACATTAGTTGACTTTTATGTCAGTTCAGCTTCTGCGGTATGGATCTGCAGTATGTGGATCTACCGGGTGAGTAAAAAAACGTTTACGCGTTTAACGGACTATGGAATAAAAAGTATGTGACCGGTATTCAAAAATAAAATGTTGATCTGTCAGTCAAAGGCTAACTTAGATGAGAAAATTTTGTTTGGTAAAAATCACACAAAGTTAAGACCCAACAATTACACAAATGTCTTGAGGGTTTTGTATGGGGATTGAGAATTCCTCCTTCCATTCTGCTCCATGTTTAATGTGGCATTGAAGTTTGCTTTGTCAATGTCAGAAATCGAATTCTAATTTCAATAGTGAGTAAATTATGGACCAAAATGGAATGTGGAATCCGATTGTTCCCTAAAAATCCTACTTACCAGCATTTTCCCTTATTTCTGGGTCTAACTGATGAGTGAATTTAACAAACAAAATTTTCTCATCTAAGCTAGCCTTTTGAATGATAGATTGGCATTTTAGTTCTGAACATCGCCCTCTTGCTTTTCATTCACAGCCCGCCAAACGCGTAAACATTTTTCATGAGCGATAGGACACCCATTGTGTAGCAGTTTAAATCTATATCAGTAGCGAGCCACCTTAACTTATTGTTTTCTTTGTGTCTTGAACTTGTTTTTACCTCGTACACAACCACCTTTCAATGTTTCGCAATTTTGAAACTTTTAGTAGTGAGCCACCGTAAGTGAAGAAAAATGATGAACCCCCCGATTTTTTTACTGTTTCTGCTGGCTCCCCGCTGTGAGATAAATTGTTCTGCTCTTCGCCTGCGTAGTGGAAGTGTTATGAGCGTGTGACCACGAGCGAACAATGAAAAAGCAAGTGATGTCCGACCCACAAGTTTTTCATGTGAGAGCTTTAAGAGTTAAGGTGGATCTTCACTTAAGGTGGCTCACTATTGAAAATTTCAAAATTACGAAATATTGAAAGGTGGTGTGTACGAAGTAAAAACAAGTTCAAGACACAAAAAACAATAAGTTAAGGTGGCTCGCTACTGATATAAAGTTAAACTGCTACACACTGGATGTCCTGTCGCTCATGCCTTTTTTCAATCACCCGGTAGATTTATGCCTTTTCATCCCTCCCTTGTTTCCGCGCGTTCCTTGATTTGCTGATATCACGTGGTCAATAGAGACTCATAATATTGCTCTTTAACAGTGTGGAATTTCGAAAATTCTTAAAAAAAGACTCACCCAGAGGCCATGTGACCAATAACCAAATGTTCTTGTTGTGTAAGGCAAAGTTTTGATAGCATGTTCAACAAAGCTCGTTGCATCTGGCACAAGAACGTTTGGCTTCATGAAATTTGTCATCCGCGTCGATACATAGAATGGTTGCACGCTCTGTTGAAGAGAGTTTACGTTATAACATATGTTACGAGAAGTTATGAGCAATTATTTACGCTTTTTTCGGGTGTTTGAAAAATATTGGGTTTCGACAGTTACAGCGAAGGAGTGTCGCGCTCAAGCATAAAACACCACTTTAATTAAGCAGCCTCGTTTTGGAAATTTGTCAAAATTCCTTCCTATTGTTCTTATGAAAATTTCGAGCCCAGATTCGGATATAGCACCCAAATATTAGTCTAGTTACGTGTTTTTAAACTGCTGGCATTTGTGATGTTGATTTTATGACAATGTAAAGTTCAAAGATTTAAAAGGGATTTGACCGTGAAAAGTCGTTGGGGGTGAAACTTTACACCCCAAGTCATTTTCGCGGTCAAATTCCTTATAGATTTTCAAACTTTGCATCGCCATAAATTTAAACCTACAACCGCTAGCAACATGAAAACTTATGGTTAGACTAAAGTTTGGGTGCTAAATCCGAATTTGGCGTCTAAAATTTCATACGAAAGAATTTTGAATAATTTCCAAAACGAGGCTGTTCATTAAAGTGGTGTATTGATTTGGTGTTCGTAAATATTGTTCGGTGTTTGATCAAACATTGAATGGTAACGATAAAATGAACAGACTCCTTGGTAAAACAACTTTCTTCCTAAGATGTTAACTTAATTCAAGACATCGAATTCTTGCAGATACACCGCAAGTTAATTGAGCTTTGAGCACATAAAGTTCAAGTTCGTACGAAAGCTCCCGATTTCTAAATAAACCAGTTTGTCTCCAATAGGTCTAAACATGTGTCTCCAATAGGTCTCATTTCTCTAGAACAAGAAAGAAAGTTTCAAGCCCAAATTGTTATCATTTCAAGAAACTTTCAGTATTGGCTCACTCTATTAGATCCTTACAACAGAGCATATCTTAAAAACGTTCTTTTAACAATTTTGATAGCTGTTTGGAATATAAATGTTTCTTATACTATGGTGTGCACACCATGTCTTGGAGAAGTATATTTTAAGATAAGAAACAAATCTGGTTGTTTTTGTGAAACGAGTTTCTTAAAAGCGGGACTTTGTTGTATTCAGGGAGAAGCATTTTCAAACGCCGGTAATTTCTTTTTGTTGACTAATCCGCTACTACGGGCCTGTTCATATGGAGGCGAGCCAGCCCGCTTACCGGGCTGGCCCGGTAGGCGAGACAGTTTTCATCTTGTGTTCATATGGAGAAATTCCAGCCCGCTTGCCAAGACAGAAATTTGACACGTGTCAAAAATGAGACACGTGCCCATTGTTTAGAGACGCATAGCGCATGACCAATAGCAACATTTTCGTCTCGGTAGCCGGGATGGAGTGTTCATATGGGGAAATTTTCATCCCACCTACCGAGATCTCGCCACTACACCAGTGGGATCTCGCTAAGCGGGCCAGCCCGCCTAGTCATATGAACAGAAATCAAGTTTTGTATTGGAATCAGGGATGAGGCAAGATCTCGGCAAAGAGCTCCAGCCCAGTAAGCGGGCTGGCCCGCCTCCATATGAACAAGCCCTAAGAAGATAGAAACGAGGCACATACTTGAATTGTGACCCCTTTGCTCTGGTATTCATAATTGAGTGCTCTGGAGAAATAGTCTGTACATATCTACAATAGAAAGAGAGATCACGAGCTCCGAATTTCTAAAAAGAATATGAAAATAGAATTCAAAAATCAAGTGAATTTCCGAAGACATTTCTGCTTATGATCTCCATCAACAAGCTCTTCTTACAAATATTCGGCCAAAGCTAGAATCTTGTTGGTCCTCCCTTTCAAACTACACGTACTATTCTGCAAGAAACAACCGTAAGAGACTGTTTCCTTGCCGTAAGAGACTTTCAGATCGCCACAAAATGAAGAAACTCCAGTATTGAGAAATTAAGAAACTATTCGTTTTGATGAAGTAAATCCTTAGCATATTGTTACTATATTTCCACTTGCTTCATCTGCCATATTAATCGGAAGGTACTTGAGTATGTCTAAACATTGGGAAGGCTTCAAAACACCCTGTTTTGACATGATTGGAAAAGAAGATTGCAAGGCAAACATTTCGAAACTCGGCTAAATTCGTACTTTCTTTTAAAAATAACAAGGGATTCGTTAGTATAAGTTTGGGAGGCGGAATGTCGTTGCAGTTGGAATTCAGAATTTGAAGCCAGGGCCTAACTACAGCAAGAAGTTGTAACGAAATACAAACGTTGCTTCGTTTGGGTGAGTATTGAATCATTATTGTTTCATGGTTAGTGCAGACAGAATCACGATAGTGCCCGAACAGCCCATGATTTCACATTACATTTTTGAGATTCGACCCCTATGCTTCCTTGGCCCTAAGTTTCTCACAAAAAATTAGTGCACCTCATACAACAACAAATAGCAATGATATAGATATTGTATAAACTGCAATGAAAATAATTAATAGCTATGTTTTTTATTAATTAAGTCCATCGATTTTGATTAGTTTTGTGTGTAAATTTGTATATAGCTGACTAGAGTAAAAATGGATGTAAAATAAAAGTTACAACAACAACAACAGCAAAAGCTCAACTCACCTTTGATGCAGAGTAGGCAGTCATTGTGGGGGTTGGATGTACGCATGCACCAGAAGATATATTGATAATAGCACCTCTCTTCCTTCAAAAGAGAAATGAGACACAGATTTAATCAAAGGGTTACATCACTCCCTCGGAAAGCGTACCAAATCTCTCGAGGACAAAAGGATTTCTAAAGGATTTCAAGGACTTTCAGGGACAACAAAAGGATTTCTGTTGAAAGTAAACGAGAGTTTAAAGGAAAGGTAAGCAAGGTGAGTGACCACCCCGATCAAAATTTCTTGAACATAAAATATTTCAAGTCTATATTGCGTGCTCAGCATCCGATGAAAACATTTCTTCACCTGCGGGAGAGCAAGCAAGAATGTTGCGGAGGACATCGCTACAACGGACAAAAAACAGTGCATATTTCTCACAGAGTAAGTCTCACAAATTCTCCTTTGCTCACCCACAGTGACAGCAATGTCAGCAGACCGATGTCGGGTATGTCAAATCACTATAAAATTCAGTGTTGAAGTGCGGAAATCTGGACCCAGCCCTCTTATTATCTGGAGGAGATGGCTAAATCTGGGCTTAATGGATTGTCCTCTTGCATGACATGACATCACTTTTGCAACCGGACCATTCTTTATGCTGAACATTTCAAGTCTGTTTTCTGCAATCTGTCTGATTTATCCGATTCCCTTAGCTCCCGTATCCACAGTGCCTATATTTCGTAATTCACGTAAGTCGTAGGGCGGACGTCAGGGAACAGCCTTAGGCTACTCTAAACTTAATAGGAATGTGCAAGGTAAATAGACTTCTTGTCTGTGAACACAACAAAGAAAACACTGCGGCACAGCAACGTGTCTTTGGCTATCTATATTTCACGGTGTGTGCGTAACTTTCATTTGAATGAAGAAACCTTTTAGGTCTTCTGCTCTTTGCAAAATGCAAGCCACTTAACCAGGCAAGTACTCAACAAAATATTTTGCGAGGATCACGAAAAAGCAGAGGTGCAGAAATCATGTCATTTAACCACAGGGAGAAAAGGATAAGGACATAACTGTTGCTAAAATAGAAATTTTCTTTCGAAGTAGAACAGAAATTTTCTTTCAAAATAATTGTTGCTGAATGTTGGTATGAATATGAATAAAATTATTTTCCTTTGCCCCCTGCTTACTCCCAGTCACGTTTGCATTGTAGTCGCGTGTTGTAACTGCGTAGCACGGAGCAATAAGCTGCGCAGGAGGGAAGGGAAATTATTGCTAAGTGCTACGCAACTACAACACAGGGGACCAAAGTACAAACGTGACGGGGAGCAAGCAGGGCAGGGGGAGGGCAAAGGAAAACAACTTTCTTCTTAGCAACAATTATTTGAAAGAAAATTCTATTTTATTTCCAAAGAGAACCTCTATTTTTCGCAAAAATTAACCAGAGGACAACGGGGAGGGTTCTTGTATGGTTAAATCTTGCATTTGCCTTGAGGTTTATTCTTTTGAGGTTATGGTCTAGAAAAATGCCACCCCTTTGCCCAACAACAATGGCAAGAAATTTACAAAAAGAATGAAACACATGCTAAAACATTGGCATAGGGGGTAAACCCTTGCATTTGAAATCTCAATACATACAGTTATGGCATGTCAATGAAAAATGCAATTTTAAACAGTAATCAATGCAGGATAGATTTGTTTGCGCAAGAAGTGTACAAAGAAACGTTTAAAAAATTGAAAAAATTCACAGCGAAATTCTACGTACATGTATGCAGTTTGTGCAATGAAAATGCTTGGCTAGTGGAAAATGAAATGCTTCTCAAATACAGTCAACATATTTTTTCTATTACTGGTTAGCTAAAGTCTACATTTAATTGAAACTATCCTGAACACACAATCCTCCTTGTGAATCACCTTGTATGCACCTTTCCATCCCAATAGGAAAAGGGGCCCTGGGGATAAGGTTGCTCAGTTCCAAGTCTTTGATAGTATGTATGTGACAGGCAAACACGTTCCTACTTAGGGCCCTCTGTTCATAAGAAAATAGACTAAAAAAAGCTTTTCATTAATTGGTGTTTTGAGGCAGCATCATTTAGAATTGTTAAGGGTAGATATAGAGATGATATCGAGCCAAAGGCAGGGAGCAACTGGATGCAAGTGGCACAAAATTGTCAAGAGTGGAAGTATATTTGGAGGCTATCCGACAGCAGTGGCAGGACAGGCTGAGAGAAGAAGAAGGGCAGAGCCCTAACTTCCTAGAGGTTCTTAGGGCCCTTCTGCAGCAATGACGAGGCACAGATTGAAATGGCAAAAACTTCATTCAAATTTTATGAAGCACATACGGAAGTCCTCCAATATATGCTATCAGTTTGTGAGTTTAATTGCTGCAAAGCAGCCACCTATTCCTGCGCAGCGGCTTCGCTAGGCGAGATCGATTCTTGATGCTGATGTTTTTCTGTCTGTTTTCAACAATTTTGCAGTGCCTTTGGTCAGAGGCTTTGGAAATGGCATCAGAATGGTTGGAATTCTTTTATTGGCAAGAAAAGAACATTTACCTCACATCTCTGTTCTCCTATTGTTAATTGACTCAAAGCCACTATACCGATTTGTCATGCATCACAATTCAATGAGTGTAAACTGCGGAACCAGGGAATGGATCTGTGACCTGTGCAAACAATACAATACGCAGCACTCACTGAGAATCGTTATTTCTAGTTTTTATAGATCATTTTCACACTATTGCATGTAATTATTAAACTTTCTATCTAGCTGGAGATGGAGACAAAAGGCTGCTTAGTGATCCAAACAATACCCTTGGCTGTGCTTTGATTTCCTACTTGACATGCAGTCACTTCATTCCCAAAATGAAAACTTTCATTTTGACAAAATCTATAATCAATATAAAGGTATAAACATGCTTTTCTGATTATATTTCTCAGGTCGTAATTTATGAGGTCATAGATTTCTTTGGTGCATAATAAATACGAGTGGGCATTAGCCTTAACTAAACCATGGTAGGACTGATGTACACTACACCACGGACCCCTGGCATACTGCCTCTTCATCATTTATGATTACAAAGTCCAACTTTGTAATCTAATAGGGGGCTCCAGGTCAGTAAGTAAGAAAGAAAGTAAGTCTTTAATGCAATTGATTGCCATTTTATCTTTTTGCCAGAGTATTCCTATCTCCTATGTGTGCTGACTTCCTGTACTCCAAAGATTGTTGGTGCATTCTCCTAGCATATCAAAGAGCAGTTCTTGACATAAATCTAGGCTGTACCAAGTTTGTTGATTGCAATATGGCAACCAAATGGGGGTGTGCAAGGTAAACGGATAGCATCAATGGGTGGAATCAACAACTATGAAAGTTTTCCACGCCTGTGTGCAGCAAACTTTCAAGTATGGCCCTTCACATTAGTTTATGCCTTAGCCTACTTGTAGACCCATTACTCAAAAGAGGTCAGGGTCAACAAAACAAAGAGCAAAGACTTGCTCTAGCCACCAAAGTAATTATATCTGATTATTAATTTATTCAAATTACTTGTTAAACACATGTCAACAATGGCCAATAAATTGAGTTCCAGAAATCTAGAACCAAAATTAGCAAGCTTTTGCTGTTTCTTTCATAAACCCTTCATTCTTGTGAATGATGGTTCAACTTTTGGGTTTCAAATACTTTTACCAAAACAGTAATGAGAACAATACAGTGGAGAGAAAGGCAACATCCTATTCAGAGTGAAAAATCATGGGACTTCAAAGAAATTTCAACCACAGCAACAGAAACTAAGCCATCTTTGCAACAACAAAACATTTGCTTGCTGCCTGAGTTTGCTATCTGCAAGAGTTGGCTGTATTCTGGCATGGAGATGCAAAAGCTAGAGTGGAATCCATGCAGCTGACCCGCCAGGTTGGGAAATATGTGTGATTAGGCCTACATGTAGCAGCAAGAAAATTTGAAGGACAAGCTGCAAGTGCGCTACAAAAGCTGCAAGAGATGCAAAATTAACAATAGGTCTTTTATTCTCACATGCAAAGACCTTTAATTGCAGCTGCAAGTAGCAAGTTTCACATAATTTCATAGTTATGAGTGAATGCAAGTTTTCCAACCTGGTACATCAGAGATTAGTGCCGAGTCAAAAAAAAATTGCTCTTCCATTATTTTGACAAAAATTTCCTGCATGGACTTTGAATGGTTTCCACAACTGGGAACATAAGGAAAAATTTGTGTCGAACAAAAATTAAATTTCCACTTGGCCTCCAAAACCCTAAATTCTGCCAGTTGGCCTAGATATGTGTGGGAACTACCCCTCCCCTAAAATGGATCAAATCAATTCAAAGCAAATGTTACTTCCTTGTCACTCAATTCAAAACAGAGGCCAGGGATACGCCCAGGCCCTATCATCGGTGCATGTGCAAGTTGGAGGAACACTTTCAATGGCTGATATCGGCCTCAAAAAATCGAGAAACCCCTTCGTTACACGCCCATATTGCAACATCATGCTCTGATGTCGGTTTTCAGGCATGGCTGGTGGCTGCTTGACGTGAAACCCTTGAAGCAGCAATGTTCTGTAAACAGTTTATTGTGAGAAAATTTGCTGATTAATTTAAAGTCCTAGGTTATGGGTTAGTTTTCACCATTATCATCCTCTGCACCGTCATCGGCAGTCCATAACGTCAAATTATCCCTCAGAAGCTGCATGATCAGTGTACTGTCCTTGTAAGATTCTTTCGACACGTTATCATCTAGCTCCTGGATTGCTTCATCAAACGCAGCCTTGGCCTGTGTGCATGCGAGCTCTGGATTGTTCTTGATCTCGTAAAAGAACACAGAGAAATTTAAAGCCAAGCCGAGGCGGATGGGGTGTGTTGGGCCTAAGTGTTCCTTGGCTGTCTCAAAGGCATCGCGGTAAGCACTTTCTGCAGACGCAATCACTTTATCGCGACTTTCCTTCTCTGATGCAACTTCTGCAAGGTATCTGTGATAATCTCCTTTCATCTTTAGGTAGAATACAGAAGATTCAGCCTTGTTTTTATCCACTGTATCACACTCTGGAATCAAATGTTTATCTAGCAGCTCGAGGACATCTCCACACACACTATGAAGCTCTTTTTCGATCTTCTCTCGATAAGCCTTCGTGAGCTTTTCCTCTGATTTCTGCTCAAGGCTTGAAATCACTCTCCAAGAAGACCTCCTAGCCCCAACCACATTCTTGTATGCAACAGACAAGAGGTTTCTTTCCTCACTCGACAGTTCCTGGTCCATCTCAGTTACCTTCTTCATCGCTTCGGCCATATCATCGTATCGTTCGGCCTGTTCAGCTAACCTAGCTCTCTGGACAAGCTTTGCACGATCTTCAGCCATCTTTTCGGTATAATTTGAAGCAAAGATCTATGTGTTTTCTTTAGTGTTTTAGCTGTGGGTCGGCTTTCCTTCAACCGAGCCTGTACACTCCCAGCTGAAACCTTGACACTGCAGTTAGGCCAAGCTGGGCGGGGAGCTTCTTGATATATGCGAGCTATTTATAAGTGGGTTGTTATTGGTTGTTTACGACTTTACAACTTATTTCTGCCAATCACAAACCAGAAAATGTACGCCATAGAATAGGGCATTAAACGATTTACAAATGTTTGCCATATTTGGGGCTGGCACGAGATGGCGGGAAAACAACAATCAACAATACACTTTAGATGACGTACTTCCGCTTTCATTTCGATCTAATGAGCACAGGTGTACAAGGGACATTATGTCAGGCAGTTGCGTGGTGTTCAAAGAGCACAGCTCGCTCTGGGAAAAATAGATGTTGATGTGTCGGACCCCCCCAAAAACAGTTGACTGAAATTCTAATGAAATTTTCCCACAATTCTACAAAAGAACCTGAATCAAGCAGCATTTTCTTACATTTTCGATGAATGGTTTTCACAAAAATTCGAAAAAACGTCGCTCAATCCTAGAATTGCAGATAACGCAATAGACTCTTTCCGAGAACAGCAACAAGATTCATCACAATGATATTCTTTCACGTGTAAAGATTCTTACCATTTTTGGGAAACTTTTTTGCATGGGATTTTTGAAAACAAACTTCATACAACAAGAGGGTGGTGACAGGGGGAGTCTTTGGTACCAGTACTAACTCATAAGGTACCAGGTTCCACCCAAAGTGAAGGTATTGTAACCGCCAATTTTGAGGGAAGGAGCTAATAATTAACTGATAATTAATATAGTACAGTTAATCATGAATATGACGAATTCTGAAAAGAGGTCTACGTCAGTTCCTCGTCAGACCAATAGGCAAGAACCACGGGGGGGGGGGGTTCTTCCATAGTAAAGGTACCTGGGGATGTGCCGCCCACGAGGGTATACTTTTTCAAACTTCTAGTCTAGCCAAGGGTATCCTTTTTGGCAATTTTAGTCGAGTTTAGAGGCAAGGGTATGCTTTGTGGCAGTTTTGGTCAAAGCATTGTATAAATTTGGTAATTTCTGCAAAAAAATCTAATTTTTAAAACTTTTTTGTCCTGAGAATGAGAAACTTTTGGCAAGTTTTGTCTAGAAAACGCCAATTCAGGGCACTTTTGATTGAGAAATTAGTCTAGCAAAGGGTATCAATTTCACAAAAATTGGTCTAGCCAACAGTCCCATTTTGAAACTGTGGGCGGCACACCCCTACCCGAAATTTAGCCAAGAACCCCCCCCCCCCCGTGGCAAGAACAAATCACTCCTGACCACGTCACCGTGGCATCTGTGTCACTATCTGCACTGTTACAGGCTAAAATTTGTTCTAGGAATTCCAAAAACATCCATGGACGAAATTTTTATTGGTACCTACTCATATAAACTTGGTACCGGTACCCCTACCATTGGTACCAGGTTCTACCACATTTGCACAATATTGTACCAGGTACCACCCCTCTGGTACCATGCTACCACTACCCTGTCACCCCCCTCCAACTAGCCCACACAGTGCTTAAAGTTTCTTAATTGCGCAAGAAACTTTTATATCTTTGATAATAAAATCTCCTTATCTTGTTTCTGCTTTGTCGGCGCAAGAATTATGATGTTGTTTCTGCACTGTTGAGATACAGTAAATCCCCGCATATAAGAACCTACTTTTTTGAGAGCTAGGCTGAAGTAGGTTCCTATTTCAAAGATAGTGAGACTAATTTCAAGGTACCTTCATATAAATTCTCAACACTCTACATGGTCTGAATACATCTACCCTGGGTACCAGAGCCTAAAAAAATAAATGAATACAGAAAGAAAAATGAGATTTTTCTTTCTTTCATTTTTCTTTCTTTTATTTATTTTTTTTTTGAGGCTCTGGTACCCAGGGTAGAATACATCCTTCATGAAAGCTATTTGTCCAGTTAGATCCTTCAATTATTCTTCGCAAAATCCTAATAACCTTTCTCATTACAGACCAAACCAGGTTACTTTTGGTACTCACAGTATCTCAAGTTCTTTGGACCGCAGATTTGAAATTGCTTACCAAATGAGCTAAAATCGGCTTGCTTCAATGAGCTTAAAGTAAATGAACGCAGATATAGCGACATAATCTAAACATAGCACAAAAGAACCATAGACGCCATTTATCTTTCTTTTTTTTCATAGATCGAAAACATCAAATGCGATAGGTTATATTTAGATTGCCCAGTCCCCTTAGCTAAATTTGCTTTTAACCCTGTTGATTTACTTTATACTTTCACAAAAGACTAATAACATAATGGGATGGTTCCACGTGCAACTGCAATGCCTGTCGTTATACTGTAAATAATGTACAAACAGTTTAAAAATTATTTATTTTAGTTTAATTATTATATCCATCAATTTTGACTAGTTTACATGTACATATGTACATAGCAGACTAGGTAATGCATTCAATCGATGTAAAATAAATATACAACAACAACAACAACAACAACAACAACAACAACAACAACAAATTGTGCATTGCTTTTTGCGCAGCGCATGCTAATGTAAAGCCAAGGTCGCCTTTTCACAACCTTCGTAAGTTTCTCCAAAATACAAGGAGTCATCAATATAACTGATGCATATATGACCAAAATCGCTGCGCAAAGTTGCAAAAACCGGCTTCATCAGTTTGGTAAAAACTCTGGGGCTACTACTAAGACCCATAGGTAAGCATGTAAAGACATACAATTGCTTATTCCAAATGAACTTTAAGTATTTCTGGTGTTCCTTAGCAACAGGTATGGAATAGTATGCATTCTTTAAGTCTAAAGATGTCATGTAGCAGTTTTGGTATCATTAATTTGTCTTGTTTATCAATAAAGATGTCATATAAATAACAAAGACAAAACATCCCATAGCTTGCAGTGAATTTCTGAAGAATCGAACAGTTTGATTGTGGTCCATTATAACATTGTTGCACATTCTAAGTATTAACAATGACGTAATAACAACAACAAGATCATTGAATTCATTAATCATACATGGATTTACGTCTGTCGGCTTTTTCAGATGACTTTAAATGTAAACAATTGCAAACAGCAGGTTTCATTAAAAGATTCTGGAGAGAAAGACTTGAAGGTATTCCTTATGAGCAATCACTTGTGGACAAATTTTAAGTCCAAGGGCATTTCACTGGCTTTTTCTCGCGAACAAAATGATTTTTGCCAAAGGTGAGAGAGATTCTTTGGGAGTGGAATGCCTCTCGTTTCACTTCCAAGCACTTACTGATGAATATTCTAAATGAAATGTAAAGGACCTTCCAGTTTCTCTTTCTCTATGTAAAATCACTGAAATACCTTGATTTGCAAACATTTTCACGTGATATCAAATTTAAGATAGACACAGGGAAGTCACAGCCTTCCTCTCCATGGCATCGTCCTTGGAGTTTCATAAAGTACCGGGCGAGCCAGAAAAAGTTCCAATTTTTGAAAATTCATAGCATCAAGAGTAATTTACAGATTTGAACTATTTGAATTCTCCTTAAAGGGTAAAAGATCGAAGTACTTTTGTGATTTTTCTCGCCTTCTTACGAGCACTGGAAATGTAGGTAAATTCAAGTTTACAACAATTTCAAGATGGCAAAATGAGAGAAAAAAAGACCTAAAACATTTATCAAATCATAATGGACTCCGTGCGCTGAAGAATTAAAAAATGCCATTTCCGACGGATGAGAGCTATCTACTACACATACATTGCCATGGGACTGAAGATCTTCGGTATTTGTTTGAAAATTGATGTCTTACAACTCTTGAGAGAGGTGGAACGCCAATGGCGTATTGTTCTGTGTAAAGAGAGTCCTTACGATTTGATCGATGTTTTGGGCCCTTTTTCAATCATTTTGCAATCAAGAAATTTTTACAAAGGCGAATTTACCGATACTTCAAGTGCTGGTATGACAGTGACAATCGCAAAACTACTTCAGTCTTTCGCCTTTGAATCATTCAAATCTGTGTAGAACCTTTGGCGCTATGAATTTCTAAAAACGGGAACTCTTCTCTGGCTCAACCGATATTTTGTAATAATTCTAAGTGAATATAAACCCTGGAAAACATTTAGAAAATACTCTAACACAGTAAATATTTGTCAAATACTCAACATTTACTTGGCTATCAAAGAGGAAAATAATTTCATTGTACGCAGGTGAGTGGCCAAGTGGCTTATACAGTCTTCGTCAGGTGACTGAAGTTACGCTTGGTCAAGTGAGGTCAGATTTCGGATGGGTGACCTCTGAGTCCTCACCTCGCAACTCACCTCGTCGTCCTTCGGAAGGGACGTTAAAATAGGGGTCCCATGCCTGGATGCGGCATGCACAGTGGGCCTAAATTAGCTTTCAGTAGCTAGAAATCCTGACAAGCCCACTCAAAACAAATTGAAAACAAACAAACAACAGTGCATTTCTACGTTTAAAGATGAATGAAAAATCGACTTACCTATTAACCATTTGTGGCAAAATCATTCTCGTCATCTGAAAGACATAAAATGGGCAAATTTAGCTGAAGAATTTACAGCATAAGGAATACCATTTGAAAAGTCTGACACGCAGTTACAGAGTTTGAAAAGCAATCAAATTGATATGTTGTTAAAGACAAATGCTGAATATAGAGTATTGTATCCCATTGTTTATCCATCATTTGACGGACAGACGCTATTGCTGTTGCTGTTGCTGTTACGGATAGACGCAATTGCTATTGCTGTTGTTCTCTCTTTCGGGGTTCCTGTTGTTCAGCACATTCTCCTATGCTGGCCTGACATCCAATGTGAAACGGATTCGAGTAATTAATCGTATATTTAGCGTTTTGTCGGTATTTATTTAGTTATTATTTGCGTGTCTTTATGTTAATGGCCACAGGGTAGTCACTGTCCTTTGCTCCTTGTGGTCCTGTCCCTGTAGTGTTTGTATAGTTTGTATAGTAATTAGAAAGTATAGTAGGATGTAGATGTAAAATATTTTGTAAAATTTTAGATGAATATAGAAAAAAAAAATGATGGATAAACAATGGAATACAATAATCTATATTCAGATTGCCCAGTCCCCTGATTTAAGTTGCCTATTATATCTCTGTCATTTGTCCTTAATCTTCAAGTCTGCAATTTGTGCTGGCACGGTGTATTCTTGATTTTTCTGAGCAAGCTCTCAGTCTTTGACTGCGAACTCTTGAAAGTTCAGTAACAGTTATCCTATCCATAAAAGATTTACAATTCTATTTTTTGTGAATTTACCATACTCATGATAGAATAGATACTGATCTTCTCAAACAGACCTAAATTTACCGCCGACAGATGAAATTACCTGCAAAAGTGAGGAAAGTAAAAAAATCCAAAAAATTATTCAAACTTGAAATTAGAGAATGGAAAAAGTTCCCAAGAACGACCAGAAGTTTAATGAAATATGCTCTTTTAGGCCCAAAGTTCGATGGTGACGAACAAATCTAACCCACTGCCAATATCTCGAAGATTGAAAGCTTTCATTTTGGAAGGTGTGGATGGATACACCTTTTATAAACTGTGCATTCTTGCAGCTTTCTGTAATTCATCGTGCGCCAGCGACACATGACTTTCCACGAAAAGTTTTCCCTTTGGCTACTGAAGCAGTCGCCATGCTTGCAGTGTGCCTCTCACGCGCGCTGTATCATCCCTCATAACTGTGACGTCACATTTGCAAGTTCAATGTCGCGATGAAGTCGCAAAAATTTTCTTAACTTAAACTCATAATTTCCATTTCAAACTTTTGCAAAGTTATTATGACACATTGAGTTACCTAAAAACATTGAAAAATCGAGGACCAAAGCCTGCAAAATTTAGAGGAACTCACCAAGACCGTTGCTGTGATATTCAAGTTAACAATTTGCTGTAATCTCTGAAAAAAGAAACACAAGGAGAAGAATTATAGAGAAGTGCTGTTGTTTTTGAAGGAACCACTTATTTTGCCTGTTCTCTGTCTACATCTCCTCCACAGCAGCCACCCAAACGGGGAACAATTATTTTGGGACACCCTGTATGTAAAACGTTGATCAATCCAGACTCCTACGAAGAATAGCAAAAAGGTTTATGAATGAAATGGATGAACTTGGAGAGAGTGGCTCATGCTTTTTGATATTCCAAAGCTTACTATCCTCTAGACGCAAAAATCCAATAGTGTATTTCTAATTCAGACAGAAAAATCCTGGCACAGTCAGTCTTCAAACAAATCCCTGGGGCCCTATTTGTAAAAATTATTTCTGTATAGGGGTTTATAAAAAAACGAGAAGGTGCGAGATGAAATACTGCCACTCTTGCTGAAAAATTTGTGCGTGATTCAAATGCTCCCATGAAGCCTTATGGGCTTGTTTGCTGAAACTGATTCTAAATTGGAAGATTATTTGAGGGGGGGCTTATTCAAAGGTGGGAGCTTAATATTGCATTTAACGGTAGCTTTCGAAATCGATTTCTGGAAACAGAACGGTGGCAAGGTAAAAATTCTAGCTGCATTTCCAAATCTCCAGTCTTTGAATCATTGACACTTTAAAAGTTTCAAATTGCCTTGAGACAGGTTTTCGAAGATTTCAGCACAGACACAGTTTCCAACCGTTTCGTGGCATTCAATAAAGACTTCTTGATCCCTTCTCTCAGTTTAAGCTTGATATGGTAAGAGCTCCAAAGAGTAATGCATACTTGTCGATTTAAAGTCAAATTTATCAAGAAGCCCATACATTATGTTATATGGACTTAGGTAGTATTAAGCTGTAAAATCTCATGAATAGATCAATTGTGGATTCTGTGTGAAAATTTTTTAAGAATTAAAAGGATTGTAGGGAGGAGCTGAAAATAAGAGCTTGAAGGAATCAAGCTATCAGGATTAGAAAATGCATTGGTTTGTGCAAGATAAAATAAGGAACTTCGTTTGCGTAATAATAATACTACTCAAAGATTGGAAGATCCGCAGGTAAGCAATTGATTGATTGATTGATTGATTAATTTAGTTAAAAAACTGACTTTGATTATTCAAGTCTCTAAAGTTGTCGAAGCTTCTTTGACATTTTTGGTTCAATGAGAACAAGATATTACTGAAGTATAATGTTGCTGAGAAGGCTGGGAACAGCTGCTGAATAGCATTACCTTCTAAGGATTCACTTTAAATTCTGTACCATAGACTTATTAAAATCGTCGTAATTTCGCTCCTTGGTCGACTGATAATCGAGTGCTGTCATATAATTTAATAAACAAACCGAAAACTGGTACTAAAATAGTTACTCTATCTGTGCTGTTAAAAACCAGAGTGAAAAGACAGAACAAGGAATTTCGTTTTCCTCTGAAAAAACTAGATATATGGAGCTAGGGCTAAAATCTTTAAAAAGGTGGTTAATCAAAGTGCTTGAAAGTAACTTTGGGTAATTTGCTGTAAATATGTCGTGGCAATTCTTTGATATATGGCTTATTTTCAAAATGGCAGCATTTATTGATTTTGAGGCTGTTACGTCATCAAATTTCTAAATCCTTAACCAGCATAGAAGAGCTACAGACTTATGCTTGCAACCATATTGTAGGCCTTTATAAACTTTGTCACAATTTTTATCAACTGATTTAACATTTACGATGACTTTGATTGCTTTAAATTTTCGATGAATTTTTACAAAAATAATCAGAATGTCACCATTTTGAAAATACCCATGATCTTCAGAAATTGCCATGGCTGACTTACAGCAAATTACCCAAAGTTCCTCACAAGTCAGTCGATTCATATTGAAATATGATACAATTTTACACCGACCTTTTTGAAGATTGGGAAAATTTGAGCCCTATGTTGATAAATGGACAAAATCGTAGGAACGAAAATAAAAAGTCAAGACAGTAATGAAATTGGTCACATTAATCACAAGTATGATACTAAATAAATCCCTTTCAAAAGATTATAAAGCAAACTCAACTGTATTATAATTTGTGAATTTATCTTCTTGCAGTGAAGGATATAAGAAAATGTTAAAGAAGCAACATACCTCTGAAGACACAGTTAGGAAGAACTGAAGGCGCTCATACATCATACCAACATTGTTTACTGAAAGGAAAATATAACTTGGCAAAATCAATTCCCTAGTTTCTTGGTCATCTCATCTGTAACAAATGACGTGCTTTACATTATCCTACGAAGTGACAATGAGCTCTCATAACATGGTGCAAGGACCTCAAATTTTTGCATCAAAAACAAACCTTTTAGTGACCATGAACTTCGGCGGCTGCTACCAACCGAAACAAAAATGACCAGCTTCCTCCCAGTTTTTAAAACAACAAGAATTTTTTCATTCCATTAAAAATTTACAAGACAAATTACCTATTACACTACCTACTAATTACTCTACGAAACACTACAAGGACGATTATACCACGGGGAGCAATAGACTATGACAACCCCGTGGCCTTTAACATAGAAAGAAATAAAAACTACCGCGTGAATCAGGAAAGATGCACCACCCGCCCGCAAAGCCGCACCCCAGAGCTACCAACCGATTCGCACAATTTATTCCGAGGTGACGACGCATTAAAGAGGCTTTAACAAAGTTATGCCCAAGCTTCAGTTGCTGAATTTGAAATTAAAATTACGGAACAAGAAAATCACGGTAAGGGGACAAATGCAACTGTAGATTTAGTCGAATTGACATTCCAAATTTAGGTTTTTGTATCCTGAATATGTAAGCATTTTTATTAATTGTAAATTTATTTTCTCCGAAATATTTTCTGTCAGTAGGCCTTCACTAGCTGTAACTTTCGTAGATAAATCACTTTACCGAGAAATTGTACAGAGATTCAGATGCAGCAAAACTAGTTTCGTTTGAAATCACACTCTCACGACGACATAAGTCAGGAAGGCTCAGTTTTACTAGCAATAATTGGCAATGTCTATCTAGTTTGGTCATAAGAGAAGCTGAAGACAAAATGGTATACCAACTGTTGTGAAAATCATGCTACCAAACTATTCAGCTGATTAACAAACATTCAAATTCAAGCTGCTAACATGATTTTAGGGATTTTTATGTAATCTTCAACGCAATAGCTCACTGCCAAATCAAGGGTGTATGGGGCACCCATGATTTGACATCTGGTCTTCATTTGCGTCTTCAAGTGTCCTAACCGCTTATTACTAGGTCATTCAAATCAAACTCCCTTGTGTTCCTGTTTGCTAGTGCGCCTTCGCACAAGAAAAGATTTCAAACACGGACAAGGCAAATAAATATCTCAGCAAACCATGGGTGTCCGAGCACTCTCGATCTATTGAAGAATTTTACAAATGTTTTTCTCCGTCGAAGTCGCATATAGAATATGTACATCCAGTCTAGTCTTTCTGGCAACTGTCTAAGTCTGATCTGCTCTCTAGGTAACAAAGTCATCAACCATTTATAGGCATATATGTACTGTTATAAAGTCCATTAAAACTTCAGCTTTTGATGTAAAACGCATAGGTAAACAAAAATGGATCGACAAAGCACAAAAATCTGTTCTAAATTGCGAAATAATATCTACCTAAGATACCAACTTCAAGGCCCTCCAATTCTTTTTCCAACTTTCCGTAGCATTCAGTATCGTTGAAATCAACTGTTAGAATTTTCGTTTGTACACCAAAGTTCTTTTCTGAAAGAAAATAGAAAAACATTTTAACATTACATAATTGTGAAAACTGCTGCATAAATCTCATTTCTCTTGTTGTGGCTCTCGTCTTTAGCTCGATCAAAAAAAAAACGAAAATCACTTTTGTCGCTTGCTTGAAGAACTACCGAAATTTGCAAAATGAAGCAATGTTAAAATTTTCCGTATGAAGTGTTCCTGTACAGGCCTTGCACGCATGAACATGAAACATTTACATTGTAATTAGGGTTTTGGTGCCGTGTCAAAGACGAAAAACTTTAAAACGAAAATTCTTAAACAAGAATACAACGTTAAAGGGGACAAGGTTGGTACCATAAACGAAAGATCAAGTGAATCTTAGCACAAATGATCTACCCAGTTATCAATAACAATGAAACTAGTTTTTGTTTGCCCTGAACCATATATACTGCAAATTCAATACACCACTTTGATTAACAGCCTCGTTTTGGAAATTATTCAAAACTCTCATATGAAATTTTAGAGGCTAAATTCAGATTCAGTATCCAAACTTTGGTCTGAACACAAGTTTTCATGTTGCTAGTGGTCATCGTGTTAATCTTATGATGATTTAAAGTTTGAAAATCTATAAGGGGTTTGACGGTGACTCGGGGTGTAAACTTTCACCCCGAACCATTTTTCACGGTCAAATCCCTTATAAATCTTTGAACTTTGCGTTGTCATAAAATCAACATCACAATTGCTAGCAGTTTAAAAACATGTAACAAGACTAAAGCTTGGGTGCTAAATCCAAATCATTAGGAAGAGATTTCGACAAATTTCCACAACGAGGCTGCTTAATTAAAGTGGTGTATTGAACTTTTACCAGTTAAATCTTTACTTCTGGAATTCTTTTAATATAGCTGAATATGGCAAAAATGAATCTCATGATAAAAGAAATAAATCTGCAGTTGATTCTAAATTGCATGTATTAAAGGATCTCAAGAAGATTTATGTGTATTCCAATTTGATAGCTTGCCAAACGTTTTAAATTCTATGGACTTACTACAAATATTCTGAAACTGATGTTCATGGCTAAAACTCTAACATCTAAAATAAATTAGCTACATCACCACTCCAAGAGAACAAGTGACAGAAACCCAAAAAGTACATCAGTAAGGAAAAATATTACCAATCTCCGTTGCAACTTTTTCCAGTTTGGAATAACTTCTACTCAGCAGTGCAATATTCATGCCACGTTTTGCAAGCTAAAATTTATATATTACAAAGAGCTGAATTAAGGGCAAAATAATCAAACATAGTATAACACATCTGTGAGTTAGTTTCTAGTATATACAGGCTGAGTCAAAAAAAGTTTAGGTGTTTGGGGGGGGGCTGTGGAATAAAAAGTATGTGACCGGTATTTAAAACCAAAGCGTTAATCTATCACTCAAAGGCTAACTTGGATCACAAAATTTTGTTTGGTAAAATCAAACATCTTTAAGACCCAACAATAATCAAAATGCTTATAAGGGTTTTGTATGGTAATCAAGAATTCCGCATTCCCTTCTGGTCTTTGATTTATGTGGCACTGAAGTTTACATTGCCAGATGCTGAATTCAAATTTCAATAGAAGGTAAATCATGGACCAGAATGGAATGTGGAATTTTTGTTCCCAAAACATGCCCTTTACCACCATTTTCCTAATTTCTGGGTCTGTAAGATGTGGGATACTACCAAACAAAATTTTCTCATCTAAGTTGACCTTTGACTGATAAATGAACATTTCAGTTTGAATATCAGTCACATACTTTCTATTCCACATCCCTCCTAATGCCTAAACATTTTTGACTCACCCGGTACATTTCCAACATACGTTCTTACAGTATTTGGCCTCAGGGTCACTTAGGGCATTTCAAAGTATTGGGTTTTTTAAAACTTTGTCATCTTTGTAAAGACTTGTTTTGAAAAGCCAAATCTTTAATGTGTAGAGAAGGAAAACGTCCCAAAATATTGCCTTTCAAATAATTTTGGCCAGGAATACTGGCAAAAAAGAAATTCATTCAAATGGACTTCTGTTACTTACCTCAATGGAATATGCTCTGCCTATTCCTTCTGAAGCACCAGTGACAACTACAATGAAAATGAATGAATCTTAATTCAAATACTATCAAAATAAAAGTTGGATGACTTAGCGATATATTGAGTATGTCTGCATCATGCTTCAAGCCTAATACTGACTGGTTTTGAGTACGATTTGAGTTATGTTTGAGAGCTTGATTCAAGTAAGGATTTGCACCACTTACATTTGCTGCAAACATCTTCTGAAATGAAGGCAAACTCAATCAAGTTTGATGGCAGGGTTTGAGAACAGGATGTTTGCATATGGGATTATTGTCAAGCTTGATCAAGCTCCTTAATTATTGTGTAAATTGGCCAAAATAGTTTCAATGGACTTGCTTCAAGCTCCTTCAAGCAAAATGATGCTTCTGTCAAGCTTGTGCAAAATTATTATTGCCAATTATTGTAAGTGGAACTTTTTTTGAAAGGTAACAGTCCATTGAGAAAAAACAGACTGTTGCAGTGATCATAATGCAGGCCTTGTGCATGTTAACAATAATGTGACAGAATTTGTTACATTAGGAAAATTCTTGAGCCATTTGACAAAAGACGTAACTTTTTCTTAAAAAGAATTCTTAGTCAGGGAAGCTGTCTTCAAAAGGCCTGCACTGTAAGGACTAACCTGCCCACTCTCCATATCTTGAACGGAAGTCCTTTACATTCCACAGTTTTGGGAGAATATACACTTTCAACACTCTGAATGAAGAATAGCAAGCTTCAATGCAGATCTTTGTCGCATAAACTGCTCCTGAAATAAAAATAGATTCTGCAAACCTGTTGTGCATAAAGAAGAGACTTTGCACATCTCAAAATGTAATACTTTTTTCGTATGACTTCCAGCCATGTGGGAAAACAGCAAAGGGATGGTGAATGACAATTTATTCGTACAATTTCCATCTTGTTTGTAAAAAGATTTAATAGGTACCTCTTCTTCGGACCTTTCGAACCTCTCTAGCCTAGTGTGCTCGGATTAGTTGGCGGGAGAGAAAGGAGGTGTATCTTACCTAATATTGCAAGGATATCTCTGAAATATGTGAAGTAGCCAGAAACTTCCTTCATGACTGCTTCAACAGATAGACGATCAATTGAGCTCATCTTCGTCATAGATCTCAGCAAAAGTCAGCTTGATCTTCCTACAATCAGATCTCCAAATCAAAACAGTGGCCTAAAAAAATTTGCAAAAAAACAAACGGAAATAAATGGGAAAGAGGCTGTATCAAAAGGGCCATCAACCATGTGACCTTATTGAACTGTTCACATTTCCGGCGATGTGACGGGGCAGTGTGCAGGGATCTGGAGTGTGGCCCCGGGAAAGCTTTCATGGTTTCATGACCATGCCCTTAGGAAACACAGGGTCGGCCACGCCCTTTCAGCTATACCGTAACTCTCTACGTATAAGAACATAGTGTATTAAGAACTTGAAATGGTGAAATCATAACATTAAACCAATCACTTCGATCAATTTATATAAGTATAACTTGCTACACTTTTACAAGCGTCGTTACTAATAGCAATAAACCTCCATTTCATAAAGTCAATCCATTCCTGAGCGTGGGGGAGATATGGGATGTACAAAAACCCAAGCATACGAGTAGACTCTTTATCGAAACGATATTTCGATAATGAGTCTGCACTTGGGCTACAAGAGAAAAGAGCACAGCCTGGTTTCAAGGTTGACATGAATACATGGACAGAGGAGGAACTGCGTAAAATGACGTCATCGAGCAATCTGAGATAAGGAAGTGTTTGGATAGAAAAGCTTTCTGAAATGATAAATCAAGAGTTTAAGGCCCAAGAAACAAAATATAAAGTGTTGTGGAATTTTGGAATCCGTTGCAGGGAGCAAGGGTGACTCAAAGCTGCAAGTTTACGCGCATGCGTGCGCAGTTTCTGCTCTGTCGTATACATGTAGGTTCTCGGACATATGTAAGTGTCTTCTGCATCTGAGATCTTTACTAAGAAATGTACCAGATCACATATGATTACATCAAACATAATTTTATCTGCCAAGCCCCTCTTTGTTATCAACTTAATTCCAGTTTTGCTCGAATCTCGAGGACCATCCTTAGCAAAAACTTGAGGGGGTTCATTTGGAGATTCGAATGTGATTTAGAGAGAGGGATTAAAACCTATTTTGCCTTGGAGCTGGGCATCATTTAGTCCTAAATTAAAACCGAGAATTTTAGATCATGTGGGGGGATAGTATTTCCAGAAAACATAGTCAAAGATAGACTTGGTGATTCGAAGTTAATTCAGGGGCATACTTGGAGAGGTCTGGAGAATAGGTCAAAACTAATGTGCCTCGTAGCTGAGCTTCAATTCAATTCAGAGATGGCACCAGAGAAAAAATTCTGGGGGAACAAATAGTGTCAGAGTGCCGACAGTGAGCGAAGCAAAAAACTTTTATGGACCACGACCACACCACTCAGATTGGCTCAAAATGCGACCACACTCTTTAAAATCATAACGAACAAGTTATTGAAGTGCCGGCAGTCCATAGAAATTTAAAGAAATTCAAATGCCGGTGTGGGCTCCATGAAATTTGGGGGAGGGCTCCTGGGGGGTGCCATCCCTAACGTAGGAGCATGTGAGAGGGATAGTATTCCCAGAAAATCAAGTGAACAGCTGACACAGTGAATGAGAATTAATTTCTAGAAGTCTATTCATGCAATAAAACATTTCAGAAAACAGGTGAGGATTTTTGTCTGGTCAATACGTGATGAAAGAAAACATCGTCAATGGACGCTCAGGTTAGGCCCATGTGCAACTCTTTAGACCTGCAATGGACGCCCTAAGCTCAAAGTGAGCAGTTGACAAGAGCGATGGTCTAATAATGCAGATACCTAAAAGGAACTGGTCAGTGTGTCGTTCCTAACACAAACATAACTAAATGAACATTCAGCATGAGGACAGTGATATCGATGCAACCAGCATTTTCAAAACAGTTTGGTGACACAAAGTCACGAGAAAGTGATCCCTGCGATGTGATTCTGCCAAAAAACTGACGTTATTTTTCTGCCTTGCTCTAATATACTGTATGCAAATCGACAGTAAAAAAAGTGCTTTCTTAAACATTTCCATCAGTAATAAAAATTCAACAGAGCACAAAAAGGTCAGGGGTCCAGGGCTGTGAGGGGGAAAAACAAGGTGCTTGAACATTACCTTTGAGGAAGGTTTAGTATGTTTATAAGAATTCTAAGAAAACTGCATACTGAAAAAGTCTGCGTGACAAGTTTTCAGAGGCACGTTTGACAATATGATCCTTTGCTGCTCCATGAAGATCGTTTTTGGCCTACATAGCTTCTTTGTTTTGCTTTTTATTCGGGGTACAAAGGCTCACGGTTGGCAATAGGTTTTTAAGATCCTTGAAACGTTACATGATTCTTCTCCTGAAAGTAACTCTGCTTTTCCTGGCTCCTTTGAGCTAATGGCGTTTCTAGGAAATATGTTCTAGATGCACACATCATGAAAGTTACATGGCTTTTTTACATATAACTTCAATAACAAACTACGACTCCATTGTGCTAAAAGTTTCCGAATTTTACATGAAAATTCCACCTTTTGGTAGTGTAAGTTCCCTAATTTGTTTTTTATCTTTTAGATGCATATTGTTGTTTCTACCACTGCCACGTATTCGTTTCTGGATAATTTTAGCAAGAAGGTGAGTTCTTTTGAACCGAAAACATGCATTTATCGTGAATGTAAAAAAGAAAGACTCAACGACAGTTTCCCGTTATTTCCTTCTATTTAGCTTTCAAACGTTTCTTAGCAATTCTCGAACATAGCACTAGTGTTTCTTAAATTCAAGGCCATCATAGTACTATAAACAGTTTCTTATATTAAAAAGGCGTGTATGAAGAAAACAATTAGCAACAGTGTTAGTCTTATAAACAGTTTCTTATATTAAAAAGGCGTGTATGAAGAAAACATGTAGATCGCTATATACAGAATACAGAACTCGTATTCAGAACATAGTGACTATGTTCATAACTGGCTCAAATCCTTCCTTTCCAATAAAATTCATTTAGGCTTTATGGCCTCCATAAATCTTTAGCCTCTTGCAATGCATAAAATTTCATTCCGAGCGCGGATCTAAGTCGTCAAAAATATCTTCCCGAAGCTTTTGGTCTTTACGTAATGAAGAACGTGTTATGCAGAAGGGCTGTTCTTCACCTGAACAATAACGTCACATCGCAAACAATGCGAACAATTACAACCATACAAAAATAAACCAGACGTAATCTTGAAAAATGCCTATGGAGAGTCGAAAAGGGGATACCCCGGGAGCAAATATTCATCCCTAGGTGGAAAATAGCATCAATTTGGGGGCTAAAAATTGTATGCCAAGAGCAAACTTATGTACGTTTGATATCACTTTTCGGAGAGCTTCCGACTAAAAGAAGATGAAAGTTTTGGGTGAAATTTAGGAGAGATTTAGGGCTATCCAGGATCAAATTCCGATTCCCAGGGTTCGACAGGTGGATACTAAAAGAACAGGTGTTACAGGTCTTTGAATACAGAAGTTGCGAGAAAATGCTATCTAGCCTTTTAGGCCTCGATTCACCTTTCTTAATTTTTGCTGAGTTTTACATGAAATATCTCAAAATGCAAGCTTAGAATGGTCCTTTAGACTATTTTGAGCGTGCATGGGAAGTTTCGGAGCATTTTGAGCTCAAAAGGGGGCCAAAGTTGGTTATTTCTTGGGGTTAATTGCAGCAGTTAGACAGCAACGTTGAGCATTACTTCTCGACAGGTCGATGACCTTATACGGATCGGCATGGAAACGGTTTGGCCAATGAGGTAGTCTTCTTAATTAGAAAGAGCCAATCAGATTGCAGGGATTTGAAAATTGTTCGATTCATGTGGGCTTTATGCGATTACTCAAGCGTGACGGGCTGATCAACGTACCAGAAACTTGCTGCACAGCGAATAAAGTTAATCCAATTCCATTACAGCAAATAAATGCATCAACATCACTAAAAAAATTAACAAAATACCTCAAGAAAACCAACCAAACAGCAAGAAAATCCACACAACACAACAAACACCAAAGATCGCTGCAATGTTCAGCCCATACCAAAGCAATATTTATGAATTGGACACACTGACAGCACAGGAAGTTGATTATGAATTAAATTACAATAATTTTAGCGCGAATTTCAATTATGGAGATATGCTCAATCAAGATGCCGTACTCATCGATCAAAACCGAACTGCGATGAAACTCAAATCGGAGAATACGAATCCTAAAGATCTTAGCAATCTTCAATGGCTTCAGAGTGTTTCTCTGCCGGTTGATCAAGGAGGAAGTCGAACTGTCCAGCTCATGGTTGACCCAAACACGAACCTTCCTGTTCAATATTCAAGTAGGCCTATTCCAATTTCCATGCATCATCCTATTTATCCAAGATCTGATCTTACCCTCCATGATGTGACTGGTTTAACGTCGCCTAAAATTCAAATAAAACCGGGAAAAGAAAATGGGAACCCTGACCAGAAGACTTATCCTAAACCAGTTTTTAGTTATTCCTGTTTGATTGCAATGGCTTTGAACAACAGTGATTCTGGAAGCTTGCCTGTCAGTGAAATTTACAAATATATGCAGTAAGTATTTGGTATTCAGATTCCAAAATGATTGATGCTATATTTTTATTACCAATCGAGAAGAAAGCAGAAGTTTGGGGATGAAAATTTCAAATGAGCAACATGGGCCTAAGATATTTTCATTGAGACCGTTGGATAGGGAGAAACGGAGAAGGCTTTTGTTTGCAGTTGCAGGAAACTGATCCTGGTAGGAATTAAAGTTCAAAGATAATCTAAATTCATAATATTTTACCTCGAGTCATTGCTGCTATATTCTTGCCATTCAATTCTAAAAAAGCATCAAGGTCTGCTGGGGTAAAATGAGAAAAATCAGAAAATAGGCAAGGAAACACTTTGTTAAAATCTTTAAGCCCAGTTTTCTTTAGTTACAAATGTTTGAACTTCCCTCCTTGATATAGTAATGTTGCTATGTTAGTTTGGCATCTACTGTTTTCCAGCAATTAACACTATCCATTTAGCACAAAATGGCACAAATTTTCCTACAAACTACATTTTGCAGCAGCTTGTATGCCCAAAAGTCTTCCTTATATGACCACTTTGGCAAATCCACAGCTCTTGCTACAAGAGGCTTGCATACAGTTAAAGATTTAAGAGTAATTTCCCCCATCTTGTAGTGCAGTTCATTACTGTATATTTTCAATTTATTTTCATAAGAATTTTCACGCTGCATGTTGATAGTAATTCTGATAAAAATTTCTTAAGCAGCACAATAGCTTCATCTATCAAGGTATTTTGCACCTTTTTAGCATTTTGTCTTTGAAAAACAAAATCTATTGATGAGGTTCATGCATAAAGAGTTTTGTACAAAAGTATCACTAAAAATGAATTAAAGAGAGGATGCAGTAAAGGATTTGCATTGTCTTTTCACTATGTATGCACATATTTGATCACACTGTAGTCAGTGCCTTTTCCTTAAAAGATCTTCACATGTACTGGGAAAATTCTATATTCTTTTCAAGGCAAACACCTAAAATCCAGGTTACATTTATCCAGGCGTTTGTACCCAGGATATTTTACTTTCCTTTAATGAATAATATTAGTCACAAAATTATCTTTTGTGGGTCCGCACTGAAGGACACAGATGTTGCATATCCTATGTGCTGCTATTTCAGCACTGAAGAATGTGTTGGCTGATTGGGGGGAGGGAAATATTGTCTTTTTTAATTTTCTCACAACCTTTTCATTTTTACAGAGGCAAATTTCCATATTTCAAGACAGCACCTGATGGTTGGAAGGTAAGTGGAAATTAAGATAATTTTTGATATAGGGGGAAAAATTTCTGAAAAATTGCATCAGTATATATTTGGAAGATTTTACTGCAGCCAAACTGAAGGGCTCTCATTCTCATTGCAGCTTCCTGGCTCTTGAATGATCTTATTCAAGTTTTTCTTGATATTTTTATTTTTTGTATACATCATCAGGCTATCATCATCTGATTGAGTTTAGTTTGCAACACAATTCTGTCCTGATAAATAGCTCCAAAAATCTCTTTTCCAAAGCATAGCTGGCCATGAACCATTAAAATTGAGATTATTGCAATTCCAAGGGGAATGAACAAATAAAAATCACCCAGACACCTAACATTCAAAGTTTATGTGTGACCGTCAGTACTTTAGAACTGCTTTGTGACTCTCACCAGGGATCAGATACAGTACAGGCCTTGCAGACATCGACATGATTTTCCTGTCCAAGAATTCCCAATTTGAAGACTTCAGTTTCCTAAGAATTCCTGCTCAGAAAAAATTGACTGTCTTTCATGTGATTCAAGAATTCTTTGCCTGCACTCAGATTTTACCCTTGTTCTGGAGGAAGCTTGTTTTACCTGCCCCCCAATAGAAAGCTTAGAGCATTCTTAATAAACATTCTTAAGAATTCTTGAAAATTCTTGTCATGGTAATGTACACAAGACCTGTACTGTATGACTAATAATCTCACTGAAATTTTCATGCTACATCAGCAACCCTCCATGAATTAGTAAATACTAAATTGAAAATTCTAGATCTATGACTAAGAGAAAATGATTCTTGCGTGTCTAATTGATTGGTTGATTGTGAATGCTGAATCATTCTGCTGTTACAGGTTGTATGAGTCAGTTTCACAGTTCACAATACTCTTTATGTAAAACTAACCATTATCAATTTTGTAATCTTCCCAAAATTTTGAAATCAGCTTCTTGGGAAAATTCAGGATTTAAAAAACTGTGTGTGTCATGCATTGATTACTCATCAGGTGTTGTGGCGCAGTGGTGTAATCCCCTGACTTTGTAGCCAGAACCATCAGGTGAAGTGGGTTCAATACCTGGTAGGACCCCACCACACCACTTGAGCATCATGACAAGGGGTCGCAGACTTGATTAGTGCATAGCTACTCCTGCGATTCCAGTGCTTGGTGCTAAATACCACAACTTCACCTTCATAACTGTCATATTGTATATGGGGGCAAAGATGTTGGGAAAGAAGATACCAATTGTTCTAAGAAGGTTATGCATGCTCACACAGAGCTTAGACGTCTTAAAGGGTGGTGCAAGATCATAAACTTGAATTTACAAAAATAAAACATTCAAGAATAAAATTAATCGTACCTTGAGCAGAGTTGTTCTGAAACACGACGTTTCGAGCTGAGCCCGTTATCAAGCGGACTTGATAACGGGCTCAGCTCGAAACGTCGTGTTTCAGAACAACTCTGCTCAAGGTACGATTAATTTTATTCTTGAATGTTTTATTTAAATCTATATCGTACAACACGCTCAAAATAAGATTGTTTGTTGAATTTACAAAGACCAAGAAAATCTAAAAATAGCCTATTCAAATCCGGAGGGCTGTTTGACTTTCAATTGTATAGGGGTGTGCACTCCAAGAGATAATTTTTTACCCAGCTTTTTAGAGTTTTTCTCTCGAAATGATAACCAGCTTTAGAGATACTCCAAAACGTAAAAATTCACAAGAAAGCAATGAAATAGAAAAATAGAAAAATTGCCTTCTTTTGATACCCATCGCTAGAAAAAGAGGCGAGAACGATACCAGGGAAGAAGTGCATATCCCGTCAGCAAAATAGACTAAGTACCCACCCGCGACGGTAGGCCGACGAAAGAATGGTAAGCGAAAGGCGCTCCAAACGGATCATGCCTCGGGACGATTTTACTTTTTCATCCAATTAACTATGAAGTTTTCGAACGAAGCGAAGTAAAAATAAAACTTCAATTGATATGATACGCCAAATTCTTTTATTTCACAATACGGTTGTAGGGCGATGAATAAGTGATAAACAGAAACAGACGAAGTTCTGCAAGGATCTCTCCTCTAGCCGCTATTGCTTTTCGATCCAATTAACTTTAAGCGGCCATAGATAAAGTTTTCTAAGAAAGTGAAAGACGAACCGACCTGCCTTTATTTCACAATCGGGTGCCATACAATTAACTATTATGTGAAGGCACACTAACATGAATATTTAAATATCATGGTCATAACCTCAAAAAGAAAAACTCATTCAATATGATTCATAAATCTGGGTTTCTGTTTATAGAAATTTTGGCAATAAATAGGCACAGAAAATTTGTCATTTCTAATTACGTAGTGTGATGAACAATGTGATGGAATTCAATCGGGGGGGGGGTTGGGGGGTATGGTCAGTTGAAAAAGATGTAAAGCGATTGAAAAAATGCAACTCCGTGAATCTTACAGCAATAATATTGGAAACTGTCTGGTTTCATTGCTAATATGTTCAATATTATGTTGCTAATATATTGCTAATTAGATTCAGGAATTTCGCCCGACTTGGTGATTTGGTGATCCTCGCCTGCTAATGCAGGTTCCAGCATCGCTGTAAGCTAATTGGAAATGTTGAGGAAATTTGCTTGTGATCCTAGCAGCCCCCCTACATGGCATTAACGCTGGCTAATCCCTAAGGCCATGCGCCGCTTTCCCGCATTCACAAACGCATTCACCTCACTAAATGTTTGCGAAATTGCCTTCACAACAAACTTAAGTAATAAACAAAACATAGAAAAGCGAAACCAACTAAATATAAACGAAATACAAACAAAATATAAGCAAAATTTAAGCAAGCGGCAGGAAAAGTAAACAAAGAAGAACAAATGATGTCCAGGAACTAAAAATGTATGTCTTATCAAATTAGTTTATCTAAATAATATCTGAAGTAAGGTGTATTCCTTCGGGATTCTCATTAAGTATTAACGTCAGTTCACGTGCCTCTCATGGGAATATGTTGCGCGCACCTGTTGCCTCATGGTTTAACCGACGGGTTATTTCATTCACAGGGGGGTCAGGTGGTTGTTAGGTTGTTAGCCTATTGTGCTTTGCATTTCGAAAGAGCGCACGAGATTTTTCCAAAGCAAAAGGATTTTTACTAATTTCTTGGTGGATTTTCTTGAAAATAAAGTGATTTTGCTGGCGTTTGGCCAAAGATGTACGATATTCATTGGGATTTAAATACCAATCGTTTGCACTCCTCTGTTTCCCTCACAGAACCAATGGTAACCTGAGTGCTGAATTTACTTTTTGAATTTCATGCTTTCATCACCCAGTGATATGCACTTGTAGTTTACAGCAATATTTTATTTACTAATAAATTGCTCACAAAAAATCTACTAAAAGTGAAGCTGCTGAATCTCGTACGCTGCAAAGCTCCTTAGTCTAGCTCATAAAACTTTGAAAGTTACCATGTACCGTGTCCCGGTGTAACATAATGGTCCGTCCTGATTAATAGTCCCTTTGCAGGTAGGCTACGCAGGGGACTATTTTGTTGTGCTGTGTAGCATCTGTCAAATGAGAAGCAGTTTCATTGACAATACGATTTCGTTAACCATCTGTTCTATATGGTTATCTAACTTCACCTGTAGACGATGAGTCATTGCTGCAATCAATCCATCTTGAACGCCCATAAGCCATAAATAAGTGCAAAAGTTTGTAATACTAGTACCGTAAAAGTCCTACTGGCTGTTAATAAAGTTAAAGGCAGTCTGTCACGCATTTGATTGGGTGATTTGGACAATACCAAGAACAGGATTTTTGAATGGGTGCTAATCCGCTGACTTTCTATGGCCGTAGAAAGTCAAGACGATCAGCCATCCTTTGTTTCAAATACACAAATTGACAAAGAAATCCGTCGTGCTGAGCTCTGATTGTCGCGGCCAATCAGAGACGTGACAGACTGCCTTTAAGCGAGTGGAGCTCAGAAGAGTAGTATTAGACGGTCGTCTGCCAACTTTGGTTGGGGGGGGGAGCGTCACTAAGTACCATTCACTAGCAATTATTTACCCCCAGAAAGGAAGGTTTTTCAAGGGAAGATTAGACTTGATGAACAAATCCAAAAACTGACAACTGTTTGCATATTTCATGACAGCTTAGCATGACTAAACTTTATGAAAGCTCTCTCAGTTCAAGTATTTTACTCTTGCGCTCCGGCTGTTGACGTGCGGAAGCATTTGTACCTGTCCTGTATCCTAAAATATAAATACGCGGCTTTAGACCGTGTCTAGTATTGCTCTGAAGCCCTGGCTGTTACATGAAGCAAGAATAGTTTCGATCGCTTAACAGCAGTACTTATTGCTCAATTTTGGTGACTCCGGAAGGCTTATTCACGAAGTCAAATAGCAAGGATATTACTAATAGCGTTTCACTTCTCTTATCCCATATTTTGCAGAATCAACATACAATTTTACGAGTGAAATACACAAATTTGACATAGTTTTATCCCAAACCATATCAAAATCAACATGCAAACTTACGTTGGTAAATGGAAATTTTCTGGTAACCTTTTGATATAAGTGATGGGGGAAGGGGCAACATAGCAGGGCTTATCTAAATTTTGACTCAGAAGAAAGAAAATTATTGAAGAGGGGGCATAGTAGAGAGGGTCACTAAACAGAGCCTTCACGGTAACTGCTTCTTTCTCTACTAAAACTTGACAAATTCTGTTTCTCCTTCTAGAATTCAGTTAGACACAATTTATCCTTGAATAAAGCATTTTGTAAATTAGAAAGACCTGATGGAACTTCACAGAGGAAAGGCTGCCTGTGGTCACTTAGGCCAGAGAAACAAGAGACGTTAGAAAGAGAAATTCGAAAGTGGAAGAAGAAACATCCTGAGGCAATCAAAGCGGCAATGGCACATCCAGGTAATCATGGGCGTATTCTTTTGGGAATCTGTAGTCTGTGAAGTCCTCTGAAACGGTAGAATTCGGAAAGACAAATTTCAGTCACAAAATGAATGCGAATTCTGACGACAGTAGAGTTGGGAGACTTCGCAGAGAAAAATGCCAAAAGAATACGCATTCTGAACCATCAGGTTTTTTCCTTTAACCTAATGAAGAGTTAAGCTCGAAATGTTAACTTATTATTTTCGTACAAAGTCGAATATTTGACAGATTTATACTTTTATTGTTATTCCCTTTGTCTGCGATCACGCATCGCTTTGTATTGAGGCGTTGCTAAAAAGTAGCGGATCCCACTGTAACATTATCTGTGCTGACTATCAAATAACTCCCCTTCAATAAGGGTAGATTTTGTAAAACAATAGCATCAGTTGCTTTGGTTCACACCTCAGTTCAAAGTGATTAGCAAAAACAGACAAAGGGAATTCTCTCAATCAGTAATTCCAAACATAGCCGCAAAGTTGCCGTGAAACCAGAACGGCTATCTCGCTTGGTGCGGGCAAAGGAAGATTTTTAAGAGAAGTTATGTGCTTATAACGAAAGAAGAAGGGTAAATCTAAAACTCTGTCTCGCGGAATTTGTTTATTTTATTCAGCAGCTGAGGAGTAACTGTCTACTTTTGAGCAAAAAATATGCAACTATTGCGATGCCCTCTGCTCGGTTTCTGAATAACGTAAGCATAAATTCACCAGACAGAACTTTAGATTTACCCTTCTTCTTTCGTCTTAAGCACATAACTCCTTTTAAAAAACCTGCCTTCGCCCGCACCAAGTGAGAGTTTGCCGCACTGGTTTCAGGGTAACTTTGCGGCTATGTTTGTTTTTGAATTTCAGGTTGAGAGAATTTCCTTTGTCTGTATTCGCTAATCACTTTGAATTGCGGTGTGAACCAAAGCAACTGATGCTTTTGTGTTGCAAAATCTGCCCTTGTTCCTCCCCTTCCCAGAAACCAACTTTAACATTGAAAATGTATCTTTATTTGTAGAAGACTTAAGCATCTCCAGTGATTCAATGGATGATTCAATGGACACAACAAACAACACTCCAGAGCACACAGTTCCGGAAGTGACAAACATCCAGCTTGAAACACAACCGACACCGGTTCATCAAATCCAAATCCAGCAATCCACTAGTTCCAATGAAGATGCGGATCTCGCTGCTGCTGACGCTGCGAAGGATTTATTCGGCAGTGATCTCTTTCATGATGTGCAGGCGGAGGAGTTCTGGAATGATCTGCTATCCACTAACACAAGTGAGCATAATTTAAATTTTTTTGATAATGTTCAAGATAATAGACCGGATGTCTCCACTGTTGAATTGGACAGTTCTCTCAAGTTAGAAACTACGACGCAAGGCTATTATTATACACCAAGTACACAGGCAACACAGAGTACCTTAGCTGGAATGTGACTTGAGCAGGAGCAGTTGATGTCCTAAAGGCTTGGTTTGTGCATTGACTGGCTTTGCTATTTGCTTGCTTGTCTGTTGGCTTGGCTTGTCCATTTGCCTACAATGAATAGATCAGCTATTTACTAGAGTTCAGCTAGAGCTTGCTGGTAGCATATTTCTACCGATTGTGCCTAAAAGATATGCACTTTCGACAGGCTACAATAAATGATACACTGACCAATTTTAAAGACTGACAATAAGATTTTTGTCAATCATATTCTATCTATCTATGCTTATTCAAAATCTTCAAGAAATCGCTGACAGATCGGGACGTAGCCCACTGATAATCAACGAGAAGCTGCCAAAAATAATGTAGCATTTTGGCTAGCTAAGGATCCAGTCATCTTGAAAATTGGCATAGTGTATGATTTATAGCAGTCTATAAGACTGGACATGCTTCTTGGCATAACCGGTAAAATTCTTCGAATTTTGAGGGGTTGCAGACCAGATATGGCTCAGAAGGGCAGGAAACACATGCGAAGCTCGTGAAATGGATGCAAAATCATCTGTTCGCACATGTGTTGCCACAAAAAGGGCGCATGTAATGCCTTGCGTAGGCCAGTCTGCATTTATACCCCCCGAAAATTACTGAGGTATCTATTGAATATGACAAGTAGAGCTGGAATAGATTTATCCTGCATGTCATGTGTCTCATGGAGAAAACAACTTAAATCACTTGGTACGACATGCGACTGGTAATATTGCATTTCTTCTTAAGCGAAAATAAATGTGATACAAATATATCAAATTTGCAAAACTCGCAGCTTAAATGGCAGGGATATAATCCAAGGGACTATGCAATGATAAATTCAAAACATGTCAAACAGTTTTTTATCGTTCTGGAATGATTTGAATTGCTAACTTATGTCTGGTTGTTTTGCGACGGAAAGAAGAAGCCAAATTTCATTTTCCTATTTATTTTAGAATTAAAAAGCTAACAACTCTTGTGAGTGATATGACATGCAGGGAGATATTTACAGCTGAGATAGCCAGTAGGAGGGGCCATAAAATCATTTTGCAATCAAGTAATTCCTGTCCTGAAAACAACAAACAAACTCCCGTCCCGCCATTAATGACGAAGACTCCCCGTAGATGGCAGACAACGGCAAGTATTGATCGGGTGTCCCAAAAAATTGTGCCTTGTTTGTTTTGTTTCATAGATAGCAATACTATCAACCCTTCTCAAAACTGTAGAAAAAAATTTAATACAATGCTAGAAACCTTTCTTTCAAACCCCAATTGATTATGGCATCGATAAAGAACGACATGCCATGATTGTTTTGGAAACAACCACTTATTTTACCTTTCCACTGTCATAAATCAGCAACCAGACCGCTTTTATGAAACCAAACTCTAAGCTCAACTCTGTAAGAAATGGCCTAAAGAAAGCAAAGCTCCTCCACAGCGGCCAAATAAACGAGGTAAAGTTTCCAGGATACCCATAGCTCGATTGCAGAAAGATTTTCTAAAGCGTAGTGCATAATTTAATACAGCATTCACACTGACACAGTTAAATAAGCTTTATCAAACCACTTTAAATTACAATCAATCAAATGACTGGATTTTTTAGATTGACCAATCAGAAGGCCTTATTCGAAAACCTGGTTTACTTTAAACTGGTTTAACTTGCAGTGTGAATGGGGCATAAAGCAGCTAGTACACGTATCTAAAGCAGTCATAATTTCTTAATATAACAGCTTATATTTAACGGAAGACATGGGCCTGAAAGGTCCTGAATGCTGTTAGTCTTAGGGCTAACAAAAGATAGGCTTGTTAATGAAGAAGGTGGAATATTAAGTGTAATGGGAGAGGGTACAAGGGAGGACGAGTTTAGAGTGTGAAGGAAGTCTTGCTAGTTCTATCAAAGACCTGTTGTCAACCATGATCCTTTGCTGGCGAAATGAAAAGCAAGACAAAGAGAACCGAGGCCTGAAATAATTTTAGCCCCGGCCAAACAGATCAAACATTTCACCTTACATTTTAAAAACAAATGTTTGATGAAATGCTGGGCGGCCTGTTTGGCCACCTTTTTTGGTCACCTAACATTTGTTTGATGATGTTGGACGAAGTTTGATGGAAGTCAAAGACAAATTTTACTTTCATGGTTGCGTGAATTGTTGGATCTGTTGGACCACTCCAACTGAATTTCTGGAAAAAATAATGCATATTGTTGGCCATCATGCCTACCACAGAGGTTACGATGTCTAGTCTTATTACATGTGTCCATGGGTTCGATGAGCTAATATTGCCTGATGAACTGCAGTCTTAATTTCTTACCAAAAGAATACGTGTAGGCGACATGGTTTGTCAATCATGACTTCAACTGCTCAACAAGTAATATTTGCTCTTTCATCCAAGATTTTGAACAACTTTTGATATGCTTCGAGATGCTTCAAGTTGTTGAAGGTTGTTGAAGGTTGTTGCATTTTATTGAAGGTTGCTTCAAGTTGTAGATATGATCCAGGAAAAACCCGCATATAAGAACTTAGTACCTTTAAGAACCGCTAAGCTAATTGCTTGGAAAAAAATTTCTGAAATTTGTGGACATTTTTGCTAAAATTGGAAAGAAAATGTTTCAAAACATGTTATTTACAACGTTGTTGCATGCTACAGGATCTTTCTGTTCCACTGTTCTTAAGATGTGTTCGATTGGTAAGTTCAACCTAGAAAATTCTGAAGACAGTAGTCCTCACAGAGACGGAAATTCATTTCAAACACAGAAAAGCTTTGAAACAACAGCTTCCAGATTCACCGAGGTGAAAAGAAAATTCTCCAATGAAAATGAGAATCTCTCTGAAATTTGCACAGCCACCTGCCTTTTGGAGCACAAGGCTCTGAAGGCTTTTCAAACCCACAAAAGGTACCGTTTTGAGAATTTTGTGGTCAATGAAACACGAATTCTATATCTGCCAAGTCTACCGTTTTCAGAATTTGTATCAATCGAAAACACACTTAAATTCAAAACCCCAGAATTTATGACGTTTCCTTGGCTAAGCTAAAAAGCGATGGTTCTTATCTGCGGGTTGCTATTGCAGAGCATGTGGATTTTTCTTGTTTGTAAATCAGGTGTGAATATTTGTAAATGGATAAAAAACTTTTGAGAACATATTTTAGTAGTCATCAGGACGCACTCCAGTTTCTAATTGTCACTAAACGGACACATAGTCATCAGGATTTTATCATGTGATCACTAAGACTTTATCATGTGATTGACCTAGCAATAACATGTGACACATAGAGTAATTACAGGTGATTTAGAAATCATGGCAATAGTCTTAAATCTTAATATATGTCCTGTACATCGTCATATTAGCCTAGAAGCCATTGCAAAACGATTCGGAAATCCTATCCAAACCCCTCGTTACTTCGCCAGAAGCTATTAGTTGGGTAATCCACCTTTTCAAGATAAGAGGTGCGAAAGCGGAAGTCTTTTGTTGTTTGAGTTGTTGCATTTTTGAGGCTAAAATCTTGTTCTGCGTACAAGGTTTAGTGTTGAAGCAAATTTTTACTCTCATATCTGTCTTCGTTTAGAAATTACGGCGATTTCAAGAATTTAAAGTTATAAGGGCTTTGACCGTGAAATCAGATGTTAGGACAACTTTTTGTCCAAACTTTGATTTTACGGTTAAAGCCCTTATGATTTCTAATTCTTTATATCATCGTAATTTCCAAACGAAGACAGATATGAAAGTAAAAATTTGCTTCTATGCTAAAATTTGCACGTAGAACAACATTTTAGCCTCAAAAATGCGAAATCTCAAACAACAAAAGACTTCCGTTTTCGCACCTCTTATCTTGAAAAGGTGGATTGTAGCAATAATGAAGTTGACGTAAAAAGTATAACCTATTGCGGAAACAAGAAAGCCCAAAATACAACTCTGAAATGCCTTGGTAAAAACCAATAATGTTGAACTCGGTATTCAGTTTTTTGGTGCAACAATTTTTTGTGAACAAGTCTGCAAGATACTCCAACAAAAATCTTTATCTGCCTGCTAGCTAGAGGTAGCTTATTGTGGAACAATCTTAACGATGAAATAAAGGAGCTACCAACAGTTGCAAGCTTTAAAACAAAGATCAAAACTTGGACGGGTGAACCATGTAACTGCAAAATTTGTAAATAGCCTGCCCATTACGTTGTGTAGCTTTGAAAATATTTCTGTGACATCCTTGTAAATTATATTGTAAATAGTTGGTATTAATTAGTTTTTTTCCTTTGAACTATGTCACACCAACTGTAAAGAATGTTATGATTTGATTTGATTTGATTTGATTTGCTCTCCTCCCGTTTTGAGAATCAAAAATTAGAGTGGACCCAATTCTGAAAGAGATTTACTAGCAGAGGCCTGGCAGCTGGCCGTATAGGTGCGCCAAGGGCAACGCGAAATCTAATAGTCTTTTATTTGCAATGGCTTCTACACTGTTTATATTTATCTTCAAACCCCAGCCCTTTCACCCCTGGACTGACCGCATTTTCCAATGATAAACAGCATGAAATGAAAAGTTTTCGGGACTTCAGGTCAGTTATCCTATTTACAGTTCATGCTGACATTAAGGGGACCTCTGCAACCCGCACAACTTGCACGTGCCTTCTCATTGTTGGTAACAATGAGAAGACAACAAAAGGATGTCTTCACAAAGCATGCTGGTTACAAAGGCCCCTTAAATCAGGCAAATAAAGTCTTCTGGCTTGTGATACCCCCTGCCAAAACGCCTGTTGCATTGGATTTGCTGGAGTATCAATAGTCACACCGGGGGTGAAAGGACTAGATATTTTCAGTTCCATCCCATTTTCCTTGCTTATGGTTTGCATTTTGTAGAAGAGGAGGAATGCTTTTAGAATATTACTGACATTTTTTTTATTTCTTTTATACTCATCTCAATTCCCAAACCAAGAAATCATAGTATATCTTTTATTCATATTTGATATTAATTTTTTACTTCATAACTTAATTTTATCCAAATCTGCCCATCAAATGATCTTCATCAAATTAAAAAGGATGTCATGGTTTAGTTTATAGTTCTAACGAAATGATTAAATTAATTCGAATAGTTTTAGAAAGTTTGTATATATAGATTATTATAAATTATAGCACAGAGCATAGAGCTCAAATCTTTTAAAAAGGTGAGTGTAAAATTCTATTACATTTTTCTTTGGAATAAAGTGCTTGAAAGGAACTTCAGGCAATTTGCAATAAATTTGCCGTGGCAATTTCTTGATATCTTGAATACTTTCAAAATGGTGGCATTTATTAATTTCAAGGCTGTGACGTCATCAAATTTCTAAATCCTTAACCAGAAGAGCAACAGATTTCTGCTTGCAACTATATTGTAGACCTTCATAAACTATGGTTATCTTCAAGATTGTATCAATTTCTCTTGATTAATTTAAGATTTACGATGATTTTAATTTCTTCAAAGTTTTCGATGAATTTCTGCAAAATAAGTCAAAATGCCGCCATTTTGAAAATAATTAATGTATCAAAAAATTGCCACGGCAGATCTACAGCAAATTACCCAAAGTTTCTTTCAAGCACATGAATTCAAAGAAAAATGCGATACAATTTTACACCCACCTTCTTAAAGATTTGAAAGATTTGAGCTGTATGCTATAGCACAGTAAAGAATCGTTGAGCTTCTCTAGGGAAGAGAAACCGAATGATATGTGATAAGGTTTTGATGTTGGAGTCCACGCAATCAAAGACACATTATTTTTGACTATTCTAAGATGAAAAATTTTGGTTTTCATGGAAATAATCTGTAAAAGGGGTGTCTGCAACGGTGCAAAATAATTCAACATGTGTGAATCAGGGATGGCGCGGCCTGGGGAGCTTCGGGGCAGGAGCCCGCCAAAAACTTACTGCGTCCCCGTCGGCACTTGAATTTTTTCAAAATTTCTGTGCACTGCCGGCACTTTCGTAACTTGCTTGTCATGTTTTTGGAGAGTTTTGTCGAATTTTGAGTCAATCACAAAGGTGTAGTCAGTAAAAATTTTGCTTGCTTCGCTCGCTGTCGGCAATTTGACAAGTTTTGCCCCCCCCTAGCATCTCTTCCCTGGCGCCATCTCTGAAATGAATAATACTTTTAAAATGGCTAACTTGATTCAGTTCACTCCAGTTTCATACAAAATTCAACTGCCCACAATCCACCTTTTCAAGGTTAGAGGCGCGAAAGCGGAAGTCTTTTGTTGTTAGAGATATTGTATCTGTGAGTCCAAATTTCTGTTCTACATACAAAGGTTAGCATAGAGGCAAATTTTCACTTTAATATCTGTCTTTTTTTCGAAATTATGGCATTATGAATAATTGGAACTCATAAAGGCTTTGACCGTGAAATCAAAGTTTGGACAAAAATTTGTCCAAACATCTGATTTCACGGTCAAAGCTCTTATGAATTCAAATTCTTTAAATCGCCATAACTTCCAAACGAAGACAGATATGAAAGTGAAAATCTGCTGCCATACTAAAGTTTGTACGCAGAACAAGATTTTAGACTCAAAAATGCAAAATCTCTAACAACAAAAGACTTTCGCTTTCGCACCTCTTACCTTGAAAAGGTGGATTCTGTATACAGTTTGACACATACTAAACAAATAAAAGTAACATAAAATGAACCAAAATTAAAACTAATGTATTTAGTAAAACACAACACAACAAAACAAGGATTAAACAGTACAAAATATAGTGGGAATTACTGAATTAAATCAAAAACATATGATAATTGTACGCAGGAGAATTTCTTTGCGACCCTTAACGGAAACTATCTGTAACCTCGTTGCGGATTCACTCAAAACATTTTTTAGATAACTTTGGAAAGATCGTTTTCACTGAAGGAAAGGGTATGCACCAGCGTGAGTCACTTCGTTGCTAAGGAGAACATTTCTGTTAGAACATTAACAGCGGTTATTCAACCAGCATGTTTTTCCAGCGCCATCTCTTGGTTGGCCTTTGTTATCACCATTTTCATGGGCCATGAAAATTACAACAACTAAGGCCAGCTAAGAGGCGACACGTGCAAGGCATGCTGGTTGAATAAGAAGCTTTAACAATTAAATTTTTTAGATGCTCTTTGTGATAACAAAAAAATTTAAAAGTCAGGCATATGTCTGGTCGAACAACTGTCCACAAAATAGCAATTTATTCGGTTTGTTTCCTAGAGAGGTGTTTTTGTATCATAAATTCCTGTAATTTTTTGCACATTTATAGCATTTTAATTCGCGCGTTTGTATATTATGATAATTTGACTGAAACTCTTAACATTTCCAGTGTGAATGTAATATGAAGCTGCACATACTAGTTACTATTCTAGATAATCGATGTTTTATCAAATCCTAACGGGTGAGCCAGAAAAAAATGCTCGCCGTTTGAAAAGCTACTGCTCCCTAAGTATATAAGCAATGATGTCTTGCAATATCTGATTTGATAGCCAGCACGTTAAATTATTTGTTGGATCATCCAGGTTGAAATTGCTTCGAGAAACTTTCAAAAATGTTGATATTTAGGGAGCAGAATTTTTCAAATGCTGCCGCATTGTGCTCTAATCTTTGCAAAACTTTAAATTTGACGTGTACAATGTTTTGTAAGAGAAGAGGTATTGGAAGCTTTGAAAAGGTTGAAAGCATCCTGAATTGTAAACTGAGCGAGGAAAGTTGAAATGATCAATTCAAGAAATACTTAGTTTTTGAAGATCTACAAGATGATGGCAAGGGGAAGTCTGTACCTTTCACGGTTCACGACTTAGCAATAGACCTTTTAGCTATTCTACAAAAGAGCCTGGATCGAGCGATATTTTTATACAATTTTATACGCGAGGTTCGATAGAGTGGCGTTAGAGCTTCGATTGCAATTGTGCACGTTCGAAAATTCTACAAATTTTAATGAAATATCGTTCGATCCACATTCGTTTTCAGAATAGCTAAAAGGTCTATTCGATGAAGACACAATTTTGAAACTATCAGAAAATTATAAAGCACTGTAACTCCAAAAGTATTGATAGTATCAAAAATACTTTTACTGGAATCAAGGCGAACGACCTAAACTTCCCTTCGATTTGTTTTGTGGAAGAAAGTAGGCAATAACTTTTATACATTAATTCTAGAGCTTTGCAAAGAGTCGAGCCCCAAGCTAAACATCGTGCATTCTTTGACTCCCTCGGTAGATCAACTCGTATTTCTTAACAAATGTAAATATGTAAGTTTACATCTTAACTGGAAAAAAATAACTTTTACAATTAATATATCCTTAGATTTGCTTTGATTTTAGAAAAGAATTTTTAAATTCTTAAAAACGTTTGTTTATCTTGCCTCATATTATTCTTGAGCATCATGAGGTACCCCATCCTTTGATTTGTATGGTATACTTTTTACGGCCAGGGCTATTATAGACATTATCGAAAGTGTTTAAAACATTTTGATACTCAATAGAGAAAATCAACTGTTTGGATCAGTAAACAGCAAATACGTTCAAACTGCGCCGATGAACTTACAGTGGCTGCCAAACTTCCTTGGAACACACAGGCTGTTTCTTGGTAAAGATACAATATTGTCCTAAAAATCCACCTGAGTCACGCACTGGCCTGTCCGACGCATTTTACTGTCACAGAACAATAATGTTCTCAGGGGAGAGGGGGGAAACCGCAACCGCAACGCCAGGAAAACTTAGCTTAGATGTTGAACGAACTTCGCAAGCATTAAAGCTTCACAAATCGGTCGTCACCATTTCGAGAAGATTCTAGCCGGGTCAGTGTCTTACGATGTCATTGCTATCAATTTCAGACAATCCTTTACGTCTACTCCGCTAAATGAAGCAGATTTTAGTTTCTGATCAAAAATTGGCACAAAATTAGTGACAAAATTTCAAACTTACATCAAAAAGGGACTGAGCAACGGTGCTATGTGTATTCCGTTAATAAACAGCGTTTCAAAAGTTCTGCAACCACATGAACATTAATGCTATTGCCAAGCAGCTTGTATTTTTGTTTTCTTGTGATCGTCAGAGGAAATCCTGAAAAGCAAAGCAAAATATAATTTCAACGAAAGGAAGTGAACAGGCGCTTTCCATGCTGAGAACATTTTGATAACAGCAAAAAAGAATTATGACAAAAAGGCAAATGTACCGCATAATCCCTAAACACGTAGTTTTTACAACAAACAACAAATCTGAGCCAGTACCCAAAGTTTCTTTTAGTCAAGGCTAGAGAAGTGTGCACGATTCAAATGGATTATGCGAATATTAATCGTACAATAATCGAATATTGATTTTGCAGAATCAAATGATAATAATAATAAAATTTTAAGCGGATGTGTGTGCTTGAGCAAAACAAACCATAACACTCAATCAATTTGATAGCAGGCGCCTTACAGCACTTGTCATATTATTTTTTGAATCATTATTCGAATAACATTGCAATAATGATTTGGAAGAATCAAATATTTTAAGATTATGCTGGCCATACTTCTCTTGCTGCGCTTGTAAAATAATCAGATTTTGAATACTCAGTGCCTCATAAAAATTTTTTACGAGTTCCATGACAATTGTCATGTTTACTTCCTGAGCCCTCGCGACCCTTCCAAAACAAAGATTTTTGAACTCTCCAATGTTTTTGGCACGACTCCAGTACCCTTCGAGTAATATGATCTTGGAAACAAGTGAAAATATGCCAACAATTACTGTAACTAAAATAAAAAGTTTCTCAAAAAATGATTTCCTAGTATTTGGAATTTCCTAATTATAGTGATCTGAGAGCTGATTCTCTTTCGAGCATTTTTCTTACAAAAAACCATGAAAAAGTGATTGTAGATTTCTCAAATTCTACTGAAATCGAAGGATAAACGACTTACCAAAGGACTTAGGAAAACACATCAAATTTGCAATTTCTCGAGGAGAGAAATATCTCAGATTCAATTCGCGTAAAATCTTTCCTTTTTCTTCATCAGCCAGGTCAGTTCTTTGTATACTTTCAAAAACATTTTTTATCTACAAAATTGGAGAAATGCATTTCAAATAACAGAAACGCGATCAGTTTTGATTGAGAGGTGGTGTTGTGGTGCGGTGGCGTAATTCTCTGACTTTGCAGCTAGAATAGTCCGGTGAACAGGGTTTAATTGACCATTTCGACAATTAAAAAAGGAGACTGGGGAGAGTGATTTGTTCTGGTAGATGGCTGCCACGGAGCTTCAACTAATGATAGATTTCCCTCCACAAAAACGTTAGCTTTGAATTCACGGTTGAAACTACAAATCTTTGTGAAAGAAATTCCTACAAAGTAGTCTCAAGGTTTTGCCATGACTCATATGCCTCGTAACAAAGGGGAGATCTCGCATAGCATCAAACAGCTTTGGCCACCACAGCAAGAAGAGCGCCAACATTTTAAAGGTCATGACAAGGATTTGCGGACTCGAACAGGTCTATTCTACTTTTGCAATCAAGGGTTTGGCACCAAGAACCGCAACTTCACCTTCATTGCTGTGTCTTATTTATTTAGGGAACTATCTGACAGAAATCTTGATGTCGCCACCAGAAACCGTTTTGCTTGATGCCAAGGACAACAATTTTAGGCATTAACAGATTGCTGTAATTTCCAGCTGCCACACCCATCACTTGAGTAATCGACGAAGGATCCAACTAATATTTCCCCAAACAATGAACCTGTAACATTCTCCTAGTTAGGCATTGGCCCATGGAAAATATTTTGTTCCGAGGAAAGTGAGGCACTTTTCTGGACCATGCTTTCCTAAACTTCTCAAAGGAGAAAATATTAACGACGAGATGCAATAGGACTTTTTTGTGAGCAGAAAAATGGAAAACATCAAATAGCTCTATCTTGTATTTTATATATGTATAAACATTGTAATTTCTTTTTTTTTCTTAATATTCTTAGATATTGTAAATATGTATAAAGTAGGCCTTAATTAGCTGCAATTTTGCTATTTGTTTTAATTTTATAGCCTACATAAAATAAATTAATGATGATAATGATGATGATGATGATGATGATGATGATGATGATGATGATGATGATGATGATGATGATGATGATAGCTGGTTAGAAAATCGGATATGCGCTGAAAATGAAAACAATAATCACAGGGGCACCAGGAACATATATAACCCCACTCACCCCCCAATGATAAAGAGGCCTTCCTCTGACCCTTCCTTGGGATTGCGAAGCTATGACGTAATGCTTTAAGAGAGAGATCGAAAGCGAGGTGCGCGAACAACTTTTCGTTCGCGCGCCTCGCTTTCGATCTCTCTCTTACAGCATTACGTCATAGTTTCGCAATCACAAAGGAGGCTCAGAGCAAGGCTTCTTTATCACTGGGGGTGGGGGATGGGGTTATATAACTTCCTGGGGCCCCTGTGCAATAATCCGATACGATTCTCACCTCCTCCTCTGACTTATCTGTAGTTATCACAGAACCTGTTCCTTTTACGTAGGTACCATATCTGCGATTGAAAAGGTGACAAAAGTTAAAGATAAGTTAAATATGTGTGATAATTTTCAGCTCAAATTTTAGTACAAGACGTGTATGCATACAAGATAAGTTGTAAGATAAGTTGAAACAAACCAAACATCGTCGTCTTGGAGCAGGTGCAAAATCTATAAAAGTAATTCGTTGCGTGCCAATAGTATTTTCTCTCAAACAAGTTTAAAGGCCTGTTCATATGGAGCCAGCCCGCTTACTGGGTTGGCCCGGTAGGCGAGACAGTTTTCATCTTGTGTTCATTTGGAGAAATTCCAGCCCGCTTGCCGGGAAAGAAATTTGACACGTACCAAACATGAGACACGTGCCCATTGTTTAGAGAAGCAGCGCATGAGCAATAGCGACAATTTTGTCTCGGTAGCCGGGATGGGGTATTCATATGGAAAAATTTTCATCCCGCCCACCGAGATCTCCCCACTACACCAGTGAGATATCGCTAAGTGGGCCAGCTGGCCTTCTCATATGAACGGAAATCAAATTTCGCATTGGAATTAGGGATCAGGTGAGATCGCGGCAAAGAGCTCCAGCCCAGTAAGCGGGCTGGCTTGCCTCCATATGAGCAGGCTCTAAGATACTGTAACTTGAAGAGAGGGTGACAAAAGTTAAAGAGAAAGCAGGACATCAAAACTGGCTCAGATTGCATTCTTTCAACATCGATGGATCAAAACCATCTCTGCCTTAAACTAATGACGTATAAGGAACACATTCATCATAGCCAGCAAGGCAAAAGAAATAATCCAGAGAAAGACTAGAGAAGAAAAATTACAGGATAAAGAAATACTTTGCCAGCTACAATCAAAGAATTATGAAATAACTCATAAAGGGGAAAACAAATATTGATAAAATAAAAAATTGTAGCCCAAATAAAGCGCTTACATGATCAAAAATCGGATTTTAGATCATAGAATCAAACGCCATCTAGCCTTTCAGATTCTCGGACCATGTAATCATATCCTTGGATTATCTAAGGATCATATAAGGAAAATCGCGGATCATAGGGCTTGGCTTTGAATCTAAGATAGGATGTAACGAGTAGCAAAAATTTATAAATACTGAAAAATGTAAAGAAATCATTAGACGAAATAAATGTTGAAATTCTACTGTGAGAGATCAAAAATCGAAATGAAATGCAGGATAAGACAGAGGACCTATTAAGAGTGGTCATGTGTAAATCAGATAAAGATTAGGCTAGGCTGGATTAGATATGATCGAGGAACGGATACATTAGAGATTTCTTTCACCAATGACCTCAGAGTAAAGTTATTTCATTAATAACGTCCTAAGGAGACGATATTTCTGTAACAGTAGGTCACACTCATCATTGGTCATTATAAGAACAGTTGATAATTCAATAAGCAACATTTTATGTGGAAAATAGCTAATTATCAAGTTAGAAAGGTGATCCTTTAGCAAGGTTAGCTACTGTAAAAAGATTTCCTATGTATACCTACAAAAAAGCCAAAATTTACTTCGGTAGGTAACCAGCACCATTAAGGCAAAGAAGAAGCAGTCAAAATGTCCCCTTAAGTCGAAACTCATTTATAGTAACTAGCAATACTCACGCTTTGGTAAAACAGCAGGAGTTTGTTGATGATGGCGTAACGATATCTAAAACAAATTTAAACAATAATCAGCAAAGTCGAAGGGAAAATATATTTATCGTAGGATCACATATATCTTTGAGGGTCTTGTAAACATGGGATCGTGTACATAGAAGAAATAAATCATAATCCAAAAGTCTGAAGTTGTCTAGGACGCTGACACTTTTCAGGATGATCTTCAAGCAAAAAAAGATCCTATAAATGACCAAATTTTCATCAAAAATCGAACACAGCTTAGACGGTGATCATTATTCTGCGTGCAGAATCTACTTCCCACTACGAAGGCGCCAACGAAGAAGTAAAGTCTGCACGCAAGAGGCTATATGATCATAAGTTCCACTATGTGTGGAATAGGCAAAGTATTTACGTCTTATATAGTGCAGTTATACTGAAAACGGTTTTGGCAAAAGTCACAAGTCGTACCCAAAACTGTTCCAAGTCGACCAAGAATCTCTTCTGAAAGAAACTGATGTTCGTCATCCTCATTTTGCTCCAGAAATTTCGAAAGCTCTGCAAGACTATCGTCGTTTGAATCACATGGGTCTCGTTTTGCCCTCTTCCATTCAATGTTATCAGCTTTATGATCTAATGAAGAAGTCTCCCTTGAAAAATCTGATAAGGATCGGTTTGTTCCATCACAATGGCTGTTCTTGTGTCTACATGACTCAGGCATTGATTCCATCGGCTACATGGAAAAAAATATTTTTTACTCAAACTAACACTTTGCAAATAATTCCTCACTTGAAAATAGCTTTGAAAAACGGACTAATCGTACTAAACCCATACAACGAGGAACTGAACTGACGAAGGTGCGATGAAACGCATTTTGATTATTACATGTTGTTCTTTATGGTAGTTACTAACTTAGTTCTTTCCTTTCAGAGTTTAAGATTAATTTGTTTTTCTCTTGCAGGATTCAACAGCTTTCTCTCTCGTTACAGGTTTACCTTTATTGTTCTTCTTTTACAGGAACTGATAGCTTTCCTTCAAAAGATTATATACAATGTTTTTGTTGCGTTAATGGATGTAGTAGTACGTTGAGTTCGTTATTCAAGACTATTTTCAAAGTTGTACCACAAATCATTTGGTTAACACGATAATACTCAAACGCATTGCAAAAAACTTCCAAATGAGGATTGTTCCCTACTTCTAACCAGGAAAGTTGTTCCAATCTCTAGCTGTAGAAAATTTCAAAGATCTTTTCATGCAATATTCCAACACACAGAATTCTTAAAATGCAACAAAGGCAAGACCTCACCTGTGGGCTAGTTTGAAATGTAAATTTCAGAGGTTTCAATTTTGCCAGAAGATAGTATCGTAGTCTTGAATTTGGGATACCAAACTGCAATAAGAAAATCCACAATATTATATTTTCAAGATAAGAAGCAAGAGGCGAAAAGATTTGAAAGAAAATAGAAAGAGCAATCAAGCTGGAATGGTCATTACGTAATACTGACCTGTTTTGGTGAAATCAGGAACTCCTACAAAAAATAAATCCTTGATTTAAAGACTGTTGTGCAGGATTGCAGGAGAACAGCAAAGGCAAAGACATCTGGAATGGAACTATAAAACCGCCTTTCTTATTCCATCAAATCACTTTACAGAAATTAGTTTCTTTTCTCTACTGGTGTCAAATTCAAACACAAAGTTCATTGGAGAATGTCCACAACTTTTGTCACAAAAACCCTTTATCCAAAAGTTGTGTAATGCAGTGGTACTAAGGTACAGCAGCAAGGGCAAAGTTTACAAGGTGTCCCAAAAAATTGCTCAATGCTTGATTAAAAGTTAAAAATAACTATGAAATGAACCTGCTTCTAGCCCTGTTCTTGCAATTTCAAGTAAATTTTTGACACCGAACCATGCAAACCCAATGAGGATTCATGGACTGACAAGCTTTTGAGCTTCAAGTTTGTGCAAAAAGCAGCCATCCCTAACTGATATATCTTGCAATCAGACATCCCAAAATCAAAGTAGAAGTAGATTACCAAATTGTCATACCTCTCCTTGATGTCAGGGCAAGCCAAAAGGACCTTAAGAGTAATTTAATCCTTATAACCCTTGCCAAACCTAACTTGAGGAAGTATATATCAAAAAAGTTGAATGGAAACCAAACTGATGAGACACAGGATCATTTCAAATCGTGCTCAACAAGAGTTCTCTGAATATTGATATCCTTGGTTTAGTGTAAGAGAAAATCAGTTTATCGAAAACGCTTTTAAACTTTTGTTTGATTTGCTTTGATGAAATGACAGATTCTACTTCACTAACAAATGCTGTTTAGGCTGTGGCCATGCCATGGGGGGACTGGAGGGCTTGTCCTTCCCCCCAGATGCCAAAGGTCAGCAAAATTGCCATGAAAGTAAAATGACATACAAAAAGCCAGATGAGGAGAAGAATTATGATGAGCTGCACGACATGTGCAAATTCTATAACAGATGTTGCAAATTTTTTTGTCTTTATCAAACTTGTGTTCATTGTTTTTACCGCAGAAAAGATGTTCTTTTGACTGCTTCACAGGTTGTTCATTTTTACCTGGTATGAATATCCAACTTTTTCAAGAGTGTCAACAAGTTGTTCTCTGCAAAAAATTATCCAATGTAAGATTTGAAAAAATATATTTGACCAAGCATAAAGTGTAATTTGAAATTTACTTCAAATCTGGTAAAAGACTAAGATTGTTTTGATGAGTTCTAGACCATTGTCAATAATCTTAATGTACTTACCTTGTTATTGAAACTTCAAATCCCTTGACATTTTCGAGCAGAATATATCTTGGTGGATCAGACATGCTGGGAAAAATGGAGAAACAAATCTTCAGCAGACAATCAATGGAGGAACAGTAAAAAAATAATGCGTTTAAGTAAATATGTCATGAACCTGATTGGTTCACATGATACAGTTCTCTCTATTGTTTATTACAAAGCAAGGGACCAAGGCTGAATTTTCATTGCAATGAAAATTTGTGAAGCAGAAATGAAAGGTCACAAAACAATGGAATTCCACTCAACACTTCTTTGTTGTATTAACCAATTGCTAATGTGACATACTGTATGTCCTGTAAAAGAAAATTGTTGCTTTTAAAGGGAATATTTCAATCTTTGCTACTCAGTGATGTAAGAAATAGAGGGCACTGGGGACACATGCCACACTGAAAGATTTTGCAATAAAGAAGAGTGTCCTTTTTACTTCTTGAAAAAAGTGCCCTCGAAGTGTTGCTGCAAATATAGCCCTTTGATTTTACTATTCCATTGGAAACAGTGTTTATAAAACACAACTGAAGTGAAAAAATGATTCATAATGAAAACATGAATGAAAATGGAAAGATCTTCCAGTAAAGAAACTTACAGCTGTACAGTAATGCTGGTTTTCCATCTCCAGTTTTTGTTTAGCAGGTAGTTTAAAAGCTTTCCTTCAAATCAATGATGTTCATTTTACTGTAATGGTTAATTGTATCTTTGCAATGTAGCAAGTCAAGATTCTGAAATAAAAAACTCTAATGTTTGCAAAGCTCACCTTTCTAGGATCCTGAGGATGTTCAAAAAGCTTCTTGTTCTTGGATCATCTGATGCTTTTTTATTTCCTACTCTGGCAAGATGAAAAAATTGTTGCAATAAAATCAACAGCAGCATGATTATGATTTACGGACAGGGAAGTGGACACCATAAATTTCTAAGTATCTGTTGCTCAAGTGCTAGTTTTTTAAAGCAAGCTTCATGTAAATTGGAAATAACATGCTAGACATTGCTGAAACATTCTTGGCTTGTTTCAAGCTAAAAATGCACTAAGTACTTGTATTCAAGATATCTACAGGCATATTTCAACAATTTTATACACAATACTGACCTGGTGAATGGCTGGCAAGGAGGAGACATCAATATAAGATCAGCATTTAATTCTTCCATTTCTTTCACAGTCAGACCCTGAAAAAACAAGAAAGAAAAATTTGCCATAAAATTTTGAATTATTTTCCAGGATTGCATCAAACAGGGATAAAAGTTCCGCAGACAATGCAAAAGTGCTGTTTTCCTTGCATCTTGGGATCATTTGACAGTTTTGAACGCAGATTCAAAATCTATTTCTATGTAGGCCCCCATATGAATACAAGCCACAACACTTAATACATTTGAATTTGAATGCTGAATGATACAGTATGTTTCATACATCCTTAAATATCTCTCCTTTTTCATTCCACAAATATTTTCAAAATCACAATCATCATTTTGTGACTGCTTTCAGTGGAAGATCAGTTGTTATTAGCCCCCAAAGGTCATAGTCTTCAGCTCCTCCTACATACTGTTCAACATCAGCCTTGCCCATTTCAATACGTTTAATTTCCATGTTTTACAAGTCTTTTGTGCCTACTGGTCTTTTTTTATTACAATAAAAAATTACAAAGACATTTTACTAAATACTCCACTTGCAAAATTACTTAACTCTACTACTAGAACGATACCGCAAGGAGCAAGATCGTTTTGTCTAACCTGCAGCCATAACATAAAAGGTAAACACTACTGATGTCAAAATGAGACAAAGAAAAAAACAAGCAATTGCTAAGTGGGCTACTCACCTTTGCAGCAGTAGATGCTGCATTTTGTTTAATCTTACTTCAAACAACCAAAATACTGTACCTTTCTCATTCTCATGCTTCTTTCTAATGATGATGAACATCCTTTTTGACATATAAACTTGTCATTTGTGGTGTGACTTGTGCATATGATCTCCAGCATTTTTTAGCCACATCCGCATTTTGTTTCATGCATTAACATTTTGGGTTAGAAAACATGCGTGATTTGGCCTACACTTAGTAGCAAGTGAAAAAAGTAGAGGTGTGAGCTGTGAGTTGACATTTAAAAAGCTGCAAGAGATGCAAAAAATTACAACAGATCTTTGCGAGAACCTTTTAGTTTAGCTGCAAGCATAGACACTGCAAGTAGCAACTTTGTCTCGTATAGCTGCAAGTAAATGCAATATGAAAAAAGAATGCAACATGAAAAAAGAAGGGATGAAATAACTACTTCAATGTTCCTCTGAAAAAGGTTGTCTTGAGGAAAATTGAGAGCATAAACACCATTTGCAACATCATTTAGTTCCATTGATGCCAGTATTTTGTATGGTAGGCCAGTTGCTGAAAGAAATATAATGAAATTGAGTCACGTTTTATATGAATAAACGCAAGGAGAGCCACACAAAATTCTTTGCCCATAGCATCAAACCTTCAGGCCGATTGACTACAACGATGAATGAATGGCCCATTCATTGGTGAATCGGCCTAAAGATTTGATATTATGGGGGGGGGCACGACTTTGATTGTACATCGTCGAGTTCGGTGGCTTAAGAGCAGTCATAGGAGCAAAATCTGAATTAGTTATTGCTAAATAAGTAAATCAAGACAAAGTATAAGTATAATATACCATTGATAGCAAAATGCATCCCACCAATGCCGCTATAAAACTCCACAACTCCAAATCTTCCATCCGCCATTGCTTCATTCAAAGACTGACTTCCTCGCTGCTAAGTACTTCATTTATATATGCATGGAGGAGAAGTCCCCTTTGAGAAACTCACATTCAACATGTGAGAAGCATGTCCCTCCAGCGTGCGCTCTGTGTGCGCTTCGTGTTTCAGTGATTTTTCTTTCATGTAGAACATATGCCGACGTTTATAGCGAAAATAAAATTTCACTTAAACTGTACCAGGTGCCGTTAAAACTTTCCATCTGCGACAACATTTTTTCTTTCTGCATTCCACTGAAAACTTAGAGCACACGCTACATTTCATTTTTGTAACATTATTTACAGTTGGTATTTACATAGTTACTAAAAACTAATTTAAACCAACTATTACACTACACAAAATTATTTGCAAATTAAACATCTACATCCTTTGCCATCCCATTCTTTGATCCCCCTTTTAAAACTTCTCAAGGTATCAGCTGTCTCATCCTCTCAACGAACGAGAATGCACAACACTACTGGGAAGATACGTCGAGGAGCAAGAAGGCTATGTTGATCCCCAAGGCCCTTACTTATAAAGAGAAAAACTACTAAAAGGCATATCCGGAGAACGATTTTGTTCTCAAGCAAATAACGATATTGAACTGTAACAACTTTGCGTTGGGTCAAAATTGTACCGATATAGAGCAAAGATGGTCTGATAGTCCTCAAGTAAAAACTTATTTACAACATGTGACACACATGCGGACACATGTCCCTTCCATTTATGTAATTCATATGGGAAATTGCCACATATTCCTTTTTCCATCTATTCATTTTATGGAACGCTATTTATCTCAGGGATACTGACTGGCCAACCTTCGGCAAAGTGATATCTCTTAAACAGAATCGGCAAAGTGATATATACATATCTCCAACGTTGTGGAAAATACAAACAAACTTCTTTTATGCGTGTTGCACAATGCTACACTGATAAACAAATGAATGAAATATTAGTAATTGCGCTACGAACAGAGCTTTGAGGTAGCTGTAGTGGAAAACAGTCGATAAAACCGCTCAATACAGGCACTTCGGTGAAAAAAATTTCGCCGACGTTATTCCGAAGATATCAAAAAGCGCACGTTTCGATTTATAGAACTCCCATTAAAAATCATGTTGAAACATTTGTTGGTGATACGTATAGTCTCAAAAAGATCCAAGTATTCAAAGAAATAAACGAATTAAACATATTAACGAACTTCGTGAAAATTTACGAAAACGATACAAAACACAAAACCTAAGATTAGTAGAAAAATATCTTTATAGTATCTCTTTGTTACTCTTTACACAACTACAATTCTTTTTGAAAAATTCTAAAGCTTTTTACAGCGAGATACCGAGAACAATACTGGTACCCGGACTTCCAATGTGACAACAATTCTATGTGACTGCTCAATAATGCTACAACTGTAGTTGGTTTTCGAAGCTATCTATCACTTCTAAACTAGAGGTAGCTATTGCTCATGCCCACGCTTCATCGCTTCAGTGCAAGCCTTCATCACACAAGGAAAAAATTGGAACCGCTGCTAAAAACTTTGTTTTGAACTGTTCACGAGATCACAGACACCGAAAAAATAATCTCGCACTGTTGGAGACCAAGCTCCTCGTTTGACAATTTGGGATTATTTGCAGCGAGAGCACTTGGCTTACACAGCTGGGCGGACTGCCTGCGAGGGCTTTCACGTGGAAGCCTGCATGGTAAACAAATTCCCAAGCAAAATGTCAAAGCCATTTGCACATCAATAATTTCCAAACAACGAAATTTTGAAGTCTGTCTGGCAATTCAAGAGAACAGACGTTTTGTGAAGACCCAGGCAAATGTTTCTTTGTTGACCAACCAGTACAACATCAATTGTCATGAAATCGATTGTCATTGAGCTCTGGATATCATGAAAACATAAGAACAAAGCACGAATTGTTTTACCTCATAATACTGACTGGTAGAAAATTTTGCTGACGCAGCTTCATAGTGATCTTTCAAACAGCCTTACTTTCCCGCGGCGGCTATCGCGATTCCACGTGGGCAATAATTCACTAAGTCTCTTTGGCGTGTGAATTTTACAGCTTGGTTCACAGTAGGTCGTTTAGGTAGTTAGGATCGTGCAGAAAGACGGACAGGACCGACTCAAATGACCAGGTCCTTTGTCTTTTGGATCTTTCTGCACAACTCAAACGACTCAAAAGACCTGGTATGAACCAGGTATTATCAGTGACTCGTTTGACAAGTAACAGCAAGAAAAGATCTTCCTGTTGCGTGTAGTGATAAGCCAGAAGATAAACTAAAATATGAACTGAATCAAACACGTTTCGAGCATAGCCCGTTATCAGCGAGAAAAGATTTGAAGTTGCAAACATTCTTGAAAAGGCACAGTTGCTAGTGGCAGTGCCTCAGTTTCGCTATCCAATGAATTCTGAAGCCCTCAGTGCTAAGGCATGCGGAAGAAGAATACTTTTAACATATAGGCCGGTGATAAGAATCGGTCTACGATGGAGTTCTGAGGCCCTAAATGACATCAAAATGTGCTATTTGTGCAAGGATATTCTGTAATCATGTAATTCTGCAGACTTCGTTGACATTCCTTGATCACTTCACATTCATTGCAGATGTAGAGACAATGAAACGTCTTTCAGATATTAAATCTGCAAACATATAACATAGTTCAATGACTCTCCATCGCATCGTAACCCAAGGAGATTCGGCCGCTCGTCTGTAAGATTCTTCCGGCTTTGGAGATATGGACTCTTGAATATACCAGTTTTGGACTGTTTGTCACTTGTCAACAATGACTCAGGCTGTCACTCGCTTGCAGCCCACCAGCGGTAGCAGAATCGTTATCATTTGACCTCTTTCCTAGATGTTTTTTTATATTATTTACCCATGGTAGCCCCTCAGTTAGAATAACTGATCTACAGGGGGCCACGCAAAAAACTTAACAATATTAATAATTTACAATAAAACCAGTGAATTACGAACTAAATTAATATAACAATTTGTCAAAAATCAACAACAAAAAATGAAAAGATTTTAGTGCTCATTTTTGCACCTCTCTCTCTTGAAGGCTCTCAGGGTTGAAGATGTTTTGGCCTCAGTACCAATACTGTTCCAAAGCTTAGTGCCTCGGTACGAGAAGCATTTCTGCCCCCCCCCCTGATGATTTCAGCAATGGCAACCGGAGGTTGACTTCGGCATTCCTAAGAGAACGAGCAGTGGCATTGTTGACTCTCGTGAACATGTCATTCATGTAGGAAGGCCCGTCTCCTTTAAGGAATCTGAAAACCATTTTCTGTGATTCAAAATCAATAAGTTCCCTAACAGCTGTTGCCAATGATTCACCAATTCTATGCTCAGCGTTTTAAGCCTTATACCGTGTGAGTCAGAAAAAGTTCCCACTTTAGAAAGTTCATAGCACCAAGACTACTTCACGGATTTGAATCATTCCAATTCTAGTTGAAAGCCAAAGGTTGAAATATTTTATATGCTTTTTCTCGCTGTCTCAAGAGCGCTAGAAATATAGGTAAATTCAAGTTTATAAAAATTTCATAGTAGCAGAGTGACTGAAAATTGGCCTAAAACATTGATGAAATCGTCAGGACCCCCTTCACACTGAACAACATGCAATGAGTGTCTCACTTCTCGCAAGACCCATAGCACATAGATTTTCATACAAATACCAATGATTTTCAATCCGATGGCAATAAAGATGCAGCGGATATCTCTTACACATGAGAAATTGCAAGTCTTTGTTGCTCCGTGAAAAGAGACTTTTTTTGACTTGATCAATATTTTAGAGCCTTTTTCAGTCATTTAGCTACCATAATTTTTTTAAAATTTGAATTCACCTATACTTCTAGTGCTGGAAAGACAGCGAGAAAAACTAAAAAATACTTCAACATTTCGGCTTTTAAATACAATGCGAATAATTTAAATTAGTGAAGTCTTGATGCTATGAATTTCCAAAAGTGGCATCATTTTCCTCTCTCATCAGGTAAATCATAGCATTCTACTACAGTTCTGATTTAAGCTGGCCTGATCCAGACCCAGCCACACTATCACTGTTTTCCGTAGTTTTATCATAATTTACTTTATTGACAGTCTCGCTTCCTGCAACGTTTCTTCCTGCACTAAATTTTCTGAGTATTTCTAAATAATTGTCTCTGTTGTCCTCTACTTTGTCTCCTTGAAGGGTAAACCAAAGGGGTAAAGCACATCTTTTGCCCGATTTAACCCCAAGAACTCCATGTAGGTTTTTACCTCCAAGATTCGAGAATGCAACCATTCGACCACATTTCGGCTTCACTTTTGCCTGTTTAAAAAGAGAAGAATATTATTTAAAGTGGGGGTAAATCACTTCTAGCGGGCCATTTGCACTTTCCGTGGAAATCCGTCTGTTTTATAGCAACAAATTCATTTTTGGTTCAATTGATTTCATGAAGAAAGCCTTGTTCTCCGTTGTATCGTGTGAGCCAAACAATGTGAACAGAGAAAATCTGGTACACAAAATAAAGTAATCGGTCTGAAATTAGTTATTCAAACGTCACTTTATATATCCTATTCACCACACCTGCAAGTTAAACCAGCTTAGATTAACCTACGTTATCGAGTGCTGCATTCTAATTGGTCAGTTCAACAAATCGAATACATTTGATTGGCTGAAATTAACTTGGTTTACAATCGCGGACATAACTCGTTGGGACATAATTCGTTCTAAATGATCAGATTACCTGTGCTGTTTTATCATGGTTTGCAAAGATGAATTCTCCTCCTTCAAAATCATCATTTAAATACAATACACCGCTAAAATTGAAAGAAAATAAGAGGAATAAAGACTCGAATGCCATTATTAGTCATCATAACTTTGACATTGGGGTCTTGGGGAGTCATTTGGGGCACCTTGACAACCCTCCTTAAATAAAATCAAATCAAATGAAACGTTTCAAAACTTGTAGTGAAGCATTTACGAGCCAATTATTCAAAGAATTATTCAAAAAATAAAAAAGAGAATCCCATCCATACATATTTCATAAATTCCTTAGATAACATTGATCCCAGCTTCATAAAAGAAGATGCCGTGGGAAAATTTTCATTATGATACATTTATTGCGCAATCAAACTGACAGCTAATACTACTGTTGTTCGATCTCATTCGCAATAGGCCACATACCCTTTCCATCATTTATTGACAAATCCGCTATGGATAAGATGCAACAAAAGAACCAGAAAGAAACGAACTTCATTTGAATTTGCAAAATTACTGCAAGTAAACAAATGAATAAGGTAGAAATCTGCATAAAAGAACATGTTGTTATGATAACCTAGAGCCTGAAATTCAATCTTTTAAACTCTTGAAAAAAGAACCTCCAAGAGGCTAAAACTGGGCAGGATTCTTATATAATGGGTTTCATGCCTTCAGAATGACGAAGAAATTTCAATAATTCTATACACTCTGATCAGAATTATTCGGTTGTACACAAGACAAGCAGATTTTTAAACAAGAATTCTAACCTAAATGTGTTCTCAAGAGTTCTTCAGAATTTTCAAAAACTCATAAGAATTCTTGTGCTGAAAAACAATATTCTAATGTGTACAAGGCATGTACTGTACATGAGAACCTTTTAAAAACCTTGCAGGCTGGAATTTAGAATAACGGTAATGCAATTAAGAGCCTATTCAAGCTGCCCAAGAGAAACCTGGGTTCTTGTTATGCAGTCTGTGATATATAGGACATAAATACCTATAATCTCGCCAAGTGTATGCTGGGGGTACTTCAGGACATGTGCCAGGACCATTACCATTAAGAACACAATTATCAGAATGAACTGGATGACTAATGTGTTCACCTTTCATGGCTAAAGAAAAACAAAACTAATATATATCACAAATTCTTTAAGATCCAATTCATACTTTGGATTCAATGAGTGGCAGGAGATGCTGGTCAGTTGACTTCGCACATCTTGCACGTAGTGTTGGAGGGGGTGGGGGGAGGGGGTGGGAACTCCTTATCAAGCCATTCGGGATTTAGCAAATCAAGCAAATCCATGGAAGGTTACATATTGGTAGCCTGCGTGCAGACTCTACGGTCAGTGCAGAGGAGCGAAAAGGAGCAGAAACCTCCCTGTAGAGTCTGCGCAACGGCGACCAATTCTGTGTTTTGAGTTGTCAGATTTTGTGGAACTGTCTGTGATTGGCTGCACGATTTAACTTTTGTTTTCTCGTGTTCAGCGTGTTCTGCTTGCAGCAAAATTGTAGAATCATGTTTGTTACACGCAAAACACGCTGAACACAAGTAAGAACAATAGTTAAATCGTGAAGCCAATCCCAGACGGTTCCACAAAATCTGAGAACTCAAAACACAGAACTGGTCACCGTTGCACATACTCCACTGGGAGCTTCTTCTACTTTTCGCCCCTCCGCACTGACTGTAGGGTCTTAATTTATCTGTAGGGTCTGACTTAATTTATAATTGTAGTTGGCCTAAATTAGCATCTTGTGCTATTTGAATATTGTTAGCCAACGTTAAATAGATTGAAGAAAAAAAAGAAAAAAAACGCAGGACACTTGTTGGCGTCTCTTTTTCTGTTCCCTTGGAAACATGAGTACTGCTACAGCGGACACTCTCAGTCTCATGTGGGTAAAGGCAAAAAAGGTAGGCAGTATTATTGTAACTCAATGGTTTGGAATGTAAGTGTTTCGGGGGCGAAGGGGTATTTAAACCTAATCGCTATGATTAGAAAAGCGTATTATCAAGAACTGGCCTAAGTCTTACAAGGACTTTTGGCTGACATTGTATGTTTATTCCCTTTAAAACAACTTTCACAAGTGGGGAAATTTGTAGATTTAGACTCACCCTGATCGTATGCAGTCCTACAAACCAGATGAGTGTATGCAATATGTAATGGGGTTTTCATTTCGAAATAGTCTTCAACGAAATGCCTCATTTTCTCGCTTACATTTGCATAAAGTTCTGCCTCCTGTACCGAGATGCTTCCACGAACAGCAGCCTAAAATGGAGATTTATGATCAATCTTCATGTTCCCATCTTTGCAAGAGAAGTAATCAGCTTGTTTGTTTACCCTCGGCAGGCTTGTTTACGCCCAATTCAAATGTTAAATCGCACGAAGCATCTTTTTTTATCTTTCAGCTTGTTTCGTGCCATGAAATGTATTAGGTGCCATGAAAACTTATGTGATGAATGTAAAAAGTAGATTGATACACAAAAATTCCATAGAATATGGTCACATGACTTAAAATGGGTACAATAAACCTTGGCCTATTAGGTTTATCCAATCGCGTACGAACTTACGCATTACAAACATTGAACTTCGTGTCAAGACAGTGTGTACAGAGGACAGCGGGCAGAGGGACTAGAGGACAAAGGACAGGGATATCTATGAGCACAGAGGCCAGAGAAGAAAAAGATGGGGGCGAGAGGCATCCGCGGGTGGGGGGTACTTCACTATCTGATCATAAGGGAACGTGCGCCAGCTTTATCTGATTCTTGGCACGAAAATTCTGGGAGTGAGATGTACTTTTCAAAGAAAAACTGGGATTGGTGTCTAATTTTTGCTAGGACTTCCGGAAATGAACAGACTTGGGATAATTAACAAGTTTCCTATTATTTTGTATTACAAAGACTGGTCAGAAACCACACCCAAATTCTACGATTGGGCCTCTAAATCCCGCCAGAATTCTAGGATTGGGTCATAACATAAATTCTTGGAGCGCACACCCCCACATGATCCCACAATGAAGTGCCCCCCCACCTGGGGAATAGAGTGCTTACCATGACAGAATCCCTAATGTTGACACCTTCAAAAGATTCCATCTCTGTAAATGGATGCTTCGGATCTGCGTGATTATGTTTGTAACCATCACCAAATTTTGCAAGCTTCTGTAAAGGGGGACAGAACTAGAATGACATAAAAAATGGCACAGAAGTTGCTACAACCAAACCATCAGCATGATTACGTTTAAATCTCTCTTATTTTGTTGAGTTTGTTCATTGAAGAAATATTTGAAATGACTTAAAAATTAAAATAATTACACACATATGAACGATAGAAGAAGTGTGACTCATTTGTTGAATTTTTACCTAAAGATAGAGGAACTTAACAACGATAATTCTATCTTCAGTACGCAAAACGGTGCCACTACGTTGACGGAATATAAAAGCCTTAACAATCCCCTATTGCAATGGCTGCGGTCACACCAGAATCTAATTCCATTTTTAATCTGCAATAATTCAAGAGCCCAAGCATATAGAATTTTAAAAGATAATTCAAAAATATACTATGACTTTGTAAACGTTTCGACTTTCATCTTCTTCAGTAACTTAGCCATTGTACCATTATTAATCTGAATTGTTTCACTTTCTTGAAATCTATCTTTTGTGTCACAAAGTACGGCATCATAACGATACAACAACACCCGGTCACACTGTGCCCATCCCGTCTTTGCAAAGCTGCAAGTGCTGTGGCTAATTATTTGGCGCCAAAGTAATCGTCACGTGATTACCTACGTAAATCATGATTGGTTAATGTTGTTTAAACAACGCTGTAATTTAGGTTGGCACCTTGTTTATCCCGTTGCCTTGGCTACTATAGTTTTTTAAAGACTCTTGCCCAAGGAACGAAATGTTGTAACAGCGTTTTATGTGAACAGGAAGAGCAGTCACATAAAACAGCGTTGAAAGCCCTTTGGTTCGAATAGAAATAACGGGACAAAGAACCTAGTGCGACAGCACCCATCATTTCTAATTTCCAATGACTCAACTTGACAGATCTATCTAGAAGCTTTAGCTGTATACGATTCTTTGCCTTTTAGCTACTACCTCGTTTAGCTTCATACGGAAAACTTTAAAAGCAACCAAGTTGTTCATCAAAGTCTTATTCATTTAAAAACTGTTAAATCCCCATCACGTCATCCTGAAGAGGGACATTACAATAAAATTTTTCGTCATTGCACCAGTTACATAATTTATCATCTGGCTACGTTTCCCAAAGCATATTCAGTTCCAAAATCTGGTCAAAGATTCTGCTAATGGCATATTCAGTTCCAAAATCTGGTCAAAGATTCTGCTAATGGCTGATTCGTTAATGAATTCATTCATTTTTAATCTAACATAGAAATTTTAAAATAATGAAATTACCTAGAACAGCACTTAAGAACTACTTTACTACACTACAAGAACGATGCCATGAGGAGCAGAATACCATGACTACCCCATGGCCATAACATAGAGACAGGTAACTAATGTTTGGCTATGTCTAAATATACAATCAAATATTAACACAAACAACTTCGACCGATAAAATACTTAAAGTCGGGCTCACATTGGATGTCGGGCAATTGTTGTGTTTTGGATGTATCCGTTGGATGGGCGCTAAATTTTACTGAAATTTGAAATTAAAGCGTGAGTTAGACTGTCATCTTGACTAACATAATACTGAATTTCCCGATATTCACCCATTGCATCTGTGCTGCAGTTACCAAGCATCGTAGTACGGTTTAAGATCTGTTTGACAGTCCCAATAAAGTGAAGAATTTGCCAGGAAGAACATGGCTTTAAAAATCTTAAATTAAGACTTATTGTATTTATATTTAATCCAAGTTTGAGACATATTTATGCTGAAAAGTAAGTTTCATTCTATGCTTTTAAATAAAATTTTTTGATAAATTTATTACTTTATTTACCAGCCAGTTACTCCATATTGATGGATCTATGTAAGTTGTCTCGTTATCCACTCTAAGTACATCTTCTGAACAATCTGCAGCAACTCCTGTTTTCTCTAAACGTAGCTTCTGTATTTGAAAAATGTTACATTAAGTTAACATTCAAGGTTAAAATATTCACATGCTTTCTTAATGAATATACCGAGTTGTAAAATTCAACATGATTCATTACACGGTTGGCTCTTAGTAGGAAATGATATTTATTTACTTTATACGAGTCCTCGATCCAAATGAAGGACAAATCACTGCTCAACTTTTATGAGAGCGAAAGGATCTCGCGAAAGCCGAAAATGGACGGAATTTCCTGTTTGAAACTACTAAATAACAAGTCTGCAGAACTCCTGAATGGTAGGATGAAATATTGGTCACTGAATAAATTTCATGTAGTACGAAATAAATGGTTATATAAATTCTTAGTATCAAAAATATGATGAGAAAATGTACAAAAACATCTGCCCCTTTCTTAGCGTTTGCTTCCTTCATATATATAGCATAACATATGAGTTTAAGTAACCTGTTGTAGTATCAAACTGCTTAACAAATCTGTAGGCATCTACTATGTTTTTCATCACGCTCGGTGTTTTTCGTCACTATTTTTTTCGGTGTTCCTGCCTAAAAATAATCGAAAGGTGCCCTTCTTCACTTCAAATAAAGGCCCGTCACATATCCGTTCACTCTAAATAAACGTTCTGAAAATTTCTTGCTGCGATTTTTGTCCATGCAAAGTTCTTCCTGTGAAGAATGAAACTTCCAAATAAAAAGTGGCTCTCAGGAAGGCTTGGCTGACTACGTAAAACGCAGATGAATATGTTTCTTTGGTAAGATCTGATTTCAGGCTATCCTAGGAACGTCACAGACCATGGTAGGTCTTTCACAGCTTTATAAAATGATTCAAAGCGATGAAAGAGAGATTTACAAAGACCCTCTACGCTTACCTCAACGAGTTTTGATAGCATTGTGCATTCTTCCTGGGATGCAATGTTATCTACAACGAATCTCTCTGTACCATTCAGTTGTTTGCCTTCTTGAAAAAGTCTTGCTCCCTACAGGAAAAGAGAAGAGACACAATCAGAGGTTGTGTTGGCGCCAATGTTGGAATAGATGATTACGCTAAAGATGGCGGCGAGGAATTTTTACCAAGATGCATTGCATTCTTTGATCAAATTCCTATCGAATTGTTAAAGATTCATAATTTAAGCGCAATCCATCCTGGTAAAAAGGTCCTTGCCACCATGTTTAGCGTAATCATCTATTGGCAATGCTGTTTGCTTTAAAAGAGGTAAAAAGCATCACCCTTATACCATGTTGCAAAGTGTCAGCGTTAAGGCAAAAATGCCTGTACAATGGAATTCTTACCTTAAAAATTGGATTCTTCTGCCATTTTTTTACCTTCTTGACAACATTTCTGAGCTTCTTCTTAGTGGGTTTTGCTTCCCCTGAATCATCAGCCTTCTGATCATCTTTTTTCTGCTCTTTTTCTTTATTTTCAGCTTCATTATTTTGCTCCCTTAGTTTCTCATAATCGTCTTCAATCAAATTTTCATCCTTCTGCTCCTGCCAAAAGGAGAGTGTCAATTATGATACTAGGTGAGGAAAAGGACAAACAATCCTCTTTTGGAAGGCCAGTCAAGGCAATGATATGGTCATATATATATCATTTAATGATGGGGATGTTGAAAGGAGATTTTAAGCTGACTTAGATCAGCTACTTCGTTCTGAAATTTTGAGGGATTTCTCAACAAACAAAGGTCCTTTTAGAAACCTTGAAACAGGCTTGAAGTCACAACCAAATTTTCCTGATATTGCTGCCTTGAAGAAGTGATTTTAACATATTTTAGCATGTGCTACCTTGTTTGGTTGATGAAAACAACCACAATAATGTTGTTACACTAGCAGGGAGGCCACTTTCAAAATCGATATTAGCAAAATATTCAGATTTACACCAAGTAAAGGAGAAAGGGGGGGCTTACTTTGGACAACCCTTAGCTTTTCATGGTTGAGTTCTTATAAAAAGATTTGGCAAGTTCATACCAGTTCACCTAAATCTTGGATCCCTTCATCAAACATCTCATCTGGATTTGCATAATGCTTTGAAACTGCTAACAATTTCTCATCCAGTTTCCTTTGGCGTAGATATCCTTCAGCTCTCTAAAAATAAAAAGATTTTAATTGAGCTGTAACAAACATCAACCAGCTTGCTCTAACAAATTTGGAACCAACGTTATTGCCAGTCCTGGGTCTGTTGATGGGCCTAGTGTTTTGATGGAAGGAGTCAGAGGAGAACACGAACATCACAATCAACAGAAAACGATAAGGAAGAAGACAAAGGTTGGTTTGCAATTTTACTTTTACAATTACTACAACCATACGCTGCTACCTGTGGTTGACTATTTCCTAAAATGTTCATTGATATTTTCTGTCAACACTTGCATCAATTATGGAATCAACTGTCAGTCATGAAGTATGTGTGAAGGCAAAGCTAACAAAGACTGTTGACAGATCTCTGACTAGTAGAAAGTAGATAGCAAATACAAAGGGCAAACAAAGACTTGATTTCAAAAAGTGATCCTGTCCAGGTTGCTAGGTGCATGAATACAGATAACTTGGATAGCAAGTGCAAACAAAAGGATTGATCTAAAAATAATATTGACAAATTTTACAGTGCCTTATAGAGCTTCTATCACAGTTGAAGCACATAAAAAATCAATCACATTTCTACAAATATGCATACTAAAAGTGGGGGCATACAGAGTGGGGGCATACATAGTGGGGGCATACAGAGTGGGGGCATACAGAGTGGGTGCATACAGAGTTGGGGCACACAGCATCACTCTTTAAAAACTGTGTAAGCCTTTGTCAAAAATCCTTTTGTTTTCAAGAAAATCCACAAGAAACCTCTAAGAATCCTATTGTTCTAAAATGTCTTGTATGCCTTTGGGGCCATTTATTATGCTCTGGTTCATGGATGTTACTCAAAATTCCTATTTTGTCGGGTTTTTGCCGTCGTACAGTCCATTAGTTAGCCCAGATTGAAAAACCAGCTTTCAAATGCTTAAAACAAGGTGCAGGGAGTCAGTGAAAACTAAAATGCTGGAAATAATTGAAGACAACTGACCAAAATTGAAGATTTATGTTCAGAAGTGCAACCTCGGTTTTGGCTTTGGATTTCAGGTTTTTACTAATTTTGGTCCCAGTTTGCAGGTTCTGGTACCCCCCCCCCCCCAAAGCCCCCTTCCAACAGTAATAATGTCAACAGAATTAGGGAATTAAGACATCTTGATCCTTTTATCATCATACGGAATTTCTTTTTGGCTCAGTTTCAATTATAACTTTTCTCTGATGATTGAAAAGAAGTGTTCATTAGCGGGCTATTTATACGGACTCCATGCCTTCAATTGCAAAAATGACTCACTTTCCTTGCTGAAATCGTTTCTCCTTTCACACTAGCTTGTGTCATGTAGAATTCCATGTTTGCATTCATAATGGGGTCATCAGGCTGAAACAACAGGTATGTTTTTGCATTGAACGCTGCTTCTTTAACTCGTCCACCTGAAAAAGGGGGAGGGAAATATCAATGAATAGGATATCACCACCTTAAAGAGGGTTTGGTTTGATGGACAAGATTTGTATATATGGTTCCAAAGTTGAGCAGTGTTTCAATAACCATTTAGGCATAGGAGACAGGGGGCTAGAGGGGCTGCAGCCCCGAAAAGACTGAAAAATTTGAAACAATCGGCCATTTTCAGGCAGAGAATCAGCCTTAAGTCAGGCACAATAAGTTCATAAACAATACATTTTTATCATAAACCTCCCAAAATTTGATTTCCCCCTACAAAAGATACAACAACTGAATGCAAGTTATATCACAACATGCATGTTCAATTTACTGTAAATGCAAACAACGCATTTCACCAATATCCAGTTTTCCCAAGGAGTGCTTACTTGAGAACAAATACAATGCTGACTCACAAAAGGCTTGACAGCAATAATTTGTGTTTGTGCGTTAACTTACTTTCAAAGTAACAAAACTGCAGATAATGATAATGGTCTTCAATATATTTGTCCCTTCTTCCACCATTGACCATAGTTAATTTGTTTTCACATCCCAGCCTGCATTGAACAACTGCCATATAATGTTGAAACAAGGCAACTGAGAATGAGGCTTGTTGCTTGTCATGTTGAATTTGACAAAATGCTTGGCATTTCTGGTGAGCACGATAGTATTCATCCAATGCCTCTTCAAAAGAATGTGTGCAGTCTGAATACTTCTCTTCTTCATATTCTTTAACTCCTTCAAGGAATAAATGCATGTGGTGTTGGTATTCCATGGACTTTGCATTGACTGCACTTGGTAAATCCTTTGCGGTGTATGTTGCAAAGTTTTTCATCATGATTTTATCATTTGGGTGTACTTCTAAGTATGTCAAGGCAGCATCAGCAGCGTTCTGGTATTGCTGGATCTAAAATCAAGCACAGAGTCAAATAACCATCTGATTGATACATGGGTGTTGGGACACAACTTGGGTGTTGATCATGTCCACAATACCTGGCCTTTCCCAAATGAATACCTTCCTAGTTTTCAATTACTGACATGGAATACATGGAAATGGATGTAGCATTTAGAAAGGTTATCTCCATTAGGGGCTTTTAGCCACACCCATTTTCCACACCCATTTTTCACAGCCATCATATGTTCATGTTAGGAAGATGGGTCTTGCTACTAGAGAGTGACAGTATCTTGTAAAAGCACTTACTTTCAGAACAAAAATTATGCACTTTATTTCAGCAAAACTGGTCTTTATGGGTCTTTAAGTTAAGGGCACGCCCAGGGTAGTAACAGTTTCCTTCCATACCTAAGAAAAGACCTATAAAGGCAGGTTGGGAAGAGAAACACCCCACAGTCTTAGAACTTTCCTTGCTAGGGGAAATAGGTTGGACACCTGCCTTTATTGTGATAGCCATGGCATGATTGTTTTATAAACATTTCTCAACAAACCACCACGTAAAATCAAAGAAATATCTCTTTTCCTGTCATTAATGGATTAATTGGATATCATCTTGTCAAATGCACGACTTGTAGCCATGGGGGGCTCTCTAGCAACCCCCTTAAGCCATCTGGTGAACATCCTTGAGGCGCTAAAGCGGAAATTGGAAGCCTGCAAATAATTGTTATTACGTGAAAAAGGTACACAATAACACAACATTTACCTTATAAAATGCAAATTGCATGTAATTGTAAGGTTCTCTTCTTTCAAACGCATCACGAACAAATTTTGCAATAGGCCCTCTTCTCCCTAGAAATTTTTCTTGACACAAATCTGCACATCTTCTTACTCTAATGACATAATATAAAACCAGACTGCCTCCATCATACAATCCATTCCTTAGGACATCACTTTTATCCACTTTTTCTCTGCACTGTATGATACAGTTCGCTCTAACTTCAGCCTCCTGGCGGTGATCAGCTATGGCCAACATAAATGATCGAATTGCCTTACCCCAAGATTCGTTCGAGTACAATCGAATACCATCGTTGTAGAGTTCGTCGAAAGTTGCTGCAGGCTGTGTGTAATTTAGGTCTATGTTTTCTATGGATGCCTGTGTAATGTCTCCAAAACTAAATATAGTTAACAAGGTAAATACGAAGAGATTTTGCAAAGAAGCCGCCATTTTGCAGCACTGTCACTTATTATTATCGCCTGTCCTGCCTTACGTTATTTCTCCTCAGGGCTTGACCATGGAGATATCCTTGCCAAGAAATCCGTGGTTCTAATTGGTTAAGCTAAAGCGGAAGTCATTAAAAGCCGGAAACAAATTAAAATTGTACGGGGATTCCGCAAATGTTTTGATAATGGTGAAATCTGATTGGTCAATCAGGTAAATGTTGGTAAGTTTCAATGAATCTGTGCACAACATGGAAAATTCACTGAGCACAAAATCAATTTCGTTTGAGGCCGCACGGTTTGATGCATAAGTGATGTAATCGAAGCAGAACTCCGAAAAGAGATAATTATCGGAAAATTTTCTTATTTTTACAGAAAAATTAACATTTACTTCATTGGCACTTCCTCCACAGATACTTTGTACAAGAAGCTGATCCAAAAAACGGGAGGTGATTGATAATATAAAATTTTAGTTCCGAAGTTTCTTTAAGATTTCTTAGAAGAATCCTCAAATATTGCGTTCTCTTTGTTGTTGTGTATCTAAAGTGCTTTTAAGGACAGTCAGGTATTAATCAAGTTTCTTAATATATTGGTAATCTGCGAGTCGAGTTTCTTACTAGGTGCTTCTTGCATCAAGTACAGCACCTGCATACTGTATATCCTTCATGGAAGCAAGCTGTTCAAAAAATTGAACTCAAGAACCGGTTTAACTGAAGAAGATTTCAATATCGAAACGTACTTTTATCTCGCAGAAATTTGACGGGTTGTTTCTGGAAAAAATTTCCGTTTCTAAATAAAATGTCGAAGCTCCTAAATCCAAAGTTTCCTGTTGAAAGTTTCAAAATAACCATTCCCTGGCAAAAACATGAAGGGCTCCGCACTTAAAAAACCGAACGGTTAAATTTATACAAAACGTTTCGTTGAAATACAAAAATCATACACCAACACATCACTAGCTGTATCGTACATCAGGACCGTCGAAAAGGGAGGTTAGCCCGGGTACCAGGGGGCCGGAAAAGTGTATAATATGTATTCTTCTCTTTGCTTTCAATCTTCCTCGAGGACAGTCTCTAGGCCTAAGGGCCCACTGGCATTCAAAACTCAGTGTTTAGAATAACGAGATAAACACTGATTGGAGATAAACGAATCTTTCCACCTGAAATTATGTTCTTTAACAGTGCATAGGAGGGTGTTTCGATCTAAAAGCAGTCTTGTGCATTGAAGGGCGTGATCCAACGGACACAGGGCATGGTCGAAGAAGTTTCCTGCCCCGGAGGGTCCCTTGGATGCCACACCCTGGGGCCCGGGCTCTCCTGATTACAGTCAAACTCAAAATAATCCACAATTGCCATAAAACTGTTACGATGTTTTTTGCCTAAAAACAATGCCTGTGTCCAGCAAGAAGCTCTTCTGGATTCCTCAAAACAACGATGATATTTTTCAAGATCGTTATGTTTCAACCATGTCTTTCAATCAAAACTTAACTCAGACAGAGAAAATTCTCGATATGGGATCTAACTGCAAAGATTTTAAGATTTTACCTCAAGAAATGCAGCCGTTGCTTGAATTTTGGCAGCCTGCCTACCTGTTTTACGAACTCTGCTCTACCTGACTTGTCAAACAATATGCTTCACCGTTGTCCATTAATGAATGCAATTTGACACAAACGTCTACTATGATATAAGACCCTCCTCTGCACTGAAATCTTCTGTCTCTTCTACGCATTTTGCACTTGCTAGTTCGTTCCCAATTCCATTTTCTTCTTTTAGCACTTCTTCTGTACAATGTTCGTTTGTACTTTCTTCTCCCTGTTCAAACTTTTTGTTTACAAACTGCAAAACTCTGTCTTTTAATTCCTTCATCTCTTCTAGTTCCTTACGTTTTTTCTCATTTTGTAATTTCCTCTTGTGCTTCAGAATATTTTTTAGTCTTTCCTTTTCATCTTTGAATATTTCGGCTACTTGTTCTTTCGTTGCATACCCCTTTTCTTTCAGGCAGTATATATAAACGCCTCCTGGCATTCTCCTATAAAAGGAGAAATGCCAATGAATAACTTGACTTAAAAAGATTAGTCCCCATAGGCAGGAACTGGGATCTTCTTGAAAATGGGACCACTATATCTTAGATGAAATGAAATCATTTCAGATGTGTCTGATTGGGAATTCTAAACATACCAAATTCTGAATACAGTTGATTTTACAGGGATGGAAAAGTGTTCCCAGCCAAAAACACAAACAAAGATGTTCAAAACATCTGGTTTTTGATGTACCATGAAAAAAATGAGAATCTCTCCACAGTCTGCTAGACCTTTTACTGTTTGGAGCAGAAGCTCAAGAAGGCCATCCAAACCACAGAAGCCTAGCATACTCAGAAGTTAGGATCCAATCAAACTCATAAGTCATAACTGTCCAGCATAATTTAAAACATGGATTTGCTTTTACAAGAATGAGACTTGTCACAAATGACAATGATTGCTAATGATTCATGAAATAGCATGTTGCTGCCATCCACAACTCACAACTGACTTTCACAATTTCTTTTCAAGCAGCTTTAATCATCCATGCCAGCTTCAAATTTCTCTTGAAGTAATAGTATATACAAGAGACAAATTGATAACATGAATGACTGCAAAATGTAATCTCAAATAAAGTCGTTTTGCAGGGACATACTTCCCTCTACTTTCTCCATTTGGTTCTTATCTGCAAACCTGCTCCAACCAGCACCAGAAAATAGTACTCAGCAATTCTGTGAGAGTTTTTGGACTCTCATCACACAAAACTATTCAAAAAATATAGTTTAGTTTCAAGCCTTACCTTCTACTGCCATCGGCGGTATGCATGCCACCTTTCCTTTCAATTCTTCTTGTATCTTCCAAAATTTCCATAGCAACTCTGAATCCAAGAACTTTTACAACATTGGCAATCAACCCAACTTTTGGCTGGAAGGCAGAATGATTGTGTGAACGTTTCTGGCAACTTTCATTAACAGACTACAAAAAATACTTTGAACAGATTTTGAATATCTTTTCCATACACTAAAGCAACTGGGTGAGTATAGGAGGTCAAAGAGCAAACAAAAATGCATACTGTAATAACCTACACTTTTGCAATGGATTATGTTCTTATAAAAGTGGTAGTCTGAGCGTTTTTATCGACTAACAAAATCTTTGCTGAGCTCTTTAAGTCATGGAAAGGATTGCATAACAAGATATCTAGGGTGGTCCTTTTTCTTACCTCTCCTAACCTGTAAGCAATTTCCCTTCCAAGAATCTTTGGGTCAAGATCCGGTGAAGCATGAAGTATCTTGAACAGCTTCCTATTGTCATTTGTCCTAGAATCTGACCCTCTTTGTCCTTTTCTTGAGTGAGAACCTTCAAGGTAAAATGAATTATTTTCAATCTATATGGAACCTTCTGTATCAAGCGACAAGACAATACCTACAGTATAACAAGAATGTAACAATCTGAAATCCTATGAGGTTCTTATAGATAAGAATCAAAACATTTAGCCAGTTTTCCACGTTGAGCATTTTGGGGTCCATTAATTTTGGAATGCCATATATTCAATAGAATCAAAAAGGGCCCAATTTAAGAAAATCTGGCAAAAATTTACAAGAGGGCATTCTTTTTCGATACATACATATTTGGGGACACAAGGCCCACCAACATTTGTACTTTTTAAATGGCATTTGGCCATTTTAATATCAAAGCCCCTGCCCCCTCTCCCCTTTAGCAGCCTGCTACAAAAAGTGCCTCCAACTGGCCCAAAATTTTTTGGCCTGAATAATAATTTGCAAGCAGCAAATAGATATTATGTACTAATCTGCCTTTCAAGCAAAGATATGCCGTATCAGGAGGTATGTTAAAAGTATTCCTATTCTACATTCTGCAGTATTTATTGCGTTGCTTATCCACGTTTCAAAAAAATTAACTGGCAGAGATTTCCATATTATCTTAATGGCCTACAGCAAGACCCCTTCCCCCATAATGGCCAAATGCTGTTAAAAACACAAAAATTGAAAGTCAACAGCCCCAAAATTTCATTTTTGTTTTTAATTCAATCCATACATAGCACAGGGGGGGGGGCATTTCACTCATTTGAAAAAGTGCATAGGACTTTGCAGAACAAAAGGACTTTTGCAGCAGATTTTTGACAGTGTATGAGACTCTGTGGCACGCTCAAAAAGATTTCTGTCTGCAGAGTTTGACAAGATCTCTCAAGGAGACGCCCCTTTGTTCTCTATTGTCCGTTCTGAATAGTTGCTTGAAATTTCCACTGTAGCATGCAAGTGAGTTGCAAGTGCCACACTCTGCACATGGAGCATTGCCATAAAACTTACTCCTTTGTAAATGTTCATCATCTCTTTCATGATCACCATTTTTCTGTCTTTCTTTCTTATGTTTCTTTTGTTTTCTTTTCTTTGCAAGCTTCTCCCTTAAATCTTGTTGTTTACTTGAGCCTTGGTCATTTTTGTGCTCACCATCCTCTAAAGAATCTGGAGCTTTTTCCTCAACCTCCATGCTTTCATGTTCTCCACCCTTTCCTTCACTGATATCAACATACTCATTTTCAAGCTCAAATTCATTGTCAGAAACACCAATTTCAAAACCTAAATCATCATCAACTTCCATCTCCGAATTCTCTAGAATTGAAGCGTTACTCTGTCTTCAAATTTCATGCTGTGTACACACTTGCATTGCTGATAAACTGGGAAGTTTGTACTCTGCGAATTAGGCCCTGAGGCCAAGAAAGAGGAGAGACCTCTAATCAAATCTCGTTTGGCAGTTTTCAAGCTGAGGAGGCTGCTCAGGCAGGCATGTTTGGCCTCCTGACTATTCTCAGGCCTTTGGAGCTGTTGTCTTGTAAAAAGGTTGTCTTTCTTTGTTTGTTTATGACTTGATCTGCAGTATTACCTCCATTCAGTTGAGGTGCTTGGCTCCTTGCTGCACTAGATTATTCGGCTTCCATCGTTATTCAGCCTCTTTTTCAAAACGAAGCTCAATTTCCCGCCTACGCCCTCGTTTTCATGGAAGCCTGTTTCCTAAGCTAAAGCTTTATTTTCCTGATACTGCAGTTTCTCATTTTTTGGAGAACTGAGAGACGAGTTTCTTACAAAAAATAAGTATTGCGTTTATGGTAAACACATTCGCTTTTAATTGCAAAGAGTGGTCCCCCAGGAGCACTGTACGAAAAGCAATAGATGTTCTCGTGCGAAAATGATGCAAATTCACGCATAAGCAACTTGCAAAGATCATAAAAAGTAAAGCATTATCAAACAAACAAAAAAGAATAAAATAAGGCATGGAAAATAAAGACAAGCTAATCTGCCATGAAAAAATAGGGTTTCCACCCCACACAGACTTAGTGCAAAAAATTCTTTTCGTATTTTATGTACAAATAGTCATAGCCAAGCTTCCACACAAGAAAAAACCAGCAAAGGTGAATATTGTAATAAAAAGATTCGGCTCTCCAGAGGCTGATTTCCACTCAGTAAAATTTTCCAGGCGGACCGAATCTTACACAATAAAATGTTTCTCACACGGAACAATCTATTCAAATTTAAAGCGAAATTTTCTCACGTAAACAAAAGATATCCAGTCCGCTCGGAAAATTTGACCGAATGGAAATCTGCCTTACAATGCGATTTGCCATTGCAAAGAATAGCTTTCACACCTTTGAGTGCAGTAAATAAAATCAAAATGAACAGCAAGAGGAAAATATCATGGTTGGCTACCCCCAAAGGTGTTAAACCTTTCTTCGTCAGGAGAACAAAATCACTTGTATTGCTGGAGTGCTGAATCTCTTGCTTTACAAAAGTTACCCTTGCTAAGCTGTCTTACCTTTAAGTCACTGGGGGCCAGCAAACACTCCGCCAATCTCTTTAAAAAACAATCGTCAACTGTGTAGCCTTACTTCAGCGAAATGAATGCCTTGCCATAAAAAACATTTCTATTTGCGCCAGCAAGATGTCAGCAGAGCGTTGTGGCATCAAGGACTTATCTGGTGAAATTTTACTGCAAGTATTTTCATATCTCTCGCACAAAGAGCTTTGCAGATATGTTTCCCCAGTGTGCGTAGCATGGCTCAAACTTTCAAGAGACTGGAGCTTGTGGCAGGAGTTCAAGGAAGCAGATTACAGGGCTGTCCCTGATGACCAGTTCATTGTAATAGCAACATCCTACTGGTGCTCGCAACTCAAATCTGTCGATTTTAAAGCAAGGTCCAATTTGACAAAAGCAGACTTTGAAGCAGTGCTAAGAAATTGTACGAAACTTGAGAGAATTTCATTTGAACTCTGTTCCCAAGTAGATGACAATATATTGGAGCTATTTTCCAGATACTGTCCGCAGCTGAAACAAGTGAACCTTGCAGGATGTAATGATGTAATGGGAAAATCCATGGTTCATTTCCAGGGTAAACCTATGCAAGGGTTCAACCTTTCTAGGTGCAACAACCATTTCTGCGATGAAGGATTGATATTTCTGGCCACAAATTTCAAGGATCTTTCTAAGATTAACCTCGCTCGTGCCAAGTCTATCTCAGGAAGATCGATAGACGTGCTCACAAGGATGCATTCAAAGCATTTGGAAGAGGTTATTCTGGATGGCGAATGGATTTGCAATGGAGCTATAAGGATGTTGTCAAGATGCATCATGATAAGGTTTGATGTATTCATTTCCCGAGAGGTACTTCACCTAAATTTACGACAAATTTTTTCATCCAGCTCCAGAATTTTTGCCTTCAAATGATACCCGATTCTAGAAAAAAATCTGTTAAAGTGTACTCTAAAACACAAAAATGGGACTAAATAATAACCCGATGTAACAAATTTCCCCTTTTGACATGTTTTGACAACCTGCTCCAGAAAAATTGCCTTCTTTTGATACCCCGTTCTAGAAAAAAAGCGAAAACGATACCCTGAAAAACGGCACATCCCCGTCGGATAAATATACTAAGTACCCACACAAGGGTTTATTTCAAAATTGGGGTGCAAAACAAGCTTTATAGAAGGGTATGCTCCGTAGTTCTGAATGTGCCACCCACCCTGATTACTAAAAACTCTAGCCACACAAGCTCGCACAGCCCAACTCTATTTCTTGTAGATATGTTCTCGCTCTTATTGGTCATTCCTTTCCCTCCCGTCGATATCGGAGATTTTCTGCACAAAGCCTCTTCCAAAATACATGCAAAACGAGTGAAAATAACGAGTAAAATTTCATCGGTTTCCTTCCTAGCAATAATGACACTTATTGCATAATAAGTATTCATGTATTTTTTGCTCTTGGGGGAATGGAGTCCTTCAAGAATACGTCATTCATACTTGGGGAAAGACTTTCTCATCCTCTCAAGAGGCTAGCACATGATCAAGTCATTACTGCAGCGTAAAAGTATCAGTGAAACTTGCTCATGATTAAAGGCAGTTTGTCACGTATCTGATTGGCCGCTAAAATCAGAGATCAACACAACGGATTTCTTTGTGAATCTGTGTATTTGAAACAAACGAGGGCTAATCTTCTTGACTTTTTATGGCCGTAGAAAGTCAGAGGATCATCAGCCATTCAAATTTCCTATTCTTCGTATTGTCATTATCACCCAATCAAATGCGTGACAGACTGCCTTTAAAGGGAGTACAAAGACCGGCATGCTTTGCGCGAAGTCAAAGACTTGCTCTTCACAGCTTCCAGAATATCTGACTGTACGATATTCACAAAGACAAAAACAAACGATTGCAATGGCTGCTGGTCTTTGTACTCCCTTTAAGGTGTTTTTCTCACCACGGTATCCTTGATTTCGTAGAACACTTATGATAACGCATTGCCACAGACTGACTGACGTATCGTTAGAATGCATTAAAAATCTCAAGCACTTGGAACAACTCAGATTAAAAAGCGGAACAAGATTCAGTGAAAATGGATTGCTCAGTTTGATGAAAAGCTTCAAATATTTGAGCGGAGATGGTATTTCGTACCTTCATTTAGGGGATACACCATGCGTGTCAAATGAATGTTTGCTGGAAATTTCTGAGAGGTGAGTGAAACAGCAAATGCTTCATGTTGAGTAGAATCAATCCATTTGTTCCAATGTTTTCATTCCGGTCCGCTTACAGGACAATCATTTCGTTCAGAAACATACCACAGGGGGTTTATACGAAATGCAACTCAACTGGAACTGAAAATAAGAAAAAAATTGATAAGAATTGAAACGTGAAATCCAAATTCAGTGTTTCTCGCAGCCCGCAGTGCGATGCGCAAGTTCTAAGAGTTGGTAGAGAGCCTTGTAATACACGTTTTTAATAAGAAATCAGGATCAGGCCATAGTACTAAAAGCTTCTTAATTTAAAATGAAATTTTGCCCACTTTAGCACTAAAAGTTTCTTAATTGGTTTCTTATTTCTGAATGCATGAATTATCAATGTGGTCGCTAACACTGCTGCAGAAAGGTTTCTTAACATTAAAAGCATCACATAGTACAGGAGTAAGCAGTGTTCTGTCATGAAAACACAAATGGCTCGTTGATATTGCAAAAGAATGAAGGTTCAACGATATATTTTCTATAATATCCATGCTTATGACTTTCAAAAGTTTCTAAGTATTTCTCAGATATAGTATCAGAGTCCCCCAAAACCTCGGCCATCCCAGTACTAGTTTCCCATAACCATTTTCTATAAACAAACATGTACTAACAATATTTTCTTTTTTTAGTTGTCCAAACTTGCAAATCTTAAAAATTCGTTACTGCTGGCACGTAACTGATGACGGCCTCAATTGTCTTTTTGATAACTGCCACAAAATCCGTGAATTGCACCTGACAGGTCTTGCCCTAATTGATGGTGTACCGTTCTTAAGGGCGCCGAAGGAGATGCCAAAGCTCGCCGTTCTCGACGTTGCATCATGCAGTTGGATATCTGATGATATTCTTGTTCCGCTAAAGGACCAGATGAAAACATTGAAGATCATAGATTGTAATGGAAATGAATATGGTGTAATGTAATTCAATTTCTAAAATTGATGCAGAGAAGATCGACAAATTAGAGGGGTAAATCAGTCCAAAGATCTTGTACACTTTTGCAAAAGAAAGATTCTAAAAATCTTCAAAATCCTTCAAGTCTCTAAAACCTTAAAAATCCCACAGATCTTAACAAAATGGTAGAAATTCCAAAGATGATCCTGAAAATCTTTTAGGATCTAAAAAAATTACAGATTTTTCAGAAAATGATGAAGATTCTTGAAAAAAAATTTCAACAATTCTTTGGCAATCTTACAAATCCTTTGAATCCTCAAAGTCTTGCAAACTCTTCAAAAATCTTGCCAAATACTTAAAAATCTCCAAATTTTGAAAATCTCGAAAGTCTATGAAAAACTCGAAAGGAATATGAAAAAGCTTTAGGAATCCCAAGAAGTTACAGTTGCAAGGAACTTTGCAGGTATGACATTTAATACAATGCTCTGAAAGGTGTGCTTATTGAAGACAGTTTTTCAATTAGATTTCTCTTTGGGGGCATCGTCGACCTCATATACTTTCTTGGCATTGTGCAAACAAATGACGTCATCGGCCTGCCAACCCTACAAAAATAGTAGGAAACTAAAGAAAATGAAACAAGGCATTAAAAAAATTTTGAATAGAAATTTCTAGCATTCAACGGTTCGATTTGTTGGTACCAGTGAAGATTTTAGCTTCAGATTACCTACTCTTAAGAGTTCTTCAAAACGACGGTAGAACGGGGCAAAAAGACATTTTAGCGGTTGGTTTTAGAAAAGAAATTTGGTAACTTTTTCAAACTGCCTTTTTTAGACATACCATTTTAATCATTTTAGTTTAGCTTTAGTTTTGCTCTTTAGACGATTAAGCTGTATTTATATGTACTCTTTTAACGTGACCCTGTGTAAAAAATGATAAAATGAAAAGCATAAGAAGACTAAACAATAAAACTCGTCTTTTCCTGAATCTGGATCAAATTCAAACTTACAGCAGCCGTTGCCAATCAGCGACTTTTGTGTGCATGCTGCAATTTTATATTCTTTCCACACAAATTAGGCTTTTGCCTGAATGGAGACTAGAAGCCCACAGAAATGGTCTTAGGACACAAATGTTTGATTAATTATTCATTTACCTTGTTTTAATCCTTGTGTCTTGTTTTTGTCCTGTTTCCTGCTGTTTTGCCTTTAGTTAATGTGTCCAACTGAGCGTGATTAGGCCCAACCGCTTTCAAGTTGTTTGAATATAAATAGAAAAGAAAAAAATATAAATACAATGAGTTATATTCGAATAATTTAAAAGCGGTAGGGCCTCGTACACCTACGTTGAATTGCAAACACATCAGTTGATGATGAAACAGAGCACGAAAGAAGACAAGAAAACAAGACATACGGATCAAAACAGGATAAATGAATAATCAATCAAAACATGTGTGTCATAACACCCTTTAAGTGATAGACAAGTTCGCCTTACGGAAACTTTCCATTTGTCCCACCATGGGTTTTAGGAAACATGGAAGTTCTTATTAGATGAATTATCGCTGGAAAGAATCAGAACTGTCAGGCCTATCTTTGTGTGTTCTTTGTTTTTCCATCCTCTCCGTTGTCCTGTCGATTTAGCACGTCCAGTGTGCTCTCGTTCACTTTCCTCATCTAGGCATTGAATGACAACTGACAGCAACTGAAAATGCTAAATCGACAGGACAACGGAGAGGATGGAAAAACAAAGAGTACACAAAGGTAGGCCTGACGGTTCTGATTCTTTACAACGATAATTCATCTAATAAGAACTTCCACTGTCCCCAAAACCCATGGTCCAACTACTTTAGTGCGGGCTCATGGTTTCCGCATTGGCTAAAATAGATTGCCAGACAATCTGAAATTCAAGTCTGGCCGCAAAGGACCCTGGGTAATAACTGCTTTTTAACAAATTTTCTTATTGTTCAAGACTTCAATATTTGCTTTATTAGCAAATTTATGACAAAAATGTTTGATTAAAATATTTATAAACTCTTGTATCTGCTTGTGCAGCTTTTAGGGTTCACAGCCGCAAAATCAAATTTATTTTAAATCTTTGCTTCTATCTCATTTCTTACCGAATCCTTATCTAAACAACTTCTTTCAATGATTCGTTCTGCGCAAACAACCTTAAATTGCAAAATTTTCTGATCTCAAATACTATTTGAATGAATCGATATGTTTTAATGAAGAGCGGAAAGATCGAGTTGCTGAATAGTAACGAGGGGGGATGAAAGACAACCTACCATGGAAGCCCTATTTAGTCCCCCTCTTCATTAAATCCCCTCTGTAATTAAACCCTCTCTTTGAAGCGAAAATCTTGAATGAGCACTCACTCCATCAAGCTCCCAACCCACTTTCAGCAACTGCTAGAGGCCATTAAAGATTTTTCATCTTTTTAGCAGAACAAGTTTGCCTGTTCACTCTGATATGTTATTACCTGACTGAAGTTTCAAAAATGAGGCAATACAGAATCCCGCCATTCCTATTGGCTAATCGAACCTTTCTCGCGGGTTAATCAATCACTGAGTACAATACAAGCCTGCTTCTTTGCAATATGAAGCGAAGTCGACGTGGCTTTATCCAAACAGTTGCTTTCTACAATAGAATGATTATCTGCTACCCCCTGAAAAGACCGTGCTCATAAAGGATGTTCTCGTCTGCAAATCTCATAGATAGAATGCAAATACGAGAGGTTGTTCCTTCAGTTCATAGCGCATCGTATGTGCAACAAATTTATGTTCATCGATAATACACAGAAGAGAGGCTTGAGACAACAGAATTTGTGATGTGAGAATGGCGCTTTGCGTGTGCGAAAGCAAATGAAATAATCATTGGAGAAGATTCCTGACGTTTTGCGATCAATGCTTGGAGCAAGGTTGAAGAAAAAATGCAATAGTTTCGGAAAATGTCAACATAACTCGTTGCTCACGGCATATCATGAATTACTTTGGTGCTTAGAGCTCGGAGATGGTGCAGTAACACGATCATGTAAACAAATAGGGGTACACTTAGCTGTCAGCGTACACTCACGCGTTCACGCACTCGCCCAGTACACGTTCACTAAAGCAAATCATCTCCATGGACCTTCTCAATCAGCAGTACAATAGATATCAGATTTACACGCAATCTTGAAATGCCTCTTATTGAAGTAACCCATCAAAACATCACACACTGCGTAACAGTATGGCCTATAGGACACATATTCCTCAGCAAGGCCCATATTATTTTCAATGCAGTTTTCAACATTGTCGGTTTCATTGGAAACGCAGCTTTATTGGTTGGCCTAGTCAAGTCAAAACTCATTCGTCAGAACACAATGAGGATCATCTTCTCTCTTGGGATTTCAGATTTTGGGATATGCGCCATTGTCTCACCTCTGGTACTAGTGATACTGACACACGAAAACACAGACTGCAGTTTACAACGTGCTCTAATGGTGATAAATTTCCTATTTGGAATCAACACTGGAAATATGCTAGTATTGCTATCAATTGATCGAGTATTGCTTATAGCATGGCCTATTTTCTACCGTAAATACATCACAGTGAGGTGTGCCACAGGGTTCCTTGTTGGGTCCTGGATTGTTTCATCGATCTTTGCTGTTAGTGTCTTGTTCATAAGCCCTTTAACGATAGTCAAGGCGGTGCTTGCAACTTCAATGACATATTTTATGTTGTCTGTTCTTTCGTATGCAAAAATATCATATGCAGTGCATAAACATAAAAGGCAGATTCGCGTCAGCATCGAATCACGACATAGCACTCGAAAAACGGACGCAGAAAATACCACAACCGCAACCGCGCGAAGAAGGAAGATTGCAGTAGCTCCGACCAATAGGACGCGACGAATATCTTTCAAATTGCAAGTTGAAGTTTTTGATGACAACGGAAGCCAAATTGAGACAGAGATAAAACATTGTGTTAGTGAAGAAATTGTGGAAGAATGCAGTCATGTAGCAATGGCGGATGAAGAAGGCCTAAACGAGGATGCTCAAGGCTCAAAGCCAGAACTGCTGCAGATACCCCAGGAAGGCGAAGTAGCGGAAAACCCGTGGTCAAACTGCATATCAGAGAATAGGCCAGTTTTCGAAAGGGACTGTGAAAGTTTGAACAAGGAAAAGGATGCTGAAAGAAAATTGCAACACTGCATTTCTGAGGAAAAGCAAAACGAAAAAGACATGGGAATGGAAACCCAACCAAACACAACCAACCCAAACAGTAGAGATATTGCAACTAAATCAAAAAGTTCCTCACAACGAGAATCTACCAATTCTTTAAAAAGACATTTAGATATTCGAAGCAAACTGCAATTGCGAAAAAATCAGCGAAGTCGAGTCAACGCCCAGTCGTTTAAAAAGGAGGTCAAAATCACGTGGACCGTAGCCATAGTAATAAGCACCTTGTTTCTTTGCTATATTCCTTTCGCCTGGTCGGCCATATTGTGGGCCTACGAAGAATATGAAAAAGACAACCACGCAAGTTGCAGAAGAAGAAGCGTATACGCTTGGACAATGGCCTTGGCATATCTTCATTCAAGTCTGAATCCTGTTATCATTATAAGTAGAAATAATATGTTAAGAAACAAAATTAAGCAGTTAGTAGTGGATTTTGTACAGTGTCGTGATTAAAGCAACGTCGGTAGTTATCATTCGGCATGACGCACTTCAAGGAGTACAAACAAGGGTGCTACCATTGATTATTTATTTACCTTGTTTTGATCCTTGAGAAGGGGAGCAGCAGGGGCAACTTGCCCCAGCGTCTCAGGGTCTCATGGGCCTCATAATCGAAGATGTCTGACATTTTACCACAGGAAATGCTCTGAAATGCATTTTCAGCCAATCTAAAGGGCCTGATTGAACATTGAACACATTTCCGTTCGCTTTGCTCGCAGAGAGCCTCATTTCGCAGCTTTGTCCCTGGGCCTCCAAATGCTCTCGACGCCCCTGACTAGCCATACTACCAACTTTACGAGTTAAAATGAAAAATTATTCACAAAATTATAGCGCTGGAAACAAGTATACAATTTAAAGAATAACTTTGATTCATTTCAAATTTAAATTAAACCAGCTTTACTTCGACTATCTTAGAACATAAATACAACATCAATCAGCTATACCATTACACTGCCACCACACTAAAAGACCTAGACTTGTGCCTTTTCGTCCCTTATTTCCCTACATTCTTTGATTTGCTGATGTCACTTGGTCAACAGGGACTCATAATATTACTATGAAAGATTAGCCTAGTTTTCAAAATGGCTTACACAAGTGGGAGTTCTCGTACATTGGACGAAATCGCCTCAAAATCTGGTTTTAAGAGTTCGAACATAGAAAAGAAAACCTTTAGTATAAAGAATGTTGTTGCCTTGACCTACAAATCGCAAAATGCATACCTATAAAGCAGTAATCCTTTTCCGTAGAAGCAAAATAGATCCATAGAAGCTGCTAGAACTCTAGGCTTCATCAACAGTTTTTGTATGGAACAACAACAATTCTAGCAATTTGATTGGTGAATTCGTAATTACTCTACGCGGGCCTACATTGGACCCAATTTTTAAGCGTAATATTATGAGTCCATGTTGACTAGGTGATATCAGAAGGCAGAACGCAAAGAACGCAGGCAAAAAGGGACGAAAAGGCATAAGTCTATAAAAGACCCTTAAATAAAGCCCCTGATACAATACTTTGACCTTACACTGTTTATATAATACGGAAGCAATTCGGAAGTTACGAAAAAAATCACTTCCCAAAGAACCTTTGCAAATTCCGAAGACGTGCTGTGCTCATTAGGAATATCCTACAGCTAAAGTAACTTACTGTTGATTCTAATACGAACACTTCAAATTTGTTTTTAACATGATTACATATGATTTGCAGCTGCATTCTAAGAGCAGTTTAGTTTAGACTCCTTTTAGATTCAAGTACTTAGTGAGTTGGAGTTTAGTAATATGCTTACTCATGGCAAAGGCATACCTTACTCATGGCAAAGGCATACCTAATTTTGGCAAGGCAAACGTGCTGCAAAATTTGTTCGCATCACTGTAAAACTGACCAAAACAGAATCAAGAAACGTTGCATATAATAGCAGAGTATTAGAATGCTGTGCTCACCTCAAGCAAAATCCATAGTTTCACCGTCATGCATGGAGCACTGCAACAAATTCTCTTTCCCCAAGATTCGGGGAAATTGTTTAATTTTGAGAGCAGGAATACCGCAATACAACGAAGAATAACAGCAAATATGTGCGAAAATAATATATATTTCTTAATTTCGCACATATTTGCTGTTTTTCTTCGTCGTAATGCGGTGTTCCTGCTCTCAAACGTACTCACGAATTATCACTGCAAGCATCGTCGGATCCGACGAGCGATATTGGTATCGTGTCCTAGTTCCCATCTTTCTAACCATGCCCTTCTGGGCGCTTTGATTTGGGAGATGGATGGAAAATAACAAACTGCTGATGCAGAACAAGACTCGATACGACTGGTCTTCGTCGCCAAACGCTTTACTGTTATTACATGAAAACATCGTCTGTCAAATTGTCACGTAAAAATGCCTGCAAATAATAACAATTGAAGGGTTTCCAATGAGTGATTTGCGCTTTCGTAAATCTCATGTAATATCTACATCAAGACAGACTCTAATGCTACAGATTTGTGGTTCAGTAGTTTCCTGTTGTTCCTTCATCTGCAGTTAGGAGGTGTTCCATAAAAGTTGCAAGTTTTATTAAAAAATGAGCAAAACGAAGAGCTTAATTGCTGACAAAGAATAAAGAATTTTGAAAGAATTAAAACATTCACTGTCAAACGTACTGTGACTTATATTTGGAATCAAATGTCATATGCCATATTTCACAGACTGTGCTGTGCAGTCTACGGAGTGAGAATGTAAATTTTATTATACAACGTAAGAGAAGTGCATATTTACAGAATTTCTGTAGCGTTACTTCAATTTGAACCTTTCTTCAATACCTACTCATTAGTACAATCGATATTACTGCGTTCATTCCAGTCTGGTAATTAGCGTTTGCCATAGTCTTTCACTGACCTTGAAAATGAATAAAATAACCAATTGAAAACTTAAAACTTTATATAGGGAGGTTGGATGACAAAAATACATAAGTTTAACACACTGAGGCCATTCGGACTCGTTTCCTCATCAGAGTGTGGTTTCGATTAAATCTAAAATAGCAACATATTTTCATATATTTCATATTTCATATTCAATTTCTTTTAAGGAGGGTTGCCCTTCAACAAGTTGATTTTCAAGGGGCTCTCCAGTAAAACCATTAATTACAATATAATATAAAAGAATTAAATTAAATAGAAGAAAGCTAATAATTAAATCAAGCTATAAAACCTTATTTACAATATCTGAAACTTACATACAATAATGTTCAAAATTTACAGTAAAAGCAAAAGGAAAAAGTGTCTGTTTCTAAATGGTTTTTGAAACTATACAGAGAGTTTGCCTGCTTCAAGGCTATTGCGAGGAAATTCTAGATACGACATAATCCTCGCATCTAGAATTTCCTCGCAATAGCCCTTATTTACACCTCGTTGCTATTTCAGATAAAATCGAAATCAAATTTTTTTTTTTTACATGCCAATAAAAATTCACAATACGGATTTACTAGTTACACTACTTACAGAATACTTAACTACACTACAAGGACGATGCCACTGGGTGCAAAATACTATGACTACTCCGTGGCATCACAAAAAACTAAGACGATTTACATATGAATTACAGAAAAAAAAAATTCAAGACATGAAAAAGAAGCAAAGAACACTACACTCTGTCTCAAACTAGATATCAGGTGAAAAATGTCCGCGAAATAATAGCAGACAAGATGTTCGCTGCGTTATGGGTAATAGTATGAGTAATTTTGCATTCCCACAGATCTCACCTCATATATAATTTGAGACAGGCTCTACATATGATAATTAACTAAATTATTGTTGGCTTACTAAGGGGGATTGGGGCGACGTACTTTATTCAAATCGACCTGTACTATGTATAAAACGTATTGTTAACTCAAGGATGCTTCTATTGAGATTGTTTGGAAAATTCTTATCGCCGTACAATAAGATTTGCAACAGAATATCATTTGCAAGATTTACATATCCATATGGTCGTACAAGAGAGTATATTCCAGCGAGGAGATCAGTCCTTTGAACACCAAAAGAGGGGCAGAGCAACAAGAAGTGCTCCGTATCCTCGATTCCATCGTTACTTGGGCACATTGGGTTTATTGTGTCTCTAAAGTTGAAATCAAATTCTGATGAGGACACGAGTCAGAAAGGCCTCAGTTCGTTAAACCTTAGTATTTTTGTCGTCCAGCCTCCCTATATAAAGTTTCTAGTTATAATTCTTACTAATTTTTTTGAAAACGTAAAAGGTGGCCTGAAAAGAACCTCAACTTTTAAGAAAAGTGATTTAATTCTGAACATATGAAGATTTCAAAACATGCCAACGGTAGGATCATAACGAATTTTCTAACATTTTTCAAGTCACTCAAGTAAGAGATATAGGCCATGGACTTATAAAGCTAACCACTTTGTTAAAGATTTGGAACCTATGCTTGTTTGCCCCACTCTCAATCTGCGATAACTGAAGATATACGAACCTCGTACGAACATTAAGGTGAACAAATAGGAAGACAACTCCGCAAATGATGCATAATGATCCAACGACTATGTAAGCAATTCCAAGAAATGGATTCTTCCCACCAATCCAAGATGAGGTTGATAAAATTACACGCTTCTCGCCTTTGAAGGCAGTCACAGGGTATACTAAATATAGTCAAGGAATAAACGATGAAGATGTGAGCTTGCTGATGATATTAATATAACAACAAAATAATCTAATTCAAAGAGTCTGTTTCAACCATCATGCATTGCGCATGCCATCTCTTGCTTGGCCTTTATTTTCATCACTTTCATGATCCATGACCCTTGGGTGGCACATCACCACATCTATCCACACTAGATATATTTTTCTTCTTTGTTATCACAAAATCTACTTTCAAATTTCCTGTTTCACCAGTGGAAATTAGAAAACCGGGCTTGGTAAATACATTTTCTCATTCAATTTCTTTGATTTTAACATTGATGGAGAATATTAAATCCTCTGGCTATGAGATAACCAGTAATTTTGACCTCTGTTCTTCATAAATCAGCAACTACGTATGAGATTTGCGCAAGCGGAATCTCAAACTCTAAGTTGAACCTCTCTCCTTGATAAAACTCAAAAACGAGAAAATTGGATTCATGTCTGCTCCGCAGAAACCATTCAAACGATGCAAATATCTTTTGGGATAGAGTGTGGGGAGAGGAAAATGCTTTCGAGTATGATAAGGCATTATAAAGTAATTTAAAAACGGGCATAAAGGCCGATTTCCACTCAGTGGAATTTTCCGATTTGACAGGAAATCCTTTGCTTGTGTGTGAACATGTTGCCGTAATTTTGAGTAGATTGTCACGCGTGACTAACATTGTATTGTCTAAAATTCAGTCCGCTCGGAAAATTCTACTGAGTCGAAATGAGCCTTAAAAGAGCGAAAGACTGTTCAGAAAAGGATACCATTATTGATCTCAATTTCATACTTCCCAGCTGCCAATCCACTGTTGATAATACGATGCAATTTTCTGAAAGTTGGGAAAGATGCCACTCTCATCCAGACAATAAAATCTTGATTCTTGAGTCCATCTTTCATTTGCCAAATGGGCTTCGTCCATCTTGGTGGCTTCGCAAATTTCTGCAACTCTGCCGTCAAATTTTTGCCACCGTTATTGAATTTGCTTTCTCTGTCACTTTTCCACGCAATATTTTTGTCACTCAAGGGGACAGCTACTTTGACAGTTGAGTTCTTGACATGATAAAGCTTGAATGTGTCTGAAAAACAAAGAGAATCCTTTGATCCTCGAAGCTGATACAAAATCTTCAAAGGAAAGTTTTGTTGTTGGGTTATTCAAATCTAACTCCTTCGTATTTCTGTGTGTTAGTGCCTATTCGCAGAAGTAAAAGTTTTAATCCAGAAATCAATAGGAAGACGAGCATTGGATTTGAAAAACCACACAAAGCAACGAGATGAAACAAATAGGAAAGCAAAGTTTAAGGCGACGTAAACAAATATCTTATCAATATATGAATGTCCTAACAACCAAGTTAAGAATAAAATCCAAAGTTCTTACCAGTGAACATACTGTTGGCAACGGCACCACATGGAGCAACAGATTTTCTGACAGATATATTGCCAACCTTCACATCAGCTTTGTCAAATGGTTCGCAATTTGTGGCGACTTTTTGCTTCAAAATTCCATAGAGTTGTGAGTCATCTCTTGATCGTACGTATCTTCTGTGATTCTGAGAAAAATGAAACAAATTTTAAATCATCCAATGAAACAGCTTTGTTTTGGAAATCCATTAAAATTTCCTTATTATTCTTCAGATGAAATTTTCAAGCCCTGATTTGGATTTAGCATCTGTTACCCTCTTTTAGATCTTCAAAAACTGGCTGTTTCTAGTGTTGCTCATGTTGATTTTCTTCAATCAGTCTAAAATTATGGAGTTTTTCATGTTTGTCAAAGCTTCCAGTAACACCCCTCATACATCCTTTTATATAGCTTTAAATGAGCTTTAAATGAGCTTTAAAAAGCTGTTATTCCAAAAATACTGATAATATAAAAAAATTCTCTTTCTGGAATCATGGCAAACGACTTGATTGATCTATTCCACTGAAAGAATTAGGCAGCAATATTGTACACATTCGATTTTAAAGTTTTGCAAAGACAAAATATTGTAGCATTCCCAACAGTGATAAAACTTGAATATAAACACAAGAGCTGCAAGCAAAATTTCTTACAAATTCTATGCTTGTGTTTCTCACCTGGTAAAAATTCTTTAACCCATAATACATGTACACTTTCCCTTCAAATCTCTTCTCAAGTGTGAATGTGATCAGGCATGGGGCACAAGGTTTGCCAATATTGGTCTTATTTTCATAAAACTTTGGGCATTTGTTGCAATTTGTATATGGAATAACCTTTTCCTGAACCTATGAAAGATGAGAACATTTTTTGTGAATATTGAGCCTTAAAGAAACTCTACACAGTTAGATACAGGGCTTGGCTATGTTAAAGATATAATCTATTGCATTTGACAACTTGAAAATGTGTGGCTTCATTGTGCAGCTAAAGAAAACAAATGGGAGGGTAGGCATTTTCTATAGCTTATTTAAAGTGACCAAGAGATATAGCTGTATGTCTACAAGTATTTGTTAAAAGAAACTAAGAATTTGGGCCAGTGCAGGAAGTTTCTTACTGTCGTCATGTTCACCAATTGGGTCCTCATGGGGTCGTCATCCACATTTCAAAATAATGTTGTTCTAAGCCTTTCCAGTGTTTAGGCAGTATTAGTATTCAAGTACCTTCTAAGTAATATGATACAGGAAACAAGTGAAAACAAAGTAAAAATATGTTAACGATTTCGTTTCCTAAAATAAATAGCTTCTTAAGTTATATTTTCCAGTTCTAAAGTTTCTTAATTTTTTGGCAATCTGAGTGTTGAGTTTCTTATAAACAGTTTCCTATGAAAGAAAATACATGTATTCCATTTAAATAGACACTTCCAAAAACCATGTCAACAATATGTATATACATAAAAATGCATAGAAAAGGCAAAATTGAAACTGGTCAATCTAACAGTCATGGGGTAAAGCAAATTTTTGCAATTGTTTTGTTTTGCTATTACTGTTTAGCAACTGACACTAAACAGTAAAACTCACAAGGAATACAACTACTGATCTTCTCCGAACCACACCTATTGTATAAAATGACCAAAAACACCCAAGAAAAGATTAAAGATAAATTTTAGAAGTCTTAATTCTTTGATATCTTTATCTTACTGCAATACATGCCTTCCACAAATCAATATAGTTTTCCTGTCTAAGAGTTCCTACCATGAGCTCTACAAAGCTCCAATAAGCCTCTTCCCTCTGAACCAAAATTTTACACAAGCCCCCCTCTCTATTAAGCCCCCCAACTTCTATCAAATTCCAGAAATTAACAATGATCTTTGATTTATTTAGCTAAACATGCTTGTGTGTTAGTCTTGATATTGTTTGGAATGGAGAACGTCAGCAAAATATACGGCAAAAGAACTGAGGAGCTATCATATATACCTTCTTCATTTGATTTGGTCATTGGGCCCTGTCTCTCTATGTAACCGGGACCAAAGTTACAAAATATTGCGATTTTACGTGCACAGACACGGAGCCAGAAACAGACGTTGTTCTGTGACGATGATCATGAGACTGACTAAAGAATTTACATTTGACTACAACTTAAATACAGATTCATTACAGGAAGTGATTACATACAATACAATAGAATGAAGGAGAAATAGAAAGTCCATACATTAGAATTAACGTGAAAGAGAGGCTGTTATTGACGTACTTGTAGTCCTACTACATCTAATAAGCCCCTCATGGAGTATTCAAAATTGAATGAGCCCCCAGGGGCTTAATAGACCTCTTAGGGTAATTTAAAAAAATGCAGTCTTTTACAAGGCTCAAGAATTCTTATTACAATGCAAAGAAATACAGCAATGTCATGTTAATGCATGAATGGCTCATACTGTAAAATGCTACAAAGCATGAAAAGATTTGTCTTTCAAAAAGATGAAAATAACATTCCCTCATAACTGATGTTTTCCCAATGATGTTTGATGCAAACATCCACACTGATACAAAATGTTGGCAGCTGCTTCCATATAAAGACATTATATGCACAGTACTAAGATCCCTGGATTCAAACTAAACACAATTTGTATTTGTCATATTTTTCAACACACATTCTTTTGAAAATGTGCATATTCAGAGAGATTATTTAATTTTGACTTGAGCCTTGATATTCATAGTAGAGCATCCTATTCCAGAAGGAACTGCAGTAAAAATTCTTCAGTTCTAATTCCCTAAGTTTTTCTGCATAAAAGTGGTCTACACCAATCAAGAATTCTTGCAAGAATGTGAAGAATTCCTGAAAATCTTATGGCATGCCAATTTGTACGAGGTGTGCACTGTTTAAATAATACAACTCATAAAACTGCAACGCTTCCTAGTTCAAAGACTTTTGTATATATAAATCATTCTTTCAAAGTCTACTGGGGTAAAGTGGGTATGAGTTTGGGGTCAAGAAAGTAGGGTCAAAAACTTGGATGAATTTACCAACACATCAGTTTTCAGGGCTTTCCTCTAGCTATCAGTCTCGGGTCTACTGTTTTCCAGTGATCAATACTGTCCATTGTATTCCAGTAAACCCAACATTTTGAAAATCTAAACCATTGTAGCATATTCAAACCTTGGTGAAATTATTAAAAACCAAAGCGTTTTTTACTCCCCTAGTTTATTACAATTTTTTTGTTTTTCAATTAATTATTTAAGACACATTATGTAAAGATACAATGGAGAATCAATCCTTGGTTCACTATGAAAAGAACAGGTACCATTGCAAATATGGAAATCTACAACACAGTTTTTAGGAATTTCAAACAAAGCATAAAAAACAAGGAGTTGGAGTTTCTGAGGATTTCCATCCTTTTAATATGATTTCAATTCACGGTAATTAGGTCCTAGCAAAACTTCCTCCTATCCTACACATTAAAAAACTAAAGGCATTGAGTCTGTTTAAATAGCATGCTCACAACCAACATCCGGGCATCACCAAAGTACATGAGCATGCGAGCACCACTCGCAGGAACAATTCTAAATCCAGTGAATAATTGCAAGCACATTTGCTACAGTCTTTAGCAAAACTGCTAGGAACTGGGAAACAACTATCTTCTTTTTATTGAATGTGGCTTGGTCATAACACTAAAGAATAATTTGAAAAGTCAAGAAAAACGAAAGTAGACTTCCGACACAATTCCATGTCTGTATTCCTTCCTAGTTTCAGTGAGCAATGCAAAGACTTAGTAATTTGGACATCAATCTAATCTTTCAACATCTCACATGGAGAACAGTTTCCTATATTGCAGTGTATGAAAAACATTTATTCATAGAAATTTCAAAAGATTGCATTGACGTTGAACATAGTGAATGTACCAGAAAATGACCTGTGTCTACAATTTCAAGAGTTTTGAGATGTCTAAAGAAGTATTTATAATATACGGCACCCACTAACTTTTAGGACCAAAATTTCTTTCACTTTATCAAAGTATGCTTCATGTGATGAACATAAAGAATCTCACTTCTAGGCCATAGGTGCTGAAAAGTTTGCAGGCACATTTTTGTGGAAATTTTGCGCTTGCAGACGCACAAAACTTTTGGTGATGTCTGCTGAGTCTGCATACATATCACCCTCATGACCAATATCAACTTCTCTTCAATCATAAAACAAAAGTTGCCATTAATTAAGACAAAGAAATTCCTGAGGATAATACAAGATTAAGAAGCCATTGGTCTCCAATGCTAATGACTAAAAAGGGCTATCAGCCGCTTGTCAGCAAAAATTCAGGATAGCATCAACACTCAAGTACTTATAGGGACTCAGTTCCTTCAAGTGTAAACTTGTTTACCTTATTTGATGTGACCAAAAGCCCAATTCCAATTGGTAAAAATACAATCCCAATGAAGAAGAATACTGGAAGAACTGATGAAGCTGTCAAAATTGGTTGCCAAGCCTTCAGCCTTTGTTGTTTGAAAGCAGAATCTAAAATGTGAGAGGGATATGAAGGAAATTTTATAAATTGTCTGCATTTTAGGAAAGAAAAACAAAGAAAATAATAGTGGATCACCTCTTGGGATTATCTTGGCACTTTTCATCATTCTTGACCCATGGCCCATATCGTCCAAGTAAGTATACAAAAGTAAAGCCTGTGCAATGATGCCCATTTCACTTTTTTGCCATAAAATTCTTTGCTTGTGTGCCTCCTAATGCTTATCTTCTCATAGCCAATGAAAATCTGTTTTGCATGTTATCAAAGCATCAGTTTTGCAGAACACGTTGCTTCCTATCATGCCTCCTCTAGTTGATTTTTCCTGCATTTTCAAAGCCATTGTTCCTTCATAACAGTGGAAATTTGTTGCAGTGACTCTAAGAGTGCCCTCACATGAGCAAACTCGGACCGGTCTGAGTTTCATATCGGTTTGAAACTCGTTTCGGTTTCCGATCGAAGCCCTTGGAGCGCTCACATGATGCAGGCGAAATGAAACTCAGGTCGACCTGAAACTCATTTCGCTTTCTCAGGTTGGTCTGAGTTTTCAGGTCGACCTGAAATTTTCATGTGAGCAGAAAAATTTTTCATTTCGGGGCGAAATGACTTTTCAAAGCATGTGTGATTGACATTCTAGGCGTTCCTTTGGCAATCAAAACAATTAAGATTTCATTCAAAGTCAGCCAGGTGGATCTAAAGGTTATGGAACAAAGCCGATATCGTCCACAAAACAATCACAATTGTTCTAATTGCGGAGGAAGGTACGCATTGTTTAATATTCTCAAACCGGTCTGAAAATGTTCATGTGAGGGGGAAGCAAATTAGCAGACATAGCCAAATTTCAAACCGATCTGAAACTCAGATCGGTTTGAGTTTTCTCATGTGAGGGTAGTCTAAAAACAGCTAATTGCTTGGCATTATGCACACATTACTTATTTCCAGAAATTCTGCATGCAGGTAAGCACACCTTAGCCTACCTAACTAACAATGGCAAACAGCCTTTTTGAACATGCAGATTTGACTGCTCATTCTCACAAAAATGTCAGACCAGGCTGGAAAGTTTGTTGTGCACATCACATAACTTTGATTTGCACTTGAAGATTTGCACATTTTGCAAGTTTTTGGGTTCTGAGGCGCATGAAAAATGTGAATTTTGATAAGGAAAAAAGGAAATTTGGTGCAAAACTAGTACTTCTGGGCATAAGGATATGAAGGTAAGCATGTTTACGGTTTACTGAGAAGTAGCAGCAAATAAATTAGTGCAGTGAAGTAGACAACGTGCAGTAACAACAAAGAAACAACAGGTCAAATTTTCACTTTGGTGCACATTTTTCAGAACTTTCCAACTTAAGATCAGGAGGCACTGACTAAGATTTAGTTCGTTATGCCCTACAACGAATATACTTCCACCCCTTTTGGAGCACTCCTCTACTTACTGTTCAGTTCTGGCTAGCCATGAAAGTCATGAAAGCGAAGCAAACCCGCATTTGATTTTGGTAGGCAGGCCACGACCAAAAAAACCCACCACCAATCTTTTTAGCTAAATATTCTGGAAAGAATACTCACCAAAATATTACAGGATATTTTCTAACGTTAGCTAATCATGTTATTCTCCCTCTAACGCTGAATCTTGGCTGACATCAATAAAACAGCGAAGCAAGCCATTGTCCTTTATTAGGCCGCCGACAAAAAGGCTGCATATGAGCTTCAAAACTTTCCAAAAGAATACTCACTGTCCACGAAAAATCATATAACACTTTCCAAGAGTTAGCTCATCATATTCTAGAACTATTATACTTACTTCCAGGTCTTCTGGATTCTTTCTCTAACCCTGAATCTTGGCTAATATCATCTCTTTTCGAGGAGTGGTTTCCCCCTCCGGCCATCTTTGATTTCAAAACCTTCTGCTCCCAACAACAACAGTTCACTTTCGTATCCTCCCTGCTCCTTCGCAGGACTCCTCCGCATATTTCACTTTCTTTTCCCGTAACTATGGAGACTAATACCCTTGAACCCTTCAGAAATACCATCAGAGTTCTTGGAGCTTTCATGCATGTGATTTTGAAATCCTCAGAGCCCCCCTCAGAGTGAGTTATTCTAACGTTTGTTGGAATTTGAAAATCTGACATAACAGGAATTTTGAGTGAAATACCCGAAACCCGAGTATAAAAACTGGCCAAACACGCAACCCGCAACACATCTCAAAACTCGAATACCTGCACGATTTGAACGTAAATCCCAAAACCCGATGATTCAAATTGGCCAAACCCACAACGCGTAAAAACCCTAAGGCCACCCTTTCGTCAAACGCATTATACTTACAGACTACAGTCCCTCCGTTGGAAGAATCTGGCGCAACAGCTGGTTGAGATTTTTTGGGATATTTGGAAGGAATTTGGCAAAATGACATGATCAGAAAACTGACAAATTCAGATTGCTCCAAGCATTCTACACTCAGCCTCAACAAAACTTTAGTCGAATTTGGTGAATGAAGGATCAAAGTTTGCATGAAATGTGTAAATTTTGAGATGGCTGCATATGACTCTTTCTTCATCAACCAAAAAAAACTTGCGAGTTTTTCAGGAAACCTGTACTGAAAGGCCATTTTGAAAGATTCTTATTGCGGCATGTACGCAAAATTGGTTGCAACTTGACAATGAAATGACCATGGTCATTGAAATGACCGATACTCAAACAACCAGATTTTCACTCCAAAGGTTGAATACTTCACGAGCTGTCGAGTAGCTCATAGGTCGAGGAGTTCTGTCAGTATTCTTCAATAGCACATGATCATTGGTTTAACTTTTTTTTTCTCAGATGTTGATAACTCTCTTCCAAAGTTTTTGTGCTCGAAGCCGGAACTGTAACCAAGCTTCTTCCGCTTGGAAATATCAAGAAACTTCAACATACATCAGGATGGCAATACATAGAAGCAACAATTGTTGTTGTATCGCGTGACGTTTTGATGAAAACTGTATCTCAACCACATAGCAAACCTGCAAAAATCTAAGTTAATAATGCCCCTTAAATTAACTAACGCTACTGTCGTTGAGACTACTGTAACAGTTAATGGCCTTCCAAGGTAAACAAGATCTATAAGTTTCCTGCATATACATACAAAAATGTACATAAAGAAAGAGTGCAAAAGAAGTAATATTTACAAGTTCAAGGGGATGCATGAATTTTTAAAATTAAGTTAATCCTTGAGCAATACAACCGAGTTGTAATTTCTAAAATTATTTTTGTAGATACGACCTTCCAAGAAATCGATCCCGTAGATGGTATGTAGTATATTTGTCCGACGAGGGATGTGCCGATTTTTCTCACATGTCAAAAGAGGAAATTTTGTTTGATCGGGTTGCTATTAAGTAAAATGTTTGCTTTAACCTTGTTGTGCAAAACGTCTGGGACATACAAGGAAGGTGTAGGTTTTTGATTGTACGGAAGCAAAACAGAAGACCTCTCAAAAGGCTTTAGCCCGATACCCCCTACGTCCCCCAAGTGTCACTATTGCTTTGCTGTCCGCTTTTTCACAGAGCTCTGAGTGCTGATTCTGTTTGCTCTTGACTCCTTAGGATACACCAGGCAATCTTCTCAGCTCCATGGTGAAATCTGATGATGATACTTTGGGGGATCTGAAGAAAATGATATAAAACATTGCGACTGGTGGTTAGAGCTGGAATGGACAATTAAATAATCAGGCAAAACGAGCTTCTTTGGAAAAAAAACAAAAAATGAATCATCAAAATAGATATAGTTTTGGCAAGGGTTTTTGTACGCAGACCGATATCACTGCACATGGTCACAGAAAGGACGTTATAGGCCCCAGGACATAGCCCACGCAGACCCCAGTTTTTGGGCTAAACCAGACGAAAATCGTAACAACACAAGTGCATCGTTCCCTAATGCTATGTAATGATATCTTCTCTCTACACAGAAAAACAATTTTTGAGGGAGAGAAGTTTGCACCATGTTCTGCTGGCCCGGGCCAGGTCAAAAATACAATATATACAATCTATTGTACTCGAACCCTGGGAACGAGGTTGAGGTTTACCGCAGGGATACAAGGGACTCATCGTCATAAGTCTAAGGTCAGGCCACCGAGGTTATCCATTATGAGTTTGACCTCATTTGACCGAGCTTAAAGGGAATCGACATAGTTAAAAGCTGGCCTGGCCAGGTCAAAAATACAATCTATTGTACTCGACAACTTGGACGCATCCGGTTTCATTGTGTAGCTAAAGAAACAAAGGATAGGTGGGCGTTTCTATTTATAGCGGCTACGCCCTAAAGCTATGTCTATTCCCTTTAATCACTGCGAACTTTGCAAATCAGGGACGGTGAAATTTCATCTTACAAGGTAGCCGATGGAGAAACAAAATTCTTGTCTAAAAATCTTCTAACCTGCATAAATTTTCTTCAAAAAGACCAACTACACCGTCAACCCTTTCTTGAAAATCCCTTACTCCCCATTCTAAATGTAGACATCAAAAATAACAAAGTGTCGACTTATGACATTACAACTTAAACATAATGGCATTTTTGAGAAAATCTATATTATGAATTATTTGACAAATAATGTGGAGAACTGCCCAAAGGCCCTCATTCTGCACGATTACACATTTGTAATCAAAATCAAAATGAGCTAGTTTTCTCAAATTTCAGTCTCGAGCTCATAAGGAAGTTACTGCCACATACACATTTGCTCAAAAAGTGTTCACTCCCTTTTCAACATGCTCAAAAGGTAGCGAGCGACCCTGTTGCACTTTGCACTAGCCATGTGATAGAACAACTTTTGAACTGTCCCTAATTCTTGTATTCGAGAATCACAGACCATAGAAATATTTTGCACTTGAACGTTTCAATGTAATGAAAACACAATAAAGTAAAGAAGTCAGTGATAGATCTTGTGCCCATTCTGTAAAAGAGTCTGGATCGAGCGCTATTTTTTACATAACTTGATACAAGAACAGAAACAGAATTGCAGAAAATTCCAAAATTGTGCAAGGATTATCTTTCGATCAAGACTCTTTGGTTAGAAAAGCTGCAGAGTCTTTTACAAAGCATGCAGGTTTTTTGCATATGGAACTTTCAAAGAAAACGTTGAAAAATAAAGGCCTCAACAATGTCAGATGGAAAAAATATTCGCTTACTTTGTTCTCGATTTCATGTGCAACACAGTTGAGATGAAACCAGCAATGAGGCAAACGATACCAGTTGCTAGGTAACAGACTCCGAGAAAATTATTTTTCCCGCCAAGCCAGCCGATGGTTGTCAATACGAAGTATTTCTTGCCTTTGAAGTCTGCTACTGGAAAGTCTATAAAAATTGGTTGAGGAAAGTTATAGAAATCACGTTTCACTTCTAAAGATTCGAAGGATACGTACAAGAGAAATTGCACGATTTGGTACAGGATTTTGAGCTAATACATGAACGCGGGATGAGTGGCTGAGCGGCTAGTACAGTTTTTCCGTGAGGTAACTGAAGTGAGGTTCGGTCGTGTCGCGTGTCGTGTGGGGTCGAAATTTAGATGGGTGACCCTCCAAGTGCCTGACCAAGCAATGCACTTCACCATACTTCGAAAGGACATAAAACTAGGGGTTCCATTCCTGGATGCGGCATTTAAAGTGCGCCTAAATTCGCTAGAAAGAGCTATAAATCCTTCCAGTTCACTTAAAAGTAAGTTCTGAATGAATGAATGAATCAATCAATCGATCAACCAATCAATGAATAAATTGATGGATGAATTCATCAATTAATTGATTAATAAAAGCAGGATTATTTGAAATGAAGTATTGGATATATGAAAAATAAAGAAGACTGAAAGGACAAAATAATCAAAGGATAAATTAACAAATGAATAAAAGAGCAAGTGAAGTATTGGATGTATGAAAAATAAAGAAGACTGAAAGGACAAAATAATCAAAGGATAAATTAACAAATGAATAAAAGAGCAAGTGAAGTATTGGATATATAAATGAACGAAGAGATAAATTACCGCATGGGTGATATAAAAGAAAATTCAAAATATTCCAATATTTTCAATTCATAGAAAAGGATACTGTATTGAATATCCATTCGATAATTTCCTTTGGGTAAACCTTTCCCGAAATGTGCCCCAACATGAACAATCTGCCTGTATAGCTTGCGAAACTTTGGGAAGGTTGCAATCCTCATCCAAACAATGAAATCACTGTTCAGGTTGCCATTGTTATCTGGGTCGTACGGACTGAGTTCGTAGATTGACTTGGGCCAGTTTGGTGGGCTGACGAAATCTTTGTACGCATTCTTGAGAGTGTTGTTTGGAACACTCTTCAAGGATGGGTTTTGATATTTGTTTTTCTTATCCATCGTCCATGTGATGTTTTCGCTAGATAAAGTGACAGGGATATCTGGGCCTACTTGAACGTAAACCAACTTGAATGTGTCTGAAATAGAGTCAAAACACAATAATCAAAATTCTGTACATGCACAAAATAGGAACACTAAAACATCAATTCGATAGATGTGAGAAGTGTATCTACAATTCGGAAGACTGAAAAATTTATTCAATAGGTAAGAGAAGTATGTACAAAATTAGGAACACCACAAAATAACTATTCAATAGATGTGAGAAGTATGTTTAAAATTAGGAACACCACAAAAAATCTATTCAATAGACGTGAGAAGTATGTGCAAAATTTGGAACACCACAGAACATCTATTCAATAAATGTGAGAGGTATGTACAAAGCTAGGAACATCACAAAAATCTATTCAATTGATGTGAGAAGTATGTACAAAATTTGGAACACCAAAGAACATCTATTCAATAGATGTGAGAAGTATGTGCAAGATTAGGAACATCAGAAAACATCTATTCAATAGATGTGAGAAGTAGATAGCAAATTAATAACACCAAACATATCTATTCAATAGATGTGTGTGTACAAAATTAGGTACGCCAAAAATATCTATTCAATAGATGTGGGAATGTATACACAGTTTGGAACACCAAGGAACGTCTATTCAATAGATGGGGTCACTTCAGAAAAGAGGTCTGTATAAACACTATCAAAATGATACGCACCATTGAAGATACTATTAGCAACAGCTCCACAGGGAGCAATTTTGAAATCATGACTCCGATTATTGACTGCTTGAATCGTACGATAGCGATAAGGAGCCTTGCAGTTTGAAGATAGCGTGTTCTTGATTACTCCATACAGTTGTTCGTCATCTTTTGAGCGGGCATACGCTCGGTGGTTCTGAAATCAAAGGGGTTTAACTTTCAAGAAATAGCAAACGTAAAAGTGTAACACACATACGAGGAAACAGGAACTCAAGGGCGGTGCCACGGGGTGGACTGGGGTATGTCCACCCCACTTTCCTTAGGTCGGTATTCATTCTTAAGCAAAAATGATATAAAAAGCGTTAGGCATACCTTCTGGCAATCAATTCTACCTCTTGTCCATCCCGCTTTTCAAGGCTAGCGCCGCCCCTGTAGGGACTACTACATCGCATGAATATTCTACGCATGTTGCTTTGTATAAATTATCTTTATTTCAACCTCAGGTTTTTAGTTTCGAAGAAATTTTGTTTACAGTCTCATGCCCGACAACCCCTTTCGAGGGACTTTGCAGCCTCGTTATGGTTTCCTATAGAAATGTATAGGAAAATGACCGGAAGTGAAATTTTCATCCATATTTGAAAGCTCGCAGTGTCAATTCCTTGCCAGCTATATCCACCCTTTTGATTTCAAAGTATGCTTTATTTATTCAAGAAATTATTAAAACTAAATTAAGCTTGATTTGACCTCCCAGATGGAGTAATCCCAATTTGTTTGACGATGTGGTCATTTCCTGAATGGTTGCTTTCCCATATTTGGCAATCTATTGTTCCCTGCAAGGAAATTTGTCATCGAGGTCTATGAGACTCATGTAATGAGTAGGTAATTTACCGGCGGGCTGCTTCTCGCGCAAGGTTTACTGAAAGCTGTGGAGAAACTAGTGGAGAAACTAATCTTAAGGGAGAATTCGCATACATTTTCAGGAGACATCGAATTGGATAAAAACTAATAGCCTGAGAGATTACCACGATGAAAATTAGAAGCCGTGTGTGATATTGCTTTGAAACAAGCAAGGCATCTTCCCTTTCATCTTAATCTAAGTCTATTGCTGAGAGATTTCATAGGCCTAATTTTCCAAAATGAATTACGGAGCTAGCAAGGGATAACTTCCATTTCTTTAATAGAATTATTTCGGTAATTCATTCGCTCTTGACAGCAGTGGCTCCAGGGGAGGGCTAGAGGGGGTGCAGCCACCCTATCAGCGGTGTAAGTGGCCGAGTGGCTTATAAAGTTTTCGTCAGGTGACTGAAGTTAAGCTCGGTCGAGTGAGGTCAAACACCGGATGGGTAACCTCGGAGGCCTGACCTCACAACTCATCTCGTCGTCCTTTGGAAAGCACGTTAAACTAGGATCCCATGCCTGGATGCGGCATGCACAGTGGACCTAAATTAGCTTTCAGTGGCTAGAAATCCAGATAAGCCCACTCAAAACAAATTGAAAACAAACAAAAACAAAGCACCTAGCTCCCCATCGGAGGAAATTTTGGGTTCCTGTCGGAGGAAATTCGGCAAAATGGCGTGCGAAAAAATGAATTTTTTAGCCATTTTAGCCCCCCTATCGGAAGCTCCAGCCCCTCTATCGAAACATTTCTGGCACCACCCCTTGACATCAAGCTTTGCAACAGCAAGGGATCATATTCCAAGATATAGCTTACCTGAAAGAAATTCTCCAGTTGATAATACATATAAACACTTCCCCCATATTCCTCTTTCAAATTGAAAGGAACTTTGCAGCATTTTTTCGTGCCAGGACCATTACCACTGATTGCGTTATATGCGCTATCACATGTGTACTGTTTGCAGTTTGTATATTCTACAACAGTTTCTAGAACCTATAAAAAGAATCGACTCTCAAAAGATGTATTCACCTCAAATTCAAAAATCATAGACTAGATGCGATTAATGAGATGTGCACACCTTGAGTTCCTTCTACCCTTGATCTAAAATCGTGTTAGGTTACTACACCTCTTCGCACAGCAGCAGCAGCTTCAGAAAATAGTCCTCTTCTGTTGCTAAGGGATGGTTTGATACATCAGAACAAGCTGCGAAGATTAGGGCGCTGTCTTAGGCGAGAAGGAAAATGAAATTTGGAAGGATGTTGCACAAAGAGAACCAAGATCTTTTAAATTGATAGGAATAAAGGCAAACTTTGTAAAATAAAAGTTCAGGTTACCGAGAAGAACACCATCTGCCTTTCTTAAGAATCGATTTCACAAATATGAGAATACTCAATCAAATAAACATAAACAAAATGGAATCAAAATAAACAGAAGAAAGAACAAATTATGGTTCGCTACACAGAGGGCGTAAATCTATCATTAAGGTTATCAAATCGCTTGAACTGTATTCTTTGTTTTTTAAAATTACCCTTACCTTCTGGGGTACATAGCCTAGCCTACGAATAGACCCTTATGGAACAAATCAGCAAGCTGAGCGCCGCGGGCTTGGCGCATGTCAACACATCTAGTGTTTTGAATCTCCCAAAGCTAGAAGTTCAAATGAAATTTACGATGTGACATAAATCTTTAAGTGTGTTACCTTGCTATTGGTTGTAATGAAGACTATGCCAATTGGGACAAAAGCAACTGCAAGGCAAAGAAATATTGGAAGCATTGTTGATGCTGTGATGTCCAAAGTAGAAGCTGGTAGTTGTTGTTGCATAAATGTAGAACCTGGAAAAAGAGATAGATACTTTGACTCAATACAACATCCCTGTTACGACAACAACAATTGAAATGTTGTTGCAACGAACCAACACTTTATGCTCCTGCGCAATAGGCGATATGAGTCCCTTGTATCCATCCCTGCGGTAAACCTCGCTCACCTGGAACTTAGACTGATTATTACAGCGAGTCCCAGTTATCGGTCAGCAAACGAGACGACTGCTGCCAAACCGAGACCGCTCAAACTGGGATATCAGTTTGGCAGAGGAAGGAAACTACGGCTTGTAATCAGTCTGACAGGGAGTCATAATGAAATAGTGAAAAAGCTGACCCTATTTTCTGCAATCATCAATGGAATTATGATTTTCATTTGTATGTATCATTTTCCACGACTAAATATTTACAGGTTTTATGTATAAAGTAGATACAATACAATATACAAAGTTAATGACAGAAAGAAAGAAAGACACCCCCTCATTACAGTAGCAGGGATAGCATTAAAAATCAAGATGACGTCAATTCCATAAAGATCCCTTCAAGAGCTAAGCTAGATTCGTATCGTACATTTTTCGCTAAGGGCAACAACTCAAGGGCTTTGAAACATGTGAATTTTTGTGTACTATCTTGACATTTTGATAACACTGCATAGTGAGGTTGTTTGTTGTGGGACACCACGTAAGTCATCTGTCGACCATATGGTGCTACCTAACTGTAAGAAAAACAAACAACTTGCTTTGATTATAGACGAAAAAACTTCCAAAAAATGCCGAAAAATGCTTTAAAAACTTTCTGATCATATGGTGGCGGCGCCACGGTGGGAACTGGAGGACTCCCCCCAAAATCGGCAAAAATCGTCAAAGAAAATTGGCATAAAATTAGTTAGGTATACCTCTGGATTGAAAAATCATGTCTGAATCCCCTAATTCTTTCGGATTTTTCAGCGCTGGCACCGCCAGTCTGGTTACCAGACCTTTGTGCAAATTATCCCAATGCAAATGACATAGATGGTTGCTTTACAGAACAAAGTGTCGTGAGGCTGATTTCCAGTCAGTGGAATTTTCCGAGCAGGCGGAAATTCGATTGTTTGCGGGACAAAATGTCGCTCTGAAATTGAATAGTTAGTTACGGCTGAGCAACTGTTTATTATCTAAAATTCCGTCCGCTCAGACAATTCCGTTGACTGGAAATTAGCCGTAAAGGCCAATTTCCAGTCAGCGGAATATCCCGAGCGGGCAAAATTTTAGACAATGAAATGTTGCTCAGCCGTAACTATCTATTCAATTTCAGAGCGACATTTTCTCTCGTAAATAAAAGAATCTCCGTCCGCTCGGACAATTCTACTGACTGGAAATTAGCTTTTAGGCTCGACTCATACGTCGCACTTTAGTTGCATCGAATAAAAATAGGGATTGCGGAATTTTTTAACTTTATGAAAAGATGTGCAAGAGGAGGTATAGGCAGCTTTAATAAACATTAGATATGTCACGAACCTGACTGGTTCATGCGATACAATTCTGTCTGTTGTTCATTACAAAGCACAGCATTGAGGCTGAATTTTTTACTGGAACAAAAATTCAACCTCGGTCCTGTGCTGTTGTAATAAACAAAGGATGAATCGCATGTCGCATGAACCAATCAGGTTGATGGTACATGCCCTTTAAAGGCATTGAGTCCGTATAAATAGCGCTCTCATGGCCAATATCAACTTCTTTTCAATCATGAAACAAAGGTTGTCATTTAATTCCTATTGAAATTAAACCAAAGAAATTCCAGAGGCTAATGTAAGGATCAAGAAGTCTTTGGTCTCCACTGCTAATGACTTTAGATAACATGAGATAATGAGATAACAAAGCGCCGTCAGCGGATTGTCAGCAAAAATTCAGGACAGCGTTAAAGCAAATCAACGGGGTTAAAAGCAAACTTAGCTAGGGGGACTGGGTAATCTAAATATAACCTATTGTATTTGATGTTTTCGATCTATGAAACAAAAGGAAGATAAGTGGCACCTGCGGTTCTTTAGTGCAATGTTTAGATTATGTCTCGATGACTCGAATGAAAACAACGAAAACGAGGCAAACAGCAACAACAATATACAACAAGAACATTTTAACCTTATAAGGACAAATTTACCCTTTTGAATTAATTAACCTTATATGGACAAACGGTTCCCTATAAATAGAGGTTGATACTTAAAATTAATCAGTTGCTCTGAAGATGCCCTAGTGGGCGAATCTAGTCAGCACTGAAATAAAAATAAAAAGCGCAAAAGACCGAATTGATGCCTGCTTTCTTATGTTGTCGACCCTCTTCTTTCATCGTACACTTTATATTAGCTTTATCTCCGTCCATATACTTTAACCCACTTCCTTTAAGAGTCCCATAAATAGTAAGCTGATTGAGGAATGTCAAGCTGTCCAAGAAAAGAAATACTTAGTTTTTGAAGATCTACAAGATGGTAGCAAGCAATAATATGCAGCCTTTCTGGTTTGTGATCTAGCGATGCATAGTGACTATGAGCGATGCGATGACATCATAACTTCAAAACAAGCGGATGTTGAAAAATACTGTAATTCTGGGAATACTGATAACATAAAAAATGTTGTTCCTGAAATTATAGCGAACAATATAATATTCCCTTCAACCCATCCACTTAAAAGAATTAAGCGATTATATTTCACATAACTGATTTCAAAGTTCTGCAAAGATTCGAGTTTATAACAATGCCACATTTGTAATATCTTAGATTTTTATATTTGCAAATCAATTCACAAGATATTCTTTTCCTTCAAATGTTTCTTGATGTGCTTATTTTGGGTCTTTTATAATATTCTTACGAAACATCAGCCGCAGTGAAATTGGTCTTCAAATTGAGTGATGCAACGTACTCACAATTTTTTTTACATTCAATCTAAACAGTTACAACACATATTAATTAATTACACTACTTACAAAAAACTATACCCTACTACTAGTACAATACCATGTGAAGCAAAAACTATGACTACCATCATGACAACATAAAACAGGAAACACGAACATAGCAATACACGTAACGACGTTAAGAAAGGAATGGAAGGAGATTGAAGAAAACAGGACAATTTCTTGGGATAATATGAAAAATCTTTAATCAAGACGCTCTGTCGTGAGGAGCACTCACAATTGTGCTCACAATTTTGTACGGGTATGAATAATCTCGGGCTTAACCGTATGTCAATCTGAAGACACTGCTATGACAGAAAACAAAATTCACTGCAAATATAGAGATCAAATCATAACTCACTGTTTGGCTTGTTTGGGGTCGAAGACTCCGCATCCACTTTTGACTTCTTCCATGGCAGGCAAGACATCTTGAAACATGAATGCCGACGTTCAAAACTTCACTTCTAGCAACAAAAAGACTAACTAAAGTCGATAACCAACTAAAAAGTTCGTATCTACTTGATATGCATGACAATCACACACTGTTCAGATTGAATCGGAATATGAATTGCTATTTAGAGTGACCAGAACACATCTAGTGAAACCATGGTGATACTAAAACTCAACATTAGATTATTGTGAATACTAATTAATTATTTAGGCCAATAGATAAGACTTTTCAAGGTCGACGGTAATTTGCCAGAGTTGCTTTTAGAAAAAGGCATGAAATCCATGCAAGAAACGGCTCTTTTTTCAAAACACTATTTATCAACCAGTTTTATTAGATTGTGAGGGTCACTGATAGCAAAAAATAAGATATGGTAGACAGTAGCTCCTAAGATATACTTCAGTATAATTACGGGTCATTTGTAACGAGTAAATGGATCAGTATACATGACCTATACACATATTTTGGCATAAGAAATGCAACTCTCAGATCAGTACAACAACAAGAGAAGTTTCATTAGATCGAAAGGATTACTGACAGTAAAAACTGAGATATAATGCTTATTTTCACTTGCCACTTGTATTGTACAAGGTGCATAAAAATCTCCAGACTTTTGAAAATTCCTGGCACCTAAAAGACGGGATCGATTTTAATGTCTTGAGCTTTCCGTGATCGATTAAAGATGGAAATATTTTGTGATTTTTCAAATATCTTCAAGGGTAATCAAACTACAGATAAATCTGACTTGTTTGTAATTTTCTTGAAGGAAACTTTGCACACCAAGCTGCAGAAGGCTAATGTTTTCACGGGCACCGAATGTTGTTTGCAGATTTATAGTAAGTATAGGTAAGTAAAGATTTGCCATAAAAAGGATTAAAGGTCATGAAAATTGAGGAAAAAGAAATCTGATTACAAATGTATATGATTAATACAAATCTTAAAGTTAAAATGTAGCTTTAAAACACCGCTAGTTTAAAATGGCAGGGATTTTATTAAAAGGTCAGTGCAACCTTGTTTCCATAATGATCCCCCTAGAGGTGTTTATGAAAGAAAAGTTTTCACAAAAGAAAGGAAAATTGATGTTTATTGCTCGAAAGTAGACAGTGAATGAGAAATGGGATGGGATCGAAAAACATTGTATTGTTACTATTGGATGGGATCGAAAACTGTAGCATTTATTCAAAACTTGATTTTCTATAGCTCTTGAGAAAGATATAAATGCCAGTGGCTCTTATTAGGGACTTTTAGCAACTAGGACGGCGAATGCAACGGTGACGCAAATGTTCCTGTTGTTTCCGAACTTTGTCTTGGCAAAACTCCCTTGTTTCCGCGCAAATTTGCTTCCCTTGAGAGTCTATGAAGCAGTCCTTTTCAATTGCATAACTTGGAAATTCTATTTCTAACGCAGATCTGTATCTTCAAATTGAAACTCGGTCATTGTAAATGTTAAATATCAAGGAAAAAGAACATTCCAAAGTATTTAGATGATGAAAGAGATTTTGTCTTGTCTTGTTTTGGAACATGTAAAGGTAACTTGTGAGAACCATATTCGGTTTGTATCATACAAGATGACGTTCTGGCAGGCGTTGCCGTCCTGGTTGCTTAAAGTCCCTATTCTGTGCGAGAGATTCTCCACAAGTATTGTAAGCCATTTTTAGTCATTCCACAATTAACGAATTTCCGTTAAGTTGAATTTACCTGTCCTTTTCTTGCTCATATAAATGCAACGAAAATCAATCATAAAAACTTCAGCCTTTGTCAACAAATGCAAACATCAAGAAAACAATGAGATTTTGTGAATAAAATTAAAGTATATCTGACTTACCATCCACAAACAGAATATTCTGTACAGCAAAATTTGTTCAGTTTCAAAGTTTCTTGTGCCTCATGTATTTTCAGGGTCAATATCCTCATATATTTGTTTTTCACCAGTAACTAAGCCTGTCCAGCCTGTCCATGAATACTTGCCAATTCTTGGTGATCTCAAGAGATGTGCTTTCTTCTCACAACTGGGTCAAGGGTAATTTGCGGACGCGCGGTTTTTTCGACTGAATTTCTCACGGCAGGATGTCGTCACATAATTGGACTTTTTACTGATTAGAAGCAATGTCCAGATCAATGAAACGCGTTGAGAATGGTAGAGCGTTGTGACATGCTTTCACTAGCTTAGCTACCCATCAATGAACTGGTACCAACTATTACAGCACTTCACCTAAGCGGCCTGGTTTGGGAATTTATCAAAATATCTTCCTATTGCTCATAAAAATTTAGAGCCCAGATTTTGATTTAGCACCCAATTTTTAGTATAGTAACAAGTTTGCAAATTGCTGGTGATTGTGATGGTGACTTTATGACGATGAAAAGCTTAATCGTATGGGGTGAAACTTCACAACCCCGCGTCATTTTCAGGGTCCAGTCCCTTATTGGTGTTTACAACTGACATCGCCATGGAAATAATATTACGACCGCAAGCAACATAAGATTTCGTAGTTAGACTAAAGTTTGGGGGTTACAGTATGTATGTATATATGTATGTATCATTTACCACGATCAGAAAAATATTTATAGGTTTAATAGTATAAAAAAAGATAAAATACAATGCATAAGTTTAAAGGCAGTCTGTCACGTATCTGATTGGCCGCTACAATCAGAGATCAACACAACGGATTTCTTTGTGAAGCTGAGCATTTGAAACAAAGGAGGGCTAATCTTCTTGACTTTTTATGGCCGTAGAAAGTCAGAGGATCATCAGCCATTCAAATTTCCTATTCTTTGTATTGTCATTATCACCCAATCAAATGCGTGATAGACTGCCTTTAAAAACGTAAATAAAAACACCCGTAATTATAGTGACAGGGACAGCATTAAAAAGGTCATTTTGATTAAGCATTAAGCATTAAGCATTAAGAGGAGATTTCTTAATGGTCCCGTTAGAGGTACTGGCACAACGAGAAACGTAAGAAAGAGAAAATATATATAATTATATATAAAGACAAAAACTGTAGTTATTTTCGGTATAGAACATGGTTTATAAGACCATGCCATGATTCGAAGAGATAATGACGAACGAGTCTTGAAGAAGACATACATGTAATCTTCTTCTTTCTGTATATTGGGAAAAATGTTCTTTGATCGTTTGTTTGAACGTGTTGATGTTGTTTGTTGACTTCATCTCAGACGAGAAACTACTCCATGTTTTAGGCCCTAGATAAGAAAGACATTCGATGAAAATGGGGTTGAATAAGAGCATTTAAAAGCAACCTGCGACGGGATTTACCAAAGTAAATCCGAACTCGACTTCAAAAATCTTTTATGAAGAATTTTGATTAGTTTCCAAAACAAAGCTATCACTTTTCATAGAAGTTCAGTCTTGTTCATTAAGAATGCTATCAATAGCCTCATCAGAAACATTCTCTAGAGCCATGATATTCTTCTCGTACCCAACAATGAGTTCTTCAAAGAGGCTTATCCTCGAAGTGACCATTTCCTTCAACGGCAAATGTCCAATCTTTCTCGCACGACCTGCTCCGTCTGTTTTGATAATATCCAGCGCTCTCAGAGGTTGCCCCATTCGATAGAAATAGTCTGATCTCATTGCAGCGAAGTGAACTTGGGCAGCCGGAGAAGCTGTACTCCAAAGGTCATGCTCGAAGGCGTCTAATAGCTCCTTCGCTTTGACTGCGCTTGCCTTTGAAACCGAATACTCATGACAATAGCTCGCATACGTTCGGAGATAAATCTGAATTCTTTTGAGGATGCTAAACTGTAATTTCTTTCCGATGACACCAGGATCAGGGTCCTCTTTTGCATGCAGAACCTCCATCTCAAAACACTCAATTGCTTTGCGTTCAAGTTCTTCAGAAACTTCGTTCTTCGAGGCAGCCATGTTCATGTAAACACAACCATAGAGATACCAAATCATGGCTTTATCTTCACCTGATGCGAACAAAGCTAGGACTGAATTCGCTTGGCATAAATATTCCAACGCTTCCTCATACTGCTTTTCATATAATGCTATGTTGGCATAAAATATCAAGCAACGCCCAATGAGGAACTGTCGGTTCTCTGCCTGTTCCGCTAATTTCCTGGCCTCATCAAGCTCCGTTTTCGCTCTCTTCAAATCTTTCTGATAAATGCAAAAGACAACAAACTGAACCTTGATGACAACTTTCAGATCGACTTCTCCAGCTGATTCAAACCCTTCTTGCAGTCTCGTGCTATAAGCTGTCATCTTTTCCGTTAACCCATTATCCTGAAAATGCCTCGTCTGGTTCATTATTTTATCATATCGCCCCGTCGCACAAGATCCCCCCCTTCTTAACGCCTTCGGGAATAATCTCGGATCATTTTTTATGACTGACTGCAAAACGTTATCTCGATTAAATACCAAGCGTAAACTGTTGTTCTCTCCAACAAGTCCTCCGCCGCCAGGGAGAAAGAATTTGTTTTCGTTGCCTGCAACATATAGGTCTGCATGTCTAATGTTGAGTATTATCGTGTCACCGTTCTCACCTTTGACGAATGAATGAAACATGTGTTTTCCACATCTTCCAACTCTATTTTCCTCATGTTTTTCATCTTGTTCAACTACTCCTTCATTTCTTTCAATTACTTTACCACGAAAAAGCTGCTTGAAATAATTATTTATCGCATCAGAGCAATGACTACGTTTACTATTTATTTCGCACGCTCCTGTCCCTTCCCTCCTATACTTCACAGCTTTTGAACCATCTGTGCTAGAAGTTTCTGCATTTGAGCAAGAACTCTCTTGATCAAAAGGAGGTGTGATTTTATCTACAGAATCTTCTCTGGCTGCACATACAGTTTCATCGTCCCTAAACTTGCCCTCAGTTAAATCTGCAACACGGAGTTCTCCGTGGTCCTCAGTTGCACTCAATTCCACGTTCTCGATGACAGGCTCTTGGCGAAATTCGTCTCTTTAATGTAAACGTAAGGACTTCTTACCCTTGCTTTCCGCGTTCTTAACCCTTGCACCTTCGCAATAACAATTTGCATCACCATTAAATCCATCAGCTTCTTGCAACTCCTTAAACAGGTTTCTCTTTGGGTCCCCATTCTCCTCCCTAAAGGTCGATGTTCCATGATATCCACTATCCCTAACAATCCTCCGTTTAACTTTCCCATTTTCTCCTAATTGCTTGTCATTGTCGATTGTTTTATAATTTTCTTTGTTTAAACAAGCATTGATTGGCTCACATTCTTCCCTTTCTTCAATAGGATTGTCATCTCTATTGTTCGAATAGCCAATAATCTGTACAGTCTCTGCAGTGATATTAACTAGAGCAGCATCGTCTACATTCACAACATTAGCATTTGGGAATCGTTGTTCAACAGTCAAGCAGGTAGGAACAAGACAATCAATGATACATGCGGCATCTGAAGCTCCATTATGGTCATTCTCAATCATCTGACAGTCCCTTTCCATCCGAAATTTTTCTCAGGTTTAATATGTGTTCAAATTCTTATTATGGTACGTTTTTACTTTGGTTAAACATTGCACTTCAGCTTGTTGAAATTTTCACTGAACCTCAAGGGAATGAATGTTTCATTTCTGTTTTCAAATTTGCATGAATTGTAGTATTTAAATTAGAACTACTAGTCTTTTTCTTTTGTGAATGTGGCCATTCTTAACAGTGTATGATAAATCACTTTTGAATCACTTGCAATCCATCAAAACAAAATCTTCTATCTATCTACATGCAGTTTGCGTGAATCTCATGTCAAATGCAATATTCTTACCTACATTTATAAACACAAGCGAAGGCAGAACTCGATGTCATCCAGGGAGATCCACTGAAAGGACCTCTCTTGTTTGCCAAACTAAAACACATTCAATTGATGTATCCAGTCTCATTATTGTGGTGTAGCATCTACCTACAGAGACAATGTTTTCTTTCATTAATGAACTTATCGCATACCAAGGGCAATAACCAACAACGCACTCAAGGGTGGTGCCACAGGGTGGACTGGGGTGGACTTTCATTCATTTCATTTTATCATATGTCAACACAAAACCCTATCAACTAAAATAGAACAAAAAAAGAACCATACAAATATCAACTTACATATAATAAAACCTTAGAAATTTGCTGGTCTTCCTAGGGATTGTGCTTCGGGAAGGATACTAGTTTTTCAGGAATTCCTTCAGTTTCCTTTTGATAATGGTAATTGTGGAACTCATGCTCATTTCTAATGGGATTTCATTCCACATCTTTGCACCAGAGTAGAAAAAACTGCATTTGGAGAATTCTAGGTCCGGCCTTGGAGTGTAAAGATCTAAATGATTTCTTGTTGGATAGTTAGTTATTTGAGATCTGGTATCAAGTCTCCCTCTTAAGTTGTCCAGGCAGAGACCATTCATTATTTTATAGATCATCACAGCATGAGGTGGACATGTCCACCCCACTTTCCTCAGGTCATTATTCATTCTTAAGCAAAAATGATACAAAAAGGGTTAAGTGTACCTTCTAGCAATCAATTCTACCTCTCACCCACCCCACTCTTTCAGGGCTAGCACCGCCCCTGAACGCACTGTACCACTGATGTGCATAATACTATCACAAACTAAGCGTACAACTACCAGTTCTTTTTTATGACCTGAGTACAGGGGGCACTAGCAATTAGTAGGGGGTTGGAAGGGTCAGATATTTTTTGGGTTCATGAAACATTGTCTAGGTTACCTTTGGGTATGCTATTTGGTGCATCATAGGTATATTATTGGGGTTGCTGATGGAAAGATTTGACAAGGTGAGTGCTAGGCTAAAGTTTTCACCGGAACATTAAAGCAAAATTGCCAAAAGAGCTACTACACCCCAGGGTGGAGGGCATTTAAAACATACGCATGCAGGGGGGGTCAGTCCAAGAAGTTTCCAAACAACCCAAAAATATCAATTCAGCTTCATTGCAATCCAAAAATATCAGCTCATTTTATACTCAGAAAACTGTACATGAAGAGAATCAGATATCTTTGAAACATTACAATTAGAGCTCAGGATTGCCATAACATGGCCATAATTTCAGTTTTATATTTGAACCCAAAAATATCACTTTCAGTAATATTGTGACCCAAAATATTGGACTTACCTCCCTCCATGTCCTTGCTTTGAGTGTCCCCCTTGGCAACCCCTGCCCTTTTTTGGCAAATATAGTACTGTTGCCCTATTTTCATCATTGAATTTAAATTGTTAAACTGGTTTTCTAAAATAAGGTGTTTCCTTCATTCTCCAAGCATCTGAAGGGCATGGTCACAGAAGAATCCTGGGGGACTTCATCTACCTCAAAATGAGCTTCCCCGTGCCAAAATCAAAGAATGAAAACTAGGCCCCAAAATAAAAAATGCTATGTGTTCTCAACAGTATTACATTTCATCAGAGACCCAAGGTACTGGGGATGGAAAATGGGAGCACATCCCTCAAGAATTTGAAATAAGCTTTTCAGTGCTCTTCATTGCAAAGTCTTAAAACAATCGGCAGGGTCAACTTCTTGTGCACTTTTTAACATTTTCAAGCAGTTGGAACTCTTCGTCATGAATCAACCCACACATTCACAACAGTTAACGTTTGATCACCCTTCCTGTATATTATGGAGTTTTTTTTATCTTTTTATAAATTGAAAGCATTTTTACTGATAAGTTCTTACAAGAATTTACAGTGTTCAAACTTGTGGAAAACTTATTAACTCTAATACGTGAATGAATCAATCTTTTGGACTGCTTGAACTTTGACACCATGCAAAAATCGCAGGACTGACATGATTTTTGACTTGGGCTAGCCTAAAGCTAAGTAAAATTAGGCCTATTCCCAGTGAATTATTCCCAGTGAAATTATTCCCAACGGCGGCGTCTGGCTAAACCAACAGGCAAGAAAATTTATGAATCAATGATTGAATATTGAGATACTTACTTGAACTCTATGATTACGAAAGTAAACTGTGATGAACGAGCTCTCCTTGGGCCTTGAGACTTTGTTTGCTCTCTTACAGATGCGATTTCTTCTTACCTCACTCACCTTTCCTTCTTTCCTTGCTTTTTGCCCTTGTGAACTTTGCGTCATCAGCCTCGTTTGCATTACAGTTGTAAACAAATCATTTCCCAGAACTACGAGCTGACGTAATTTGTTTTCCTTCAATAGTTTTCTTATCACCACCTGCCTGTATGGTCACATGATCAAGATTTAGTCATTGCATTTCACTTTGTTTTATAATTCAGGCCATGCAATTTTCCAAAAATAAACTATTCCGTCCACATGTCCGTCCATATGTGTCTTATCAAGCTTTCGTTTTCTGTTTGTTTGTTTTGTTGTTTTCAATTTGTTTTGAGTGGGCTTGTCAGGATTTCTAGCTACTGAAAGCTAAATTAGGCCCACTGTGCATGCCGCATCCAAGCACGGGACCCCTAGTTTAACGTCCCTTCCGAAGGACGGCGAGGTGAGTTGCGAGGTCAGGTCTCAGTGGTCACCCATCCGAAATCTGACCTCACTCGACCAAGCTTAACTTCAGTCACCTGAGGAAGACTGTATAAGCTACTCGGCCACTCACCCCGCATGTCGGCAGTGCTTTGAGAAAGGGTGACTTTCATTCCGCCAAAGAATGCCAAAAATGTTTCTTCTCTGCCCAAAATGCTCAATAATTGCGAATTTCGGTGAATGAACATAGACAGCACTGAATCTCATTCAGGCATGTTCTAACGGGAGGTACCACCATGGTCAATAGAAAAACTATGGTACCATAATGAGTGCTACAAAGCTACAAATAAGAAATAAATGGAAAACAGTGACAATAAAACAAGCAGTTGGAAGAAAATTCTTTATTGCGATCTCTCTCCTTTCGTAATTTTTCGTCTAATTCATCATACTTATACTTATACTTATATGATTTTTGCATTAGGCTTATGGCCTGTAGCAAACTCCTACAGGGACCACACGGGCAAAAGGGAAGGATGTGGGCAATTGTGTAGAAACGACGAAAATAAAAGCACAAGCTGTCAAAACAGATGAAAAACTAACGAGTCTGTACGAGTATGTAACGACCGCAAGGATGTCTAAAGCAAGTTTGTTCTTCAAAAGAAATGAAACCGAAAACAGGTACGGCTTTATTTGATTGATTGATATCACCAGAGCCACAGAAAGCCTCTCCTCTAAATGAAACTTGTGTGTGTGCTTGTATTCTGTGTTAATGCGCTTTCTGCAAAGTGGGCCTAAATTTCCTTTCACTACCTAGAAATTCTGACAAGCCTACTCACAACAAATTGAAAACAGACAAAGAAAGAACTCTCGTTTGATCCACAACAAAATTTGTATTGGACAGCTAATTTGATGGTTAAGCTCCGGGGAAAAACCTTCGCTTTTGACTTCGAAGTGCACAAGGCAGCTGCTTCTTCAAACGCATAGAATTCATCTTGCATTCCGGACTGGGCTTTCTGCATTTTGTTGCAACTATGAAATTCAACAGATGATAGAGACGGTGAATATATTTCAAAGATTTTTGATCGTTTACTTCAAGCCGCTTGCAACGATACTCTGATTCAGCTAGAGGACCTCGAGTTACTCGCAGTTTCAATGACAGACTTCCAATGACAAAGATAACATGTAAACATCATAAACTTCGCAGGCTGTTGAAAAGAAGAGCAAACGCTGTCTTGTCAAGTCGACAAGTCAACTTGATTTTTGAATCTTTGAATTAGAATGAACACTCCACAGAGATGGAACGAACGGGTAGACTAGTTGAAGGCGAGAATTCTGATGATGAGTGGCATCGAACGGATGAATTTACTGTATCAGAACGACTCCATACTGCATCCGTCAAAACATTAGGCCTAAGTACACACAACAACTCTGAGGAATCACGTGGCGATTTGGCGGGGGAAAACGAAAACGAGGTTGTAATCGAAAACGAAATACACCAATCAGTAGCGAAAAGTAGGAACAATGTTGGAGGAGATGTGTGTATGAACACTGGTCACCATCGTTGTGTTAATGATAGAGACAATGTGACGGAAATCAGCAGGAGACGTGATTTTGAATCGTCCACTGTGCTTTCTGACGGTGAGATTTCCAAACAGCCATTGGTAATCAACGTGAAACGCGCTGGAATTGTGGCTATTGGGGAAGGTAATTTGGTAAACCTAACCGACGAAGACAACAATAAAACGCGAAACGAACTGATCTTAGAACTGGACACTGATGGAAACTTACGTGCTGTAATTCGAAGCAACCCTTATATGTTCCCAAATGCATTAGAACGTAAAGGACCTTGCGCAGGCACAACGTTCTCGCGTGTCACAGGAACAACACGGTATTTAACAGATGCTGGCCTAACAGACAAGTTCTATAGGTTTACAGACACTCTGCTGACGAGAATGCAAATAAAACGAAATCATGATATGCATGTCCATATACTCCTGCAGCGAGTCGTTTTCCGTATTTACGCTAATAAGCTACAGGACGCAGAGGAGGAGCTTAATGGAGCATTATTCCTCGTTACAAAGTGTATCAATCAGAGCCTCTTTTTGGGGCGTTGCTACACATACAAGGCTTATATCGCTCTTTATAAGCACGACTACCCAAAAGCCTTGGAAATGCTTGATAAAGCGAAGCATCTGCTGGCATATTTTGTTTCTGGGGAGGAGAAAGCTATGGTATGCTACCTTCTTGGGTACATTCACATGAAAATGGCCGGGCAGAATGACACACCATCAAGGGATCTGGAAACTAAAGCTCTGGAGTATTTCCAATTACATTTCACTCATGCGAAGGAGGACTCTGAGAAGGCGGTTGTTGAGAAAGAACTGCAGTATGGCATTCTGAAGCAAGTAACTGTCTATCTAAGGACATATACCCGCAAAGGATACGATTTTAAAGTCGACCAAGGGAGCTTGAAGAAAGCTAAACAATTACTGGACTATTTCGAAGTTTCCCTTTGGCACGAGGCTTCCCCAGCATCCAAAATACATTTCACTGCTCTCCGATCAGATTACTTCTACAGACAGAATTGTTTCCAAAGAGCTATGGATATTCTGGAAAAGAGTGGACTCAAGCTAGCAAAGAGTGTTGGCCATAAGCCTATGATCGACATGGTGAGCAATAGGATTGCTTTGTTAAAGCCATTGCTAGATGTCAAAGAAGGGTTTAGACATTTCAGCGTTAAATCATGATTATAATGGATGAAATATCTAAACTCCCCAATAGTTTAATTGCATGGAAATTTAGGGAAAACGGATAGTTCTCTCTGGGAAAATGAAGGGGAACGGAAATTTCAATTTCCCTCTTCGAAACTGCTAGGAAAGTGTCCATTTTCCCAAAATTCCAACACAAAGAACATGGGGAAATTTCACCATTTTGCAGATGCATAGAATTATACATGTGATCAGACTCTGTTAAAAAATTTGGGTATCAATGAATTCTGAATACCGACAGAGCAGTAACTACGGAAATTTACGTCATCATACATTCTGACTCAACTTAAGCTTTTAAATCAATAAGTGAAGAGTTTGCGGCCTAAAGAAGAAAGAATCGACTGAGTGTTGGCATATTTCAGGATCAGCTGCGATGAGCCATGGGGTTCCAAAGTTACGATTTTCATGCTGCAAATGCAGGCACTTTCTGCTCTGTCTTCCAAACCGGGATTCGTTGCTTTACAAGTTGCACTTTACAAGCTTCAAATTCGTGGAGTTTCCTCAATTTTGAAAATTCGCTCACGTCACTTCAACTCAGACCAAAAAAAGTTTTGGTCTTCTGCTGCTGTAACTAAACAAACCACCTTAGTTGTTCATAAACATTCTCTTTAAAATACTCATTACACGGAAAAGATATAAAAGAAAAAGCGTGAAACCAGTTCTTGGTAAATTAAGCACAAATAATGCGCAATTCGACTGCACGACTGCATAAATACTACTGAATACAAAAATAAGACAAACTAATTAAATACATGAAAGTAAATAACAGTTAAAATAAATAAGTTTGATGTGGAAAGCTATCACAGATAACTACACAGATGCCCCTATACACTATCTCTCACAGAAGAAATTTCGTCGATCAGAATGTAGCTACATTCATAACGAGCATAGGTTCCAAATCTTTAAAAGATGGGTGCAAACTTCTATGTCCTTTTGGAGAGCAGAAACTGGGTAAAATAACGTCATCGAGAAATCTGAGGTGAGGAAGTGTTTGAATAGATAAACTTGTTGAAATGATAAATCAAGAGTTTGAGGTACAAGGAAGAAAATATCAAATTTTGCCTAATTTCGGGATCTGTTGCAGGGAGCTAGGAGGCTCAAACTTACGAGTTTTTGCGCATGCGAAAGCAGTTTCTGCTCTGTCTGACCTGTGACAGACAGCATGACCTGTTCTTTTGAACTGAGTGATCTCAAAGAAACTTTAAATTTTTGTTTTAATTCTACCATTGGACTTTTCTGAAAACTTCAATATTCTAACAATCAGAATGCTTTTCTTCTTTTTAAAGGATTTTCAAGAAAAATTTGAATGAAACTTAGGCCCCGTTTACACGGGATCGGATCCAAATGGATCCGTACCCAAAGTGTAACGGATAGCCCTTGCGTGTACACGGGACTCGACGGATCCGAACCCATTTGGATCTGCTATCCGTACCCAAACGGGATCACTTTCGAAGGTGATCCCGTTTGGATCCGATCCCAAAAGGGTCTCGTGTAAACGGGTGGGATCGGATCCATACTGGTACGGATAGGAAGTGACACGATTAAACTGAAAATCCTTTGTTGAAATTTCAAAGAGGGGAAGCAGAGATGAGACAGAGTCTATTGGAGTGAAAAATTTCAATGGATCTGATTAAAATAGGAGAAAAGGTTTACTAGAGCGCTGCTGAGAATCCATAAAATCCAAATGGATCCGATCCCGTGTAAACGCGAACAGTTCTGGATCCGAACCCGTGTAAACGCCGCTCAAAAAGTGGATCGGATCCAAATGGATCCGATCCCATTTGGATCCGATCCCGTGTAAACGGGGCCTTAAAAGTATCGTAGCGCCCCGTCGTCTACCGATCAGCAATTCAGGCAAAGAGGGAAACTACGAAATGTCATCGAGTCTAGTCCAATGATAGGAAATCATCTACATATTCTTTCAAAAGAAATAGGCCCTAGCTATGATGACGTTTGCATAATTAACTAACCCTAACCCTAACCCTAGCCCCACATATTTTTACAACTATCTAAAGATTTGGAAACTATGTTTTGTGAGACAGATTTTGACAGCTTTGTTCGCTATAAGAAAACTACGACCCATGTAAAGTTAAAAGCATTGAGTCCGTATAAACAGCGCACTCATGAAACAAAAGTTGTCATTTAATCCCTATTGAAATTAAACCACAGAAATTCCTGAGGATAATGCAAGGATTAAGAAGCCTTTGGTCTCCACTGCTAATGAATTTAGCACTATTGAGGACCGTCAGCAGTTTGTCAGCAAACATTCAGGACAGCATTAACGCTAAAGTTCTTATATGGACTCAATTCCTTTAATTTGCCAATAACTACACGATTCAGTTGACAAACCTCATTCTGATATCCATTAGATCAAATCACATTCTTCTCTTTTCCAACTTCAATAAAAGCGTTTATACATTCATCCAGTTGCTCAATCGAGTGCGCAGCGGACATCTGAACTCGAATTCTCGCTTTTCCTGGGGAGGAAATTAGGGAATTTACAAAACAACTCTAAAGAATTGTTTAAAATATTCAATGAGCAGTGTGGAAACTACTGTTGTAATATACGAACTGCCCACAATGCATTGGCCTTGCTGTCTAATTTGATGCGACCACTGAGTTCACTTAATAGATGTGAAAGAAAATCTTGAGTATTGTCAACTCATATTGAAGACCAAGAAAACAGTTAAAATGTAGCTACCTCTTGGGACGACAGGGAAAGTGAAACCAATGACATAGATTCCTCGTTCTAAAAAAAGATAGATAAGTGGTCACTTAAAGATTCTATATTTGAGGTACAAACACATCCGAACTAAAATTCATTTTTATGATGTCATGTGAGAATCTTAAGATGATTAAATGGGAAGCATATTTCATAAAATATGCTATCACAATAAGATCAGATGATAATGTCAGCCACACATGACCTGGTTACCATCCCATTTCCCCGTCTCTCCTCATTGTCTATAAAGAGTAATAGTAGCACAATTTTTGTAATCAAGGAAATCAAGGAACCCAATTCATCATAATTTATAAGTGAAGTATAAATGTTTATAAGTTTGGAAAGCAATTATGTACTTAAAATTGATAACTTTACCTTATGTAAATAAATGAAAATAAACTTGACATTGGTACCAGTCAAATAAGAAATGAAGACGAAACGAACCTATCATTGCATTAGAGAAATCAACGGCCGTACGTTCATCTGGCATCATGACGGGGCAGATTGGATGATCATCACCCTGAAATAATGAAGTAAGACTTTGAATCGCAGTATTATAAGGAAGCGGGAAGGGGGTAAATAAAATGTTTTTTCGTTCGTTCGTTTGTTTTTAGTTTGCTTCGAGTGGGCTTGTCAGGATTTCTAGCTACCTAAATCTAATTTAGGCCCACTGTGAATGCCGCATCCAGGCATGGGACCCCTAGTTCAACGTCCCTTCCAAAGGACGAGGTGAATTGTCAGGTCAGACCTCCAAGGTCACCCATCCGGAGTTTGACCTCACTCGACCGAGCTGAACTTCAGTCACCCGACAAAGACTTTATAAACCACTCAGCCACTCACCCCCAAATACGGTGCAGTTAACTGCACCTCGCATGAGCGAGTATGAAGGCACAAAATCTTCAAATAATAAATCTTAGAAGCTGAGCTAAAATAAGAGTCAACGAAATAAGTCGTAAATTGGAAAACAAATCTTGACGGAAAAGAAACAAGCCGAGCCACAATGCAATAAAATTGTCGCATTCTCGTTGCATTTCTTTCGGATCTTATCTGAGGGCTAATTATACATTCAGTATACATCGTTCCCATTACTGTTGGAGTAAGATTTCGAGCCAATGACGGAAAATATTCGGCTCGTGTAGTAAGAGGAATGGTTTATACACATTCAAAATACACAGTTCCTATTACTGGGAGAGTAAGATTTCGAGCCAATGACGGAAAATATTCGGCTCATGTAGTAAGAGGAACGGTTCGACTATCTGTGACCAGATTCAATATCAGCAAACTGCCCTTAACCTACTGTGACCCTCATTTTCCCCATGATGAAGTCTTATCAGTAATTTAAAGCTTTTCTCTGGAGCTACGAAGCCTTTTGATCTGGAGCTAGGAAGCGTTTTAGACATGATTCAAATAAAAGTGGGGGGGGGGATTCTCGAAGATGGAAATCAAATAACATACAATAACGTTAAATCCAGCCTTTATCATCTTTTCTCTGAAGTACTTCGTGTTTGACATCACTTTTTTTGTAAGAGGTGATCCATCCATTAGCATATCGAAGACCTGTTTAATAAAAACAGTTGAAAGAGCAAGTGAAAAAGTAAGTTTATCAAACTATAATTAGTTATACACTGCAGTGCCAAATAGAAAGGAAGGTCTTGAAGAAGAGGAGGGAAAACGGAATTTTCTGCTTGTTGTAAGACTAAAAGAATTTTCTGCTTTTTAGCACATGTCTTCATACTCAAAAACGTTCTGATGTGTCTCGTTTAAGCATTAAAATACATCGGCTAACAAGGTAAGCTCATAAGTCTTTGTTCGATTGTTCTTTCTTCAAACATATCTAGCTCGATTACAATAACTGTTTCCACGCATTCTCAAACGAATCTATTTTCCAAACAATTCTTTTATCAGTGCAAATAGATTTGAGGATTTTGTTTAGCGCTTACCTTACTGGCACTAGCTACAATCGGAGGTGGACATGAATTTGAAAATAAATACGGTCGTGATTTCTGTCGTAGTAGCTGAACAAGTTCTGTGGGTGCAGCTGTGTATCCACCTAAAAAATGAAATATATCCCGTTTTAATCCAAATAGATAAGAGTGTGGTATGTGAGAACCATGACAATTTAGGCACCGTTCACACTGCTGTGTTTTCATACCAAGATTGAAAAAACTTATCACATTTGGCCATGCGTTCACATTGCTTGGCCATGCGTTCAATTTTGATCAAACAGAGTGGTTTCTGGCTTCACTGCCATAAGTTTAAAAAATAGATATTCTATTAGTTTAAATATTCTAACCTGCAGCGCCTCCAAGAGCTTTGCCAAGCGTCGAATTAATGATCGTTACACGCCCTGGGATTCCGAAGTATTCTTCTGTGCCCCTAAATTAATAGAGAAAAAAGCATTATACCGGGTGTCTCAAAAAAGTACCGCCTTTTGACTAAACAAGGGAAGGAAACGATGAAATATCAGGACTTTTTGAGTTCACAGGCATATTTTTCAATACTACTAGTTTGTAACTTACTACTAACAATCATAATATATGGTATATATATATACATATCCTCTACTTATCCTATTATTTTTTGTTCCATCACATCACCATTATTCTGTGTATCATCATCATATCACTTTCCTCCTCCACATTATCATGTTTCCCACATCCACCTACATTCACCATTGCGATGTAGCACAACTTAACCAATCATGTTACGGTTAACCTTTATTTAAATTATTGTACAATTGTGATTACGTTAGTTTAGCTCTGAGGAAGCCTCGTATGCCGAGGCGAAATATCAGCTCTTATATACAATATATATGATCAATACTTAATCCAAATAATGGTCCTCGTTTATTTTGCGTCGTATTGTGGTGCTCCTGCCTTCTGATATTTTTCAATGTTTAGTTTAAATGCACATAACTTGCATTTCAAAATCGTCCTCCATGCACCAGAGATATGAAGTCTCAAAGTCAAATTTTAGAGTGCACTTGAAACCAGAGGTTTTGTAGGACCTAGCCTTGATTTGATATCACAGGCATATGGCAAAAGAATTCGAAGTTTAACCTTTAGCGTTTTCTTTTGAAAAGAATTATACCTTGGAATGTTTCAATTCTTCTGCAGATAATTATTCCTTCGAGGAATCGATCCCTGCATTGCATTCCAAAGAGGAGAAAAGGGGCAAATGCAAGTTCATTTTGGAGATGTGGCATGACTTTTATCATTCTTACCTCATTTTCATTATATTTGTTTAAGCAGGGCGATGTCCATCAACCTTTAACTCTATTCAAAAGCGAAAAACCGAAATATAAAGTTTACAAGTGCCTTGGAAAATATCCATGATACAAATGATGGCTTGCCCCCCCCCCAAACCCTTTTTCAAAACCTCTGGTTTCTGGTGCACTGTAAACTTTACCTTTGCAAGCTTGCATCTCTGGTTTTTGGTGGAGGATTTTTAACTGAAAGGTATGTGAATCTAAGTTAAGTCCGGAGAAAAGGCATTAAATGAAAACTGAACGATATGCAAACTTGATTCATCTAGTGATAAGAAATTACAGCTCAATTCCAGGATCAATAGTAAAATAGAGAGCCATACATAACATAAAATTACACACCTGCCTGTCTCACCAAAGAATCCAGTAGCATGGCATTCATCAATGTATGTCAGTGCGTTGTATTTTTCAGCCAAGTCACAAATTTTACTAGAAGAAAACCGATGAAAATGAATTATGTCATCTTTTAGTCCAAATTTGGGAAGAAAAGGTTTCTTCCAGCAATCTAGGTGTATTCCCTGAATGCTTTCTAAATCCTAAATCCTAATGAAGTGGTCATGTTTTTATGCCTGGTTCTTACTGGACTTGATATTGATACTTAAAATTGATACTTGCAAAAGCATAGTACCAACAGGTAGTTAGCAACTGTGAACCAGCTTTTAAAACTATCTATATGGTAAACATCCGCTGCTTAAATTGAAAATCTTTCGACAACCCCATTACCAAACATTCATCAAAGGTTGATAATTGATACTGAAGATGGAATGGCAATAGGAAACCAGCTGTTTGTGAAATTACTCACTCAAGTGGAGCAACATTTCCATCCATGCTGAATACACCATCAGTTGCAATTAACTTCATTCTGGCTCCTGCTGCATCTGCTTCTTTCAGCTTTGCTTCAAGATCTAAGTGAGATATAAAGCTCTGAAGAGGTTGACTTATGGCAAATACACTTCTAACAGGCACATCACTAGCATACGCGTAGACCAATTATTCCAAAAGAAGAAAGGGTCTACGAAACAAAGAGAAAAAGCTTGCTATGAGGTTTCTGGATTTCTAGGAACTTAATTTTTGCAGCTTTTGTTTAAACGCACTTCAAAAATAATTTGAAAAGAGGATTAGAATAATTAATTGGGTGGCTGTATTATCATTATTATTATTATTATTATTATTATTAAAAATCTATTTAGAGTAGGCTAGAAAATGAATAGCTAATCTACAGCTAATTTAGGCCTACTATTTACAATACAAATTATTTACAATAAAACATTTTAGAAAAATTACAGGACAAATCAGAATAAAAGAAATAATTTATCCTGTTAGAAACCCAACTTTCGGGATATATACTTTGCAAATACACAGGCTAGAACATCACAGTTAGAAAAGTCTTCTTGATAAAAATTGAGGCAAAGAAACAAGACTTTTAAATCAGCGCACTAAGGCTCTTGAAACTTACACATTCTCTTCAGAGTGTGACAAACATTTTAAAGTGAAATCTTTATAGAAATGATTCATATACAAGTTGTCAAACTATCCTTTTATTTCCTGTTCAGAGAATAATAAGATGAAATATTCTAGCTGTTACATAGGCATTTCCAGATTTGAATAGTTGGCTCATTTCATGTAATAGGATTCAAGAATCTGTTAAATGCAAAAATGGTTCACGTTAACGACACAGGTATGTTTGCGTTTACATGTTTAGCTATTACTTCGTCTCCTGCGACCCATGATCAAACAATTGAAAATCCTACCTTCCATATTCTTATGTTTGTATCTAAATTTCTTGGCCTTGCAAAGTCTGATTCCATCAATAATAGAAGCATGATTCAGTTCATCACTCAAAACGGCATCTTCAGGAGTCAGCAACACTTCAAACAATCCAGCATTTGCATCAAAACAACTTATATAAAGAATGGCATCCTGGCGACCATGGAATTTTGCAATTTTCGCTTCAAGATCTTTGTGAATATCCTGTTTGTTTGATCAGAAAAAGTTGCCATATTATACACTTTCAGTGAAATTTTCAGGGGAAAATTGATCCGTCACTCCACTTTTGTTGCTGTCATCATCCTAGCATTTTCGTCAAGAACCAAATGGCAAAACAGTTCATAATTGTGAAAAGAAACATGAATGGTAAAATGGTTTGTCAGTTATCTGGTTTGTCCTAGAAAAGTTACACACAATTGAGCTTCTACAGAACATCAATACTACCTCTTTTTCTATTCATTGCCACAGTTAGTATTTTGCATTACAAGCATACCAAGAAAATACATACTGTACCTTACACCGTACAACTACAATCTTTCTCTGCATGTCAAATAGCTTTCAAATACCCATAGGTAAAAGTTCCGCTCCAGCAAGCTTGTGCAAGCTTGAAAGGAACATGATTTTGGCTTGAAGGAGCATGAAAATGAGTGTGTTGACACAATTTTGGCCAGTTTGCACCTATGATTAGAGCTTGGTCAAGCTTGACAATAATCACATGCTAAAGTCACTCAAACATACTACAATCAAGCTTGAGTTTGCCTTCCAGTTCAAAAGATACATGCTGCAAGCTAGCGCAAGGGGTGCAAAATCCTTACTTGAATCAAGCTCTCAAACATACCCAAATAATACTCAAAACAAGTTAGTATCAAGCTTGAAGCATACCCAAAACATACTAAATAATTTGCTAAGGGTATACTCCCCTCACTGATACGTAAGACTCAGGCCACGTTCACATTACTCCGTTTTTATTTACTGTAGATCCGTTTTTGCCTCTAAAAACGGAGCTATTTTTCCTCCCTGTTCACATTACTTCGTTTTTAAACAAAAACGGATATCTTTCGAGTGCGGTGTTCACACTTGTCCTCAAAAACGAATCTGATCACCTTTTGTTGTCTTTGCTCTCTGTTCTTTGTTTTCTTTGTTTCCTGATTATGTTTCGGTCTTTGTTCGTTATCAGCGTTTCTAAATTCCTCTATTTTTGGGTGTTCACATTACAGTTATGCGTTTCTGTTTAGCTCCGTTTTTATTTAGCCCCGTTTTTGCAAGCGTTTTCATTTAGCTCCGTTTTTGAGGTGGACTAATGTGAACGCAAAGCCAAAAACGGAGCTGAACAGCTTCGTTTTTATCCAAAAACAGTGTAATGTGAACGGGGCCTCAATGAAAATCACATTGCAATGAAGAAACATCACACAAGTCTAAAAGGCCAGTGTATTCAAATTTATGTCTTTTGCCTTTTTTGTCATTCAATCAAGGTCATTTCAGCATACCAGTGCAAATTTCAAATTTTAGATAAAACTCACTTGTGTGCCACAAATAAACCTAACAGAGCTAAGTCCAGCACCATGTGTTCCCAATGCCTCATTGCATGCATCCACCACATCAGGATGCGCCTGTAAGAGGAAAGAAAGAATAAGAGGAAAATACTTTTAATAAAAAAAAGCAGCTTCATATCTCTGCAGAACAACATGGTTGCATTCAAAGGCAGCATTGGAAGTAGGATGAGGTTGACATGTCCAACCTACTTTCCTCAGGTTGGTTTTCAGTGAGGATGAAGGAAAAAGCACAAGGTTTACCCTCTGGTAATCAATTTTACCCTTTGTCCATCCCTTTTTCAGGGCTGGTGCCACCTCTTTCCTGCTATAGAAACCACTTCTAAGAAATGCAAATACTGACAAATACACTGCAAGAACACAATATGTGGCATTACTTACAGAGAGACCAAGGTAGTTGTTTGCACAAAAGTTCAAAACCTTCTTTTTTGAGTCTTGAATATTGATGGCTCCTTCTTGTGCTGAAGTGATGACTCTCTCAGTTTTCCATGTTCCACCATCTTTGATTGTTTGTAGTTGGTCTGATAATATCTCTCTCATTGATGCAACAGCAGATGAACTTCTTATTGTTAATTGCAATTTAAGAAGGTGCTGATTCTGTTGAAAGGCTGGGAAGATGATTACAGTCAAGGTGGAAGAAGCATACCATGTAAATTCAAAGATTATTTGAAAATTGATTTTCATGATTGGATGACCATTTAACTATTGCTTCATATTACCTTCCTGTTGTATTCAAATATTGTTTCTGTTGGATGGACCATAATGGATTACAAAAGGGGTTCTTTCCCCCAGCAACCACAATGTATAAAACTTGCATAAAAAATATTCAAGGATTTGGTCATGCAAATAAAACAAATTCAATGAAGATACAATTCTATTTTGAATTCTGACAAAATATAGATGGTACAGTACACTTCTTCCCCTTTGACTACAATCAATTAACATTAAAATCTTTTCATTCACTCACAACTCACAAAGGTCTCCAGAATGTAAAGTTTTATTTCTGCACATGAGATTTCTCTGGGCTCTATTGCTCTAGACATAGGATATTGCTTTCTTATGAATGGACAGTGCAAGGGGGACTCTCCAGTCTTGCAAGGTTTTACTAAAGACAGGACAAAAAACAAAAATTTTCCCCGTTGAATTGATTTTGCACAGCAAATCTTGCACGGGGTGATTTGTTCAAAACAGAGGATAAAATCTTCTGATACGATAAAGCGAGTTTTAGATCTACTAAATTCATAACAGGTTCTATTCCAGAACATGAAATGAAATATTTCATGTGCTGCTTCACCATTTTACCCGTAGGCCTACACGAGTCAGCCATCTTGTTTCAAGAATTGCATAATGGTATTTCACGCATAGGCATTCTACGAGATCACTGATCAAGTCAGTATCATGATACACGAAACAGTATCTTACCGAAAAATCTCTTCGCTACTGATGCCATTCTTTTAACTTGATGTTGTTCTACCTGCCTGCCGGTGACTGAAGAAGTCGAAAAGTAGGCCAAATGCAATGTTTCCGTGATAGCAAATTGTTGCTGTTGTTGTACAAAAACAAAGAACGCAATGGACTATGGGAGCGACGAGCCTCCTTCACACCTCTATTGTTATTAAAATGTTTTTTTATAAAAGCATACCCTGGGGTTTGGCACCCTTGGTAGCAAAACAAAAGTCAAGGTCTCGAGTGCACCCAATCGAATAAAAATAAATAAAACATAAAACATTTTAGTCCGCTGGGTTGAAGACGTGAGATTCATTCTTGCTCGATTGAAAGGGAAGGGATTTGTACCAACGTTTGTCTAACTGTAAAATAAAAGGAAGCTGCTAATGGCCCTGAAAATCAAGTGTCTATCTCCCTTGTTGTACATGCAAAATTTGGCTGTTGCGGTTGTGTAAAAGCTGAAAACATTAGACTTCGCAGACTTTCGTAATCAATCACAAAGAAACTTTTGAAATGTATCGTTTCTGATCTACCAGGGCATATAAATCGAGAAACTCTCCAAAGTCTGTCAAACATTCTGCCTTTTGGAGCATAAGGTGCAGGAGCCTTTCCAAACTAAACGCATTGTCTTAAGAATTCCGGAGTCATTCAAACACAAATTCTGCATCTTTCAAAAGGTTCTGTTCTCAGAATCAAACACCCCAAAAAAGGGTCCCTACAGGGTAGTATGTCTTTTTCAAAAAAGGAGGCTGAATATATCAACTTGCAAAATATTCCAAATTTCTTATATCACATGACATGATTTTGGCCCTGATCTCAGGAACAGTTCTGACTTCCACGTGGCACGAGCAAGGACAAATTTGTAAAATGGAAGCTTTAGGTTTCCAAAAAAAACAAAGCACTTTTCCTATCTGACGAATAGATTTCACACCTTTGAGTGAACTGGATTAAACCAAAATGAACAAGAGTGGAAAATATTAGAGACTTTACGAAACCAGGACGGCAACACCAGCCAGAACATCATCTGGTTTTCGGCAAAGCAAGTATTGTTTCCATACGTTTATATCAATATATCATCCATAAGGCCAAAATTAGGCCCCCTATAACTCAGAGATGCCGTAAAACCATGTGTTTTCTTTGATGACATGCATTTAAAAAGACTGAGTTTTACTTCGAAGGCCTAGATCTGCAATAGAGAACTCCAGAAATGGAGTATCTAAGTTGTGGAATTGAAAAGAATGACAGGGAACATAAATTCGAGTGAAAAACAAGGAGCCTTTCTTGCGTTGCAGTTGCCGTTGCCGCCGTGGTTTCGTAAACTCCCAATTATGGCTTTGGTTGCATAAATGTGCAATCCTGTTTTCCAAAGACTGAAAAATCGCTTCGTTGTCTCAATCACACAATCAGACCTGAATTCTTTGTTTTACAAAGTCAGAATTGAAAATTTGTCCTTGCTCGTGGGAAGAGCTCTTGAAACAAAACCATGTCTATTCAACACAGCACTTTGCCTACCACTAAACAAGAAAGGTACCTTACTCAGCTGATATCTCACGCGTTTGTCCTGGAACGACTCAATGACAGCTTGGACACCGAGAGAACAAAGTGAAAATCACTAACTACATTATGAATATTACTTTAATCTATCTCTGAGACCAGTTTCTGACGATGAGGTCCTCCCATCCAACCGATTGCTGTAGTCGCTGTTCCAGGCATACGTTTTACTCTGAAAAGTTAATCCTAATTTGGCCCTCCCAACCAAAGCTTGTGATCACGAACAGACCTTTTAGCTATTCCCGTTCATCCCCGATGCTTTAAGACAATCATCGGCGATGAATGATTTAATGAAAACCTGGCTTTAAACTCTTACATTACGAGTCCCCGTTGCGCAAGACTTACAGCAATGGGTGCTTCACTCAGCCGAAATGTCGTACGAAATTTTCAACACAGTAGGAATTTAGGGGATTCAGGTTTCCGGATTTTTCTTGAAAACAACGGGATTTTCGCCAAAGATGTACGAGATTTTGACAAAGTGATGCTCTCTCTGCTTACATGATACTGCTGTAACCACTTATGAAATATCCAAGGCAATTAGTCAGGGCGAGAGAAAGCTATCTCTGTAAAAGTTTGGGACAACGGTCGGCATTGGGACAGTTTTGGAAGTATCTCGAGCATCTATTTGATCTGAAGCTGCTTACGTTCATGTATAAATCAATAAACTTGATATGTTTTCTTCAACAGCTTTGTTTGAAACTGAGTTATTTGTTCATGATATCAATATGCTACAAGGCAAGCTTGCAAGGGTGATCTTTTTACGGCAAACAACAATCCTTTGCAAAGTCCCAAAAATGGTGCCCCGCTTGTGTGGCTGCTGAGGAGGAGAGGTAGCTCAATTATATCGGTTTTTACACAGTTGCATAGGTCAGGCATCAACTTAGACTTCGAGACCTTTTTTGAGTAAAGGGTTTAAAGTGTTGCCTTATAAGGTCTTTACAAACAATACTATTAGTTCTTTTAAAAATGCAAACAAATTTTAAATACAAAGCTGTAACCCTTTCTTTGAAAATTTACTTACTTTTGACATTTCTAGAAAACAATAGAAATGGCATGTTTGAAGCAATCACTTGTTTTGCCTCTTCTTTACCATAAATCAGCAAACACTTGTCAATTTGACTTAAGCAAAGTCTCAAACTCTAAGTTGAAGCCTGACCTATACAACTGTGAAAGAACCAAGACACTTAAAGGTGATCTGAAGCGAAAATTTTTATTAATTCAAATTAATGGCACTGTCAAATGATACGGACTCCTGTTTAAATTTCTTTGATATCTCTTTTCGTTTTCAAGTTATCCACTGATGTTAAGTTTCAGTTGATGACGTCATTTTGTTTGCAAATTGCTAGGATGCTATATTGAAATATAGCTGTATCCAAGCTTTGAAAGGCTACAGTTGTCGGGGACACTTAAGTTGAGCTGAATAAATGTAATAGAAATTGTTTCATGGACTGATATGATGTTTAGAAAGGTATGCCAATTTAAGAAATGTTCTTGGAGTCAATTTCCTTTAGGAAACATAGCCAGCCTCGTACATTTTCATTACTTTTTGCAAACAAAATGACGTCATCAGCCAATCATACAAAATAGTGTATAATTCGAAAATGAAACAAGGTATCACAAAATGGTAAACGACATTCTTTATCATTCAAAACCGCTATCCATTTGCATCAATAAAAATTTTCGCTTCAGATCACCTTTAAAGCTACTGCCTCTCCACAATGGGGCAAAATCTTCTAGGATGCCCTGTAGTTGTTGTTGTTATCTTTCTAATGAGTTATATGTATGCTGTATGCTATCAAATTTCAGAATAAATGAACAAACTGAACGGAACCTCTCTGACATGTTCTAACTGGATTAGAACTACAGTAAAGTCGAGCCTTAAAGAAACTACTTTATAAGAAATTGAGACCGTGAATTTTACTAGAACAAAAGGAGAACAATATGGTGAGGTCAAAAGGTTGCTTGTTGAAGGCGGGACTTTATGGTATCTTTATCACTGTTGCTTTCCTCTGTTCATTAAAACCATACAAAGGAAAGCAAATAATCTTGTTACTAAACCAAACCCAACCAAGACAAGAACACACGTAACGAAAGAATCCAATTTGTAATTGCTTCCATATGCAAGAAGGTCAATCATTGGTTGATGCACAGGAGCATAGTGTCTGACTTCTGCTTCAAATATCGCTTCGAGAAACCAGCGAGCATAAGAGAGGCTGTAAGTTGCTGGGCCAAGGACTGGTATCTTGTCCATTGCACACAACGTGGGAGATGAGCCTAAAATGAAATATTTTAGAGCTGACAAATACCGCATTGACACATGAAAATTAGACCAGCTCAAACTGGACCAGGCTATTGAATGAGACCTTCTAATTAGTCAATCCAGCAAATTTATCGCATTTGATTGGTTGGGATTTAACCTGCCTTCCTGAGGGGGGGGGGTGAGCACTGCATATCTTCGTCATCTCATCGGGAAGGGAAGGGTATCGATTTTCATGATGTTACCAACTTTGGTACCAAGAAAGAAAAGACAGGCAATTTTTCGAAGAAAGGTACATGAGAACATATGGAAAGCTAATGCAAGCATATATCGAAAGAAGAAGAATACATTCAAACATCTACCCCGGGCATCTATTTTTGGTTCAGAAGTCGAGCTGTGAGTGTTTCTGTTACATCCAAAAGTATGAGAATTGGGTCATCTTCTAATCAGTTTCTGAACTAAACAAATAAAATGCCTGAGGCAGATGCTTAGATATATCCTTCTTCTTTCAGTATATCTTGATGTTTTCTCTCAAAACCACCTCTGGAATGCCCAACAAGTGAGGTAACTACCTGGGTTTTGGGAAGAAATTTGTAGCGTTGTGCGCTCTGATTTACCGGTTGAGAGAATTTCCTTTGTCAGCGATCGCAAGTTGCTTTTAATCCCCGTGTCAATGAAAGCAACTGATGCTCTTATGCTACAAAATATGTCATTGTTCTGTTTAAATTCAATCATGCTCGCCAATCAATGCTAATCACAACAATGTTGACTCTTTTTGAGCATCTCACGGTGTTTGATGTCCGAACAATTCCTATTATCAGAAAAAAGAGTTGTAGCTTTTAGTTGCAAATCAATTTTTTTACAAACCTGAGAGTAAAGAGGAAATTAGCACAAATAAGACAGCTGCCATCTGGGAATTTCTTGGGTTGAGTAAGCAAGAGATGACATAACCGCAGCCAGAAATTGCAAACCACGTTGATAGGTATAAGATGTAGTGATCAACAAGGAGGCCTGCAAGAATAGAAAAAAGCATTGTTACAGTACTGAGCTAGTAAAAAAGTCGAAACTTTTCGAAGCCTGTTACACGTTACCTGTTCAACAGATTCGTTAAAACTGATTACCGTTCTGTGACTGACATGACAAATTTGGCGATATATTTTGCTTGAAAGAATCAGGAAGATTTACGTTGCAAATGCCCATGTCAAACACTTAAAATTTCGGTTACCGCAACTCATACTTGAGAAACGGAATCATTCTTTGATAAAAACAGTTTACTAACTTGAACTGATATACAATAACTGCCTGGCTAATGAATAACGGTGGCTCCAAATCTGCACTCTCATTTTATGGCATTTTCAAATTAAACCGGCATCGTGTTGACAGAATCTTCGCAATGTCTGGAATTAGAGCCATGATCTTTCACCGGGCGACACGAGAAAGTGACCAGAGCAAACCTTCCACATGTGAAACAGTAATCTGCAGAAATGAATGATGCAAAACTTTGTCGCTGGCCGAATGGCTTGGCTGCATCCCCATTATTTTTTGTTATTTCTATCAATAATTGGCGAAAATTAGGATTTAGTGATACCAGGAAGATGTAAATTTCGTCGAAACTCATCAAAACATGGGGTCGATAAGATCACTACGAGGGAAAAACGAACATGTTTTGCATTTGCTTGGAAATAGACAGCAATTCCCAGTGCACAAAAAAGAATTTTGAATAGCGAAAAAATATTTTTTCTAATACCGCAAGGGAATTCTTTAGATGCATCCAATCTGAGTTGCATATTCCCATGATGATATGTTGATTGCGTTGCTGTACTGCAGCTGCAGCTAATAAACATCAATCCTGTTTTTGGTGAATTTCGATCGGTTTTAGAACTGCCAGCATTCTCTAGATCCTTATTTTCAGTAAACAATGTCGAGAAAAATAGCAAAAACATTGAACGATGTAGCCTTTTCATTTATCTACCAACCAACGTTTGAATAACAGGTGACCATTTTGTTTTGCGTAACGAATTCCCTTGGTTCACTTATTTTTTGGTGATCCGGTATGAAAAACGAGATGGCACCAAAGAAAGCTTACCTCTTGGAGAAGTGAACGTGTACTGCAGCGATAGATACATCATTGGCATCAATGCAATCTGCGGAAGTTGAGACACATTTCCAGCAAGAAAATAACTGAATCTATTCACTCCCGAACTGGCTTCCCTGAAAGAAATAATCAGCTCGAACCAAATAAAATCATCTCCATTCTTCAAAGTTCGCGTAACATGGTTGTAAGAAACTAATCAATACCAACTATTTACAATATAATTTGCAAAGATATCTAAGTTATCTAAGGCCCCGTTTACACGGGATCGGATCCAAATGGGATCGGATCCATTTGGATCTGATCCACTTTTGTAGGGGCGTTTATACGGGATCGGATCCAGAACCGTTGGCGTTTACACGGGATCGGATCCATTTGGATTTTATAAACTCTTAGCAACGCTCTATTAAACCTTCTCTCCTATTTGCATCAGATTCTTTGAAATTTTGCCCTCTAATAGACTCTGTCTCATCTCTGATTCCCCTCTTTGAAATGTCAACAAAGCATTTTCAGTTTAATCGTGTTACTTCCTATCCGTACCAGTTTGGATCCGATTCCACCCGTTTACACGAGACCTTTTTGGGATCGGATCCAAACGGGATCACCTTCGAAAGTGATCCCGTTTGGGTACGGATAGCAGATCCAAATGGGTTCGGATCCGTCGAGTCCCGTGTAAACGCAAGGCCTATCCGTTACACTTTGGGTACGGATCCATTTGGATCTGATCCCGTGCAAACGGGGCCTAAGATAGGTATCTAAGATAGGTATCTAAGATAGGTATCTAAGATATCCAAGCTATCTTGTAAATAATATTTTCAAGCTACATAACTTGGTGGACAGGCTAGTTACAAATTCTATAATTAAATTTCACTGCTCACTCGTCCAAGTTTTGATCTTTGTAGCTCCGTTATTTCGTCGTTCAGACTGTTTCGCAAAAGGCTTCCTCTGAATGAGAGCGACTCCATGCCAAATTCTACTGTTCTTCTATAATCAGCAATTTGCACAGATGCTTAGTTCTGAGATCATATTGAATCTCTTTCCTCTTATGAAAATATCAAATGTATGAAAGAATTGGATCGCTTATCGACTTAAAGGCCTCTACTGTCAATGTTTGGAGATTTTCATTTGGCTCCTTACATTGTCAGTATCATTTTGACACAAGAAATGACACAAGAAATGAGCTAATGTTGTTTTGTTATTTAGATTTGAAAACCTTAGGATAATTGAAAATAACATATGGGCGAAAAAATTTACAGATTGGACACCTAGAGCAAAATGATCTAGAGGGAGACCAGAAAGAAGATGGCAGGATGACAACTAACAGTTCCCACAGGTACCTTACAAACTGCATATAGTTTGACATACCTCCAATATACAGGGCGTGATTGTCCAAAAACCCGAAGTGCAGGGATGCATGAAACCAGTCCTATACCCATTGCGCTCATCGTTGCCATCGTCAAAAAAGACTCCAGCTTTACCTTTGGGAAAAATACAATGCAATAAATTATACTTTGTTTTAAATTAGTATCACGTGCCCGCAAAGAACAATAACTGAATTGCTTTGCAAGTCCAACTTGGGTAAGTCAAGACAGTAATTAGCAGCTGATAGCATAAGTCTCAAATCTTTGTAAAAAATTTAAAATGAAATGTGTAAAACGTCATTACTCCTTTCTTTCAACTGAGTGAACAAGAACAATGAAGTGCCTCAAAATAAACTCACAAATTGGTGGAGGATGGCAAGACGCCTAAATAAGCTACAGAAACGACTTACCATACCGAGCAAGTGTCATACTACTCTTGAAGAGGAGCAAATAAACCGAAAATAACTCGAGTTTGCAGAGAATCGAGACCGAAACGCAAGCAAACGTTTCTCACCAAAGCGGAAGGGATTCCCCGATTCCTACTGTTGCCAAGGCTGTCAGAATGGGCCGCTCTCTCCCCAGTCCCTTTGGCCAAATTGTGAAAAGGTCTATTCCAGAGCGAGAATGTTTGATATATATCAAGATAATTTTCAGAATTACAGTGTTCTGAAATTGTACGAAAGGATGTAGGACAGGAGGTATCAGAGGCTATTTTTTATATATCACCAATTAAAGATTTACAATGCATGATATTTACAACAGTACTTACAAAACTAATACTCTACGGAACTACAAATACAATACCGCGAGCAGCCATATATCAGAAGCTGTGACGAAGATTAAAATCACCATGAATCGTAAACTGACTAACGACAGTCAAAATGACCAACACAAGAAATACTCAGAGTTTAAGTGTCTACAAGATGGAAGCAAGCAAAAGTCTGCAGCTTTTATGGTGACAATTTAGCAATTTGATGACGTTAAAACTTAGAAACTGGTAGAAATTATATAAATAATGTAATTATAAAATAATAACAACATCAAAACTTATCTCTATGGCAAATATTTAAGCCCTACGCTGCAAATGATTGAGTTATGACGACGGTGATGAAGACGACGGTGACGATGACGACGAAGACCAATTGCCCATTGTATTTGTTATTGTTAATAATAATGGTATTTATAATGGCATAAGTCAAGATGATTGGAAAGGCATTGTTGAATCAGGGGATGATCTGGCATTAAATTTGCCACCAACACTGCTCTTACCTACAGCCAGGTATGAAAAGATGATTGAAGCATTTTGTTGCCAAGGTTACTTTGCTTGTGATGGGAAGCAAATAGAAGACTCAATGAGGAAAGCTCTTTTGGAGGATAAAAAGCCCAGTATAATTCATGTTGCTGTTGATCCTTTGTCTCAACGAAAGCCTCAAGAATTTACATGGCTTACCAAGGCTAATATGTAAAGTCGAAGAACATGATGAATTTGATACCATGAACTTGACTTCACTACTATTGAAAAACATTGAGATTTTTTATTGAAAACTATTTTTTAAATGATTATCCTATCAGAATGGAAATGATTTTGATTTTAAAATAGACCTGCCTGGATATTGTTAAAAATTTTTTTTCTTTTTTTTTTCTCTTTTAAAAAATAAAAATTTTAAAAAAGAAAAAAAAAATAAATATAATAAAAAAAAAATAAAAAAAATAAAAAAAATAAAAAAACAGGCTGCGCTGGAATTGCGGAATGGCGTCGGTTGTCACTAGAACTAGTCCTGACCGCGAGACTGAAGGCAGCACAGATACCGCTGTACTGGTCCCTGAAAACAGCTTCGTCACTGGATTAAGCGACATGGAAATCCAAGGGATGATTTTGGCTGCAATTCGATCAATTCAGGAAAGAAACCAGCGAGCAAACTTCGAGTCTGTGGCGGTGTACATCGAAAAGAAACATGGCCTAAACAAAAGCGACATCATACTTCAAATCAATCAGATGATAAATTCTGGTAAGATTAACAGTGTTTGGTTCAGAGGCGGGGAATCTTTTCGCATTGATGAAACAGAAAGCCAAAATAGCGCTTCAAATGACCTGCCTGACAATAATTCCTCCAGTCCGCCACTGAGCAACAATGTTAGTAGGTCCGCCCTCCATTTTACTGAAAACATGAGCTATGGCCCCCCTGATGACCTCATCGAATTCAAGAAATACGTTCATGCTGAAATGTTGGCGCTAAAGGCCCTGGTTTCAAACAGGACTATCTCAGAAAATTCTCGTTCATCTCGAGAACCCATTGACTACGAACGTATCGTGATTAAGAGTTTAGAGGACAGAATTATATCCTTGGAACGACAATTAAATCAAAAACAAAGAGTAATTGAAGCACTTTTGGAAAGTAGAAGCTCTCCCCCTCCCCGAAGTGGTGAAGCCCCTACTCCCAATGGACCTTCTCCTAAACAAACAAAACAAAACACGGCTGCATCAAATCCAGAGCAGAAACAAAAGGGACAAAGTAAAGCAAGTGGTCGTATTGATGTTAGCAATGAGGGAATGCCCACTGGAAAACGGAACAACAGTGCGACAACAATCCGCGAAGAAAAACAAGTTTCAGAAACGATAGCCAAGGACAAGTGCAAGAGAGTTTATGTTGTTGGTGATTCAATCGTGTCTGGTCTAAGCGAAAAGGGTCTTATAGAAAATCCTGACATTGATTCCCTTCGGAGTTGAGGACAGAGAATAATATGAAGATATTTTCCCTCCCCAACTTAGCCAGGTTAGAATACCAATAAATAGGTTCGAATTTTAGACTCAAAGAATCAATTCAAAACAAATAAGAGGACTGTATAATTTCGTGACTCAATTCTCAAACTCAATTCAAACTTCAGAAGCGTATCGATAATCAATCATCATCTCCACATAAGCGCAAAATAACAAAATGAAACGAAGTCACCTGTATGTCTTTCTGTCTCTTCACAACTTCACGATATAATCACGATAATAAAATACGAACATTCAAGCAACGACAAAATAATATTCTTGAGATTATGCTTCGGTTCTTCGACTTCAATTCTTTAGAGTTCAATTCTTTAGAGTTCAATTTCCGTGAGTTCAATTCCTTCGAGTTCAGTTCTTTCGAGTTCAATTCTTCAGAGTTCTATCAATCAACCATCAAACGATTCAACAACAAGAGAGAGTGAGACCGACTGACCCAATTCGTAGAACACACCTTCTTTTTCACAACAATCCAACAACAACAACAATATAAAGAGCAAAACAAAAGATGAAAGGGAGGCAGCGCACACATTTCCCTACACTCCCCCCTTGACCAGCTAACGTTCAAAGTTCACATGTCCTTCTCGAGCTGGTCAATGATGTCCATGCGTTCTCTTGCAATAATGGCTGCCTTCCGCTGGGGTCTGCCTTCCTCTGCTGGCATTTCTGTGTCTTGACTATTTTCTGCTTCTTCATCTATTCTTCTTTGGTTTATCTCCAATGGATACAGCTTTTGAATAGGTCGGTCAATACAATTTCCATTTGCCAATCTGATCCTTGCTCCTCTAATGACGTTATCTTGACCTCTCTTGACTTCTTCAACTTTCCCTAATCTCCAAGTCGATCTGTTTCGTCGGTTCTCATCTTCAATTGTCACAATATCACCTTCACTGATCTCTGGTACATTGTTTCGCTTGGTTTCTAACTTGTGATATTCTCGAAGGTCCACAAGATATTCGGTTTTCCATCTCTTCCAGTAGTGATTCAGAACCCTTGACAGGTATCTCTCTCTTCTTCGGGCGACATCTTCTCTTTCGTCAAAGTCCTTATCTTGTTCTTCATCAGGAGAAACTTCAGGAAGCGTTAACAATCTTCTTCCTAGTAACAGATGGGATGGTGTCAATGCTTCTTCTAGCTCATCTGCATACAAATAGGTCAATGGTCGAGAATTTAGAACCGCTTCTATTTCGGTAACGACTGTGTGTAATTCATCATACGATAGTCTCGCTCCACCAATACATTTTTTCATGCATGACTTAACTCCCCGGATTAATCTCTCGTAAAAACCTCCGTTCCAGGGTGCCTTTGACAGATTGTAGTGCCACTTGATGCTCTTGGCGTTCAGAAAGGTCTGAATTTCTTGTGACTTGAAAATAGCCAACAGTCTCTTTGATGCAGCTTTAAACGTCTTGGCATTATCTGTTACAACAAGACTTGGAACACCTCTTCGACTCACGAATCTCTTGAAGCAACGCAAAAATGTTTCTGTTGATAGATCAGGTACCAGCTCTAAATGAAGCGCTCTGGATACACCACAAGTGAATAATGCAAGATAAACCTTCTTGTTCTGGACTGATTTCGACTTTACGTAGAGTGGTCCGGCAAAATCTATGCCCACTGATGAAAATGCATGCTTCTCTTTTACACGAAACTCTGGTAATTGACTTGCTTTAGGAGCTTCGTATGACTGTCCTTGTATTCGTTTACACATGACACATTTTCTGATAACCTTTTTCACAACTTGTCGTCCCTTGGTTACCCAAAATCGAGATCGTAGTTCAGCTAATGTTTCCTTTGTTCCATTATGCATAACACTTTCATGACATCTTCGTATCAACAACGTCGTGACATAGTGATCCCTTGGCATTAAAATAGGGCATTTCGCTTCATATTCCAAACTCGAATTCTGCAAACGACCTTTGCATCGAATTATCATATCTTCATCAAGGAATGTTCCAAGGTTTTTGTTGATATCTTCCAGCTTTGATTGGTTGAAAGTACTCTGTACTTGACGTATCACTAATTTCTCTGCACTTGACGTTTCAGCTGTTGAAATTTCACCTTTAATTCTGTTCTCTTTGTTCTTGCAATTTCTCACAAAACGCAAAACGTAGGCTACGACTTTCACCAGCTTCTCATAACTGCTAAAACGTTCATATTCAATAAGTGCTTGGATATTTGCTGCTGTAGCTGCAAGGACTGCAGTTTTCTTTGACTTTGTTTGAGCTTTCATCTCATCTACACATGTGTCTGGAATGTCTTCCCTTTGAGGTGACTTTGGCCATTCTTGTTCTGTTTTATGTAGCCACTGTGGGCCGTCCCACCAACTTGTTACTTTGACAAATTGTAGCACATTGACTCTTCGCGTTGGAATGTCAGCAGGGTTCTCCTTGCCTGGACAATGTGACCAAAGTTGAGGACTCACTAGACTTCGAATTTCTTGTACTCGATTCTCTACGAATAACTTCCATTCTTTATTTACTCCTTCAATCCAGTATTTAGCAGTGATCGAGTCTGTCCAACACTGAGCAATTTCCACTTCACAAATTGGGCTTAGTGCATCCTTTACTGCATTGATTAGGCGGGCCAAGATCAAACATGAGAGCAGTTCAAGGCGAGGAATTGTTGGTCTTGACAGAGGAGTCACACGTGTCTTTGACATGACTAATTTCACTGATGTTCTTCCTTGACTTGTGATTTTGGCATAAACAACTGCTGCGTATGCTGTCTCTGAGCTGTCACAAAACCCAAAGAGCTCTATCTTATCTGGTTTTCCTTGAAGATCTCCAAAATAGTATCTTGGTACAGACAAGTTTCCAATACTTTCAAGATCCATAATCAAGCTTGCCCATTCTGATTGAAGAGTTGCGGGAAGAGGTTCATCCCAATCGAGTTTGATTTCAAAGAGCCTCTGCATGAATACCTTTAGCATGGTGGTAATAGGTGTGATCAGTCCCAATGGGTCAAATATTTTCGCAATGAGGCTCAATACATTCCGCTTTGTCACTGGCTCTCCTGCATGTAACTTCGCTAATGCGGAAAGGTTGTACACAATAGTGTCTTCCTTGCTGTCCCAGTTTAGGCCTAGAATTTTCTGTGTTGTGTTTGCAAGCAGAACATTTTTTCCAATAGTGGTACTTGTAAACGTTTCATCTTCTTCTGAAATCTGTGGATTTTCAACGGACTTTCTTGATTCTTTTTCTTCAGCAGATGCGATTTTCTTTGAGAGTTCGGAAGAGCTTGAGTGCCATTTTCTTAGATTAAAATTGCCTTCTTTCATAATTCTCTTTGACTGCTGATAGAATTCGAATGTTTCATCGACTGTGTTTCCACCTGCACTGACGTCATCAACATATAACGAGCTCATCAACTTTGAACAAATCTCTGGAAAATTGCTTGCATACTTCTCAATGTGGTGTTTAAGAGTGGCGTTTAGCAGAAACGGGCTACAAGTAACCCCAAAGACAACGCGGCAGAAATGATAGGTGATTTGATCCAACTCTCGTGCATTTACATCAGCATACCAAAGAAATCTCAGCGCATCTCGGTCACTTTCATGGATGGCTATCATCAAAAATGCCTTCTCTATGTCAGCAGTAAGTGCAATTGGGTATGCACGAAATCTTGCTAATATTTCTGCAACTGTTTTTAACAAGCATGGGCCAGGATACAAGCAACTATTCAAAGAAACACCTGAATTACTTGCTGCAGAAGCATCATATACCACTCGTACTTTCGTTGTCAGCTTGTCAGCTCTGATGACAGGATGGTGTGGCAAGTAATGAACTTTGCCCATTTCACACTCTCCAACTGCCTTAACTCTCTCGACGATGCCCATTTCCTCTTGTTCCTTAATAATGGCATCGTATTCACTCAAAAGCTCTGGACTTCCTTGTAATTTCTTGAACTGTCTTTCAAGACGATGTTTGCTGAGGAGATAATTATCTGGCAGAACTGGATGATCCTTTTTCCATGGCAATTTGACTTCGTATCTGCCACCCACAAATTGAATTTCTTTGCTGAAATTTTCGTAAACAGAGTCCTCTGCGGAGGAGATTCCTAGAGCTTCTAATTCCCAAAATCTTGACAGCTCATCTTTGAGTAATTTATCTGCATCACTTTCTGGCTGTACTTCAGCACTAACTTGCAAAAGATGTGTTTGAGCGAGATTTGTTTGGGTAGTATACCTTTTTGGACAGTTTGGGACAGGCCCAGAAAGAATCCATCCTAATTTTGAGTCCAAGGCTACTGGACCCCCTTGCTCCCCCCTTATCATACCACCATTCATGAAGTGCCAGTAGTAGTCTGCCCCTATTAGGATGTGGAGGAGCAATTCATCACCACTGTCTGCTGGATAGTCGGCTAACATAAGCCCCGAAAGATGAGGGTACGTACTTGCAGCAAAATTGATGGCCTGGTTTTTCAGGGGAGCACTCACTGTAGGTACGACATAAGCCGTGACATACATGCTCAAATCATTGTATGGACTTCTCACACAAAATTGTGTCACGTCACAAGTTTTCACAGTGCCTACATCAGACCCAAATATCGTGATTTCCAGAGTTTCTTGGCGAATCGTTGGCAAAGATAAGGCATCTTTCAAACTCTGAGAAATATAAGATCTTTGACTGCCTGAATCGAAAATCATTCGAGCGATTTTGTTTTCATTTGGCCTTTCAACAGGAGAAATAAATCCTTTTGCAGTTTGCAAAAGTACAGAACCTTTTGCGTCAATGAACATTGAAACTGTAGACTGCCCAATATCGCGCCTCACTTGCTCGGTTGGGTTCCTTTGTGTATTTAATGGCGGTGCCTGAATAGGATTTTCTACTGCTGATTGAGAATTTCCAGGCATTGAAATACCTTGAATAGGCTGCTTGGTATTACCGGGGGTAATTCTTGGGGCTTGACAGATGCTTGCATGATGTCTTTGTCTACACAAAAAACAATGAATGTGGCTCGAACAATCTCTAGACAAATGTCCTCGTTTTAAACAAACAAAGCATCGTCCCTGTCTTTGAAGAATGGTCTTGCGTGCTAATGGTTCAGTGATCACATTGCATTTCACTGAAGCATGTGAACCTTTGCAGTATGTGCATGTTATCTTTCCCCCGTTATTTAACAATGCAGCCGTTGTGGACATAGGGCTACGAGCAGCTCTTTGAGCTGAGCCGCCTGAGCTAATTTCTGAATTCAGAGAACACTGCTCCCTTGCCTCTAATTCTTGCAGGAAAATCTTTAGAAACCCGTCTAACGCCCAGTCATCTTTCTTGGTCAACCTTGTGATCATCAGGCGGATTTCTTCAGGGATCTTTGTCATTAGCATGGGAATGAGCAATACTCCATACTGCGTAAAATCTACCCCAAGTGATTTTAGGCTACGAACATTGGTTTCAATACTGTCATAGAGTTTTCGTAGGGCTTTCACGTCCCTTTCAGATGAAACTTGTTTCAGATTTTGCAAGGATTCCATATGAGCATTTATGATTATCTGCTTTTGAGCAAATCTGTTTTTCAACAAATCAATCGCCTCGAAATAATTTGCGTTTGAGGCTGGAATACCAGATATGACCGCGGCGGCAGGGCCTTCTAACAAGGACTTCAAGTGCCTAAATTTGTTTACATCAGAAAGAGTGGTGTTTTCGTGAATTACTTGAAAGGAATCCCACCATTCTTGCCACTTTTTCGGGTCGCCAAAATATCTCGGCAACTGAAGTTTCGGCAGTTTTGCTCCATCGGAATTTTGTGACACACCCACACTTGAGCTTGTTGGCGGAATGACCGGAGTGGGGACGTTCGTGCTCGCATTTTGAAGGGCCACTTTTCCAGATTCGAGTTCAACTATTAGAGATTGAATTTCAGAGTTTAAATTTTCGCACTCTATCACTTCTTCTTCTACTTCATCTTCAGAAATAAGGAGAAAGATATCTTCGTTGATTTTTGTCAACTGCTTGTGTTTTTCTTTGAGCTTAGCTAAGGCCTTGTCGTAATTCAAAATCACTGGGTTTTCATCATCTAAGAGAGACCTTGCTTCTGAGACTGTTTTCGTTACGACTCCACGATATCCTCCTCGAATCTTTTTTAGTTTTGAAATCGAAGGTCCTTGATTGGAGCTGGTCGAGGGGTCCGTATTGGGAGTAGTGGCGCTTTCCCCCTGTTTCGGCATCACTCACCACAACCAAGACAACTCGCAAAAAACGACATTTATCAACAACGACACTTACGATTTAATCAATCGAGAATAGAACATCAAGGAAAACAACAAATTTCATCATGTCTCAACAAAATATCAAAATCCGGCGAGCGTTAGGACCATATAGAAAATCCTGACATTGATTCCCTTCGGAGTTGAGGACAGAGAATAATATGAAGATATTTTCCCTCCCCAACTTAGCCAGGTTAGAATACCAATAAATAGGTTCGAATTTTAGACTCAAAGAATCAATTCAAAACAAATAAGAGGACTGTATAATTTCGTGACTCAATTCTCAAACTCAATTCAAACTTCAGAAGCGTATCGATAATCAATCATCATCTCCACATAAGCGCAAAATAACAAAATGAAACGAAGTCACCTGTATGTCTTTCTGTCTCTTCACAACTTCACGATATAATCACGATAATAAAATACGAACATTCAAGCAACGACAAAATAATATTCTTGAGATTATGCTTCGGTTCTTCGACTTCAATTCTTTAGAGTTCAATTCTTTAGAGTTCAATTTCCGTGAGTTCAATTCCTTCGAGTTCAGTTCTTTCGAGTTCAATTCTTCAGAGTTCTATCAATCAACCATCAAACGATTCAACAACAAGAGAGAGTGAGACCGACTGACCCAATTCGTAGAACACACCTTCTTTTTCACAACAATCCAACAACAACAACAATATAAAGAGCAAAACAAAAGATGAAAGGGAGGCAGCGCACACATTTCCCTACAGGTCTCTCAAAAAGGCATACTGTCAAAGTACGCTCACATCCTGGTGACACAACCGAAGACTTGGCAGATGACATCAAGCCAATTATGAGAAAGAATCCCGACCTGGTCATATTCCACTTTGGAACTAATGATATAACTAATAATAGAGTTAACACAAAAGAAAAATTACAGGAAACAATCGATTATGTACATGAACATGGCCCTGACACAGATATAGCCATCTCTCTTTGCATTTTAAGAAAGGACAAGCCTGGATTACAAAAGAAAGTTTCTTCTAGAAACAAGATCATTAAAGAGGTGTGCAAAAAGAACAAGCTGAAATGGATTGACAACAGCAACCTTGACGAAACATGCCTCGGCATTAAAAAGTTGCATCTTAACAAGAAAGGCTGTTCATATCTCGCTAACAATCTCAAGAAATTCATTGACGAAGATTGAACCTCTAAACCAGGTGAGAGCACCAGTGGAACCACTGAAATTGAATATATTGATGTAAGTAATGACGCTGTTTTAACGAAGTTACCTAATCAGAATAAATTCACATCTCGTAAAGGCATGGTTATAGCATCATTAAATGTAAACAGTTTGCTGTCGCATCATGACGAGATAGTGTCTCTAATTAAGGAACAGGGGATACATTTTCTTGCCCTCAATGAGACGAAAATCGATGAGAATTGCTCAAGTGAACTATTGCAAATAGAGGGGTACAAGCTCGAACGGCTTGATCGTAGTAGACATGGAGGTGGCGTAGCCTTTTATATCAGGGATACATTTAAGTGTGACGTTCGCAAAGATATTCCTGCATCATCGTTGGAGTTAATCTGTGCGGAAATCACTCCACCCCAATCTAGCCCTTTCTGTATACTTTCATGGTACAGACCACCGAACAGCCCAGTAGACACTTTCGATAAGATAGAGCAAATTCTACGATTTCTCGAATCAGAGGGAAAGGAGATTATCTTACTCGGAGATACAAATTGTAACCTCCTAAATTTTGAAGACTCTCCCGAGTCTTTAGAGCCTCAGGTTCCAAATCATGTAAAACGTATTAATGATATCTATCGATCGTTTAGACTTGAGCAGTTAATTAAAGAGCCCACACGTGAAACAACAGAAACTTCAACCCTCCTTGATCACGTTGCTGTGAGTAATGTCAACAACATTGTTGAGTCTGGTGTATTTAAGGTAGCTCTTAGTGATCACTACCTTGTGTACGCTGTCAGAAAATTCCGCGGTGGAGTAACTAAACAGCACAAAGTCATAAAAACTAGGCAAATGAAAAATTTTGACAAGGAGCTCTTTTTGTCAGACTTGGCCTCTGTTGATTGGCAGTCTCTGCTTCATTGTTCTACAGACATCAACGTTATCGTGGAGGAATGGACCAATATGCTGGCCATGATTATACAGAAGCACGCCCCTATTCTTGAGAGACGCGTCTCTGAGCGGTATAGCCCTTGGCTTACCTCTGACCTGAAACGTATGTTTAGATCAAGGGATAAACTTAAGATGGCAGCAGTCAAGAAAAACTCAGAGGTTCTCATGGCAGCCTACAAACAACTTAGAAATAAAGCGAACAGCACTTGTAAAAGACTAAAAAGGGACTACTTTACTGACAAGATAAAAGCGTCCGAAGGAAACCTGAAAGAAACATGGGCAACTATTAACAAGCTAGTAAATAAGCGATCAAAAACGACAATGATTAGCTCGCTGTCTGATGGTGATGAGGTTATCTCAAATCCTCAATATATAGCAAACAGGATGAATAATTTCTTTTGTACCGTTGGTGATCAACTTAGTGCGAAAATCCCACATACCAAGAACTCTCTCCTCGAAGGAGATGTTACTGTAAATCCTGAAAAAGTGTCGTTTTCTTTTTCTCCAATATCGCCCCAAAAACTTGTCAAAGCTATGGGTAAGTTTAAGACTTCCAAGAGCTTTGGCCTAGATCTCATTTCCAGCTATTTTCTCAAAATTGGGATGCCCATCCTTGCCAGCCCTCTAAGCCAACTTTTCAATCTATCTATGTCTCAGGGGCTATTCCCTGACAGTTGGAAAATTGCTCGTGTTGCACCTATTCATAAAACTGGTCCAACTGACAATCAGTCGAATTATCGTCCGATCTCAGTTTTGCCTGTTGTTTCACGTCTGTTCGAAAAACTTGTTTTTGACCAGATGTATTCCTTTCTTAACGATAACAAACTTCTTTATTCGAAGCAGTCAGGATTCAGAATGTTACACTCAGTTTTAACTTGTTTACTAAAGTGCACGAATGACTGGTATTTAAATATAGACAAAGGCAAATTCACGTCAGTGACGTTCATAGATCTTAAGAAGGCCTTTGACACAGTAAATCATGAGATTCTACTCAAGAAGCTTTACCTGTACGGTATAAGAGAAAAGGAATTTCGTTGGTTTCGTTCATACCTTTCGAACAGAAAACAGTGTTGTAAGGTGAATGGGCAGATGTCTGAACTTGGGGACGTTACATGTGGCGTTCCACAAGGTTCATGCCTAGGGCCTCTCCTCTTTTTACTTTATATCAACGACCTACCCCTATCACTCAATTATTCTGACGTGAATATGTATGCCGATGACACCAGCATCTCTTTTTCCTCTGATTCCATACCCACCATAAACGAAAGTGTTAATTCGGACCTTGTTTATTTAAAAACCTGGTTGGAATCAAATAAGCTGTCTCTCAACGTGGCCAAGACACAAAATCTCCTCATAGGAGGTAGAAAGAAGTTGAAAGACATTGAAAATTCTGAAACGCAAAAATTAGAAATAGTTATTGGTGAAGAACCAGTTTCCATAGTTAAACACATAAAATACCTGGGGATTGAAGTCGACCAATTTCTAAGTTGGGATGATCACATTTCCGCTGTGACCAAAAAGATTTCAAAAGGAATTGGTATGTTACGCTATGCGAAAAGATATCTTCCCTTAACTACGATTCAGTCAATGTACAGAAGTCTCATTGAGCCATATTTCCGTTCCTGCTGTTCCGTGTGGGGAGTCTGTAGTACCACCGCGTTAAATAGACTACAGAAACTACAAAACCGTGCCGCAAGGATTGCTACTAGCAGCCCTTACGATGCGTCTTCGCAACCACTCCTGAAGGAACTAGGATGGCCAACGGTCAAAGAACTTATTGAAACGGAAACTGCTAGGATCGTGTTTAGGTCGATAAACGAGGAAGCTCCCAATTACCTTACAGCTCTGTTCGATAGGTTGTCAGATATTAGTGTTAGAGAGCTTCGTAATACTAATACAGACCTCAAGCTACCTCGCCTTAAAACTTGCAGTGGTCAACGGTGCTTTGCTTACAGAGGGGCACAATTATGGAACAACCTTAGTGCTGAAGTCAAGAAAGCACCCACCTTGAGTCGATTCAAATCTGCTTATAAAAACAGCAAGTAATCTTCTCGTTTAACTCATTAATACATAGTTTTTTTCCTTTTCTACCTTTTTCCTGCTTGTAAAGTTGTTATGTTTAGAAATATTAAGTTTACTGTATTTATTTTAACAGGGCAGTTTGGAAATCAGTTTTATTGTAGCTGTAACTAAACCCTGTATAATGAAAATAAAATGAAAATGAAGACGACGATGACGACAAGGACGACGATGACGACGACGACGACGACGATGACGACAACGACGACAATGATGATGATGATGATGATTATTATTATTATTATCATTATCATTATTATAACAAACTCTGCCCCTGTTGTTTGGAATTGTAAACAAAGATGGGTAATAAGGCTTATTTACCTCTCGGTACAATCCTCCAAGAACTCCACCAGCAAGCAGCACGAGGCAAGTATCAAGCAGTAACGTCTTTATTTGGCGAAATTGCAAAACGAATTCTCTTCTCAAGATACTGACGAACTGACTCACGAAATTTGGTTGCGAACGATCAAGCCCAGGAGCTGTGGAAAGAACAAAGAGAATCGAACCGAATACAAGCAAATAAACAATTTGCGCATTCAAATTCAGCCAATCACAGAACTCCTTGATGCTTATGCATGGCCAAACAAAGACAACAAATGTTTAGTAAAATAGCGACGAACTGACAACGAATCATTTTTGTAAACTCGTTTGTAATTTGAAAATGATAAGACCAATTTTACAAACTACACTTACTATCTGAGTTGACATGCTTGCCGTATTTACGTTTTCCCCATTTCTTTTGTAAGTCTTTTTCACATTTGATGTTAGGCACATGAAGGGTCAACGAAACTTCATTCTCCAAATCGACAGTATTTCTCACCAATGACATTTTGAACCAAACCTTGACCTGCCACCATCCGTGCAATGTGATGAGCGGTTGGGACTCTGGAGGGGGATGAATGGCGGTAGCAGTTGCTGTTGTTGTTGTTCTCCCGTCCAGGGCTCCTAGTGTTCGGCATTATGCGTCTGCGCTGGCCCGACATCCATGGTGGAAAAGATTTCAATAGGTATCAGTATTTATACTTAGTTACTTAGGTTTTGTCTATTTGCATGTCTTTATGTAGTGGCGACAGGGTAATCATTGTCTCTTGTTCCTTGTGGTCCCACCTTTGTAGTTTCGTATTGTTGGAAAGTAATTAGAAGGTAGTAGAATTTAGATGTAGGATGTATTGCAATGTTTTATATGGATATAAAAAATATACAGGGTGTCTCAAAAAACTTGTTCGACGTTTGATTAAATACTAAAAAATAACGATACGCTGAATGCACCCTTAGTTAAATCACCCTTTTCCTGAGATTTTGGATTAATTTTGTGACACAAGAATCTTGCAAATCCGCTAAAAATTCATGGAGTTACAAGCATTTGAACTTCAAATTTGTGCGAATGCTGAAACCAGAGGCCTCGAAATGGCATTTTTGGGAAAAGCTCCATAGGCCGTCGTTTCTGTTATTTCTCCATTGTTTCAGGGCGAACCAAGTTGGATTCAAACAGGTTTTCGATAACCTAGCTGTCAAGCATATAGATACTTTGAGGAAATAGATTCAGTCTCTCGCCGATTATGTTCTGAACCACTGTTTTTGGATTTATGCAATGTAAGGAAATTTAGAGAATGATCGCAAGAAATAATTTACTTTAGAAGTCCTATTTGGTTTGCTCTAATATTAACGAGAGGTATGACATTGGATAAGCTTCTCTTACCTCCGTCTTCGAGCTTTTTGCAATACCAGTAATCTGGGGGGGGGGAGTCTCTGGTTTCAGCTATCGCATATTTTTGATCTTCGAGAGCTCGTAACTCAGTGAATTTTCAACCGATTTGCACAATTTTAGTCTCTAAAATTATCTCATAATCTTAGGAACAGGGTTATCTTTCCATGAGCTTGCTCACGTTGTCCTTATTTTTCAATATTTTATCAAACGTCGAACAAATATTTTGAGACACCCTGTATTTGCTACAAAGGTATCGTCAGTTTACATCGATCTGAACAATTGTCTGAAAGCTAGCGACTGTTAAACGTCTGTACATTTTGACTCACCCAGCATGGCCACATGACAGATGACCATAAATTAAAAACACTAAACAAGTCTGAAAACTTACCACGAAAAGATCTCTCAAATTTGGGGCAGCCTGCCTCTGGAACAACGAATATAGATTGGCGTTTAACCGCCCCTTTCGTCTTGACCCAATATTCAGGCAGTAGCATAGGATCATGGGAATAATCTCCATACTCAGCACCACCAATAACATCCATGAAATAATCAGCTGGGTTTGAATGCTCAGGAATTTTGAATCCAATCGATGCAAAGTGCTCCTTAGCGTTTGGCACAGATCCTTCGTATACCGTCCGACCGCCAGGGGCGAGCAGATGAATGCAGTGGAACATCTCTGGAAGAAAAATACGAAAATCAGAGACTGGTGGAGTATTTTTGTAAGTTCGAAGAAATTTCCTATTGGTTGCCAAATGCATTTTCTTATCGAAAATAGAAAGCGAATGTACAAAAGATGCCCCGGAACTCACCCATGTATAATCCAGAAGCTGAACAGCGGACAAATTACTTTCGGTATACTTTGTGTGTATTAAATTCATAGAATTTGAACACTACAATATGAGAAAGTTTATTTGCCGAGTTTGCTCGGGCAGTACCACGATATCCAATGCCCTTAGCTTTTTGCAAATCTGCTGGGAGCGCAGACTTTATTGAAGACCACATGCATTGAAAATCTCGGTACTACCCACATATTCGTTTAATAAAAGACAAAGTTTCGAGAATTCGACGTGCTTACTGAAGATTTCGTATCGCGGTTGATGAATGACACAAGCTACCGTCAATTTTCCTCCTTCAGCAACTTTTCGCAAGGCATTTAGAACTGTCAAACTAGATGTGCTGTCAAGACCACTGCAATGAAAACAAGATACAGAAAAAATTATGATGAATTGAACAGAATATATCTGGTCTGAAAAAGGAAAAATCGTTTTAGGAAGATCACCTTTAAAGGGTTTGTACAAGACTAAGAGCTTGCAGTTCCAGAGAGCATGAAGATCTAAAAACATCGCGTTCACATCGAAGTTGTAAACATGCCATGAACATTGGATGGCTAAAGAAACAATGCTGTATTGGAGTATTTTCTTTGTTCTGTTTATGGATAAGTCTTACATAAGCTTCTGATCAAAATAGCGATACAGAGACATTAGACAGTGACAAGTGCCGTGCCATATTTGGGTAACGTAGTCAACGTGAAATACTGATATGATGTGATTGGCTAGAATTTGGCCGTAGGTTTGAGCCACTTTTACATACTTACATTCACTTTAATTCTGTCGTTGATTTTCTACATCTTGCTCATTTTCTTGCTCTTTTATGAAACAATTTCAAGAGAAGTTGGCAAATATTAAACTTTCAAACACTTTGTTTATTGACAAAACTAGATATTGATGATGATGATGATGATGATGATGATGATAATGATGATGATGATGATGATGATGATGATGATGATGATGATGATGATGATGATGATGATGATGATTATGGTAATAAACCCTCTGCGATGAAGAGTGAGCAGCACACACGTTTACTTAACGTTTTATAAAATATGATACAACGAACCTCGTAGGCTCATCAAGGAAAAGAAGTGTAGGGTCGGCGATCAGTTCCATGCCTATATTCACTCTCTTTCTTTGACCACCAGAAATACCTCGTTGCTCCTACAAAACAGGATAACGAATGAATAGGACAAAGTTAATTTATGCCTGAAGAAAGGAGCACGAAATTTGAAAAAAGATAAGGAAAATGATATTTTGATTAACGCGAAGGAACCAAACATTCTTGCTTTATCCCAAAAAATGTTTTCGTCCCTAACGCAAGGGCCACCGAGGGGGTGGGGCAGGCAGACAAGGGGACAATTTGCCCAAGGCCTCGGGGTCTAAGGGGCCTCATAAAGTAAGATACTCCCTTGTCTTCTGCCGTTTTAGCTCGCAGGCGCCTTCATTTGACAGTTTGTCCTTCCGTCTCCAAAGCCTCTAGGAAGCCATGCCTCAACGTACAGTGCAAAATACAAAAAATGCAAGCAACAACTTTCAAAATTCGAAGTTCAAGATACTGAAGAAGATTTTAATCGAGATGTTTTATGCTATCCCACTGTGTTTGTTTTAATATTTATATTTTCTGGTTCGTTTGAAAGATGGTTTAGTTTTCTATAAAAAATTCAATTATGATTTGCGATTTTACGAAACTTAGCAAACTGAGGATAAATTTACACAAAAAATTGCTTATGAAAATATATATAGGTACGTGAATTTTCACAAATATCAAAATCAAGAAAAGTCTGGTGACAGGTGCATTTTGTTTATTCGCAACGACAAACAAGCCTACCAGTGAGCCTTGTTATCAAGTTGACGGTGTCAGGCAGGTGCAGTGAGGATATGTAAAGATGTAGCTAAACATTACATTTGTGAGTATTTAAATAGTTGTGCAAACAACATATGAACATTTCGCAAAATGAGACTTTACCACAGAGAAGCGAGCTCTTCCTATGACTGGGCAGTACAAAGAGCAGTTTACCAGAAGCGAAAATTACGAACTTCTTCTCGTGGGCTTGTAAGAACAATCCTTCCTCACAGCACATGGGGCCTAAAGAAGTTAAAAAGAAGTTTGAAAGATAAGTGAAGTGATTTAGAAGTTTTCATTGAAGAGTGCCAGTTGAACTAACGGCAGTGAAAGTTCGGTTGTTCGCAACGACGGATTGTAGGGCGAGGCGTAGAACTGCTTTTGAACTTGAAAGCTGCCGTCGAAGAAGACTGGACATACAAAACTAGTGTACAAGAAGAAGCAAAAAATTGCAATTCAAAGTTCACAGAAGCATCGAAAAATAAAATCTATGAATTCACTCTTGAGTATACATATATATAGCGCAACCGAGCTTGCATTTTGAAATTGCAAAATTTGACGCAGAAATAGTCGCTCGAAGTGAAATCTCCTTCAATATGATAATTCAATAAATCATTCCTTTTAACCTGGAGTTGGCCAGAAGAATAAAGCTTCCGATACTGTGAAAGGCCGCCAGGAAACATGAGAGAAAGTAATATAACAAGCTAGCTTTCTTTACTTAGTACCTGAGATCCATAAGACAAAAAGGAGCGAACGGTGACACAGACGAAGGGAAGACATCAATTCTAATGCATGCACTGTCGTATGAAGATCTAGGCTTATGCAAGTTCCGAAATACAGCAGTGTGCAGAAGGTTTGAAAATTCTTCAAACAAAGGGAGCTCAGTGACTTGAACTTTTGTGGAAATCTGGAAATAATGCTGGCAACGGTTCTAAGGAATCGATGGAAAAAGGGAAAGTTACGCTAGTTGGAAAACAGTTTTACTGAAACTTTAGATAAAACCATAGCAGCGAAATAGACCGGGGAAGCAGGCGTAAATCAGAAAATGGTGTTTTCTAGGAAATCGATGCGGAAACCATCAATTCGCGAAAGACCGATTAATTCAAGCTAATAGGAAATTAGCTTCGAATAAAAAAAACAGTGAATATCTTAAAGCTTCATTAAACATATCAGCAGCGGGCATAGAAAGCGCAATCGTTCTATGTCACACTGAACCAGAAAGAAGCCGCAGCTCCAAGACACATACACTCGCAACAAATTTACAAAAGATGTCGAACAACACCAACACATTTAACAATACTGTTACTTGCATGTCATACTATGGTTTCAACATACCACAGTCCCAGCGACTCATACTTGGTACTGTCCATGCTATCTTCTGTCCGATAACAGTTATATGTAATGGCGTTTTAATTTACGCGCATCAAAAGACAGGACAATTCGACACTGTTTCAAACAAGTTTATCTTAGTAATGAGCTTATCGGACATGTTCCTCGGATTGGCGTACCAGCCATTCGCTGCACTTGCGATATCAGTCAACAAACTAAACGGGAGATGCATTTTCAAGAAAATCATCGAATTTATGGCATTCTTACCGGCACATTTCTCAGGGTACATATTATTCTGTATTACATTAGACCGCTTTGTACATGTGACTAAACTAAACCACTATGCTAATTACATGAATGACTTTAGAATGAAAATTATGACGCTTGTCTCCTTCGCAACGGCGTTCAGCTTCATAATGGCTAATTTGTTGCAACCCTCATTTTTGCTGCATATCCTAGAGGCTGCTGCTGCTGATGTTATCATCATTTTGACGGCCATAATGGATTTACTGATCGTTCGCAAGTTACGTTTACTGAAAAGCAATGTAAGGAAGAGGCTGGGAAATGATTTGTTTGTCACTCCACAAGTTAAAGCAGTCAAATTCAAACTTGACGCAAAGTCTAACCGCGTTCAATCGTCTTCTCGAACTCAGAGTCCAAACAAGAGGGAATTCTCCAAAGCACAGTTATCAGCGATCAAAACAACACAACTATTACTCGCTGCTTTGCTAATTCTTTACAGCCCCTATCATGTCGTATCAATGTTCTGGGCGTATTACAAATTTGATAAAAAGGCCAATCCTGGGATCACTCTGGACTTGCTTATGCATTGCTCTTCTATTTTGATCCAGTCTAATGCGTGGGTCAATGCCCTAATTATCGTGAACGGCAACAGGCGATGTTTGCAATTTGTCCGGTCGAGACTTGAGATCGAATTTTTTAGAAGCAACAGAGTCACGTTTGAAGGATCATGATGCATGAAGGTAACATGGCCTTTTAGATAGCCGTGTGCGACAAAAAAGGATGCACGGGCCTGGTTATCAGGCTAACTATCTGTCCGATCAGTAGTTAAAAGTGAATGATTTAACAGTAACAAGTCGTGTTTGAAAGGTCGTAATATGAAACTGAAACTTGAATTTCACCCTTGAGAGCAGCATAAGTAGTGAGGTGGCAGTGTCCTCAGATTGTCGCATAGGATAATGTAAAATGTTGTACGATTTGCCCGATCGAAGTTCTCGGAGCAGCGTCAGTATTTTATCTTTCCTTGATGTCCTTCCCTTATTTCGCCAACTTCGAGTGCCGCGACACTGTTACCATTCCAGAAGGTGTGAAGGCCATTACGAATCAACGACAGCAAGAATCGACGACATCTGCTGTTGCCGTGAATCAAGATGCAAGCGTTCACCCAAGCATTACATTCAACAAGTATATGCGACCAATTAAAAGCTTCAATCCAAATTTGGGGGAGATAAACCTGCAAATGCAGACGGTAGTAGTTCCAAAGTATTGAAAGAACTAGAAAGGGTGTGTAGAGGACCAACATTGTCACTTGTAGCAGCCGTAATGTTCTTATGGCAGAAAGATGTGATCCCGAGTTACGACAAGGCCCGGTTGGGTCGGTCTGATTCCGAGTAGATCTTCTTCTAGTATCATTTCTGTTATTGAGGTGCTTCTGTAACTTGTGCGAAATGAAGCCATACAACGCAAACACAAACCACATAAGTGAAATGTAAGCTAAACTGACCAAGGCTCGCGTAACAAACGATATATGAAATATATAGAAGCAGGAAATGAAAACTCCTAAGACAAAACAAAGTCCGATCAATGCCTTCATTCGCACACCATTCATGTAAATATTGTAGCGATTGAGTTTCGTTACTTGAAGGTACCTATCGATCGAAATCAAAATGGAGAGCAGGGCAGACGTTTTGCACATAATCATTGTCCCGAGGTTAATGATGAAAATCAAATAACAAATTGTCTTACTTTTCTTCATGAAGAACATGACGATAAGAGCCGGTTGTAAAATTAGGCCTATTACTAAGTCACAAGAACTCATCACTAATATAAATTTGTTAGAATGGGTATTTAGCTGATTCGTTTTCCGGAGCGCGAGGATCAAAAGATAGTTTGCAGTTACTGTCATCGGAAATAAAATCCCAAGAAATATTGCAAATAATGTCTCCTGCAGATCGGAGAGTTGAACTGGAATTATAGAGCATACGCTTGAAGAATCTGACGAACTGTTTTCTCTCTGCATTGTTCTTGATATGGGTCTTTCTCGGAATTCTTACGGCAATGCAATCTTTAATTTTTCATCACAGAAGCAACCTTTATATATTTGCATCTACTTGTTATGCTTTGCACAATGATACAGCAGGTTTACTTGAATGCCTGCTCTTGAATTACGTAATATCTCGATGAAGGATTAAGTGGAGAGGCTGCTTTCTCTCTGCAGTCAGTGTTCTTGGTAAATGCTTCTCTAACAACTCTTAGAAGTAATGTTATGTATCAGTTTTTATGTACAAATACAACCAGTGTAAACACTTGCATATATTTGTTATCCTTTGCACAATGATATAGCAGCGATATAGGCTATTTGCACAATGATATTGGCTTGAATGCCTGCTCTTGAGATGTTTCTCTGACAACTCTTAGAAGCAATGTACTCCATAAGTTTTCATGTGCTAAACAACGTTCAAAAACTTGCATACACTGGTTATCCTTTGCAGTGACAATAATCTAGCAATTTAATTTTTCATTTCTTCGTTAAACAGTGAAATAATACAACGAGGAAGGAAAGTTGAATGTCCGACGACTGCTCTGGAAGTAGCAATCAAAAATGAAAATCAAAAGTGAAGGAGGTCTTGTGTTGTGTGGCTGCTGTTTCTATTATCCAGCCGGCCAGGCGATTTCTAATTGCACCGAAATGTCATCTTATCTTATCAGTAAAAATAATGTGTGAGTACAAGTAAGACAAAAAGATCACAACAACTGAACCAAAACAAAAACGCCATTACCAGAAACAGGATCACATTACTTAATGAAAGCCATGTTTCTCTCGTAATAGGATTCTCTGTTTTTATTAACAAAATGTTTATTTCGAGTATAGAATCGAGCATTTTGTTTGTACAGCTGGAACTACACTTTTTGCTATTCCGTTTATCCATGTATACCGTTGAATTTAATGAAATAGTGCTTCTAATACCACCGTCAAATTATGATCTATAGAGCCAAGTAAAAAACTTGTGAAAAGTAAGTAGTCATACAAACGTCTCGGGTACGAATTGGCACCAGCCTTATGGTAAAACCTTACTACAGAGGCATTTCTAATTTTTTAAATATTTTTGAAGAGCACAGCGAATTACATTGTTTCTATTTACGTTTTACTTATACAATTGATGTTGGAACACATAACTTGTTAGGAAAGTATCACTATGTAATTGTCAAAAATGGTGAGAAAAAGTATTTGAACATGCTTAGCAGTGCCTTGAACCACACATTTAGAGGATCAGAATAAGACTACAATAAAAAGATCAGTAAAGCCTGAGCCTAAAGCTGAGATGGAAACTAAAATGTGATCAAAACAGTGCCACGCATGTAAACAAGGTCTAATTTGGGCCTAACTACAAAAATTGATATCTCCGCTTTTTTGGCCATTCTTGAACATTTTTGCAGCGCATCAATCCCTTAATCTCCTACGCAGACGTTCTGTTATGATGATGAAAAGCGAGAGATCTTTCATCTCTCGCGCTTGTTAGCAGTAGTTCCACTCCCCTCGCAGTAATGTTTTGCAATGCGAAACGAATTGCAGTGCGAAATGGTTGCGGAACCTCTACATTGGAAAGTATGAATCCCTAGGTTATGGTGCGTGTCACAAGCACAAAACCAATAGGAATTCAAAACTTCAAATTTTGGTATCTCTTCGATACCCTGGATCACAGTGCATAGGAAAAACGCTATAACATCAGCCATGGTCTTGTTTGTTTGTTTTCAATTTGCTTTGAGTGGGCTTGTCAGGATTTCTAGCCACTGAAAGCTAATTTAGGTCCACTGTACATGCCGCATCCAGGCATGGGACCCCTAGTTTAACGTCCCTTCCGAAGGACGGCGAGGTGAGTTGTGAGGTCAGGCCTTGAAGGTCACCCGTACGAACTTTGACCTCAATCGACTGAGCTAAGCTTCAGTCACCTGATGAAGATTGTATAAGCCACTCGGCCACTCACCCTGTCCTGTCGTATGGTATCTGTATCAAATCTATTCTTTCAGCTGCACACACATATTTTAGTAGAGACAAGCGAATCTAAGATTTTGAATCATTGCTGATCGAATAAATGGAATTCTATTCTCGCTGACCCATTTTACAGATATGATACCTATGCTGTGCATGAATAGACACAAATATTCACAAACCTCGTCTCCAATCAGTGATCTTTTGATGTGAGATATCTCCAGCAGTTTCAACGTCTAAAATATAAGAAAGTACCCGTTTAGAAGACAAAATGTTTCTAAAATGCGCTCCTGTTTGAAAAACCACCAAAATTTGATTGCATGACCAATACTCAAATGTCTCTTTTTGACAAGTAGATCAAAGACCAGATCATATTCCCAAGTTTTATTACTGATCTTTTAGTTCAGACTGGCTTAGCAAAATACAGTAAGGCCCCGAATTTAAGAAACCACCTAAAAGAAACTTTTAGGCTACTAAAAATTGATTAGGCCCCCTGCCTATAAGAAACTCTTTGAGGCTCGCACCCAAAATAAAGTTTCTTGTATTTTGAGTAACATTAATTACTGGTCTGATAGAGTGAGAGCATTACACTTCATACATGATTCATTAAGAAATTACTGGCGAGATATTTTGGATTTAACAGATTTTTGCCAAAATATTAATTCATGTCCTTGAAAATCATTGTTGACATACATATATGGCTGAATATGGATGATATACCCATGGACGGTCCCATTTTGGTTTAACTTATTTGCCTAGGACTTCAAAGAAATTAAATTAGCAACTTAAGAAACTTGAGCCTAAAACATGAGAAGTATCAGAGATATAAGAAACATTTTAGACTACGGTGTGAAAAAGTAGTTTCTTAAATGCGGGGCCTTACTGTAGCTCTGTTTAGTGCTGTGTGGTTTTGAGGCATATTGCAAAAACTACCGATGATTACTAGATTAATTTCTTTGTGTGCATTTAGCTTATAATTTGGACTATGTTCACACGATGCCGACACATTTTGAAAACAGTGAAAAATGTGACGGTAGCAACATTTTACCTAGTAACCACACGATGCCGGAACAATTTAAAAACGGTAGGAAATTTGGCGGTAAAAACTCGTTGCAAGACTTTGATGCCAAAGAAATGTACCTGCACCCTTAGAATCGATCAGTCTCGTTCCTAAAGTGTCGAAAAATGTTCGGTTTTATCATTTTCGAGTGTTCACACGACGCCGTTTTAAAAATGTGCAAGTAAGAGTTCTATTTTTAAATCTAACAAAAAGAAAAGCGGCCACGCACTGTTTATTCCACAACCAGTCAAACGTGCTAAAAGTCTCTTGACTCACCCCGTTCAAGTGCATGATTGGCCAAAGATCAGCCAGGAAGCTCTTGATCCACAGTTTCTTTCATGCGGGCTTTTACTGTAATGCTAACAACAGTAAAAGTGGAGGAAATTGGCCGAAAATGAAGTTTCTTTTCTTCACAATAGCAAAAATGGTGAAAATTTGCCCAAACTTGCGTTTGTTGTGTGCTGTTACTGTTATTGTTGCGTTTGTTGTTGTCATAAGACAGTAAAAAGGGGAGAAAATTGGCCAAAACTTATGTTTGTTGTTATTTTCCCGCAATGTGATTGGCCAACTTCATCTCAGCCAATCAAAATCTTGCGCCCATGTTTGCAAATGTAAGAACATTGACCTGATTAACTTTGGCAGATATGTCGTCTTTGCTCAATCCTGGCGGTAGGCGTAGCTTTGCTTGGTATGTTAAAATTTCTTGCACAGTCAACGTTCGATGCATGGTATCTTCTTGAGGCACAAATCCAACTACTTTCTTAAATTTTCTCAGGTTCGGAATGAGTATGCCATTAACTCGCATTTCACCTTCCATAATCTTGAAACAAAATACAATAAATACATCATTAAGCCAGGGAAAAGCTACAGACCTGGATATCATAGAGTCCACTATCCACATCTTTTAAAGTTTGCATTAATTCCATTAATGTTGATACTTGCGTGTAATTCTACCGCACAATATTTTGATATCTTTGTTAGTTAAAACATTTCAGAATAGACCTTTTAGCTATTCTGAAAAAGAATCTCAATCGAACGGTACTTTGCTACAGTTTGTAGAATTCTCGAATGTACACAATAGTGATAGAACCTCTAACGCCACTCGATCGAATCTCGTGTATAAAAATGTATAGAAATAACGCTCGATCCAGGCTCTTTTGCTGAATAGCTATGAGGTCTATTGAAGGAAGATCTTCAAAAAATACAATCATCGCAAATCCTAAATCGACTGAGGAAAAAAAACGGGAAAATCCTCAAGAAAGCTATGTTTTTTGAAAGTGTCACTGGACATGTCGTATGTATGAATATTTTGTAACAAGGGCAGATATTGCAATACAATAGCATCAGTTACTTTGGCTCACACCTCATTTCAAAGCAATTTGAATTCAAAACAAACATAGCCACAAAGTTGCCCTGAAATTAGTGGGGCAAAGTCTCGCTTGGTGCGGGCTAAGGATGGTCTTTAAGAGAAGTTGTGTGCTTAAGGAGGAAGAAGGGTAAATCTAAAGCTCTCTCCAGCGGATTTTATGTACGTGATTCAGAAGCCGAGCAGAGGGCATTACGATTCTGGCATATACATTGCTCAGATGTAAACAGTTACTCCTCAGGTTCTCAGTCAAATAGACTAAATCCGTGAGACAGAATTATGGATTTACCTTTCTTCTTTGGTTCTAAGCACATAACCTCTCTTAAAAACCTACTGATAGCTACGCTTATTACTTGATTTTCTTGCAGGTTTAAAAGCTTTCTCTCCAGTTACAGGTTTATCTTATATTATTGCGGTTCTTCTACAAGAGTTGACAGTGTTTTCCTTACAGGATACAAGTTTATTGTGCGTCTTGTGTTTATTCAGATGAGGCCGCCACTTAAAATCTTGTAGCTACCATTAATCATTTGTTTACCCAAAAATTAGAAAAGTGCCTGAAAGGGTTTTTATGAGAAAAAGAATTCCATGATCCATTCTGGTCCATAGTTCATGGTCTAATGAAAATAAAATTCTATTCCTGAAACTGACAATAGCATTGAATTTAAAATTTCAATGCCAGTAAATCATGGACCAGAATGAAACGTGGAATAATAAATCATGGGCCAGAATGAGACGTTTGAATAGTAAATCATGGACCAGAATGAGACGTGGAATGAGACGTTGCAATAGCAAATCATGGACCAGAATGAGACAGACCCCTTACGGGCATTTTCTAGCTTTGGGGTCTTACAGATGAATGATTTTACCAAACAAAATTTTCTCATCTAAGTTAGCCTTTGACTGATAGATTAATATTTTAGTTTTTAACATCGGCCGAATACTTTTTATTCCACAGCCCGTCACATGCGAAAACAGTTTTTTGATTCACTCGGTAGCACCCATTTCCACCAGCCTATCGTTCATTCACATTCGACTCATATGCTGTACCCTTGTGAAGTTCTAAGCTTATTATGTCATTTATTAATTACCCCATAGAACGCTTTATCGCTGACAACATTCAAGAGAGTTGTTTTTCCAGCTCCACTAGGACCCATAATCGCAGTCACTTCACCGCTTCGGATTTCACCAGTTACACTCTGAAGAACACGTTTGTCAGTCTGCAAGCAAAACATGACATTGATAAGATACTGTGAGAACACGAAAATTTAGCAACCCAGAAATAAGAAAAAGTCCCCTAGGCTCGTCTGCGGACACACTGCTGTTTCAGTCGGTCTGAAAATCAGATTTTGCCAAAAAAAGAAACAATAAATCCACAGTGCAATGGCTGAACTCTTTTTATTTCATTTCGTTTCATTTCATATGTTTATTCAAAGTTTGTATTTACACAGTTTTGAGAAATAAAGCTAATTTACACCAACTATTTACAATAAACCCAGCGAAATACATATCAATTTACAATCGAGGGATTTCAGTGTCTATTTACAAATTGTACAGAGGTGGCTGGTTCCAACCAATGTTTTAATCTCCATTGTGAAAGCTGCAACAGACTCTACCCTCTTTGCATCATCATTTGGGGGTATTCTACAGCATACAATAGCTCCTCAAAATCTAACGGAGTTCATCACATACATCATTGTGTGGGATCTCTGAGGAGGTTCGCATAAAACTTGTTTGTGTAGGTTAGTATTACGGATTTAAGTGGTGGAGCTTTTTGTAAAATTTTAAGAAAAGTTTCTGTTGCTTCTTTGCATGTACGCGTACAATACCATCATCATGCTGCGACTTTGGCAGGTCTAGGTATCTTTCGTGTGGGCAAGACCACCGAGACCTTTTGGAGGCCCAGGACAAAAAATGCGAAATGAGGCCCATGATGCGAAATGAGGAAAATTCTTTCGATCATGCCCTTTAGATTGGCTTAAAATGCATTTCAGAGCATTCCTGGAGCCAAAATGGTAAAAATCTTCCGTTATGAGACCCCCAGACCCTGAGCCCCGGAGGCAAGTTGCCCCTCCTGTCCCCGCCCCTCAGCGACCTTGCGAGTGGAAGCAGATTTTTGTCGAATTTTAGGAAAGAGGTGCATAGTAAAGATAACAAAAACTTACTCCTTTCAGGGTCAGCGACAAATTTGCGAAAGAAAGATCCATAGTGTATTCCTTTGGCTCGATTTGGGCTTCTCGGCAGCTTGCAAAATCTTCCATGGTCACAATCAAATGTTCTATACCATCTTTAACGCTATAATGCAAGTCCCCTGTGACTGCTCTCCAGTAATGATTGGCCAGTATCTTCAAAGTACGGAAATGTGTAAACACTGCGTAGATGAATATGAGGAACAAGATGAGCAGGATTGTTATAATTGGCCCGATCGCATTCTGCATTGGAGCTGATTCGCCTTCTCCGCATATCACAGCTCGCTGAAAGAAAACATTATACCAAGCTTTATTACCTGACCTGAATTAAGTGTCAAAAACGAGGTAGCACGAGAATCCCGCCACTCCTGATGGTTAATCGCACATTTCCGCAGTTTTCTCATATGTAGTCGTAGCCATGTATGATACGATACGGGGACGCATTTTTGTCGCCACAGCAACTGCTCTAGACCAGCGAAAATCGATGAGATAATGATTTTAAAGGCTAAGTAGAAACTTATTCAATGGGACAAGTCACAAAAAGCGGAAAGACCGAATTTTACCCTCTCGTCCTAGGCAAGCATCCTGAAATATATAGTTTACATATGTGAAATTTTTCCATCTTTGGGATATTTGAGAAAAATTTTTTAAAGACTCAAAATTGCTACAAACACGCATTCGCATTCTCATGTAGAATTTGCTAGGGCTAAGCCCAGAAAGTGATGGTTCGTATAAGGGCTGAATCAATCCCTCAAAATAGTGCAAAATCCTACGAGAGCAAAAGGATCTCCGAAGGATTTCAGGGACTCCTGACGAAAACGAATAGATCTGCATAATGATTTTACGAGACTTCTGGGGTGTGATATGCCTGGATTCATACATGTCGATATTCAAAGTTTGCTCCATCAATCAGGTGTGGGGTGTAACCCGAAAACATATACATACCGGACACTTTTTCGCGAAAGTGGTTCCTTCTCTGCAGTAATGACCCTTCGGGCATTTTTTCTTCTCTGTGGCCGTTTTGCAAAAATATCTTGCAGGACATGACGATGATTTGGCAGCGCCAGGGCAGCTGTAGGAACCATTTTCGAGTAAAACTGCAGGAGAAATTAGGTCTTTGATACTTTTGCAACATTTTCCAAGACGATTGCAAATTGTTTTGTATCCTTTCTGCAAGAAAGCATACAAGAAATGATAAGAAAATGCGTTCTATGCAATAATGCTAGGGCCTAAGGGAGAACATTCTAACTTCTACAATCGGGCTGAAAAGCGAGATTCCACCTCCCCGTTGAATTCTGCATCAAATGTGCAAAACATAATAATCCACGCTTAAAAGGCAACTGCTTCGTGGATATCAATTGGTAAATATAGTACAGGGTCTCTCATAAAAAGAATCCCAGTATTAAACTCAAGTATCTCTTGACCTGCTCATCCTAACAGAACGAAGAAGATATTTTCTAAAAGCGTAGTGATGCAGTTACTAACGGAGCACTTGTCTAGTTTGATCAAATTGAGCTATGGAAACGAAAATAAGAGGGTCATCAAATCTCGTCATGTTTGCAGAATAGGCCTCGATATACTTAAGATATAGTAAAATTGCAAGGGTCTCATTGATATCGAAGTGAATAAAAAATATAGGCAAATCATTATGGTATGGCTAGTTACATACGTTGGTTATGCTTGTTTCCGTTGCTCGATCTTAGCAAACTAGTGCTCACTTACTAACAGCATTACTGCGATTTTAGAAAGTGTTTTATTTCTTCTGGTAGGATGAGCAGGTCAAGGGATATTCGAGTTTAACATTGGGCAGCTCTCTATGGGACACCCTTGTCTGTAATGGTGGGCATTTTCAAATAAATTAATCTACCTGATTCAAATCGGCCCCTCTGTTCCGACATTATGAGGATTCTCTCGAGAAATGCCCTTCATGAAACCCTGGAAAAAGGCCAAAGATCACGACCAACTTTTCCCAATAGTTCTCCCTTACTAATCTGTTTCAGCAGGTATTGTATTATCTTCAGGTGTGTTTGATTTGTACCAAACCAATTCTGAAAACGGTAGACTTGGTAAACTCAGAATTTGTGTTTGATTGACACTCAGATTGTGAAAACGGCAGGTTTGGCAGGTCTGGAAGGCATGCTGAACCTTCTGCTCCAAAAACCAGAAGGTTTGGCAGACTTTGGAGAGATTCTCCTTTTCATTTGCAAAACTCTGAAAACGAAGCGAAGTTGCTCACGTTGCTACGGTGGTAGTCGGTAACATTACTTGCTGTTGTCAAGTACCATACTCGTCTTCGTGTTCGTCAACTGGAACCTCGATTTCGCTAGGATGTATCTGAAACCTGCTGCTTTGAAGACTTTTGTGTTTGACTGTGAACTGTGTTTCCATCTCTGCAAAGTCTACCGTTTTCAGAAGTTGGCAGGTTTAGAATTACTAATTAAACAAAACATAAAAAATTTTGAACTAAAGTCTCTTTCATCTTGTCGTGTTGATCAACCAATGTGAAACTACTCTTCGTTACACTAATGAGAACAACAGCTTACATACTCACAGGAACGGTGATAAGTGTATCTGGCATGCAATATGCTCCAAGAGGGCATGGAATGATGCAAACATGATCCTTTGGGCAGAAGTAACCTACAGTAGTAAGAAATGAAACAAGATACTTGAAAGGTTGGAGTTATCAAAATACAGTAACCAAGACAACAAAGCAACTTTTTGAAGAAAAACGAGGCATACATAGAACAGTTTTGAAACACTTTCGAGTGAACTCGAAAACTTAAAGCTGCAACTTTCAAAGGCTTCTTGTCTTTTTGATACAGGCTACACACGGCTTTTGAATTTCCGTAAAATTGTGCCTAATTTTTCTGACACACGGCTTTTTAATTTTCGTAAAATGGTGCCTAAACTTTCTGAAACATGTTCGCCTTACATTCAACGCGAAACCAGCTAAAGTATTTACAAATAAAGATCGTTCATTTTTAGAGTTTTGTAAGTGAATATTTAGTGATATTTTGGTTGCATGTGTTTCATGTAAAGGCGAAGGGGTATTCATAATCTATTGCTTCCCTTAGCATCAGTGTACAGTAAGTACAAACCTGGGGGATCGTCTAGTTCGTAGGTAGTTTCTTAAGTAGTTCGTTGTTGTAAACTTAGAATTGAATGTACCACAAATTCTAACGTACGATTTCTTATGAAAATAAATGTAATTGGGCACCTGGAGGACAGGGCCGTGCTCTGCCACTTCCATCCCTGTAGAAACCTGCTAAGCACGCAGTTGTATTTATCGGGCTAGAACATAATGCTTTGTACTGCAATGTGCCATACAACTGTACCAGACTACGACCAGTCTTTCGTGAGTTGTCACAGGACTTGATATTGCTGCAACAATCTGCCGTATGGGATATAGGACAGCATGGAAACACTCCAGCTCTTGGGAGCTCTACGAGAGAAAAGACTATCTCATATTGAATCTGGTATGGATAAAGCAAATAACGGGTGAGGCAATAAAAATAACTCCTGTTCGAAAGTTTACTGCCCCCTTGGATATCAAGGAAAAATGAGTAGTATTGGCAAAAATACAGTAAATAATTGACATGTTCAAATACAGTTTAAAATCTACTTGTTTGAAATCGGTCACTTCAAGCCCATTCTTAAACGAAGTGCAGCTAAAACAACAGACCTTTCATTTCATCTCATTTGGGAGGGGGAGGGTAGCCCTCAAACCCAGAGTGCTCACGATTTTGAACTCCATAGAGCTCAAGCTTTTTGCAGAGAATTTTGTGATTTTGTGATCAACAGTATCAAATGCCTTTTTCAGGTCAATAACGACCAGTTCCACAAGCTTACCAACGTCCTGCTCATTGCACCAGTCATCAGTATTTTTAAGTAAGCACGAAACTGTGGAACGAAGTTGCAAAAACCGGACTGGTCTTTAGAAAAGTGTCCAGTGAAAAGTTTTGCAAAAGAGCCTTGAGATGACAGGCAAGACTGATATTGGTCCGGTACCGACGTCGGTAGTTAGACTTGTCACTTAGACACATTACGATTTGAAGCATATATAATAAGCAAGCATAAATATTCAACAGCTTGCGAGCAACCAGGATTTTCCTTTTTCGTGCCTTTTTCAGTGCAACAGAAACATTCAAATTATCAGGAAAAATCTGTGGTACGTTTTAATGTTCTCGATCTTTCCTGATAATCTAAGCATCAAACATACGTACTGTTACATAGGCTTTTAGCAGCAATCCTAGAGAATGCCAGGCAGGAAAACACCAAACAAACCCAACTTGCATGTGTTGCAGCCATCAAAATTTAAAATTTCATAGACGAATCATGGTGTCTTCATTCTCTAAGGTGCTGAGGAAAGAATAACAAATGGCAACTTTATTAATTTAATTTACATACATTTAAAAACAACTTTTTTCCAATTATGACCCTATCGCGTCATAAATTTACCTACCAAATTCTAGACAAAATGATTCACAAATTTAAACTGCAAAGAGAATTAAGATCAAAAGGCGAAACTGTCCCCAAACTTTCGCTCAAAACAAATTTGAAGACAATGCTTAGGCTTTATGGCTACAAAGGAAGGTCCTAAAATCCCGGAAATCTTAAAATCTTGTTCATCATTCCTAATTGACATGGTCAAATAATCAGTTAGGAGTCATTTTAAATCAATAAGTTGCTGAAGGGTAAATCAACTCTATCAGGGGGAAACGCTTCAAAGAAAAGATGCTGCAATAAGTTTGTTTCCTTCATCGTTCACGCAGCTTCCTAGGAAAGATCTGATTATATTAATCAGATCTTTCTCGAGTTGTGGAAGAATAAATTACCGTAAGAAGAAGTACTTTAAAGTCTAATCAATGAAAATATTACAGAAACTTACCAAGAATCGGAAAATATGATATACTTCATTCTTTTTCTTAGGAGATGAATTGTTGAATCAAAAGCAGACATATTTCATATGTCTAGACATATTCTAGGACACAGAGAAACGTGCAAAACAACAAAAAACATCGAATTCATCTTCGAATGCCCTTTGCTTACGATGCATTATCGATTTTCGAATGTTGCGTTCGAATACAATTTTTCTTTACGATTTACGTAACTAAAAACTAAAAACTGAAGATTGTTTTGTTAAAATTGCAATATGAAAATTAAAGGATTTGAGCAAGGAATACTGCCACAAAAACTATCACAAGGAAAACTTCAATTGAGCGTACCCATAGGTATCTTTGGCGAACCAGAAGTCATATCTCTCCGACACTTTATACCAGATCAAGCACTACCTAAAGCAATTTCTGGGGAGTTTCTTCAAATACCCAAAAATTTTCATGCTAAATCGAAAATTCTTGTCATAAAATATCATTGCCTAGAGTTAGCAAATTACCAGATAAGATCTGAGATATTGAATTAATATGAATTTCTCAAGCAAAAAAGTGCATTGTGTCCGTGCCAATGTTGTTGTCTCTCTCAGACTTTATCTATGAGTTTCAGACGAAAACGCTAAATGAATGCTTGCTTCATCATACCAAATAAGGCAAATATTAGCGCTATCGACGTGCTTATATTTTACTGTATTTGGTTACATTCTTATCCTTGCACAATAGAGCTACACACAGCGGGAGGAATTTTTCTGTTTTAGTTAATACTACATTTAAATTAAGTGCAACCGAATGACCCTTCAAAGATAAATCTAGGCCTTTCATTGTGTCCAGTCACACAATGCTGTAACCGCTTGGACTTGACTGTAACCGCTGTAACCAGTTTCACAAGAAAACGCTAAATGAATGCTTGCTTCATCATACCAAATAAGGAAAAATATTCGCGCTATCAACGTGCTTATATTTTACTTTCTTTGGTTTCTCATCCTTGTACAACTGAACAACACACCAGGAATTTCTGTTTTAATGCTTCTTTGAAATTACGTGGAACCGAATGACCCTTAAAGACAGTAAATCTAGGCCTTTCATCGTGTCCAGTCACGCCAAAGCAATGCGCAGAAATGGATGCACGATGGGTTGTCCAAATAAGGAGGAAAGACAGCGCCTTACGTTGTTTAGGCCTAATGCAAAAAAATGAAACTGCTGTGATTTTGAGTCGTTGAATACGAACGTTCGTATGCGTAAACGTTCCGATGCAATTCGATTTGAAAGCACAGGTGGATTCGCTTATCTTTGAGCAATAACCCGTCGATCGATACAAGACTAATTTATTATTTGATTTGTGAATGGGCTACCAGCAATGTTGTCGAAAAGCATTGATAAAAACACTACCTATACAAGGCAGGCATTACTCGCAATTACTTAACATGAGTTAAGGAGTTACGGGAGTTACGCCAAGCCTGTAAGAGATTAAAATGAAACAAAGTAGATGTAAACAATTTTGAAGAACCTTTATGAAGCTTTTTTGGCAGAAGAAGATTAAGTGAAGAGTGCAAGATGATTTAGCCGTGAGTATTTTGCATCAACAGACGAAAAGCATATTCAAGAGGAATCTCTCCCATCTGGTACAACTACGCCAATAATCAACATGGGATTGTGAAATCAAACCAAAATATAGGCTCTCCAGCAACGTCAGTGATGTAACCACACGAGATCAGTCAATGGTTCATATTTGGATATTTAAAGTACGTTTCGCCAGTTGGAAACAGAAGCAGGCAAGTGAAAACAGAAGGCTGAAGAATTGATATTGAGGTAAGAATTCGGAGCAAGTTTGCAGCGAAATTTCATGGGAATTTAACAAACGCATTCTCGTCTCATGATGACATCTTTAATGTAGAATTAAGAAGAAGACCCAGTACTGAAGGTTTTTAAAATTCGAGCCATTTGAGTACTCAAAGTTTCTTTACGGTTTCTTAAAAGTTTCATAACATTCTTGATCTTTGTGCCTTGCGTCCTCATAAACATTTGAAATTCAAAGTCAAGAAATGACGATAGGCTATACCTTAAAAGTTCTACAAAGCCCTCCCCTCTATTAAGACAAAGCCCCCCCACTTATATATCAAGTTCCAGAAATTACCAATGATTCTCCATATATTTAGCTAAATAAGCTTGCATGTAAGTTATGATATAGTTTGGGATGGGCAATGTGTCGAGTTTATGCATTTGACCTGTAAAACCGTATGTTGAATCCGCAAAGTATGGGGCAAAATAACCGAAAAGCCATCATAGATATATATATATCCTTGTCATTTAATTCATGAATAAGCCCCCTCTCTGATAAGCCTCCTCTGGGGTGTCCAAAACTAAACAAGCCCTCCCCCCGAGGGCTTAATGGTGCTTTAGCATCATGTTTTGAGAGCATCAAAACAAATTTTCGTATTGAGTTTGAAGAGCCAATGTTACCCAGGGTCCGATTTGCGGGCACGCTGCCATTTCACAGTGTCTGAAAATCAAATTTGGCCGAAGTCAAAACTGAAGGAATTTTCTGTCACTGGTTATGGTCTTTGATTTTACACCAGCCAACATTGTGAAACTTTTATATGGGTTCTTCAATTATCTTATTCTTTGGGGCATCTTATAGCTTACTCGTCTGGCTCTTTCTTGTTCTTTAAGCAAAATTCTCCTTTGTTTTTTAGTTTTTTTTGGCGGTGGGGGGGGGGTCTCTCTCTCTCTCTCGATTACTTTACCCATTAGAGAGTTCCTCCTTACACTAATATATTTAAACACATTGAGCATGGGTTTTGGGAGCGATCTGTTGTTTGCTGGAGCAGATTGGGGTGGTGATGACCTGATAGGAAGGTGTGGGTCCTTACATGGTTATTACTTCTTGGGCCTGCATTCCTTGTTGTTTTGCCATAGTCCTGGGTTGTCCTAGTGGGTGGGGATTGTTCCTGAAACCTATCCCCATTCTACGTTTTGTACTGTACTATGCCTCTTTTCCCTCTATGTTTTGTGTAGGTACATTCTTGTAATAATCTGTGTATTATTATCATGTGTTTATTGATTGTGTTATTCAATTTAGGTAAATTCGTTTGTATTCTTTAATGTATTTAGATATATTAGTCAGTGAAGACTCAAAACATAAAACTGAAGCTGCGGAAATGCAGCTAGCAGTTGAATCGATAAATAGTTTGACTTTGGTTGACTTCTCGGTCAGTGCAACCACAGTGTCATGCTCAAACCAAATCTGATTTAAGACAGCGTGAAACTGCAACATGTCTGCAAAGGACCTTGGGTAACAATAAATCTTTGAAGAAATTTGAATCTCAATAAATAAAACATAGTTTTTCTCTAACAGATAAGAAACCATTTGATACGCTTTAGGAACTACAACGTGGAGATTTCTCTGAAGATCAGGAAATGTTTTACAAATATGTAGATCCCCTGCAGTCTGTGATCATGCATGATTCATGGAGATAAGCGTTAGAATTTTTAGCTCTGTAAAATGAATGAATTTAACATCATGTATCTTTCAAAGGAATCTGTTGGGATACTGCACAGTTTAAAAGAAGAAAACAACGACAACTTCTCGAAATTCAAGGATCAGCAGAGGTACCGACTGTGGAGGAAGTCAAATTTCAGTAGCATCAACAAGCGGGGAGTTAACATAGAAAACATTTCACAGCTGAGAAGTTCATCAAGAACTGAACTTGAAGACTATTGAGCCACGATCATTATTGAGGACAGTGAAACATCTGATTTGAGTAAGAAGAAGTATTTACATTGATCAAAAGATCATGGTTTACTTGTTTTGTGGAGATTATTGAATACATGCCTTCTTGCGAAATAGCTTGGACGAGAAAAATTTTGACAACAAACTGCAACACAACGCCTCAGTTGTTCTGCTGTGAAATGATTTCACTGCCCATTGTATCAATATAGCTCAAACGCTTCACCAAGTGACCCCAGAAACTGCAAACTACTTGGCTAATGAAACATATCAAATGTTAACTGCAACGACAACGGCAAAGCATATAAAATATCACAGAAAAGAACATCACAGTCTCAATCATAGAATACCTCGACTAACGGTATACCTCGTCACTCGTCATTACTTTGGAATACCTCGCCTATGAAACAACTCGACTGTACAGAACATAGACGACGAAGCTTGAAATACCTCGCCTAGACCACAGAATATAGAACATCCTGGTATCAGCAAAGAAAAGTCACGCTTAGAAAATACCTCGACTTAGGAAAACTGGAATACTTCGCTTATGAAACACGTCGACTGTTATGAAAATTAACGACAAAGGTAGCAATATTTCTTCTCAGGGGTAACCATAAACCACAGAAAATCCTGACTCAGAGAACACTACTGTAATGTTACTTCTTGATAAAGTAGCTGCAAAAAGTTGTAGAGCAGAGCTAACTCATGTTACGACACCTTGCTGAAAATCACGGAAACTGAAAGAAAGTATCACTTTTACCACGCAAACAAAGGCAGTTTAGAAACATTGAAAACTTCAAGAGAGAAAGATGATAACCATAAATAACAAACTCCGAAAAGCAGGAGAACTTTTCTCTGACATCCTCCAACGAGACACATACGATCTCTCGACTAACGACGACAAAAAATCCGACAAAACGAATTCAAAAGACAATCTAGCATTGCCAGACACAGTCAACCTTCATGGTAGGCCTTCCCTGGACATGAGTATGAAAGAACTTCGAACAATTCCAAAACGAATCTTCAAAGATGTTGATTTACAAATTTTAAGGCTGAATGGTAATTTTCTGCGAGCTTTGCCCTTCGAGTTAGCAAGATTACGCAATCTAGAGGAGCTATATTTGCAAAATAACAAGCTAGAGTTTCTCCCAGCTCAAGTCTGTGCTCTGGTTAATCTGCAAGTACTTGATATAAGCTATAACGAAATCAATATGCTACCATATTCGGTATCACATCTAAAGAATATCCAAGTTCTAGATTTGGCCTATAATAATATCAAGGTTTTGCCGGAGAGTTTAGGCTTCTTGCAACGTATCGAAGTGCTGAATATAGATGGCAACAGCATGGGTGAAATTAATGATGTCGTATTTACGTTGAATAATATCACAACTTTGAAAATGAGGCAAAATAATTTGACAGTTTTACCTAAACAATTATCGAAACTAAAGAAGCTCAGAGAGTTGTGTTTCTCTGGGAATCAAATTACAAAGCTTCCCGAATCCTTGAAGAGTTTTTTGAGGAAGATTGAAAATGTCGATATGGACAGCATACTGAAACAGCAAGAAATTAGGAGGACAACATCGCCATTACTAGGCTGCCTGAAAGCTGAAGATGATAAAGAATGCAGAAATGAACAGGAACGAGAAAGGATCAAATCGATTGTAAGATCAGGCGAGTTAGGACCTCATTATGATGAGAACGATCCAGTCTATCAGTTTACTTCATATGCATTTCCGAACAAAAATTTCAGTCCAGAAAAAGAAACTCTAATTTGACGGCCTTGAAAGGGACTGTTCTTGTTATGGACAGGGTAAAAATTTCATTCCAGAAAAAGAAACTCTAATTTGACGGCCTTGAAAGGGACTGTTCTTGTTATGGACAGGGTAAAAATTTCATTCCAGAAAAAGAAACTCTAATTTGACGGCCTTGAAAGGGACTGTTCTTGTTATGGACAGGGTAAAAATTTCATTCCAGAAAAAGAAACTCTAATTTGACGGCCTTGAAAGGGACTGTTCTTGTTATGGACAGGGTAAAAATTTCATTCCAGAAAAAGAAACTCTAATTTGACGGCCTTGAAAGGGACTGTTCTTGTTATGGACAGGGTAAAAATTTCATTCCAGAAAAAGAAAATCTAATTTGACGGCCTTGAAAGGGACTGTTCTTGTTATGGACAGGGTAAAAATTTCATTCCAGAAAAAGAAAATCTAATTTGACGGCCTTGAAAGGGACTGTTCTTGTTATGGAAAGAGTAAAGAAAAGGAACAGTGACCAAATCAATTGCTGATATATTTGCTATCCTAAAAAGAATCCTAACGCTTACATCTCGTGGAAAAGTGAAGATAGAAGGAACTGCAAACATTTCATGCTCCAATTTCTTACTTAGATTTTGAAAGCTTGTTCTTTGTTTGGCAAACAATAAGGGAAATCTGACTTATGAAATAAAAACATCAAATTCTACCAGGTAAGTAAAAACGAAGTTTACGCGTTTTACAATGAAAAGTGTGTGACCGATATTCGAAACTAAAATTTCAATCTATCAGTCAAAGGCTAACATGTTTGTTTTTGTTTTTGTTTTCAATTTGTTTTGAGTGGGCTTGTCAGGATTTCTAGCTACTGAACACTAATTTAGGCCCACTGTGCATGCCGCATCCAGGCACGGGACCCCTAGTTTAACGTCCCTTCCGAAGGACGGCGAGGTGAGTTGCGAGGTCAGGCCTCAGTGGTCACCCATCCGAAATCTGACCTCACTCGACCAAGCTTAACTTCAGTCACCTGACGAAGACTGTATAAGCCACTCGGCCATTCACCCTGCAATTATAGAGGAGAAACCTTTGTTTGGTAAAAACATCACACATATAGACCTTTACACAAAATCGCACCATTCTGTTGAAATATTGACTTACAGGTTTCGCCTTGCTTTGGAGTCACCCACAGGCGCGCGTCTCTAACGGCAACCCACGAAATTTGTTAGCAATGTTTAGATTTGGAAACGGAGTGCCTTCTTTGCAGCAATGAAATTTACTTCCTTTTGGGAATGCAGGCTTCACCTCGAATCGAACTTCACTTTGTGTAAAGGTATATTTAAGACCAAACAATTAGCAGAGTACCTGTAAGGGGTTTGTATCTGGGTCCTGGCTTCCACGTTCCATCTTGGTCCATCTGGCTTCCACAGAATATCTAAATCAACTATAAGGCCTACGGCTATTACATATAAAAAATTTTATTTGTTATAAAAGCAAGGCAACTAAAACTTTTGAAGACTTTCGAACAGTATCCGAGTTAAAACCTTAGGTAGAGTTCACCGAAAAATGTTTTGGAACACGTTACATTACTTCACTTTGAAAGTAAGACAGACAATTCTAATAATCTTCTTATTCAAAACATTCATTATAAATATTCATACCTTCTAGCAATGCAATTTAGTAAATATACTTCGTTCATAATTTCTTCTTGTTATACGGTTCTCTCGGTAAAGTTAATGATATTCCCGAAGTACTGTTGAATAGTATGATTTTGTCGTTGTCGTAACTGGCGCAATAAAGAGAACGGCTATCGGCGAAACTGAAACGAAACATGAACAAAACTTTAGCAGGGATGGCATCACACGCCGAAGAAAGCGAGGTAATTTTGGTGTGTTAATTTTGGATGTGTTTATTTATAATGTTAACTCTTGATTAATAATGACATTAAATGCTACCTTGGTCTAGACTTACTACACAAGTCCTTGTTTTTGCTCGACTATAACAGTAAGTAGCAATTCAGTTCAACGGAGCGAAACTTAAGACGAAAATCAACCGTCTAACCTTGGTCTTCAATACGCAACAATTGGCCTCGCATTACTCCTGTGCGGGAGTGCAAAAAATTGAGTTTGATAACATTCAAAATGGCGAGAGGCACACAAGGATTATTGAAGACTATTTTGAGAAACTAAAAGGCGGAAGGCGAGAGAAAAGAAGACCAAAGTAACATTCAATGCTATGAATGCTTAAGAATTGACATTAAGAATTAAACATATCCAAATTAACACACCAAAATCAAAGCGTTTCCTACGGCTCACTCGTGATGGCATACTGGTGGTATTCTAGGAATAAAACTTTAAGGGTTGGTGCTTCAAGTCCCTGCCGTGTCAAACCTGCTCGGTAGTGGAGATTTGGGTAGTTAAACGAGTGATGCCATTGTTCACACAGAGCTAACTTAAACTTACTCTAAACATTTATAGAAAACGGGATAAGCCTCGCTTCTCAGTCTCAGTGTGTCCTACGAACTTCCGTTAGAAGATGAAGCTAGGTAAAAACAAAGAAAAGATGAAGCATAAACTTGTGGGGTCTTTACAATAGTATTATTACCTGACTGGAGTTTCAAAAACGAGGCAATACAGAATCCCGCCATTCCTATTGGCTAATCACACATTTCCCGCGGGTTTCCCGTAGCTTTGTATAATACGATACAAGGACGCGTTTTTGTCACCACAGCAACCGCTTTAGGCCAAGGCCTGTGAGATTTGCAGTGAACTCAAACGACATGATTGTAACAAAATGTGTTTGATGAAATGCGAGTCAAGAATAGAAGATGTCAGGTAATAAAACTCATTCAAAGCTCGGTCTGTACTTCTAAGACCTCGGGCTTTATATTTTCCTGTACAACACAAAACCGGTTAGTACGTGTATAATATCGATTTGAAATGTACTCCTGGCAGAAATGAGTTGTGCAAAAGTACTAACCTCACACTCGATGGCCCACGTAAGCCATCGCTTGAAGCAAATACATCCATAAATTTACCTGAAAAGAAACATCAGAAAACAATGCGGTGTAAGACTCCTTCACAACAGCGAAAGAGAATTTTTAGAAATATTAGTTGCTTTAAGGACTTATTTTTACAAAAACAGATTTGTTCCCAAGGCGTAAGTTCTCATGACAGAGGGATATGCTCGAACAACACAAGAATAACGCAAAGCAACCTAAAATCAATACTTTGTGACAACCATCGAAATCTGATAGTTATTAATCTTGTTTTGCACCTTGAAAGGGTTTCAGTCTGTTTTCTCAATAGCTTCCTAAACTCTCAGATCAATTTGGTCTTCGTCAAAAATCGGAAAAAAATTCTATAGTTTCTTGGCTCTAGTAACTTGCCTTCTTACCCCGTGAATAGTCATTAAAATTTTCGCAAAATTTAACGAAGATCCAATGAGCAAGGCTTACCATTCTTACCACTGAAGCGAATAACGCTGTTGGTGACGTAGCTAGTGACGTAAACATGCCTACGATGAGAAATGGACCGAGTGAGCCAGAAAAATGTTTCCACTTTGAAAATTCATTGCACGGAGAGTTCTTGGCGCATATGAATGATTCATGTTCTTGTTAAAACCTGAAATAGCTTGAAGCTTTCCACTGTCATCACCTATGTTGGCCTGACAACCAATATGAAACCGGCTCGAGTAATTATTCGTAAAAAGGTTTTTGTTTGAAATATGTGATTCTTTTTCATGTTAGTACTTTGTATTCAAGGGCGTATTTGGCTGTATTTCTTAGGTTCATGTTAAATGCCAAGGAGCAGTTCTGATACATTGCTCCTGCTGCCAGCGTACTTGCAGTGTCGTACAGTAGTTCGTAAGTTGTGTCGTGGGTAACTTCATTATTGTAAACTTTTACATGAAATATAAAAAATAGCGTGAGTAATCAATGGCCATTGCCTCTCCTTGTTCACAATTTGTGAGGAAAAAATAGAAGATAAAAGGATAAATTACCCATCTTGGCCAATGATAATTCCAACCGGCTTGTCGACATGGGCAAACACACCAAGGAAATTTCCTATAGCAGATGAATGTCTCAACAGTAAGAAATCCAAGGAATGGTATAATCGCTGCAGTTTTATTCAGATGTCAAAATTCTTTATAAAAGCTAAGTGTCAACCGAACAGGAAGGGTATCGATGCAATTAATACCTTCAGTGTTAAATCAACGGTTCATTGGAATCGATAATTCACATACGGTATCATTGATTTTGTAGAATTGCAGCAAGTTTATTCCGTGATCTAGCAGCACCAAAATGATAAAATTACTTCCACAGGGGCATAAGCCAAGAAGACGACGCTGCAAAGGAGAAACGAACGAGAGAAAAACGAAGCCCCCGCAGAAGTAATTATATTCCTTTGGCACTGACAGACCATGGAATAGGCTTCAAGAAAGCCTTCCGATTTTGAAGATGTTATGACTTCAACCTCGTAGTCACTGTAAATGATGAATAATGATTCCTTTCAAATAGAGAAGTTTCAGACAATCGATACTCTCTAAAGAACATGATGATGCAAGAGTGCTTATAAAAACCATTCGGTGCTATCTTGAACTAAAAGGTTGCTCGTTGGCTACCCGATGGCTACTTTAAAAATATTACATTTCGCAATTACACAATACACGTACCATTTGGGTCGAATGTAAGAACATTATCCGAGTAGTGACTGCTAACTAGAAGGGAACCATTGAGTAGGAATGCTACGCCTTCAGGCCTGGAAAATAATGCAAATATCTTAATAGAAGAAATGAGCTTGGGTAAAAATAACAACACAGCTCAAATTTAAAGTCATCCGTCAATTTGCCTGCACAATCATCATCACTCACAAACTGACTTGTGAGCGAGGCAAATTGTGTTTCAAAGGCTATAAATTTTTTGCTGATCCACCACTTAGCTTGATAAAACATGCTTTATTGCAGTCGAAAGATCTTAAACAGATCTTAGAATCTGTTCTTTGAAGATCGCCTCCATCGACCTGCAAAAGCCACTCAAAAGCGCAATAAATCTCTGCAATATCTTTGCCAGGCATTTTCCGACACCACATCAATTGAGACAGGATAGTTGAATTTGGAAGTCATAAATCTGTTTTACTTTTTCCCTAAGAAGCGGTTGACCTTTGGATCTGAGTAAGATTAATGCTAGTGGAATAGTTAAATATCAAGGACCATTATGGAAAAAAGTTGCACTGACCTTTTAAAAAAGCATACTGTAGATTTTAGCGTTTTGCCAGTACATCAATATATACTTGTAAATATCATAATTAAACCTTTTCTTTTCTCAGATTTTACAATTATTTTCAAACTTTAATTTGAATGGCATAATATTGTACATACATACATTCACATCAAAAACCCTACCCTTTAATTCCACTTGATTTATCAGCAACCTGAAAGTAGATAAAAGACAGCTGCATCACCTAAATAAAGTGAATCTTGAGAAAATATAGTTCTGCTACTCCATTTGCTACACAAAGTTTAGACAAGAAAATTCTTTGAATAACTCTGTCTCCATAATATTTGTTTTGCATAATCTCATAAAAATGCGACAACTACACAACTACAAAAGATTACAAGAACTGATTACAAAAAATGATGCCACAAGGTGAATGGAATACACATCAACCCTCTGGCCATTTAACATATTATCATAGATCTAAACATAAAGAAATTAACTAAAGATTTGGCTGATAGAGAGCAAAATGTTTGTTGCAACTTTCACTTTGTTTGTGTCAAATTTTTGCCATCAATGTTAAGAAGACAAAGGAAATATGTATGCATAGAAAAATTAATTCAAAAAATAGTTGTCGTGAAGATGCAAATAGCAAACAACTATAAGGCCAAGCATCAAGCTAGAGGGATTGCGAAGTTGGATAGATAAGTTATTAAAAGTCATACTTACCACACCTAAATACTCTCCATCAAGATTATATCTGACAACTTTGTCATTAAGGAAACTGGCAACATACAGTGTGTTATTAGGACCAAAAGTGATGCCTTCTGAAAAAGAAAAAATTCCATAGTGTTATCAAAGGAACACAGAATATTCTTTTCACATGCAAATTTTCCACCCATGATAAAGATCTTAACATAAAGTGCACTTGCAAAATTATGGGAAAATTTTACAAAAGCAACAATTTACCTGGGCAATCAAGTTCATTTTCATTACCAAAGGAAGACACAAACCTAGGAGAAAGAGATAGACATGTTGTTGATACTAGTTTTTTTAAGCATCAATTTTTTTAATCATCCCAAAGTAAAGTTGGATATCAACAGAACTTCCTAAAATATGAATGAACAGCATGAATTTACTTTACTATTACACTTACTTTCCAGTTTCTCTGTCATATTTGTGGATGGCATCAGTTGTGAAACTTGCAACATAAACAAAGTTTGAATCTAGAAATGACAAAACCAACGCATCAACCTCTGAATCAGGAAACACAAAACATGATTTTGCGCTAAACTCTATATGGAAACATGTATATATTCCGAAACTGATAATATGTATGGTAAATGCATATGGTATACCTAGACTCAATTACATGTCGTAGTTTCGCTTTTTGCCAGAACTGATATCGCTACAACTACGACTCATTCCCATAGGCTTGCAGAAATGGTAAAGTTCCGTATTGATTCTTTTTGAAACCTTTCCGCTGCTCCACAAAAAAAGTTCGATTGAGCAGTGTTGGAGTCTCTATCACTATTGTGTAGATTCGAACATTCTACAAAATTTATCAATCTGTCGTTTGATTTGCATTCTTGTTTAGAATGTAGCTGCGGGCCTAAATCATCAGCTATTTTTTCCTCACAACCACTGGGTCTAAAATGCCTTAAAAATCAGTTTTCTAGAACTGCTGTACCATCAAATTAGGTATCAGTACTTCGGTAAAGGATCATTCTTGCCACAAAAGCAAAAACCGCCTTGCTCTAAGCCACATGCTGATCGGTAGATGACGGGGTGACAGAATCCTGTCGCCGATTGAAATTTTCTGCGGTTTTTGCAGCTCAATGTCCATAAGGCCCTCAGTGGAGCAAGAACAACAACAACAAGTCAACTCAATAGAATGAGCGTAACTTGAGGGTCCTTATGGTAGTGAGGCTATGGCATACCTACTGCTATTCCCCATGGTCCATCTAATCCATTTCCTTTTGCAAATGTTGTAACTGGTGATGATGAGTCTCTGCTATTTTTCACAAACAAAACCTGCATGAAAGGAGAATTGGTTATCAATAAATTGGCTTTATCAGATACTGTAATTCAGAGATTCAAACCATTCTTAGTTAAATTCTTCCTTTTTGATTGGTTTTGATATGCCAAAGTAATATGGTGCTGTGGCATTATGTCATGATGAATTAACCTACTTTGAATGACAGCAGATTTAAATCAACTTTATAAACTCAAGACCTACCTCATCTGTCATGAAGCTGAAAGTCAAAGGAAAAATATTAAACATTTAAATCAAGTACATTATGTCATAGATATATAAGTATGCACAATTTTTCTAACTTTTTACAAAAAAGAGGAAATAATTAAGCATTATAAATATCATTATTTAGGTCAAGAGAGCAAAATAGGAAAATTGATGTCAATAAGCACATCAAGTTTAGAGAATTTATGACACTAAAATAATTTTGTTTGCATGATGAAGACCACACCACAGACATTTAAAATTAAATCTGTGTGTTTGATTTCTCTGACTCAGATTCTTCTTCCATGTATAGCAAACTTGAAGAGAAACTTAACATTTTGATTGAAAGTAGAAAATACAGAATATCTAAATGAATATCTTGATACCTGGAAATATACAAGCTATGCTGAGGTGTTGAATAAACATATGATGGTTTTTTCATGTCACTGAATTCCTTCACTTCTCGTTTTGTTATGCCATCCCTACAAATTAATGTTTTATATTTTTTCATTTCTACAAGACAAGAGATTATCTTTGTTTGTTCAATTTACTGTATTGTACTTTTCTCAAAATAAAATGCATCATTCTTTTATATTTCTCTTCAACAATGGAGCAACATGGGTATTTTTGTGCAACATGAATAGAATTTTAGTTTTTACTGATTTGGTAGTGTTGCTTTGAAACATCTACAGTTCCTTGAATTGTGATTTGCTTCAAACAGTTCATTCTTATGTACTATGAATAATGAGATTTATTACACAAGAATCGTTTTTTGTGCATTTTAATTGCTCTGAATTTCTCACATCCCACTTACTTGGCTCTCTCATTCATGGGTTCAAATGCTTGAAACTTTGACTGCACCATTGTAAACAATACAGAAATTACAACAAATGTTTCAAAAGTTGGACAGAAGATTTCTGATTTTGCTTTATCAATGCCTCAATTTTAAATATGTGAATGCATTCTCATTTATGCACACAAGGAAGGACCTTACCAAATGTGACTTGCAGCTTGAATTGATGGGTTGATAAAAGATCCAGGAAGAGGCAAATCTTGAAGATCGATCTTGGGGAATCTGAAAGGCAAGCAAACTGATGAGTTACTTTCAAACGAAAGAAAAAGTATTTTGAAAACTAGCTGTTCACTTTGCCTTTTAACAATTTTTCAAACTTCTTTATTTGACTGTCTTTATTTGGCATAATAGGCCTACCTTATACTGGTTGATGTTGGTAAACCTAATCTCGTGTGTGCAAAATTGCATGCTCCCCACACCAAACAAGAGCGCCATTGTGAATTTTAAAAACAAAGTCTGATGTAATTAGAGAAGTAAACAGAAATGTAAATTCAACATTTATCAAATATCTCTCAATATTTACTGGTTTATTAACAGAATCCACAACAAGCCAGCAGCGCTCAAACTTCCCGCCATCTTCGCAGAATTTTTTCAAGTGTGCCAAAAAACCATTATGGATTGGCCTCTTTATAGATTTTCAGAAGGCGGTCATTATGGTTGAGCCTCTTTACGCATATGCGAACCGAGGCTGAGCACATTACCTTACAAATGGCGGGCTCATACAGCGAAGTTCAAATTCCTGCAGCTTATCAAGATGGAAGATTTCTCGAGTTAGACCTCCAATCAGGTGGAAACGTCGAAGCAAGTACTGAGGATGCGGTATTCCAAGACAGAGCTGGAGGGTTTTTGTATAAACATAATCGACAGTTCAGCAGGACAACACGAAACCGTTCAATATTATGGTAAAAATTAGGCCCACTTTCTTCCATTCAATTCAATTTCATCAACGAAAAGAAAGTTTCGAGTATCAGTGGTATCTGATCAATCACGAAAAAGGCCTAATCACGAAAAGGGGAATCCTCAGAGAAATATTCTGAAATATTCACTTTAGTTAGTCTTCGACATCAACATAATAGTGAGTTGCAGTAGTGGACTTTGCGAGAAGAAATTCTAAAGTATTAATGTACCGAAAACCTGATGCCATACTAGTATGGAATCAGGCCCCTTTCCGCCATAGGGATCTTAGGCGGACAGAGTCACTCTAAACAATGGAAATGACCAGAGAAGAAAGACTATGGTGTATGTCTTTGATGAAATTCATACACCGATTCCACCAGGGCTGCCATATTGCACCTAACTAAGGAAAGACATAACATTATCATTGAGGTAAAAAATGTACATATTTGCAAGAATGTAAATTATGATCATTGCAAAAGATCACAGCTGAGATTGACAAAATTTGCATGACTGTTCTTTATGGGTGAAAAACAAAAGTTTTTTCTGGCGATGTGAATACCTTGTAGCATTTTACGTTTTGATGTCATTGAACAGTACAGGTATGTAGATTATGGCAATTGCACACCGGAAAATTAAAAAGACAATAGAGAACAAAAGAAACTTCTTCCAATGCAGCACAGGGCATGTCGGGTTGCCTTCCCATCATAAGTGACCTTTAAATTTTTTCAGCTTGCCTATTCTTCAGCAGCATCTCCTACCAAACAACAACAAATAGAATTGTAGCAATCCGTTACAGGATCCTAGTATTCAATACATTTCATTTCATGTATAGCATATGTTATATTATTCAATGTTATGTTATGTTATGTTATGTTATTTGTTATTTAAAGTTATGTTTTGTGGAATGCTATGTTATATTATGTTACATTATTGTTATGTTATGGTACAGTGTGTTATGCTTTCTTCTTCAGGAAGGTATCACAGAACTGCATATACCTGACAGAACTGTCTCAAGATCTGCACTTATATGGCAATCAGCTAAAGCTCAAATTGAAAGATGCAACAATCTTGCCCAGAGTTGACATCCATGAGTCTGCTACAGCAATCCTCATTGTTATTGCTACTCCACAATCTGTGCATAGACTTAGCTTTACTCACCCAATCAGACAGGTAACATTCTATAAAGCATGAATCCTATAGTACAGAATACCTCAAGCCCACAAACATGAAAAGAATTCTTTATAATACAAGTAAGTTAGTTGATGAAGATAGACAGCTAACTAAAGAGGTGCATGCACAAATCTGCCAATTGTATTTTATGACTTTGCCATGAGTATGGAAATTGTTTATCTGAAGGAGTAATATCACATGCATAAGGGTGATTTTTACCAGTAGCTACATTCATTCACTGTAATGATGCAGGGTAAAGATGTTCTTAATCCTTCATCATTCAAGTATACTTCCATTTGGTTTCTTTTCTCAAACTCGCATTTATCAAATTTTATGTTCTTTGCAGGGTGTCTACATATCATCAAGTCTGGATGCAACTTCCGCATCAATTTTCAACAATAACCCGGTTGGTGTCACATCAGACCCATGGTGCTTTGCTTCTCTGCCAAAGAAATGTCAATCATTCTCCTCACATCAGTCAGTTTCTGAAGAATGTCTGATTTCCTTGATTACAATTGAAGGCTCACTTTTATTTGTTACTCTGCCAGCTTTCAATAATCAGAGTGAGTTCTTGGATTTTCTTTTCTCATTATTCAGTGACATATGAAGACCAATCTAGACCAGTCTTGCTGGCTTCACTCAGGTGACAAATATTAGAGTGATATGCACTAATAGGATGACTATTACCCAGGGTGACTGCTTCAGAAATCCTTTTGCATTTTTTTTTGTTGATACACATCTTGAAGGCTTTGGAAAAAATGATTGCCACCAAAAGATTTTTTTCATACTGTATGTGCCAAAGGCACATCATGGACCTTGCACACATGATCATCAAAGTCAATTTTTTATATAAAATGATATTTCACATCCTGATGAGAATTATTGTAAAGCATGAAAAACTGAAAAACTATAGCAATCTTTAGTGTGCTTAAGAATTAAGAGAAGTCCCAACGATTCTTGGATGACAAGGTATTGGCTTATGAAATGCATGTTTGTATTCTTTGGGTAAAACAACAATGACATAAAACTAAGGACAAGACAATTACAACAAAGATTTTTTAAATGTCTCTTTAGTTAGCATTACACTTTCAACTATACCATGCTTCACATTGAATAAGATCACTTTATGTTCATATTTCTTTCTTATAGCTATATCTCAGATTCATGAACTCAAGCAAACAAGTATAATGAAAAGATTATGGTCTGGTCTTGTGCCTACTGTTATCAGGTAGGTGCAGATTTGATTGAATGAGATGTTATTAAATCTAAAGAGCTTGCAAATTCTTCTAACTTGCATCATGGCATGGCTATGTCAATGAAACATTGCCAAACCTTGCATCAATCAAACTGCCCTCAGCAGTGGGATACCCATTGGCTTTGGATTATCTCCACAAATGCAGATGTAGCTGAAGAATACAACTTTATTCCAATAAACCAAAATGTAAATTTATTTGATATTTATTTGAAATATTCCAAAAAGGCTCATTTTTGTGTTGGCCTTGCAATCATCCATAAAATTAAGTTTAAATCCCGTATAGAGTACATTCTAACATGGCTCTGCTTACCATTGGTTCATTCACTTCTTACTTATTATAAGTATTTTTTTTTAATCATAAATTTCATGCCACCTGCTAGGCCACTTCAGCCACTGATGAATTGATTGAAGTTACAATTTTTCAGTATATTATAACTGATTTGCATTTTGTCTTTCAGTTATAACTTGGTGATTCTGCTTTGATCCATCATGTCATATTTGCAATAATTATTTAATCTGATAAATGTGTTTTTTATTATGAGTGCAAATTATGCGTATCATTTGAAACTGTCTCTCTTTCTTTCAGAGGTGACAATCTTCCACATGATAGTGTCCAGTCCTGTGTTATTCATTCAGTTGGAAACCAATGTTTCATCTTCACACTTTGTAAAGATTTGAAGATCAGGATATGGTCATGCAAGGTAAATCATTTATAAAGTCAACTCAAACGCATCTCTTAACAATCTGTCAACTACTTTAGATTATGATGCTACTTTTGAGGATCCTTACAATGTTAGAGTTGTTAGCAATGTTAGAGTTGCAATGTTAGATCCTTGCAATGTTGCATAGCCTGTACTAATCTTTTCAGTTCATTTGATACTTTCTAATGAGCACAATCATTGATGATACCCTAGTTTTTTTACGTTTTTGCACTTTTAGTCCTTAGAATGCATCGAGGAGCAAGATTTGGGTCCTCTTCTGCCTGATGTGTTGGACAGTCAGTCGGGTATAGGTATGTAAATCAACTTGTAAATTGAAAAGTTTGATCAGTGGGAAATTTCATCTCATGTAAAATAGCAAGCTTTCCATGCCAGAAAATAAAAGACTGTTCTCTGGCCGCATATTCCCTTGACTTTTTAAGACATATTTTGTGTATATCCTGTTTTGTGTATATCCTATTTTGTGTATATCCTTGATCAAGTCATATCATTACCTCATTCAAATGGGAGCAAGTTTCACGATTTTGGAAACAACCTGACAAATCTTAGAGAAGAATAAAAGAGCACTGAAAACTAAGCCTTGAAGATTGATCTTTGAAATAGATAAAGATGGCCATTTTCCTTAATTTGATTCTTAATTTCTTTCAGCTCAAGCACATATGATTTGCAAAGCAATGGATAAGAAATCAAATGAACATTACATTGGGGTCTTCTTGAATTTCAGATTTCAATCACAGGCAAGTAATATTTTGTTTCCCATCGCTATTCAGTGGAGAATCTATTTAACTTGTTTCAGTATTGTGAGAAAGGTTGGAATATGAGCCAATCCAAATGCTGTTCTTTAAAACATTTTCACTTGTTTCAAATTTAATTTCTCTTTTCAGTTCTTTGCCTTTGAAATATTTGAAGATGATGGTGATGTGGAATTATCTCTGTTGTCCTCACGTTTTACAAAACAAGTGAGTTGTAGGATGTACTTATTTTAAGTATTTTGGCATCATATCTGAGTTTGATATTTGATCAAAACGGGCCTTTTTGAATCAATTATGCCAGTTTTTAACGAATAACATATTGACTAGCATCAACATGTGCAACTCTAACTCTCCTATACTTTTGTCTTGCTAAGCTCAGCACAGTGGCATCATTGAAGTGAAAACAATTTCCTTTCGAAACAGCGAGCTTATAGCGCTGTTGTATGTGACCGCTCTTCCTGTTCTCATGCAACGCTGTTACAACGTTTTGTTCTTGGAGCAAGGGTCTTTAAAAAACCGTAGTGTCCAAACCAACGGGATAAACAAGGCTCTGATCTAAATTACAGCGTTGTTAAAGCAAAATGAACCAATCATGATTTACCAAGGTAATCACGTGACAATTACTTTTGTGCCAAAATAGTTAGCCACAATATCGGCAGCATTGCAAAAGATGTAACGGGCTCAGTGTGACCGGGTATCTTCGTATCGTTATAACGCCGTACTTTCGGACGTTAAAGATAAATTTCAAGAAAGTGAAACGTGATGAGATTCTAGTGTGACCGCAGCCAATGATAGGTTGCGCAGGACTTTTGCAGTTCATCCAGTCAATATTGTCTGTTTATTGGTATAAATGATCTCCTGACTATTGCCTCCTGAATTTTTAGCCAGAGCTTCATTAAAGTTTCACGTGGTTGTAAACAAATGGAAGTTTTCCTGTGTACATAAGAGATGATTAACTTTTTGGCTATTGCATCGATAGATGTGCCTGTTACAGTCTGTCTGCGTTGTGTGCCTGGTACATTATGTCCGTGATTTTTGCCATTAGATTCTATAAGCCTATGTTTAGCCATGCTTTTTTATTTTGTCCCGTCTTACAGACAAGTCTCCTGGACTTCACAATAACTCACAAATACTTATGGGCACTTTGGGCAAGTGCTTCTGGCCAAACAATGGTCCAGTATGCTGCCATTGAAGAGTAAGTAGTGACTAGCCTTTGATTTAGAACTGTTTTGCAAAGTCAGAGAACAAAAAGCCTGGGCAACTGAGAGTAAATCGTCGTACCAGGTCCTTGCTATCAGTCATAGACACTCTTTTCTCTCTCTAATTCTGACATTGAATCACGATCTAACACTCTCGTTCCCGGGACTTCTATTCCTTGGGACTGCTTACCTTGTGGCACAGTGGTGTAATCCTCTAAGTTGGGGCCAGAACAGTCAGGCGGAGAGGGTTCGATATCTGGTAGGACCCCACCAGTTGAGCGTCATGACAAGGGGTCAAAGACTCGATTAGTGCTCAGCTCAGCTACTTCAGCGATCCCAGTGTTTGGCGATAAATTCTGCAACTTCACCTTCTTAGTGCTGTCTTTCTCCCATCTTGCAACTTACAGGCTCTCAAACGTTTGACTTGATGTAACCTCCTTTGTTAACTCTCTTCCCGTTTTCTTATATAAGAAGCACTAAAAAAGGCAGAAAATATATAAAGCATACTAGAGTCTTTTCGTCAGGCTCCTATGTTTGTTGTAAATGCCTTGCTTTTCATTGTAGGAAAAGTGGACACGATTTTGCATGGCATACAGCTAACCTTCAAGCAGGCGAAAACGCTGCTGTGTTTATTCATCATTCTGCGGACCCAAGGGTAAATTTTTGCTTTTGTCGGTGTCAGGTTTTGCACGAAGAAATTTAGAAAAGTTTGAATTAAGTAGATTTTGTATAAAGGACTAAAGAATAACTGAGGCAGAAATGATGTACAATTTTAAGCAACTAAATTCAAAATTATACTATCGCAGTCATAAAACTTAATCTTTGATTGTCTTGTCTAGACTAGTCCTTCCGCTGGAACATCCCATTTAGCCCTCTTCTGGAGATCCTCTTCTTTAATTTCGATCGAGTGCAAGCTCTTATCAAAAAGATTTGAGATCATTAAGACTGTTTTTATCATTCGGGTATGCGTTTGATTGAACCTCTACGATTGTTTATCTACAAAATTTTTTTCTGAGAAAGTTGCTTGTTTCTTTTGCAGGAAATATATCTCGATAACCTCTTCATGCCAGGAAGATTTTCACGAAATGTTTTACTGAAGACGATACAGGTATGTTATTCCGTTCATTCATTTTCCGTTACTCCATCATTTCTTCATCTCTTTTGATCTATTCCTCGAAAGATTCGTTATATTTTGTATTCTTCTATGATAGGTAATTAGACACTACAGTTATGTTTTAGCGTATTTGCCTTTGCGAAGGAAAAATTGTAAGTATCTGTGGAGGAGGTTTGAAGTCATGTGAAAGCTCAAGGCATCCTCTGCAGCAACAATCTTACCTGATTTTATTGTCGAATTAATTTAAGCAGGCACTCAAATGATGATGTATTTGCTTTTGCGGAGGAAAAATTATAAGTATCTGCGTAGGGGGGTTTGAAGTCATTTCAAAGCTCAAGGCATCCTCTGCAGTAACAATCTTACCTGATTTTATTGTCGAATTAATTTAAGCAGGCACTCAAATGATGATGCTGTCATGAAAGAAATGAATAAGAAATTTGTCATACAATTTTTGTAAAAGTAAGAAAGTGAGAGGGGGGTTTATTTTCTTACAGATGACATCCAGATCATTGGAAAATGAGATTGATTTGAGACTTTCTATGAACTCATCACTGGAAGAGCTAAGGGAAGGTGTCGAAAAATTAATTCAATATGAGGTAACTAAGTAAATTACAGTTGGTACTCATCTGGATTTTTCAACCTTAATGTGACTAGATGAAATGACAGCGAATTTGTTGTGTGAGATTAGAGAAATGAAAGACCGTTAGATTCCTACTTTTAGGTAATACTTTGCTGACGAACTTTTAATGGATTTATCGATGAAGCTCCCACATGTCTTCCAACAAGAGACAAGAGATTGGCTTCAGAATGTAGTTTTTGAAGGGGGATAGTTTCAGTATCTAACTGGAAGACGGAAATTATTGTGAAAAAAGCACAATGGTCGCAAAAATGTTTGCCTTTCTGCGAACGAACTTCAAAAAACTAGAATTGTTCTTTTCATTGTTTTTATCAAGTTTCTGTCGTGCCAGATTTCACTTGAATTCCATATCAAATGAACTAGAAGAATAGACCTTTTAGCTATTCTGCAAAAGAGCCTGGATCAAGCGTTATTTTTATACATTTTTATACACGAGATTCGATCGAGTGGCGTTAGAGCTTCTATCACTATTGTGCACATTCGAAAATTCTACAAAATGTAGCAAAGTATCGTTCGATTGGGATTCTTTTTCAGAATAGCTAAAAGGTCTATTACTCTTGAAAGCTTCCTTGGATCACAAAACTGTGCATGAAAAGAAGATTATCCAAACATTGAGTTTCTTTTATTCTTTCCTTTCTTTATTCCTTCCTGCTGTCTTTATATTCACCCTGCCTTCTTTCCATCCTTTATTCGTCCTCCTCTCCTTCTTCTTTCTCTCTGTTTTTCCTTTTATTCCTTCTTTCCTCCTTTCATCACCTTCTTCACTTTCCTTCCTTCTATTCTGCATTTTCTCTTTCCTCCTTTTTTCTTCCTTTCAAGCAAACGAGCTGGTTTGTGACTTCGCGCAATTTTTCCATCTCTGCAAGACGTTTTCTTCAAGATAGAAATCAGCTGAATTCAAGATAAAAGTCTTATATTCAAGCCTAAATAATAGAATCTCCAAGATATTTTGAAACTACGGTTTATCAAATAATGCCGACTTTACACTGATTTTTTGTTTGTTTTCGTCTCTGAAATGATCCTCGGAATTCTCGTGGTGGTACTAATATAAAAGTTCATAATGAAGCTGCGTATTCCAACCAATGTTGCGATACCAGTTGTTTATCATGCTTTAGGTTCGTTGGTAGAGATTCCGGTCCTTTATAAACTATCATTATTTTTTTATCATTTTATTAAAAATCTATTTAAAGTAGGCTAAAAACGAAAGAATAGCTAAATTACAGCTAATTAAGGCCTACTATTTACAATATACATTATTTACAACCATCAATAAATATTACAGGACAAATCAGAGTTAAAAAGAAAATGTATCCTGTTAGAAACCCAACTTTCGGGATATATACTTTGCAGAGCCTACAGTTGCATTTTCCACCATTCCAACATCTAATTTGTTTTTTGAAGATAGTAAGGCTGTTTGATTGTTTTATTTCTTGCGGTAAATTCTTCCACTGTTTATTTCCAAGGTAAGCAATGGATTCATCTCCAAAGGACGTTGTTCGTACAAGATACCTTAATCCATTGATATGTTATCCTTCATAGATGCAAAAATTTATGGATCATGAAGTAGAAGAAGACGAGTTTTACAATTTACAAATGCAGTGTTGGAGCAAGTTCTATGCATCAGCTGTCCAATATGATCAGGTACTTTTCGTATATAGTTTTGATGCCAGAATTTTCCCAGCACTTGCTACAACCTTTGATCTGACCTTTGATAAAACCGTGATGGCCATCTTGGTTCAAGATTCAGAAGTCAGTTTGAATGATATAAATTCAACTGAAATTGGAACTTAGTGTCTCAGAAGCAACGTTTGTTCTCAGTCAAGCAGCCGGGGATTAATGGACTTTATACAGCGATGTGGTTTCAGCGCCTATGTTTATTTCTCACCTTCTTCCGTCATAGATTGAAAAGATTTGTGCTTGTTTTTTTAGGCAAATGGAAGGTGAATTGTGAAATGAAAAATGAAATTTTAATTCTAAATCTTGAATTTGATATTATTTACTTTTGTTATCATCTAAATAGGTTGAGAGAAAACCAGTTGGTTTATATGCAGATGAAACGACTGGATTGGTTTCCATCATTCGTCAGGTATTTTAGCTTTATTATATTTTTCTGCCAGGAGAAAGATGATGGTGAGGTGGAATGGTGTCCATTTTATTGGTCATAGTCTTTTGTTCCAGTTGTACCTAGCATTTGCAATTAATTTTGGGACTCTGAGAAGCCAAACGTATCAAAACAGTGTTCTGATCCTTCCTCTCGTTGTGAAGCACCTCGTGGTATTTTTAGCCTGGACTTACAAAGAGTTAGTGACTCTCTCTCCTCTAGACAACAGCCTTGATAGAGTGGGGACTCAATCACCTGCCTATATTGGTAGTCAAGTGCGCTAACGCTGCCATCCCTGCCCTACTATACATTGTGTGACCATTTGACCAGGCCAGATAAACGACGTTACTTCTCAGCTTACTCTTATCTTTTGATTTCTCATTTCAGAATTATCGTGGTTACTTAGTGGCAAATGATTGGCTTGAACATTTATACTTGAATGATGAAATATCTCATGAAATCAGATTGGAATATCTTCAAAATCAGGCAGACGTCGTAGGTGAGTTGAACTGCAAATCTTATTATCTCCTTTCTTAGCTAGGAAAGCCTTTTGGTTGTTATTTTCTTTCAGAGTTTTGCAATTCTTTGAGGCAGCTTGAGTACAATTATGTAGCTGAATACCTTTTGATTTTCAAACGTGAAGACATAAAGAAGCTTCATATGGCCTAATCAAAGCAAGCTCACAAAAGCGAAAGTCAGACTTTAGTTTTATTTGATATTTTAGAATGATTTTTAGGTATGACATACGTGGTCAATAGGGCACTAGGACTCTCCTTTGGTTTAGGATTTATTCATTTTATATGAAAGATCTGTCCGACTTCTCTTCCAGACGCTGATGCTGCACATGATGTCTTGCTCATTTGTGATTTCTTGAAGCAAATTTCCATGCTGGTTTGTGATATTCGTTGCAGTTTTTTGTCATTTTAGATTAACACATTCATTTGTTTTGAAACTGTAATCTTCTCCCGAAGACCTTTTCTTTCCTCTACACCCCGTATCCCCAATTCTAAGACGGGCCCCCAAATCACCACGAAAGAGCTTTGCCTTTGTCCATTCATGTCGAGTCTTCGGAAATTTGATGGACGTCTTTTGATCGTATTCAGTGTTCTCGAAAACGAAAATTTTACTAAACTTACTTATATCTCTATAGCTCTGAAACCTAAGCGGGTGAGTGGCCGAGTGGCTTCTTCAATCTTCATCAGGTGACTGAAGATAAGCTCGGTCGAGTGAGGTCAAACTCCGGATGGATGACCTGAGAGATCTGACCTCACAACTCAAATCGTCGTCCTTCGGAAGGGACGTTAAACTAGAGGTCCCATGCCTGGATGCGGCATCCACAGTGGGGCTAAATAAGCTTTCAGTAGCTAGAAATCCTGACAAGCCCACTAAAAACAAATTGAAAACAAACAAAACAAAACAAGCAAGTTTGCGAAAGATCCGAGAATTTAAATCATGCTTTTTGCTAAAGATTAAGTCATAAATCTTCGACATCGGTCCACCGTGTACGATTTATTGTGGACCGCCAAAGTGGATAGTGTTTTCTGGCGCACCCGGCATGTCTTCCCCTCTACCTCCTGTGTTCATATCGTTCCAAAATCTTCTTTTTCTCTTTTCTAGTTTGCAGATAACACTATGAATAACATCGAGAGCAGCGTTGCAAATAATGAAGACGTTAATGAGATATTCACAGCTTTAGTCAATAGTCTCCTGACAGACGCAAGGTTTGTACTTTGTCAATCAATTCAGATTTTCAAAATTTTTGGAAGAAATATTAGAAATTTAACAGCTCCTAGCTGTGGTAAGTATTTTCGTCATGGGCGCTATTCATATAAACTCATTCGATTAGTCTGAAATGTTGCGTTGAACCAGATAACTTCAAGCAAACTATTCAGTTACTTCCTGCAGTTTCAAACTCTATCAGGGATGCAGATGATAAGACGTTTCACAAGGCATAAGTTTCAAACTTTCAATAGTTGCAATACATGTTTAGAATGATTAAATGAGTCTCAGTTTTTCGCATTGACATGGATGATTTGTATGGCCTCAAACTGAGACCCATGACAATGCAGCTTCGAAACGGGACTAATTTCAGCCAAGTCCGCTGCATTAACGGCGCGACCAATCAGATCGCTACTTTCTTAATATAGTCAACCAAGTGCAAAATGAGCATCCTTCCAGAAGCACGATCCATAGGAAGACTAGCAAATTTCTAAGATTTTATTTATATGTAAATAGATGTTTGTTTAGTTTTTTCCCTTTTTTAGCTGATAGGGTTTTGTGTTTAGACATGATGGAAATGAAAAAAAAAATGAAAAAGTCCCTATTCATAGTGTCTGATTGGCTGATTAATTCATATTTCGAATTTTCGAAGCAGAGCGACTTTCGAAGCGACATTCCACTTTTCTTTCGAAATTTGAAGGACGGTAGATGTTCCATGTTTCTCTTCAGATTTTTCGTAAGATTTTAGTCCCTATTTTTGGAATCCGTTTGGTTGTGAGTCCTTGTATGAGTGAAAATAAAAACAGTAGATTGAAGACGTTGAACGAATACAAGGAATCATGTCGTTAGTCTATCTCAAAGTCAAATGTCACGTAAGATTTGCAATAACGCAAAATCAGTAGTGCTAAACTCTGCAATTTGTTCATTTGTGGACTTTTCACATGAAGACTAATTTTGAGACAGACTTTGACCAGTTCTGTCGCTTGTTTGATCGGTAAAAAATCGTATTCCCAACGTTTCATCTTTTTCAGTGATTCTGCTGATCTTGTTTCCGATTTCGCATTCCAAGCAGATTTTGTCAGAAGTGTTGGATTGAGGTAGGCAAAATTTTCCTTCAATTTTCCACATAAAATCATGAAAATTTCATCTAGGGATTTGAGGCCACAGGTTCGTTTGTCACTTGGTGGATTGGTCAATTTGTGACCTCTAACGTACCCAATATCACGAGAGTATTTCGAAATGTTGATTGCAAAGGATGTGTGATATCAGTGAAGTGATTGAAGATGAAATTGCTTTTTCAGCGAAATAGAGCTGACCCAATCGAGTCCGCGACCCCTTGTCATGACAATCAGGTGGTGGGGATCCTACCAGGTATCGAACCCACTCCGCCTGACTTTCTGACTGTGGACTACACCACTACACCACACCATCAGTCTTCGTTTCGAGTTTCGTGTTGGGCCTTTGGTTCATTTCCATTGCTTTTCCTTATTTTTGGGGTAGAAGCGTTAGTCAGTTACTTTGCCTTTAGGATTCTTTAACCCTGAACCACATGACAACAACCTTCAAAATTTTGTTGTCGTTCTTATTATTTTGTAGCTATTAACACTGACGTTAGGTCGTGATAACAAGAAGACTGTGAGATATCCCATCCTCCTTTGCAGACTAAAAGATCGCAATCATCTCCTGGCTGCTCTATCGAAAATGATTGATTCATTAGATCCAAATCGATGGCTTCCAGCAGACTTTGAGCAGCTCGATGAAGGTTTGAATTCATATCATTATCCTCTTTTTCAACGTCTGCTCCTTTTGTAGATATCTTTCTGAATCCTTAGTTATTAAAATGACGCGAGTTTAAGCCTGTTTCGAAGGTTTCTAGAAGGGGCTTTCCTTGCAAAATTCCTCATAATTTCAGAACGGAGTACCAGATTTCATTCAGGTAAATTCAAAATTGATTTGAACATGTCTGTGATGTAATGATAAGTATAAGACCCAGATCTTTGAACAGGTGGGTGTATAATTCTATTAAATATTGTACACATACTAACCGGTTTTGTGTTGTACAGGAAAATATAAAGCCTGAGGTCTTAGAAGTACAGACCGAGCTTGCAAGGTCTGTGCATTAAGACCGAGGGCTTTATATTTTCCTGTACAACGATAAAACTGGTTAGTATGAGTTTTATTACCTGACATCTTCTTATCTTGACTCACATTTCATCAAACACATTTTGTTACAATCATATCGTTTGAGTTCACTGCAAATCTCACAGGCCTAGGCCCAAAGGAGTTGCTGTGGTGACAAAAATGCGTCCTTGTATCGTATTATACAAAGCTACGGGAAACCCGCGGGAAATGTGTGATTAGCCAAGAGGAATGGCGGGATTCTGTATTGCCTCGTTTTTGAAACTCCAGTCAGGTAATAATTCTGTGAATTAAATGAATTAAACGAAACTTATACTTCATTCACTCTGGCACATAAAACTAGCTTTGCATAAACCAGGTTAAAGTTCAACCAATTAAATACATTTGATATGTGCGATTGACCAACCAGAATGCAGCATTCAGTAGCCTGGTGTAGTCTAAGCTGGCTTGACTCTCCAGTGTGAATGGGGTATTACTTTCAAAGTGGCAGCATTCATTATCTTGAGGTTGTGATGTCATCACATTTCTAAATCTTGAACTTGAAGATACAGATTTCTGCTTGCCACCATATTGTAGACCTTTATAAACTATGTTTTTCTAGAAGATTATATCAATTTTCTTCTACTGATTTGAGACTTACGGTGATTTTTTCAAAAAGTTTGATTGATTGATTGATTAATTGATTGATTGATTGATGTACTTATTCCCTTGATATCCAGGGGGCTTAAGCCTTTCACACGGGATTTTTCTGTTTACTGACCCGGCATAGACAGATGTCCCTTTTCTTCTTAGATGCAGAAGCATTTTCGATCAATTCAAGTCATTCATTCAGTAGTAAGGAAGGCAGAGCAGTCACAGTTGAAGCCATCTTCAACAGAGCAAGGATGAATTTTGCAATATGTCGTGATTTGTCATTGTTGATCAATGTGATAATGGGTATTGGCGCTTCGGTATGTGCTCATTAAGCCTGTCTTGAATTAGATGTCAGATGAGATTTGCGAAAACGCAGAGTTAATGATGGAAAAACATCAGTTGTTTTATTTGCGAGCAATGTCACGTCACATCTTATTTGAGATAGACTTTAATAGACAAAATCAGCTAAGGTTTGTTTATACCCATTTCAAGTCATGTGATCAATCTCTTGATAAAACATCTTTTGATTTCTCCGACAAATTTCATGCCATGCAAAGTTGTGCCATGAACGCAAAAAGTAGCATGATACCAAATCTTCCCATGGGCTTGGTCATATGACTTGAAATGGGTAAAGCAAACCTTAGCTGATTAGGTCTATTCTTTATGGATTTTTTCAGCTAAATCGTTCAGCACAGATGTCACTGCTGTTCTTTCTCACAAGAAATTCTTTGACTCTGTTTTAAGTTTGGTAGTTATGTTTTTACAAAACATTTTAGAGTACATTTGTTAATAAAAAGAATCAATAACATCACAGTTTTATTATCGCAGAACAGTCAGATCATGACGTTTCTTAGATCATGTAAATTTGATTTGACCGAGAATTTCTTTTGGGACTGAAATTAATCAACGAAATGAGAAGCTAACAGTATTCCAAACGAAGAAAGAATTTGATTGTAAAGTTAGTACTAGTCTCAAGCTCTATTCTTTGGGAAACATAAAATTTTGATTTCTCTTTCAGGCTGGTATACTTGCGGATTCAAGAGCTGTTTTAGAAGCGGAATTCCTCCCACGATTGAATGAGCTACTGCGATCGTATTTCACCATTATGTGGCTGCGGAGGAACACTTTGATTAGTGATAATTCAGACACTGTGTAAGTTGCTTTCTTGATGCTTCGTTGTTTTCTTTGTCTCCATGACTACTTGTTTCCGACGTGACCTTTTAATGCACTGAATGCTAGGTATGAAATTGCGTAGAATCCATGGAATGGTAAAACAATTCTTGCAACATTTACTACAATTCTGACATCATGAAATTTATCCTTATTCATATGACAAAGCTGAGTTCTTTATCGCAAAACAGAGCATCTATCCCCAGTTTCATTATCAGTTTTTTCATTGATTGATTTATTCATTCATTCATTCATTCATTCATTCATTGACGTCATTCTTATAATTCATTCGTCCCCTTTTTATTGCCTTTGGCTTTGGTCGTAGTGAAAATAGTTTGAAGAAGTTCGCTGCTTTGGAACTGATCGACACATCAAGCTCTTCAAAAAGATCAAGGAGAGAAGGTAGGGCTCTTTCAAATCTTGGTAAATCTTGGTAAATCTTCTTGGTACCGCTCCTTGAATCTCAACGTGTCACAGTGTATAAGTAACAGGAAATTCTCCAAGAAGCCTGGAGAATTTGCAATGTTTTATTCAAGCAGATAGACCTTTTAGCCACTCTGCATAATGGACACACTACACGAATCGCAGTTTTCTCCATTGAATTGAATGACAGCTATGACTTCAAGCTGAGAGATAAATCAGCTTCAAAGTGTTGGGGAATGTGCAAGGACTCATTTCATCAGTCTACAAGAGTGGGTCCAGCGATATTCTATGCATTTTTCTTCAAAATCTCAATTGAACAACATTAGGGTTTCTATCGCTTTGTTCAAATTCGAAAATCTGTCAGATTCCTTCAAAATGTGTCAAAATCCGAGGAGAAGAGCTGAAAATGAAGCTTCTTATGTCTATTTCGATGATTCGACAGTATTTTTGTTGTCTCCTTACGCCTCTTTTATCAGCTAAAATTCTTTACTTGATTCCCAATTCCCTTTTCTTTTAGTGTTTGCAAACAGTTCACTGTTGAGCAGTTTCGTATCAAATGTTGGCATTCCACATTCATTGAAAATATTTGGTATGTTGCCAGCTCAAGGCTTTGGAGGAGAGAGTAACAACCGAATTTGGGAATACGATTTCAAGCTGATCTCGGATATGATCTTCAGGCTACTGTATCTTTTCTTGAATCGCAGTTTTGCCACAGAAAATAAAAGTGCCACAACAGGCAAGACAGGGGAAAGAGGGCCTGTTGTTGTTGCTTGTTGTCGTTCTTGTTCCCAAGCCCGGTGCTCTGATCTTTCATCATTATCACCTATGTTAGCCTGGGGTCAAGTGTAAAACCGGCTCGAGCATTTTTCCGTAAAAAGCTTTCATATCTAGCTTTTCAAAATTGTACATTTAGTTGCATTGTAGGTGTATGCTTTCATGTAAAAGCCAGGGGGTTGTCACGATATTTTGCTCCCCCTTGATGTTTTCCTTGTAGTGCTGTATAGTAGCTCCTGGGTAGTTTTTTAGGTAATTCGTTATTGTAAACTTTTCATACTGAATATTGAAAAACAACCTGCGTAAAGTCAGGAAAATTTCTCCAGACAACATGACATAGCTTCTTTTTAAACATTGTTGCGCAATGAATGTATTAGTTGAGTAGTTTACCTTTTTTGTGCTTCCCTTCAGTTTTATATTACGTATCTTCTGTTGTTTTTGACAGCTGAGGTTTTCACAAATTTTTACTCACTAACTTATTTATGCTTGGGTATATCTTGACTCAAGATCTTCATCTATTACTGCAGCGTTTTATTTCATTCAGTTTGGTCATTATCTTCTTTAATCAATACTCAGATGGCCATTGAGAGATGGGACACATCTTCCCGAGTTCCTCCTGTCGCAAGGCCAAGCTACACTTCTTTGCGAATACTTATTCATCTGCACCGAATGGTGCACAAAGAACAGTGGTTCAAGACAATTTCTGATGGGTCAGGCGTGTTTACAGAATGGTGAACATGACAAAGCACGAACACATTTTTTCCAAGCAGCAAAATTTATTGGTATGTTTTCCATTAAATGGATAATTTTTTCGATGCTACGACTGTCACTTGGAAAGGCATTTCTTTCATATCATGGCACTTGCAAACACTTTTTGGTTGTATTTCAGGGAAAGATGAAGATCTACTCTCACGTCTACTGCCAGAAGAAATTACAGAAAAGCCGCAAATGATTATCTCATATTTCATCACGGTATGGCAGTTTTAATCACATTTGTCAAGTTTAGTCATTGCAATTTCTTGATAGTATACCCTTGGAATGGAATTGATTCACGTTATGAAGTTGGGAAATGGAGGAAAATAAAGGAGTCTTACTTTTATTGTTTAATTAAAGCTGAGAAAACTGTGTTGAAATTCAGGAATCAAGAAGGGATCAAGAAGCTTTAAGAGTCCTTACTCAAAATTTTCGTCGTGAAATTTACCCAGAGATTGACAGCTGCTTTTTCCTTATTTTGAAATATTTGCCCTCTTTAGATCGTTCGTTACTTTATTTGTATCGGTGATATAAGTCCTGCTATTTTCTATCAAGTTTGGATGATATACCAAAGTAGCAGCAGTACCTATATCCAAAATCGATTTCACTCATGAAGAGAGAATATCGTGGATTTCAAATTCTGTAGGGGAAGTTGCTCTTACGCTAGAGTTATCATTTCATCTCTCTTTTCAGGTCATGCGTATGTTTGAGCAATTTGACAACCCAGAAATGGTGATTGTCGTTGCTAATGCCGCTGTGTTTCTTGCTAAGAATTCAAAAGCAAAGGAAGTGGTAAGATAATCGATAATTTCATATCAAATTTTCTGTTTTATTGTCCTGTTTCTCCGTCTGTCTTAGCCTAACCTGCTGGCAGCCTACAGCCTCCAAATTGAGACTGCACACTGGCAATCTTGCCCCTCTCTTATCTTATGCTTTTTTCCAGGCAATGCTGTGGTCAAATATTTTCAAATGTCACATGCAACTTGGACACAACAAAGATGCATACCAGGCGATTGTCCTTAACCCTGACAAACAGAGGTATAATATTGCTGATTTCAATTTTGATCAATCAGAAGAAAGCATTGATCGTGACATTTTACAGCCGAATCAAGAAAGTTGAACCTACTGCAAACTTGGATATTCAGGCCTCATTAATTTACATTAGCGGACAAACGCCGCTCGCAGGCACAAAATGTTATTGCACATTAATTGCTGGCATCTTTATTGCAGTCAGAGCGATTGGATTGCAGGCTCATTTTCTGCAACAATTTACTCGCAGGCCCAGAATATTTTGACGAGACCTCACGGCATTTACGAGTACTATACCACGTCAGTTCGATTTAGGATCTCTGCAATTGATCTGTCTCAAATCTTCTGCACTTTAAAATAATTTCAGACTGTCGCAGACGGTTATCGTTACTTTTATTATTCATTTTAAAGCTCTCCTGAAATTCGAGATATTTGTACTATGCTCACGCTAATATTTCATCTGTTTCAAATTTTAGGCGCAGAAACTGTTTGCACAATTTCATAGTCACACTATGTGAAAGAGGTCAGCTGCAAGAAATTTGTGAATTTTCGTATTCCTCGCTGGAAAACGAGGTGATTGTTCTTCTTTTTCGCAAACTATTAAATTCACTTCATTGTGCATTGTGTTTTAATTTCAGTAACTGTATTGTTGTGCATTTATTGCTCTGAAGAAAACTGGATTTTACACATGCTTTCTGGCGTGTAGAAATGTTGCATTGTGACAATCTTTAGTGATACAATACAATGCAATACAATACAATACAATACAATGCAGTACAATGCAATACAATTCAATGCAATACAATCAAATGCAATACACTGCAAGACAATACAACACAACACAATACAATACAATACAGTACAATGCAATACAATTCAATGCAATACAATCAAATGCAATACAATGCAAGACAATACAACACAACACAATACAATACAATACAATACAATACAGTACAATCTCCTTCAAACTTTAGGACCGCTTTAACTACACGTTGAGGCATTTCTTTGTCGAATGTAAAGAGGGCACTTACATGAGGTCTTACGAGATAGTAAAAGTTTTCCGAAGCGTAGGTACTTCGAGATAGTGAAAATTTTCTGACTTGAACTGTTGTTGTTTTCATTTATAGGTCGTAAACATTATTGAAACAAGAGCAAGAACAGTTGATATCACAATTAATGACTATTATGATCTCTTGTATGCTTTCCATTGCTTCCGAGGTGATATGAGGAGAGGTATAATTGAGCTTCCTTTGTTATTCTCTAAACACTTATGCATATATCAAGAATAGCATTTACTGTACACTTAATATTTGAAGTCATATTTGTAACAGTGTTTTTCTTTTGATGACATTGTTTCCCGCGAGTGTTAAAAAAGAAGGTTAAAACAGGAGCAAGATCTTCCCTACCTGTTGTTAAAGCAAATCTGAAGGTGTAGCATTACGCTCGTGCAGTCACAGAGATAGTTAAAGAAAGAGGTTTTGTAGTTACCAAGTTAAAAAGCATGCTTTTATTTTATTCGGTATGAACCTGTGAAGTTCTCAATTTGCAGGGAAGACACAAAAATCGTTGCTCCCTGTATTTATCAACAGGAAGGAGGAATCAAAGAACTGCCTTATCTTCCCGGCCTTTTGTTTAAGTACTTTATGCTACTAATTTCATGGTCATATTGTTAATTTGATGCCACTTTTAGTCAACGTGAAGAGCCGTTAGGCCTGAAATTTGGTCCACCCTTCGTTGGTTCTGAATCTACTTAACTGAACTTTATACATAACCTGACGCTCGGAAGGTGGTTTAACTCTGTGTGGATGAAATTGAAAAAGTTCATTAATTTCTTTCTTTCGTTTCAGCCGCAACTGCCATGTATGAATTTGCTTGTCGACTCCGAATCGAAATGCACGGTCTTGCGTCTCTGCAGCAACAGGTATCTCACTTTAATTGCCATATTCCATTGTTTTTTCTGCATATCTTCCATTGCCCTGTTATCAGCATTTTGGTTGCTCTCTTGAGACACTGAGTTGGCAAACCGTATGCTGTCTCTTTCAAATGTTTGATGCAGCGAAGCAACCCATTTCAAATGCTATATGTAGCTAGAATTACCAACATTTTCAATTCTGTTTTTGAATAGCTTAAGTTGTCTCCAAGTTCTACTATTTTATAAATTTTCCTAACTGTTACTTCTACAGGCGAAATGCTACTTGGCATCAATAAATTGTCTTCAGATCTGTGATGCAAAATATGCCTGGATTGTTCGGCCATCAGAAAAACAAGCAATCATCATAGACGAGGTAACCATTCCAGTATCATTCCCCTGTTACTTCAGTAGTTTTTGCTTATTTGATCCTGCAGAAGTTGAAGTCAAAATTGATTTGTACTCAGAAGATATTATTCAAATCTGATGTCTTTCAAGAATTTTGTTGCATTCAACTGAATCCATCAATAACAGCCATGAGAATTCATTACTTCTAGCAATAGCCTGCAAATAGATCTAATCTTAGCATGATCTCAGTAAGTAAATTATTAAAATACCATGTTGATAAAAGACCAAATGTATTGGGTACAAAGCCTTTCATCAGTACTAACCGAATCGATAAACTGTAAATCAATACAAAGAAAAAAAGAGTTGGCAAGAATCTGAAGATTTTAGCTGCCGGCCACTGCTATGATTGTGACTAAATTTTTGCTCATAAGAATCATACAGAAAATCGTGCTGTAAATTTCCTATTCAGAGACGTTATGTAATGGTAATATGCTTCTTACAATTTCAGTCCAAATGATAATATTATGCTATTATATATTGTTAAAGTGCATTACTATAATACAATATTTATTCTATACACTTTACAATTTAAAGCCTATTACATAATATCATAAGCTAATTCAAATAAATGAGTCTTCAACAAATCTAAATATCGTCAATGGCACGAATTTCCCACGGAAGACTGTTCCAAAGACCAGCTGTTGCATCGGCAAAAGTTCTAGCAAAGATGCAAAGATGATAACGCAAAGATGAAACTAGTGACCTGAGGCTTTCTAGATAGGGTCGCTCAGGAAGGCAGCATTGCAAAAGATATTTGATATTGAAGTTACACAGAATATACTTTTGGGTAGTTAGGCCCTCTGCAACCGTAAACTATATATTATACACTACACTATAACTTTAACTATAACTTCAGCCATACACTATATATTTGATATTGAGGTCTGTTTCTTTCCAGGAAGATATACAAACCCAAAGTCGATCTCCAAAACGCACGGAAGATGGAGAAGAAATAATCTTAAGTTTGAGAGAGAGGAGAAAAGCAACAAAGAAGACGGTTATTGTCGAGTTGGCTGACCTTGAAAAAGAATATTTGTTGATTCTAGCAAGACTGAATTTATTGCAATTTGACAAGAACTCTTCTGCCGTTGTAGGTAAGAAAAGGTTGGAAATTTTAAGCATGGTTTCACGAAAGCGAATCAATGTTTGACGTAAAAGCGGTATCCTTGTACAAGGTACAACATACAACATACAAATGAGAAGTCTGCAGTTTTAGAAATTTGTATTTGTAGTTCTTCAAATGTTAAGGATCTGCAAGCAGAAGTTTTGTTTTCTTCTGAACCGAATGTTAATCGTTGTAAAAGCTTGTTTAGAACAGTTGCTGATGAGGCCTTAGAAGTATGGGTAACTTCAAAGCTTTAGCACAATTTACGTTTGCCGAGTGTTTTTTTAAATTTATGGCAAACAAAGAAACAAATTTTGAAATGAAGATTAATTCCTTTGATTTCAATAGATTAATTACAGGAGCAGACAATGTTAAATAGTCCATGATCATCTGAAATGGGAATCTTTTTGAAAAGTCACACTTTTCTTGCGTTTAGGCCCAAGTTTGTCTGCATTGGAAGTTCTTCCACTTTTAGCCCAGGCTGGTTTGTTTGACAGAGCTTTTGCCATTGCCATGGCATTCAAGTTGGATTTGGAACCAATCTTCGAGGGACTGGCTGCCAAGTAAGTTTCTTTGCTAGGTCTGTATGAATGTAACATTTTCTGCATAGTTCTTTATCAAATTTCGAAAAGAACAAATTAAACCATCATAAGGTTTCAACAAGATGGTCAGAGATGTTTTGTTCTAAATGGCATGTATTTCTAAATAGCATTTATGCTCAGAAACTGTTCGATATCGGGGTCCAAACACTCAACTAGCCGGATTGAATTTAAGACCAAAGGAAAGGAGTACCAGTGAAAATGTAGGCTCTGCCGAAATTTTGGACCACTTTAAGGTTTTATATAATTTTTATCCATTCTATTTTTTATAATTTGAAGTAGTTGGCTTTTTATTAGCAATGTTTGTAAATATTTTATTGTATATATTGATAATAATGATAAATAATAATAGCGAATAATGTCCTATTTTGAGTTGAATTACGGACAGTTTTTAGTCTTGGCCCAGGCTGTAGACTTTAATGCTTGATTTGATTACATCGACGTTTGAAATAAAAGATTCTATTTTGTTTAAAATTGTGTATAGCTCAAAGAAGATCAACGGGAAAATAGAAGTTTAATACCATTTTGAGCTCTCTCTGCAAAAGGCAAAGACGGTTCCAAGGATCTTTGATTCTTTCAAATGATTTATCTAACATTCCTATTCTTCTCAGTAATCGTATGCATGAAGCTGTTTTGAAATATCTGTTGTTTTTCAGATGTGTTAAAGTTGCAAATGATGTTTCACAAGGGTATGCCTGGAATTCTTTTGTTTCTTTATAATTTTACTTGTGTATTGTTGTAATGATAAAGCAGCGTCTAATTTCTAACTTTATTAGTGCTCTATTATGCAAGTTATCCATTAAGTTTGCGTATATTGTGGAAAAATACGACAGGAAGGAATTGACATACATTTAATTATTCCTTGTTTATTTTTGAAAATCGTTACGGGAATCAAACTTCATTGAAATAGGACACTCAAAATGCCCTTTACCTTTCTAGGGGAGTGCTTATTCGCTGAGCTAAAGCTAAGAGGTCCTCAACAAGAAATTCTCTATTTCAGACTCGTCTCCGAGGATGCTTTCAATTGGCTAACAGCAAATGATCTAGGATCTGCTCAACCAATCAAAGATATCAGGTTGGTTCGTTTTAGTTTTTTCAAAACCACCCCCGCTCTCAATATCCATTCAAAATGATTCTGCAATTTCTGCTCTAAAATATCCACATAAAAAAACCAATGCTTTTATGTAGGAAGACAACCTCAAAAGGTGCTGTGCTTAAATCAGTTCTTAAATCATTGTGATTTCGTATTCTGGATTGGCCAAACAAGTAGATTTTACCTTTAAAAATTGAATCAAAATGATTGAATTTTAAAATACTCTATTTATGTGCATTTGTTTTAAATGATCTTGCACATTTACCTGCCTTTGCAGCAGTGTTTCAGGCCCCGTTTACACAGGATCGGATCCAAATGGGATCGGATCCATTTGGATCCGATCCACTTTTTGAGCGGCGTTTACACGGATTCGGATCCAGAACTGTTCGCGTTTACACGGGATCGGATCCATTTGGATTTTATGGATTCTCAGCAGCGCTCTAGTAAACCTTTTCTCCTATTTTAATCAGATCCATTGAAATTTTTCACTCTAATAGACTCTGTCTCATCTCTGATTCCCCTCTTTGAAATTTCAACAAAGGATTTTCAGTTTAATCGTGTCACTTCCTATCCGTACCAGTTTGGATCCGATCCCACCCGTTTACACGAGACCCTTTTGGGATCGGATCCAAACGGGATCACCTTCGAAAGTGATCCCGTTTGGGTACGGATAGCAGATTCAAATGGGTTCGGATCCGTCGAGTCCCGTGTAAACGCAAGGCCTATCCGTTACACTTTGGGTACGGATCCATTTGGATCCGATCCCGTATAAACGGGACCTCAGTCTTTAGTAATCATTTGTATAAGAACCTGCTTCCTTCATTAAATGACATGACTGGTAGTGAAGAAATTCTTGCGAAAAATCTGCTTGCTCCGTTTGAAATCATCGCAGAAAGACCAGCTGCCCCGCTTTTCCTTAAAAGATGTATCAACAGCATACTCATGAACAACTTATGTGGTATAGTACAACCAATGAATTAGCCAAAGACAATAACAAATCATTTCTTGTCATTACGAGTCTTTTTCAATGAAAAAATTGACTTCAGAGGCTTTGAAGGTATGACTGATGAATCGTTCTTGCAAAAAGTGGCAAAGAGATTTTACGTAAGTTTAACACATCCCTCCTCCTTCCTAGCATTTCTCATCTCTTATGATTTACGATTTTGTCCCCAAAATGGACAATTTCTTATTTCAGACTTCATCGTGAGCTTTTAGAATGTCAGTGCATTCTAAATATACATATTTGTTTTATAAAAAGTGTTGACCCAGTTATGTACAAGCTCAAACAGTACTTGCCCGGTTACGCTTTGCACTGGCCATGTTATAAAATAGATTTTGAACTATCCCTAAGGTGGCTTGACTATGAAGACATTGACATTACTAATTTCTTTTGCAGTGCTGTTGAACAAGCCTGGCGTTTGCTGCAGAGCTACTTACAGAAATTCACAGCCATTAAAGGACCTCTTTATCACAAAGCAGTAGCCAAGAAATTATTATCATTGAGTTGTAGTCTGCCAACATGGCTAGTTAATGATTACAAAGAAAGAAATGCTGCTGAATTATTGCAACTTTATGTGAATTTCGATTTGTTAGAAGAGGCTGGAGAATTGACAATTGAATATATCAATGCTGTTCTTGGCATTGGAAAAGAATACTTTGGTTTAAAGGTAACAGTTATTCCCCAAATAGGGAATATTTTTTGGTTACCATATATCATGAGCTCTGGCCTTTGTGTAAACGACAACACAATAAATATATGATTTGAGTGTCAAAAAAGATCTATCCGCAAATACTACGTTTTGAGCACGTACAAAACCCCTTATAAAGTGACTCGAGGGTGAGTTTTGCTCGAAACGCTTTTTTTTTGTTTCTTCTACGCTATATTTTGTACTCAAATCATCTATTCATGATCATGCCATTTAAGCTTGATGGTACCACACGCGACAAACATTTTTTTATTTACCCTTTGATCTTCACAACGTTCATCTTGGAGCAGGGCCGACACCTGCAGGAGCATGGTGCCTTTTTTCATGTAATTTGTTCTTCCGCATGCACAATAGCCTAACTGTCGTTATATATCCCTTTTTGCAGAATGCCCTACATGCTACAACTCCGGCGGTCTGGTTGCCATACACAGCTATAGATCAACTAGTTCAGTTATTGAAAGACAAATTTGACAATCCAGCTTTACGTCAGGTTTGCAAAACGTTGTATGTTTATCACCCATTCTTGAGAACCTTATATGCATGAGTATAAACATGTGCTATTGTTTGAAGAAACCGCAGCAAAATTATGCCATGCACTTACTCAAACCAGACTTCTCTGAAGCGTTTTTTGAATGCTTTTACGAAACAAACAGAAGATTCTAATGGCATCTTAATATCAAACTTAGCTTTCAATTTGTTCAAAAGGTTCTTTAGTTTGACTCTAAACCGGTAAAAAGTGGTACAAACTTTCAAACAGGTACATTAGTACATTAGATTCTGAGATTGAAAATCAAGTCACAGCTGTCCAAGCTCATTGAACATTGTATCTTTCTTGCAGCTGCAAAAGCATTTGGACATAATCATGGAGCAATATTTCAACACCGTTAAAACAGCATCGCAGGACAAGATTGAAATGACATACAGAAAAAGAACGGTTTACATGGATACTGCAAGGACTTAGCAGCCTCTAGATGGTCAAAAGACACAGATAATTGGTTGCTAAGTAAGACACATCATGGGTAGATTGGTACTGTGAATATGATCGCCAGACTGGCAATGACTGAAACCCATTAAGTACATTGTTTTGACATTTAAAGGAGCTGGATAAGAAATATGTAAACAAATCCTCGTCTTGTGCATCAAGTATTGCATTTTGAAAGAAGAAATTCCTTTGTAATTGGCAAAATTCAAAAGGAAGGATCCTTATCTAGATACAGGCTGATCTTTGGGTGAAAGATCGACGAAAATGCTTGTTGGAAATCCATTTATATTGCACCCATCCCAAATCATATGGAGGTTTAAGTTGTGTCAGAAGAAAGTGCAGAGGCTAATCTCTAAGATGATAAATTTGTTTCGAATGTTCGTTGAACAGTCGAAACAAATTAGCTCAGCAGAATATAGCCAAAACAGAAATTTCCGCGACAGTTTCTTATCCAGGTCCTTTAAGACCTTGGGAAGTGCATTTGTTTTAGATGGAAATTAACCATGTTCCGTGAGGCTGCTGCGAAGAAAATAAGTGCTATAGAATTCAAGTAAACAACGAGAGGGCAAACTTTGCAGCTGCAGTCACATTTTTTACAGAAATTATGAACTTGTACTTGTGCAAAATAATAGAAAACGGCCTAGTGTTATCCCTACCTATGGGGCTTGTTAGCTTAGTTGATTCTAAGTATCTAAAACCTGATCTATGGTAAATCCAGGGCTTCTTTATAATTGTAGGAATTCACATTTTTGTAAGATGAAGCCATGGGTGAAAGGAAACGAAATAATTGTTATTTTATAAAATATATACACACACCATACCTGTGTCTTTATCGTGGCTTCTTCTTGGCTTTTCTCTGCATCCCTTCCTCGGTTCAACTCGTTAATTCAAGTTTGCAATGGCCTAATTCAGTTTCTCTGTAAAAGTGAGGCTGTCCTCGTTTGCAGTTTTGTGATTCAACGGCGGGCGAGAAAGGTTGCAACATGCTCGAGAAAACGGAGAAAACTTTCGCAAAACCGAAGCGAGGAAAGCATTGCTTTTACAGAGGAACTGAATTTGGCCATCGCAAACTTGAATCAACGAATTGAGCCGAGGAAGGAATGCAGAGGAAAGCCAGGAAAGGCATGAAAAAGCCATGATAAAGACACAAGTATGATTTTTTCATATAGAAACAAATAACAATTATTTCGTTTCCTTTCACCTATGATGAAACATGGATGATGATAGGCCATCCTGGTTAAGTATACATCATATCTCTGATCATATACAACAGATTCTGTTCAATGATAAATTTTCATATATTTGCTTACGAGATAACCAGTTTTGTCTTGAGGCGAACTTTCCCAGCTTTGAAACATTAAAGATCTTATCTTATTCCAAACGTGTTGTTTCAAGAACAATAAAACTCTGTTAACAAATCTCTAGACGGCTATTCTCTGCTTGAAGTGGCTGGGTCACATAAAATAAACAAACTTCTTATTAAACGATGACGATTTTACAGTTTTTTTACAGGCCATATTTATGGAAGTAATTTTATCATGGATTCACCCTATCCACCAAGATTGGTGGAGAACGCAATGGAAATGAGGAAAACGCAATGAAAAAGCCAAATTCGTTAAAATTACAAATCCACATGTCAATTAAACATTAATTTCATTTCCAGTTACACCTAATTCTCGATATATATCATGCAGTCGTTGAATTCCACTCTCATGTGCTTCATCAATAACTGTAGTTACCAGACCGTCTTTTCCTAATCTTCCAACTCTTCCAGCTATATGCAAATATTCTTCTGCGCATCTTGGTACGCTAAACAGGAAAACATGTCCAAGGTCCTTGAAATCCAAACCACGTACTGTTTCTTCAGAGGACACTACCACAGATATGTCACCTTATGAATAAAGAAGAAATATTTAGGCCAATGTTTATACTGTACTGGTAAAAGTGAGGATTTGCATAAAATGTGTAGAGATACGATATAAACAAGGCCAAAGTTGCAACTGTGTTAAACAAGTCTTCCCCAGCAATAGACCTTTTAGCTATTGTGCGAAGAGCTATTCCAACAAAGGATTTGTTCATCTTTGACGTCAGGAAGTACGGCATTTAACGATTCAAAGACACCCGGTCACACTGACCCCGTCTGGTCTTTCGCAAAGCTGCCTGTGCTGTGGCTAATTTTTATGGCGCGAAAGTAATCGTCACGTGATTACCTTGGTAAATCATGATTGGTTAATTTTGCTTAAACAACGCTGCAACTAATCGCTCAAGTTGGGACCTTGTTTATCCCGTTGTTTTGGATACTATGGTTTTTGAAGGATTCTTGCTCAAGGAAGAGCGGTCAAATGCAACAGCGTTTTAAGCCCGTTGTTTCGAAAGGAAACAACGGGATAAAGGACATAGTGTGACTCCAGCCACTGTTGTGCACATTCGAAAATTCTTCTAAATATTTGAAAATATCGCTTGATTCGGATTCTTTTCTTAGAATAGGTGACAGGCCTATAGGATGTATTTTCCCTTTGACTCTATTCATAAACAATGCCAACGCCGAACGTCAGTAGTAGGTTCCCTGATTTGCCATTTTCACATAAATGTGCTCTTGCATTCCAGGAGCTAATGGAAAGAAAGTATTATTGGATGCCTTTCTTGAAGTAGTTTCTCAGCTTTTTCTGAATAGCCTTGTTTCTGATGCACAGTGAATGGTTTAATCTTCCAGGAATCAAGGAGTCTTCTTGGACTTGATTTTTACATACGTTTTTTAGAAGTCTGACTAATCCGGCCCAGTAATCCCTATCTTTGCAATCTTTCGTTGCGTGCCAGTGTTCCAATCAAATGTCAAAGAGCCGGTCGTTACAAAACCTGTTCTGCTAAAGATCAATTTTTCACAATTTCTTTTTGATTGTGCAAGACAGGCAAATTAATGTAGCAACAAACCTGACTGGAATTTCTCTAAAAATCTTCTAACATCTTCAACTTTTCCACTAACAACTTCTTTGTAAAATGCAACTGCATTCAAATTTAGATCCCTCATCTCAGTTACATATTCATTTATGGAATGATCTCTGTGTACAAATACCAGTGTGGGTTTACTGCCACTTCGAGTAAATATTCTAAAATGCAAGAAATAGACAAAAAGAAGTCTGCCATACACGTTTTCATAAGAAACTAAGAATTTGTGCCGGGACTGAAAGTTTCCGTACATTGTCAGATTTTGAGTTCGTTTGCTAGTTTCTTTAAGGTTTCAATACAATCTTCATGTTTTGTACCTAAGTTATATTTCTGTACTTGAGTTTGTTAACTGTTTGGTGATACAAGAATTGATTTCTGTCAAGACGTTTTTGCAGAGTAGTTAAGAGGCCTGTCAGGTGGAAATCACAGATTTTTTGCAAATCAGAGGAGACTGAAGGTAACAATCAGATCTTGAAAGTGTATGAACATGGGCAGTAGCAGGCAGCTGGGTTCGCCTCCACCATGATGTCATAAAGAATTGGATGAATATTGCGTATCTTTTCTTCTTTATGTCTGTTGTCTTTGGTATAATATTCATCAAAAGTTTGACTGCATCAATCAGATCAGTGCACTCCTAGACTTGCTCCAAGTCTATTCCGAGATATATCAGCACTAAGGAACATAGTTACTTCTGCGGGGACGTAAACCTTGAAGAGGATGCTGTGAAGGAAAAGCGAATGCAAAGGAAACGCATTTGCTTTTCCTTCGCAGTGTCCTCTTCAAGGTTTACGCCCCCGCAGAAGTAACTATGTTCCTTAAAGCTGATATATCTCGGAATAGACTTGGAGCAAGTCTAGTGCACTCCATGCTTTTTTGCCATCATGTTGCATTGATTTCCCACATGCACTTTGCTAAGTGCTGGTCTTGACTTAGGAGATTAGATGATTAGAGCTTAATCAAGCTTGACAATAATAAGTCATTCTCAAACATACTACAATCAAGCTTGATTGAGTTTGCCTTCCAGTTCCTCCAGTTCAAAGATACATGCTGCAAGCTAGCACAATTGGTGCAAAATTCTTACTTTAATCAAGCTCCCTAAGGTACCCAAATCTTACTCAAAACAACTTAGTACCAAGCTTGAAGCATGCTGCAAACATACTAAATATTTTGCCAAGGGTTTAAAATGCCACACACTCACCTTGATAAAGCAGCAACCTTAGAATCAATACTGCCATCCTGAACTAAAACATAGTTATGCTTTATTTTGCCTGGAACAACAACAGGTTTTTCATCATATTGTTCTGGTTTTATCACTTTCATTTGTTCTCCCCATCCTAGATCTTTCAAATTACCAATCATTTGCTCTGTTATCGTTGCTGAACAAGCAATGTGTTGTAATTTATTCTGCAAGACAAAATCATGAGTGATTAGTTGCACATAAAATAATATTGGTTATCCGACTTTAAACTGTTGCCATGCAAATGAAACACACAACTATCAACCCTTTATTTCACGTTGCTGCAGATTTGCAAAAACTTATTTAGGAGGCCATTGAATAAACAAAATAAACTTTAATGACTCAAGATTCAGAGTTCTCAACTTTCATGTTTCTCCACATGGTTTTGATCAAAAATATTGGATGAATTAAAAAAATTAGTTTATGATGCAAAACTGGATTCAGTTTTCTTTGGAAAAGGATGAGTTATTTTTCTTTGGTTTTTGGATCATCTGCTACCAAAATAGGCAACACTTAATGTTTGCTGTTTGTTTCTGACTGGCTAACAAATAAAACATGCTTCCCATTCAACTTTGCAAGAGTTTGAATTTATACAGTATTTCAGAGCGTCTTCTTTCTTGTAACGTTGCTTAAAACTTACTCTACACGAGTGAGGAAAGTTGGAAAGTCATTTTGAATTGGACTGTTGAATTCATGAGAACTTGCCCTTGATGACTCCCCAAATTGAAAATGATGCCCCTCAATGTTACAAAAATTAAATCAACACCTTTGCAATTCCTTGTAAAACTGCCAACAGAAGTGTTAAAGGCCTTGGATTTTTCTCTCGTTTCTTGATAAGTCTCCTCATTCCAAGTGGTATTGGTGGAATAAGTTTGTCAACCTCATCCAAAACAACTCTCCTGATATTTGAGAACAGGTATTCATGATCTCTAACAATGGAGAGTAGTTGCTTTGGTGTCCCAATGACAATTTTTGGAGGCTTTGTCTTCAACTTTTCAAACTCCATTTCAATGCCAGGCCTTGAAACCTAAAACACAATCTGCGCACAATGAATGGGTCATAAAGAATTTTGTTCCCCTTTAACAGATTTTGTCAATTAAGATCCGAACCTACCCCCCCCCCTCCCTGGTGCTTAAGGGTCAATTTTCTCTTTACCTCTGGTCACAGTTAACTACTTTGCTTCAACATTTTTTTCTTGTTGCCCACCCATACCTGCCAATTTTTTGACAAAGGAGAGTAAGTAATTCAAATTATCAAAGTTTTAAGTACAAATATAATGAAAGCCAGCATTTACAATCATAAACTCTTAGTTTGATAGCAACTTTCTCATCTGGCTTTGCGTCCCAAAAACAACAATCTTAATTGATTCAGGTGAGATCCCCTCCACCTCTAATGGAAAAATTTTGTTAATGGGGATGCAAGATCCTTTTGTCAATGGCCCTTAACAATGCGTATCTTACAAAGAAACTTATGACTTCACAGAAACTTGATATAAAGAATTAATTATTATTACCACCAAAAGTACAATATATACAGTAAATGTTGCACTAAAACTCATTAATTTTGCTGCTGATTTTGATGAACAAATCATAATATTCAATTGATTCTTTGATTTGGTTTTTCATAGAAATTTGGAAGAGCTAGCTTACTTGATAAACTTTTCACATCCATTCACTATTCAGAGAGTGACGAAATTGAGTCAATGTTGCTTAATTCTTTAGTCCTAGTAATTTCCTTATGTGAAACAATATACTTGAAAATGTTTTCTAAGACATGAAAAAAGAATCGCTCAGATTCTGTTGTTTCAAAACTGAAAACGGTGTGTTTTGTATAGCTTTCCCAATAAAAACATTAATTGCATGCTTTTGCTTTATGCTAGCTTTTAAATCTTTTAGATAACATTTCTTTCATTTCAGAAGATCTGACTTATTTCAGAAATAAGAGGGAATTGTGTTTTGCTTTGTCTTTAGGTATCTACCTGCAATTTCACCAACACTAAAGCCTGATATTACTTATATCCAAATGTAAACTCACATAACATGCTAGATCAGCATTTGTAGTAAGCTTCCTTGCCTCCAAATAAATCTGATATGCTAGTTCTCTTGATGGTACCACAATAACTGTATTGCAGATGAATTTTGCTTGTTGAATAATGGGCAAGAGATAAGCCAATGTTTTCCCAGATCCTGTCTCTGATTGTATTACAACATTTCTGTACATTTTGATTGGCCGTAATGACAAAGATTGAATTTCTACTGGTTCAGTTATCCCAACGTTTTCTTTGAGCCGCTTTACAAGCTGATTAGAAAGTCCCAATGAGTGAAATGGTGATTTATCAAGGTCCTCTATGCTATAGTTTTCTTTGATCGGTGTTGGGTCTTTGCTGACAATTTTCTTGCCTTCATTAATTTTCTTTGGGGCCCCCTTGAATCTATCATTCTGGTGCTCTTTTACACTGCCATTTTGTCTCCCAACTGTGTTAGTCCTTTGCCTATTTGCCCCTCTTTCATCATCAGTTCCCCTAGCAGCCCACTGGGTTCTTTGGTTCTGGACAATCCTCTTGCCATAAGCATCACGCCTCTCATTAGCAGGATTACCACCAGCCTTACTCCCTAAAGGCCTCAATCCAAATAAACTAAGACTTTGGTTGTATCTCAAAGGAGTTCTCAGCATCTGCATGATTTGTCTGATTGGTTTACAGCTTATATTTCTCTCTGCAAGTGGCCCAATATTCTTGCACATGCATCGCAACATAAGATCTGTGTTACGTGTAACACTCCTTGATAGTAATGACAGTTTTTTTGACAGCAGAAATGACATTTGGAATTTATTTCCTGGGCTAGGTCAATATTTTCCAAGTCAAACTTTCATTTCGATGATATGGAAATAAGAACACTGCAATTTGTCATTCATGCAGCCCTCAAAATGACATAAATTTCCATCATCTCTCTTTAAGCATGTCCCTCAAGGATTAAAATATTGTTCAACGAATTCTGACTTATAGTATTCCAAGCTGTTCCTGGTCAGCGAGGACGTGAACCTTGTCGACAGCGAAGCGGAGTGTCAAGATTATTTATGGCCTAAATTTTACTTCTTTTCTTTCTCCCTTTAAGTTAACCCCTTCGCCTTTCATATCACGGTGATTCTTTCGTTGGCTCTTCTGGTGTTCGCAGCTTTGCAGTCTTCTTCTTGTACGTTCTCTTTACCCTTCTAAGATCAATTTCCTCGATGTCTTCTCTGATCCTTCATCGCTTCCCAAAAAAAGACTCCATGTTGTGTGCCTTGACCAATTCCAGTTGTTGTCGTTGCTCATAAACGATATCGAGGTTGAAGATTTGGCGCGTTTTAAATTTTGGAGACTGAGCCCCAGTAGACTGGGCACTAGGTTTATAGAAAGAGCGGGTGTTTGAAAATAAGTTCCTTTTGCAGTTCCAGCCGTGGTGTTTGGATGTTTGGATGTCGTCAAAAATCTGCTCAAGAATAAAAATGTGTAGACTTGAAATTGTAAATACCAGATGTGCAGTGCCATTCCAACAAGGAAAGCATCTAGGAGGCCAGGATAAGCCCCCTGGATATCAGAACCAGCCTGTGTTGTTCCCTGGCACCCAATTTTGCAAAATGATGGAAGGCAAACTGTGCATGCAAAGGGCAGTGCGAGAAGATGTCGCTTTTTTGATTGGGACTTGGAAACAGCCGTCAAAAGAAGTGTAAGTGACATTAATATTTTGCAACAGTTCGTACAAGGTTGAAAACAAAGCAGTAAGCTCAGTCAAATTGACGTCACATTCCATTAAACAATAGAGAAGCTCATTTACCATCATCCAGGCACACTAAATAGTTTGCTCAGGAGGGCAGCCAAGATCAGAAACTAGCACACTGAGAACTTATGGGTTGAAATTGTCAAATGAAGCCCCAGTGTGGAAAGTTCATTTTTGTTACGCCAAAGGTTTTGTCACATGTGTGGAACTGTCTTCTCTCCAAGCTCCTTGGCTTTCAATTTCATTGTTTTAAACTTGTTAGGTCTCACCATGTTTATGTCTATCTTCCAAATGATCCCATTCAAAACCACTTGTCCTGAGCCACCCCTAAAGAAATCAATTTGAAATTTATTAATGAACAAGTGTAGCAGTGCTTGCAGCATTAAAGTTCATATGTATATGTATGTATGTATGTATGTATGTATGTATGTATGTATGTATGTATGTATGTATGTATGTATGTATGTATGTATGTATGTATATTGTTCTTCCATTGTTCTTGATGTCAGTCACTCCACACCAAAAATATTTGGCTTAACATAAATTTTTTCCAGCGTGCATGAAGCCCCCATTTTAAGTGAACGAATCCATTGTATCATTTTACAAGAACCCAGGATAACTAAGGTCCCACTTAAGTATGCAAATGTTCAGGCTGCATGCAGGCTAAGACTGACAGGCAAACAATCTCAAGAGTTGGATGAGTTTTCAAACATCCAAAGTGTAACTATGGAATTCAAATTGGCAATTCCTTCTGAGTTTTGAGTACATAGATTAAACCAAAATTCAATGTGGTGTGTGGTAAGGTCCTGTTTGAAGATATAAGAGCCCACACGAAAGTCCATTCAAATATTCATATTTCACTTTCGAATTTAACAAGTAGCTAAACTATACACGCCTGTTGCAAATAAAGCTGTTGGAGTTCACTTTCCAGGCACACCCTGCCCTTTTACATGAAGGGCTGATGGCAAACTATCAGTGCTGTTTCATAGTTTCTTGGATGTGAATTTCTTACTCTTTTATCTACAGATTCAGCTCAGGAACATCCTTGCAACAAAACGAATAATGTTCAGCAGCAGCTCTTTCTATTTTTAGCATAGACCTTTCCTTTGTGTGGTACAAAAGCCTTTCTTGATAGTCACCATCTAGTAACAGGAAAACCATGGCTTTTTAGTTTGGTTCCAAGGCATATTTAACTTATTTCCATAATTGTCTGGGCAGCATAGAAACATTTGCAAATACAATAATTCGCATCAGCAATCCCTTATTTGCAAAGTGATATTCAAAGTTAGAGCGAAAATCAAATATGATCTTTAAAGTCTTATTGATAAATTGTATTTACTTACAGAATTACATTTGGCGTGTGCGTAACAGAAATAGAAAACCACAACACGATATTCAAGATTTAAAATTTGACCCCAATTTGAATTACGAAGTTACACTTTGGATGTTTGAAAACTCATCCAACACTTGAGGTTGTTTGACTGTAAATGCAGGTGCTAACTTCCATCTAAAGTCACCAGTCTGCCATGGTCAGTTGCACTGCAGAACGGAAATTCTGTGATGCGCCCATGACAAATGTGCCCCTGTTTACTCTTTCAAAGACAATAACTCTATTGGCCTTCCTCTGTTGCACTTAACATCGTACCCCGAAGATTTTCCTTGTTTGCACTGAAACTTCTCTCCAGACAATCGGTGCAAACTTGAAAATGTTTCAAAAGCACCCTTCCATTTCTAAGAGAGTGGTTGAGGTTGTGGTTTTAAGGCCAAGTTGTGGATCACAGAAGCAGTGAGGACATTTTGAAGCGCTATCAAAACAGGGGGTGCTCTCTCCTTGATTAGTCAGACTACTGAGAGAGCTCCTCCTTTAAGTAGTTCCCTCCTTACAATTTATCTTTTCCCTTTGTTTTGTTCAATGTATATTGTATTAATTTTGTTTCCTTTTTTTTGCTGATGTAGCAATTTTCTGTATCTTATGTTCTTGTAGTTTAGTTATTTGTCTGTTTAGTTATTTAATAAATTGTATGTAGTGGAATTTAAAATATATGGAACTGAAACCTAACAAAGCCTGGAAATCCCCTTTTCAAAATGCTGAAGTGGTGGGCTTTACCAAGGTTCAAACCCTGTCTGCCTGTTACGTGGCTGCAAATTCAGAGGAATTCAAAAGTGCTCTTTAGAACCTTCAACATCGGAGAGGATTTGACAAAGAAAAACAAGTATTTCAAACATTAGCTTTCATAACTTTGGATTAATATCCAATATTGTTCTGAAGATTCATTGAATTTATATGAGCTTTTTGTAACTAAAATCATTCTGTTCTCTGTGAATAACTTCCATAATTTTGTCTGCCTCTGCTTCATCTTTTGCAAGGATGAACCCATTTCTTCCCAACATTTTCACCCATGGCTCGTTCAGTGGCTTTCCAGCTACAACGAGGGCATCACAAACTTTATCTCCTTCACCATTGTCCAATTCTAAGTCCACTCCTTTTCCAAATACAACAAGCCCACCCCCCAGTTCTAATGCTTCCTTCTCAGCTCCAATCTTGCATTTACCATCAAGAACAACAACAAACCCTTGTTCCAAGTCTTCATCCATGGGGATACGCATTGACTTCCCTTGATCAACAAATGCTCTGACCATTACAGCTCTTGGAAATGCTTTCAACTTTCCAGGGCACTCCACATCCCCAAGTCTTCCTATATTGATTCTAAAGTGGCCCCCGTCGACATTGACCACTGGAATCTGATCTTTCTTTATATGGATAAGCTCTGGGGGGAAATGTAACTTGTCAGCTGGAATCTTGAAAATAGTTTGAATTGCTTGGTGCCTGCCTTCGTGGGCTGTATGCTCCTCGTGGCATACACCCATCCCTGCCGATACAGCATAGATATCCATCGCTTCTGTGTGTCCTTCCGATACACCAGTCAGGTTATCAGCATCGGCAAACGCCCCCTCTGTGACTGTAGTGACTGCAATTAGGCCATAATGAGGATGCATTCCAAACGCTGGCAGTCCTTTGCCTTCCATCGGTTTTCCAGTATCACAGAGAAATACGGGGTCAAGTTCAGCTAAAGGGTGCTTTGTACCTTTCCCTTTGCAGTCTGTGGTTCCGATGAGTCGTTGCAAAGGCCCTGTTTGTGTCCCAAGGACGCGCTTGGTGATAGAACGGAGTTTAGTCGCCATTTTGCTATAGTAGATACAGTGCTTGCCTGCGTTTTCAGCTTTTGACAGTAGGCCCTGTTATGCCAAGCTTTGCGTGATATTGTAAGCATCAAAACCACAGCATTATCTTTTGAATTGTTTACCCTTGCAAACAATAGGATCCCTGTCTAAGACGCCGCCAACATAATGCTGACACAAGATGAAACAGTATTTTTGAATCCTCCGCCATATTGTCCTTCGCAGCGGACCAAAATATCTGAGGCAGGTGTTTGCGTCTTTTGATAAGGGCTGCACAAGAATCAGGATATGATAACAAGTTGCCTCTTATTGATTTTTGCTGCGAAGCAGCCATCTATTCCTGCGCAGCGGCTTCACTAGGCGAGATCGATTTCGATGCTTGTATGTTTTTCTGTCTGTTTTCAACAATTTTGCAGTGACTTCGGTCAGCGGCTATTGAAATGGCATCAGAATGGTTGGAATTCTTTTATTGTCAGCAAAAGAACATTTACGTCACATCTCTGTTCTCTTTATTGTTAATTGACTCAAAACCAATATACCATACCGATTTGTCATGCATCACAATTCAATGAGTGTAAACTACGGAATCAGGGAATGGACCTGTGCAAACAATACAATGCGCAGCACTAACTGACAATCGTTATTTCTAGTTAATACATTATAGCAATTTGAGAAGTCATTGGGCTCCTTTTGAACATGAACACGGCAGAGACCCCCCGGGGGTGCTTGACTAGGGAAGTGATGGGGATATGCGGCAAATCTCTCCACACCCTATACCCTGTCGCTTAAAAACTTACCCAACAGTATACCCTCTGTCGCATAAAAATTTTGCAAAAATCCATTGTTTCAAGAGAACTCTAAAAGGCATCCTTCCACATGATACCCTGTCGCATAATTTTCTTATCAATTGTAATACCCTGTCGCATAATTTTCTTATCAATTGTAATACCCTGTCGCATAATTTTCTTATCAATTGTAATACCCTGTCGCATAATTTTCTTATCAATTGTAATACCCTGTCGCATACTTTTCTTATCAATTGTAATACCCTGTCGCATAATTTTCTTATCAATTGTAATACCCTGTCGCATAATTTTCTTATCAATTGTAATACCCTGTCGCATAATTTTCTTATCAATTGTAATACCCTGTCGCATAATTGTCTTATCAATTGTAATACCCTGTCGCATAATTTTCTTATCAATTGTAATACCCTGTCGCATAATTTTCTTATCAATTGTAATACCCTGTCGCATAATTGTCTTATCAATTGTAATACCCTGTCGCATAATTTTTACCATAATAGGAGTTGAGAGGCACATCCCGTCAAGTGAAGTATGGGAATACCCCCTCGGGGCAGAGGGGCAGAGACCTGAATTGAGCCATGTTTGGGCCCCTGGTTTTTGACCCCCTCTGACCCCCCTCTCGTCGACTCTGTCGACCTCTGTCATATATGCTCAATGTATACATCGGATGAATCCAAAATATGTTTACGCGTTTAGCGGGCTATGGGATAAAAACTTTTGTGACCCATATTCAAAACTAAGGTGTTAATTTATCAATCAAATGCTAACTTAGATGAGGAGATTTTGTTTGGTAAAAATCACACATCGTTAACATTCAACAATTAGAAAGATACTTTTTAGGGGTTTGTGTGGGAATTGAGAATTCCACGTTCCATTCCAGTCCATCATTTATATGGCATTGAAGTTATTAAGTCAGTTTCAGAAACAGGATTTCAATTTCAATTGCAAGCAAATCATGGACCAGAGTGGAATGTGGAATTCTCGCTCCCAAACATGCCCTGTAACAGCATTTTCTTAATTTCTGAGTCTAAATGATGAGTGATTTTACCAAACAAGATTTTCTCATCGAAGTTAGCCTTGGACTGTCAGATAAACGTTTCAATTTTGAATATCGGCCACATACTTTTTATTTCACAGCCCGCCAAACGCGTAAACATTCTTTGACTCACCTAGTATGATATCAGAATATGAGAGCAAAGACAAATCAAAATAGAGTGGAAATGTGCTTGAAATTTCCTAGACTAAGTGGAAGAAATTTCTTGGCGATAGTCTTAGACCATTACTGAAGATTCTTACATTTTAGTCATCTGAGCGTTCAATTGCATATGAAACGTTTCTCACAAAAAAGGCGCCTTTCAAAGAAGGTGCTTTGCAGTTTACTGTAAGGAAGCAATGAATTAACCATAATTTTCAAGTTACATAGTTTCATTGCAGTTTTCAGTTTTTCCTTCCCAAATTAGCATTCATGGTCAAAATGTGTTAGTGTTTGTTTACAGAGGAATGGTAATCATTGCTAAATATTTAGGCACTTTGTTTTCTTATGCAGTAAGAATTCTTCATGATTTGACCAAGGGCGCCTACTATTTGCAAGATTTTTCGGATTTGTTTATGTTATAAAGGAAACTTTCTAAAGGCTCTTCTTTTCCATTTGCTCACTTAATTTACGTCTTAGGCACTACTTCACTCGTGTCTGTAACATGCGTGAGGGTGGCAATAATTTCATCTGCAAAGCAAGTTTCTTTGAAATTAATCAAGTGTTTATAATTAGTGTAGAACTTTTTACTCATTGGTTCTGTAGGAGAGTGATTTTTCTATCTAATCTGCAAAGGTAAGAAACTTAAATATATGCAATTCAAACCTCAAACAAACAAAGGGCAAAGGAACAAAAGTGCTCCGTACTCTCAATGCAACTTTCAGAAGGCTCGGGGGGAGGGGGCACTCATTTTGTATATTTGACAGTATATTTTGTGTCCGATGGGGCTGTGCCGCTTTTCAGCGTATCGTTTTTGCCTATTTTTCTAGGGCGGGGTACCAAATGAAGGCAATTTTTCTGGGGCAGGTTGTTTCATGTCAAAAAGGGACATTTTGTCAGATCGAGTTATTATTTTCTCCAGTATACTTTTCGCCGATTTTGTCCAGAGTCGGGTATCATTTGAACTAAAACATTCTGGAGCCGGGTAAAAAAATATTTTCTCGTGGGCATATCTTTTCTTTTATAAGGCTCAATATCTAATGATACATGGTCAACTAAACTACAGGTTACTTTTTTAAAAACGAAACAATATATATATAAATATATTTATATAGTGTTGCACTGAATAGTAATGACATCCTATTTTAACTTTTAGTCTAAACATTATGGGTGGGTTAGACTTGCTCTATTGTTTGCTTGCTTTGTTTGACGTTTCTTGTAAATGGTAATCAAATACTGTGAAAAAAGGGATAAAAAGTTTCCATCTTCGTTAGTTTAAAGAAAAATCATTTTTTGATTATCAGTAGGGATACTGGAGAAGTTTGGATAAAACACTTGCATCGATTCGAGAAAGGTATTTCGTAAAACTTTAGGTCAAGTACCCCCTCCCCCCTTGGGTTAGAAGGGCACATTGGATACAAGTTTTAATCTGCACAGAAGTTTCATGATTTCATCAAGAATAATGCAAGAATAATGCTATCAAACTAGACACAATTAATATTCTTATCGAAAACTTCTTCAAACCATTTATTTCATTACTTTCTAAATCAATTCTACCCTGATGTAATCTGGATAAATATTGGTGCAAATTTCTTCTAGAATTGGTAAAAATAGATCAGATTTATTGGTGAAAAGTAAATATTGATATACTTCAGTTTTCAATTTTTGTCCCAACTATTTGCAGTTCCATCGAAAAATGTTTGCCTTGAGACAATTCAAGAACATGTACGAATTATTTGGGTCATATCAAGAGGCGGAGAAGTTTTCATTGCAGGTCTTGGCTCAGGGGGTACTTTTAAAGCACGCTATATGATTCGGTCTGTCTGAAAAGGAGAGGAACTTAAAAGAAAGTTGTTTCCGAGAAAGGGTGTCGTCCTCACTATTCTACTTGCTGCAATGTTGAAAATGGTAAAAACAGTGTTTCTGGAAACTATTTTTTCCAGTACCGCCTCTCTTTTGGACTTGCTACACAAGTCTCATATTCTTATTTTGGTTGAGATCAGAGAATGAGACCTATAGCAAGTCCACCTCTTTTTGAAACCAATCACAAATGTACCTTGTAGTGATAATCTCAGTAGCCCAGTAGCGTTCCCAGCCCTAAAATGTTATTACTGCCAATTCATTCTTAAATGGGATGCGGGGTTGAAGAAATCTGAATTTCACATGTAACGATAATTATTAGAAATTGAAATTGTTAGTTTTTTGATATTTCGTACTAAAGCGTTTGATTTAATCTTTAGGACTGGAAGATGAGAAATCAGAGGAATGGCTACGAGTTCCACAGTTATGGGAACAACAGGATGCTCGTAGGCTCCGAAACATTGCATAGGCAGGTAATGTAATGGTTAGTGTCATTTCATGCAAAAAAGAAGCAACCATTATTGCTAAACCCTGGAACTGGAAACTGTGATCGATTTCTTTAGGTCATTTTCCTTGGTTTCTTGAAACAGCGCCAGGCAAGAACTACCAATGAATGTAGAAGGATTCCATAGCCGTAGGAACTGGGGGCACTTGGGGCACGTGCCCCGCAGGGAGCGCCCCTTTTGCTTAATTAGAAAGTACCCTTGAAATGTCGTGCCCCCAAGCTTGAGATGCTTCTTATAGCCCTGAAGTATTCGAGTGATTTTATTGAAATAGAGTTATTTCTTTCCTTTCAAGGTTGAAGATAATCAATTTTTCTCTTGCAGGATTCAGCAGTTTCCTCTTTAGTTACAAGTTTATTCTTTTATTGTTCGTTTACAGAAGTTAACAGTCTTTTTTCTATGAATTACGGTGTTTTTGTTGCGTTTTTATGGGTCCAGTACGATAAATCCTTGATTCACGGCTATTTTGAAGAATATTTTATCATTGAAGTCAACCTGTCCGTTATCAAAAGGTTGAGAGTTCGTTAATATCGTTTGATGCTTCTCTCATGTACAATTCTGATAACACAGAAACCAATTCATGACTCGTTCGGTAGAAAATTTACATATTAACAAGATGTCCCCGGAATAAAGCTATTTGATAATAAGACAAGCAACTTTCAAGTTTTGGCCAGTGATGTTTATTGTCTCTAAGTTACATATTTGATAAAGAGTTTGCTTAAGAAGCAGCTGATAACTCGAATAAGTTTTAGCATCAATGTGTAAAAGCCTTATTACTTCGCTTGTAATCAAATAGAATTGTTACTTTTTGTGACTTTAATATCTTTGTTGCAGACACGTGATCATGTAAGAAGCTACGAGTTCTGATCCATGTGGATTAACAGTCAAGTCAAAAGACATCTTCGTGAAGGTATTTCTAATTTTTGCGACCAATTTAAATCGGGTTTTAAAGTCAAATGGATTTCCCAATACAGGATGAATTTTCATCGCATTTTGAAACATTGGTGATGATAAAAACTATGATAGGTTGCCGCGCAGTAGTAGGAACTGGTCTTTGAAAATAGAAGGTGTATCTGAGAAAAGCCTGGGATGTAGTTACAGTCTGATGGAAAATGTAGCTTCGGAGCTGTTTCTGAACATTCTTGAAAGGACCACCTGAGATTTAACAAATTCCACAAATTTCACATTTAGAATAATCAAAATTAAATCTTCTAAAGCGGCCAAGATGCTTATTTTAAACCAAATCGCTATCAATGCACGATTCCACACACCTCAGCTTGTAGATGCAAGGATTATGGCAAGCTCGTAACAAAATTCAACAGCTTTCTACCAAGTATCCAAGCATCCTGTCTTTCTAGCAGGGTGCGTGGCCGAGTGGCTTATACAGTCTTCGTCAGGTGACTGAAGTTAAGCTTGGTCGAGTGAGGTCAGATTTCGGATGGGTGACCACTGAGGCCTCACCTCGCAACTCACATTGCCGTCCTTCGGAAGGGACGTTAAACTAGGGGTCCCGTGCCTAGATGCGGCATGCACAGTGGGCCTAAATTAGCTTTCAGTAGCTAGAAATCCTGACAAGCCCACTCAAAACAAATTGAAAACAAACCGAGTATCCTACCTTGATTTATTCCCGAAGTTCAATAATTTAATCGACTCTAATCGGCCATTCCTTCTCGCCGATATGGGAGATTTTCTGCAGGAAACCTCTTTCGAAAACTCGCAAACGCAAACACAGAAAACGATGAGCTAAATTTCATACTGTTTTCTTCCCTAGGAATCATGAAACTTACATGCATTCAATGATTTGTTCTCATGGGAGAATGGAGCTCCTTTGATAGGTTATTCATACCAGAGGGAGACCCTCTCATTCCTCCTTCCCCCAAGAGGAAAGCACGTGCTGCGCTCCTGTCATTGCTGTAAGGCAAAAATATTAGGGAAGCTTGCTCGTGATTTAGGCCCGCTTTTCAATGTTTCTCGATGGGACTTTTTCAAACAGCAAAGTCTGAACGCAATGAGCAATTTCAGCCAGAAAAAAAGTCTAAAAATGATTGAACATGTTGGTTATCCAGTCAAATATTACAAAATATCGTTGCTGATATGTTCAGGGAGCACTGAGCAGTAGCCTTTCAAATGCCGGACCTATTTGACTCATCCCGTATGTGAAAAAACAGACCATTTGACACATGTTTCTTCACCAAAATAGGCTACACTACGGACGTCTTAGAGGTTTTCTGTTGCAAAACCTTCAAATTCGTGATCCCCTTCCAAGATACTCCATAAGATAACTAAATATCATGAAGATTTGCCCAAATATCTCAATCTTGCAGTTAAAAATGCAGAAAATCTGCCACATAGAAAAACGATTATGGAGTGAAAGCCTATTTGATCGCAAAATCGATGAAAATCAAGACGACTTCCTGTCGTGATTTATAACTGATGATCACGAAAATGTACCGAAATATCACAATCTAGCAGTTGAAAATGCAGAACTTTTGTCAAAATGAAACAAATCTCGCAAAAAGAAGACATGTCTTTTTTGCAAAATCTTCAAAATCGGGACCCCCTCCAAGGACAATGAGCATTTATAGCTAGCTAAGATTATGAATCATTTTTCCATATGTTCTTTCCCACTTCTGGACGCCTCCACTCAACATTTTATGAATTATGTATCATTTTATGACTTGAAATCGTTGCTGAAGACAAGTTAGCCATGGTTTTGCTAAAATGGTATAATCATGAACTGTTTTATCGAGCATTCGAAAACAGTACACACGTTTTCATGATTGCAAAAAACTTCGATAAGATCTCAAACATTCTGTTTTCTTTTCTGCCAAATTTTGTGCAAAAGAATCAAATTACGTTTGACTTCTTTTTTTGCGACAAGTTGTGAAAAATTTCACAAAGCAAGCATTTTTATGTTTCAGTTCACACATGATTTTATCAAATAAAGTTTTTTGTACGTATTAAGCGTAAAACTCGATCGTCAATTCAGCTTGATAACGGGCTATACTCGAAACGTCGTGCTTCGCATAAAAGTGCTTATATTTTATTTCGTTTGCTTCTTTATCTTTGATTGTCAGTGCTTGCAGGCCAATGTCCCGAATAACATATACGCTGTATACGCTAAATGGCTACTGCGGAGGAGCCAGAAATCCAACCTTTCTCTGTTTGAAATTTTTTAATTGACGAGATTTCAAACGAAGAGTTTAGCACCGAGTTTGAGCAAATCTGACAACTGGTTGCTGATTTAGTAAGAAAAGATTCAAAATCTGAGATTGTTTGGCAACCAGATGATTTATCTCCAACTTAACCTTATAACTTTAATTTGAGCATAAAATTGGACTTAAACTTCGAATTTGTGTCTTGTGTCAGGAAGCACGTTTGGGAGTAATTTAGCGACCACATAACTCAAGAGTACAAATAAGGCAGCCTGCTGTACTTATTTTTGTTGATTTAAACCTCGCATGCTCGGTCTGTGCTCTTAAGACCTCGGGCTTTATATTTTCCTGTACAACACAAAACCGGTTAGTATGCGCATATTACTCAAAACACTACCTACGATAAAACAATACGACACTGCAAATACGGTACCAGGAGGAGCAATATATCATGTCTACCTCCTGGCATTTAACATAGGCCTAAGAAATACAATTAAATAGACCCATAACGAGACAATGGCTCTTTACTTGAAGCTTTTCAAATAGGGATACGATTTTGGGACACTCAAGAGTATTTTGTTCTTTTCACCAGCCTCGGTTCTATGTTTAAAAAGTACTCTCCTCTGCTCCTCTGCTCCATGCATTTTGGATAGGTACTGCTAGGGTGAATCAAAATTGCCTGTAAAGGACTTATTGTGAGGACACAATCATGAATCTGTCTCCCGTTTTGTGGAATATCAATTTGTCTGATTCCAGTCTCGTCACAAAACAAATTTTATAGGCGACTGAAGTTGTCAATAGACCATTTGGACGTTAGAAAAAGGGTCTGGGGAGAGGAATATTTTTCTGGTAAATGACAGCCTCACGGCTTTCACGAACGATAAAGTGAACCTTACGAATCTATTGGTTTCAAATTCACGATGAAAGATAAGGAAATATATTGCCCAACATGTATCTGAAAAGTTAATCCCATGACCCATAAGCCTTGTAAAGGATGGGGGGGGGACTTTCTCTCCAACTCGGATTTCGAGTCCAACGCCTTTTTACGTTTGGCGACAAAGTATAACCTAATGAACAGTGATGATAGAAGCTGGATGATTCTTGAGACTGGAGAGACTGGCATTGATGTTTTAATGTGAGAATACAAAATTGATTGCAAGAACGAGCTTTGCAAGATAGGCATCTTGTGATACCAACAGACTGAGAAAGCCCTTTATCAACTTTTGTTCCATATGTTGGTTAATTTTAATTTCATAGCCAATGCGGCACTCACTGACTAATGTTATTTTTAGTTTATTCTCTTGTCTTTGCAGTGGAACCTCCATATAACGGCCAACTGTGAAGCCAATGTTATTGTCCGCTGTACAGACGTGTTTGTTTTTTGTCCTCCTGTATTTTGGGAGGAAGATATTTGTCCGTTGTTCGGAGGGTCTTAGTTGCATTGGAGTGGCCGTTAATGGACATGCCAGTGTGATTTCAAACTGGTTTTACGTTGTTTCGTCTACCTGTTAACCTACAGTCACGCAAAACCCTGATAATGCGCAATCAAAATTGTTTACAAAATTGAATATCTCTTATCGTAAATGGTTCTATTTCACCATCAAGTACTGCGTCTCAATTTGCTATTTGAGTAAAATGTGATTTGAAAGTAAATGAAATGAAATAAAGTGGTCAGATGCATGTCCTTATTTATATTTTACATTTTCGTTCATCCACCTGTCCGCTGAATTATACTCTTGATTTGAATTAATAATTCTGCGTCATTAAATTTAAACCGACCTTGAACCTTATTGCGCTGAATATAGATTTCTCGTTCACTTCAAATCTTAGAGCTCAAAGACTGGCCGAACTGCCTGGAGTGAAAAGCTGCGTCGGCCAGTGTATATGGAATGCAGAAACCTGGTAATGGAATATGATCTTGTAAGTAGCTTTTGTCTTTTCCATCCGCTGTGCATTCAATAACAAAATGCTTCTAAAAGACATTGGCTGAAACACCCTGTTTGAAAAGTATCATAGCATCTTTGCCTTTGTTTCCGCTATGGTTGCAAAGTCCTCATCGCAGTCTAAGAAGGGACCAGCCCTTTTACCCTGTACCGTTGTCATATGAAATCGGTACGAAATCATGCCGTTTTGACCTTCCGTTTACACTAAGACATTTTTGTAACCGGAACAAAATGAAGACGACTTTGAAAACGGAATGATTTGAAAACGACGTGAAACGTTTCAGTGTAAACGCTTGAAAACGGAGCGGTATCGTTACGAATTCAAAAGAGACAAAGGAAGACAAAGGAACAATCTGTCTCCCTTTCAATCAGTGGAGAAACCATTTGGCTTTCGAGCATTTACACTAAAACGTTTCGTGCCGTTTTTAAATCGTGCCGTTTTCAAATTCGTCTTCATTTTATGCCGCTTACGAAAATGTCTTATTGTAAATGAAAGGCCAAAACGGCATGACTTCGAATCATTTTCATTTGAAAACAGTATTGTTGAGGCATTAATTTAAGGATATTTCATCATTGCACAAACCAGCGTAAATCACAGTTTGTCGGCTTGAAAGGGTGCGGAAGATGGTGTGGCAATGGCTTCGGCAAAGTTTTTGGTCGCTAGAAGCTGTATGTAAGACTTTTTCATGCACCGGACAGACTTTTTCGATCGATTGCTGAGAACCATTAATTAGTTGCACGCAAGGTGGGAAAATCACCAGTGTGTGCCACAAGGGGTCCAGGGGCATTTACCTATGAAAAAGTTTAGTACAGCATGACTTGTAAAGTGCTCAATATGCACATTGCTCCTATAGTGCACTTTGTTCATCACAGCACAATATTCAATTCATCGCTGCACATTTTAAATTCATCACCGCACAAATTGGTCATCACCTGTAATACTAACAAAAAATGTCAGATCTACTGGATGGTTCACCAAAATGTACAATATCTACTGTTTGAAAATTAATGCTGGAAAAGCAAGCAAACAATTCATATTTTTTTATTCTATAATCTTACTGTGGTGTCAACTTCATTTTTGATATTTTTCGCGTAATTTTGAGTCCATATATCCTTGCGAAATAAGGGATTAGGAAGAAGTTCTACCTTACAAGCTCTATCAAGCTCCCCTTTCTGTTACGCTCCCTCTCTAATACGCCCCTCCCCTCTGACCCAAAATTCTACATAAACCCCCTCTATGTTATCACCCCCACCCATTTATATAAAATTTCCTGAAATTTACCAACTATTTTCCCCATTTCGCCAGACATGCTTGCACGATAGTTTTATTAGTGTACACGTTTTTCTTTATAAGAAACTGGTTTATAAGAAACTAGTACTAAGATGGCCAGAATTTAAGAAACTCTAGTACTATGTCTGAGAAGTGTTAAGAAACTTTTCAAAGTTAAAAGCATGGATGTTATAGCAAATAGATCGTTGAACCTTTATTCTTGAGCAATATTATCTAACCAATTGTATTTTCGATATAACAGAACACTGTTTATTCTTTTAAAATGCTCTAAATGTCAAGAAACATATCTGCCGCAGTGTTAGCGACCACATTGATAATTCTGAGTTCAAAAAATATGAAACCAATTAAGAAACTTTTAGTACTAAAATGGGAAAAATTTCATGTGAAATTACGAAACTTTTAGTACTATGGCCTGATCCAAGTTTCTTAAAAAAAGGTATATTGGACAGAGAATGTGTCGAATTATTGTTTTTAAACTGACTGACGCTATTTGCAGATTTTATTGTGTCAGGGAGTGCGTTCCAAAGTATGCTTCCTCTAAAAGTCAATGAATCATTCCCGTATCTCAAAGTCCTCGTTTCTGAAAGTTGGACGAGATCCTTTACTCTCAGATTATAGTTGACGGGTTTACGTTTGAAGAAGTCCCATAAGAAGGAGGGATTGTCAGAGGTTAAGCATATGTAGACCTCCAGCATTAGCTTTTGCAAGTTTCTTGTATGTATTGTGTGTTCACCCCTCTCACGAAGGAGTTCTTCAAACGTAGACTCATGGTCATCTAACAGCACTCTCAGGGCACGTTTATGAAGTCTCAGGCCCGTAGCAGCTATTGGGGCCAGTCGGGCCCGGGCCCCCCCAATAATTTCCAAAAGTTGCATTTTTTTCATTCATCACGTTTAATGCAGAAAGCTGATTTAATCAACTATGGAATTACTCTCCAAAAAAGTGTTTCTAGTGTCCTCTCTCTATCAGTACTTTCAACGTACCCTAAGTGAGATTACCCTGGGTACCAGAGCCTAATATGCATATACAAAATAAACAGAAAAAAAGAAAAGGGAGATTCTTTTTTCTTTTTCCTCTCTATTTTTTAGATTTTTTAATTAGGCTCTGGTACCCAGGTGAGATAAGATGTAACCACTCTCATTGACAATCTAGAATTGGGAGCTTCTTTGTACTTTTCTTTCCTAAACAAACAGTTCAAGCAATCACCATTCTTTTGAATGAGCTTCTGAATGAAGTGTGTATTTCAGGTCAAGACCATATTTCTATGGTCAAGACCTACCTCAGGCTGGCAGCAACAAACAGCTACTTCAACAACCAAAGAGTGCTACATGTGGACAAAAGACACAGCATAGACGGCATGGGCCCCGAAGTGGGTGTGGATTGAGCCCCCGGCGCCACGGGCTCCGGAAAATTTTGTGGATCACGCCTTTTGTTCTCCCGGATCATGCCCTCCTATGCACTGGTAAAAGAGCCTAAAAGGATGCTTTTAGATGAAAACGCCCTCCTATAAATTATTAAAAGGTTTTTAGGTGGAAAAGTTGTTTATCTCGTGTGTAAAGACAAAGCTGAGAATGCCCTGCGAGCCAAGAAACGTTCCTGAGGAAAAGCGAAGACAAAGAAAAAATAAATAATATATATTTGCTGGGCCCCTAATGGCCTCGGGATCCCTAGAAACTACCCTGGCTACCCCCCAATCTTGACGATCCTGAGCATTGATAAACTCATATGAACTCAACCCTCAGCATCTCAAAAGAAACGCTTTAGAATCCGATGCACGAAAACTTAATTTTGGGTCGCTCAGCCCTTTTGGCATAAGAAGCCCTTTGTCAAGTGAGATGAAAGTACTCAGACTTCAACAATCTGAAATCACGCACATCTGAACCACGAGAACTCGTGATGCTTTCGACCTGTCGTAGTTTAGTTTCAGGTAGCCTGTTTGCAATGTATTTGGATTCATAAATTTCATATTTTGCCCTTAAGACCTCCGAACATAAAATAAACTTTTGGCATTCACAGAAGGGTGTTTCCAAGAAAATAAAGGCCACGGCTCGAAACATTTTTCCGGGGGCTCCGGACCCCCAAGTTCTTTACACTTTCAGCTTCGGCACGAATTGGTGCCCCTCCAATCTGAAAAACGCTCCTACGGGCCTGAGTCTGTTGATATCATCGTTTGATTTTTTTCCACGAAACATCCTGATCAACGGGCAGTAATTGAAATTGGACAGTATAAAAGAATTTTCCGAAACCTTTGGGGTGTCCGAAATCAAATTAGCCCCCCAAGGGGGCTTAGAGCTTTTACAGTATTTCTCCATTTTTCCTTTGGAAGAATCAATCAAAAGTTAGTGATTTCTGAAAAAGGTAAAGTAGGTTCCCGCGTACAAGAAACCCCCTTGTATAAGAAACAGGTCTCATTTTCTTCACAAGAGGCTCCTTTTATAAGAAAAAATTCTAGGTCTGAAATTAAGATGTTTCTTATTTCTAGGTTTGTCATAGTATATTCCTAAATGCTAGAAAAATGCTTCAAAACATACTTCCTTTGCTTTGCAATGAAGTATTGATCTTAAATGCATAAAGCAGTTTAGATATTAAAACATTGCACTGTACAGTATGTATTGTACAATATCACCAGTAATGTTCAATATACATGCCTCCACGGTGCTGTCACATACATTGACTAGTTTTGGCTTGATGGTACCTATATGTATAAGAAATTTTGACCGTGATCATGAAAAGGTCTCTTTGAATAAGAAACACTCTGAGACCTCAAACTGAAAAGTAGTTTCTTATATACGGTAACCTACTGTAGGTTCGACAAAAAGTAATCAGTTATTCTGTTTTCTTACCAAGGCGAAGCAGCAGCAAGAGCTTTCAGCTTGAAAATATTTTGGTTAAGGATTATTGATAGCTAAATCTTTTTGCATGAATTCCTAAAGTTTTAATCAAAAAATCTAAATCAGTGCTCTGTAGGAAATCTGTGATATTTCACTGCTTTGTTCAATTATCAAAAACAATGAAGATCGCACATGACAATACAAGAAGGGAGAAATAATTCCATACATCAACAATGTTTGATAATGTGTTGAATTTCTTTAATTTCTGCTGCTTCTAAAAATAGACTCTTTGAAAAATAGAACTCTTGGAGGTTGTAGGCAAAATATGATTTAGTATCCGACAGAAGACGAACGAAAAAAATATTGTTTTTAGGCACGAGACAAAATTTCTGGTAATAAGTTAATTGTATGAAACCACCCTGATGAAACGGAGGATGAGGCAAGCGACGACAATCATTATTTTCTCCATTTCATCGACATTCAAGCATAAAATATTTACACGCTAGTTGACAACGGAAGCTGACAATTCCAGGAGACATGGTTGACTTAAATGGTAGTTGACAATTCCAGTAGTTGACTTAAACGGTGATCTGAACATAAAATCTATGACATAATAATATCATAAAATGTTTTACACGCTAGTTGACTTTAAACGGTAGTTGACAATTCCGGGAGACTTAAACGGTAGTCGACGAAATTATTTTATTGACTTAAACATGTTTTGAACGTTTCGAACCATACTTGGTTCATCTTCAGCAAATCTAATTACTGATACATGGCAATTTATACCAATGAACAAAGAAGATGAAAACGCGGTAAACAAGCGTGAGTTACATTTCCTACTCGTAAGGGGACCCTAGAAGCCCGAGATCTAAGTTTCGAGTGGATAAATTGGAACAAATCAAAAGAGAACGAAGGGAATAGACGTATTGTCACTGATGTTGACATATTCTATCAGGCGTGTCAAATCTTTGGCATCTTCTAGAAGTATGAATGCAAAGCATAGCATGCTGAATGAGGAAAGATTTTGTAACACAGCAGAGCAGTATCAGCTGCTTTGATTGGCATTGCAATTCAAGCAGTTAGCGACTGCAGACAAAGGACATTCTTTCGACCAGTAACTTGTTTTTATTTATTTTTTAAAAGGGGTTGCAACGCATGCCGCTTGCCAAAGAGCTCCTAATTGATGTGGCCTGTTGCCTACTGTTGCAATGCATGCCGGTTTCCCAAACGCCGTTAACAAATATGCTATGTTGCCCACTGTCTTTTAATCATGTAAATAGTGCCATTTTGTAATCGTCTATAGGACAACACTTCATTAAAATTAAGCTCATCAAAAAGATTTTCAAAAGTCGCGTGATTGCAAATCTGGCTTACAAATTTTCACGACGACTGTGCATCTTTCCTTCACCTCAAAAGCATCCTCTCATCCATTTACGTCAGAATTGAGATAAATTGATCGAAATGTCTCACTTTTGCTAACCTCACAACTTCTTGCATGGCATAAGAATTAGCATCAGGCTTAAAATTTAGCAAATGCCTTCACTAATTCGACAATCTTCAGGGGTAGTATGGGTTTGGAAATTTTAAGAACTAGGTGTTGAAATAGCAATCAAATTTTTTTTTGAATTTCATCTCTCAAAACAAGCTTTAACCCTTTCACGCCCGGCTAAAATTAAGCTTAACAGCAAAACCTAATGTAGATTGTCGCTTTCCAGGGGGTATCATAATCTGTGATTCAGTAAGCAATAGATAAATGCAATGTGCATAACCTTTCAAATCAATCAAAATGCCAAATGCTTTACCCCCTGAAAAATTTGCAGTTCTCGATGAATACTGCTTGGCCATATGGCCCTTCCGGGGGTGAAAGGGTTAAGTACATTACTGCAATGGACCTGATTGGCTAAGGTATTTTCTTACCCATCTCAAGTTATGTGACCATACATTAAAAGCGAAAACTTTCGGACGGAAGAGTTTCGGAAAAGCAACTTCGGTCAAAAAGCTTTCGGACGCTTTTCCAGGAATTTCGGACGTAAAAACTTTCGGACGAAACTCTGTCCGAAAGTTTGATTGCCGGAAGTTTTCGATTTCAATTTACTCTTCAGAAAGTATAATACGCGCTATGAGTGCAAAAAATAGCGAAGCTGCAGGTGAAGTTGTGTTTTTCAGCGCCAAGTGCTGGGATCGCAGAAAAAGAGCAGACCTAATCGAGTCCGCGACCCCTTGCGATGACGCTCAAACGGTGGGGTCCTACCGGGTATCGAACCCACGCCACTTGACTGTTCTGGCTGCAAAATCAGAGGATTACACCACGGCGCCACACCACCTTCAAATGCTCATAGCATAACTTTGCACGGCACGAATTATGCCACAGCATGTCCTAATAAGAGTTTGATCCCTTGACTTGAAGTGTGTGTAAACTACTGTAGCCGATTTTGTCTTTTGTCAATCCTTGAAACGAGAATGGTGACAGACTTCTCCTTTCCCTCATATTGTAGAAATTTTCAATAAAAAGTAGGTGATGATGATCGAGGGCCGTATTAAATCTGATTTCCCATCGATTAAAGGTAATTTTTGTCGCTCGGCACTCGTACAGGGCGAGCGAAAAAGAACGCCAGTGGTTTCAAAATACTGCTCCCTGAAAACCTGCAAATTCATAATGGCTCCTAATCTGCCTGTTTTCTGGGCTAATTTGATCGAAGTTTACCAGGGTATTCATTCGGCTTCGTGATCATTGTATGACGTAAGAACACCCTGGGAACGAGTTTGTAAACAAATAAGATAATGTTGATTGCTGGATATATGTCAATCTTGCCAACATTAGCTAAATGTTTGACAGAAGTGATTACTATTTTCAATCCTGGTAGATCCTTGCGATCGAACGGTAGCCTAATTTTGAATGTACCCCGCTCTGATACGAATAATTGGGGCGACAAAGCTTTTAGCATTGCTGGTCCCAGATTATGGAACTCGTTCCCAAGGGAACTACATTAGCCTGCGCGCACCCCCTACTGTTTCCGTTGAGTTGAAATTTCCCGTTGAATTGACCAATGAAAATAGTTCTATGTTTTTGCGGAACCTGCACGTGACTAGGAAATACATTTACTATTATTTTTGTAGGACTCTATTGTTTCGAAATAACTTTCTGCCTTTACTCCTTTTCCCTCGTGAGTTCATCGCACGCATGCTTGCGTCACTCCTTTTTGAATGCACCGATATAAATGAGATTATCCAGACAGTTACCCATCTTGGCCTAAGCTCACACACAGCCAGGTTAATTTTCCCAGGACAGAATGCTCTAACAGTTGCTTTCTTAAGGAACAGGGGGTAACAGGTACATTGTACAATTATTTGAAGGGTATATCTGATCGCTGATTACAGTTGTGTTGGTAGTTTGATTAGTTTTGTTGGCTGTGTATGACGAGCCCGCCAACTCTCCTAAAAACGTCTCTTTTTTGTCTCAGTTCTCCGGAAAATTAAATGGTAAATAATTTATTTTCGTTTCCACCACGAAGTGGTGGATTAGAAAACAACAGGCTTTCATTCGCTGGTTCGCAGACCCTACTGGCGTCAGAAAATGAATTCAATTCAACGGGAAAATTCAACTCAATGGAAACAGTAGGGGATGCACGCAGGCTAAACTACATACGACCACTAACATTGTAGAGTTTAAGTCGAGATTGAGGACTTATTTGTTCAATATGGCATTCGAAGGATACTAACAACTTTATACAAGTTTTATACCTGATTCGTAACTATTTGTACCTGTTTTTTCTTTACATCATCTCAATTTTTTAAGGCACCTTTAAATATATCTTAACGTAGATAAATGGCGCTACAGAAATGTTCTAATAATGATAATAATAATATAAACACACAACTGTTTATAAAAAGACCTTTCGATGTCAAAATCTTCTTCAGTTCAATGATAATGATAATAATATTATGATAATAACAACAATAATAATAATAGTAATAAATTTTTTCAAGAGCTAGACTCGATTACCTAAAAGTTCTTTTTAAGAGCTACTCTAACTAACCAATGTTTCCTAAAAAGTCTTTTCAAGAGCTACAGTGGCTATAAAATACTATAAAAGTTCCATTAACCCCCAGGGGGCTTATTCAATTGCGGACAATCCAGAGGGGGGTTAAAAGAGAAACGGATGATTATTCATGAATCAAATGACATAGATACATATGAAAATTTTTCAGTTTTTTTACCGCATATTTTGCGGATTCAATATACAATTTTAAGAGTCAAATGCATCAATTCGACACAGTTTTATTCCAATCCACATCAAAATTAACATGATCTTGTTCAGCTACTCAAATGGACATTCTTCGGTAGCCTCTGGAATTTGACATACAAGTTTTTTGTAAGAAACTAGGATCAGGCCATAATACAAAAAGTTTCTTAATTTAACATGAAATTTCGTCCATCTTAATACTAAAAGTTTTTCAATTGGTTTCTTACTTTTTGAATGCAGAATTAACAATGTGGTCGCTAACACTGCTGCAGATAGGTTTCTTAATATTTAAAACGTCATATAGGAATGAAAAGTGTTTCGTTGTGTTGAAAACACAAATGGTTAGTTAATATTGCTTAAGAATGCTTTTGACTTTTAAAAGTTTCTTAATGCTTCTCAGACATAGTATCAGAGTTTCTTAAAGTTTGGCCATCTTAAGTACTAGTTTCTTATAAACCAGTTTCTTATAAAAATGTGTCAGTGGATGGGGGGGGGGCCTTTGAAGAGAGGGACCTCATTTACGATTTTGGCTCTGCAGGGACAGGGAAATTAGAGACAGGGCTAAATAGAACTTTCACAGTATGTTTAAATATCGCAAACGAGTCAAATCTTTGAAAAACATTGCAGTAACAGTTGATAAATCTTCCTTTTAAGTACTTAGCTGTTGTCAGTGAAATTCTATCTTTGATATCATGATTAGTTTTGGAAATGCAACATGTTCATTTTCATTCAAGGAATTTCTGAACAATTTTCAAAATGATTTCATTGACAAATCATTTTATCTGTCCAATGAATGTGAGAATGGCTGTGGTCACACAGGAATCTTGTCCCGTTATAATAATCTGAATTGTTGTACTCCCTTAAAAAATATGCTAGAAAGTCTGGTAACATAACAATGCAACAATACCTGGTCAAACTGTGCTGGCTGGCGCTATTGGCGCGAAAATAATTGTCACCTGAAAATAATGGTTCTTTTGACCTTATGGTTAAGAACTTGATTAAGTCACTATTTCAAAGCTGATTGAAACATAACAGACAGCACAATTCTGAAAATAACCAAATATGCAAAATTTTCTTCAAAATATAATTATTCTGCAGCAAAGTACTAGGAGTTTCCCCTCGAATCCCTAAATCAAAAGCATAGAGCATCGAGTATTAAACAACCTTTTCAAAAATTTGACACCAATTGACATATGATACTAAGGACAACATTTAGCAACATCCTTTAGAAGGTATTCCTGCACAAAACAGTACTACCAAACTTAGCAGTGACATTAGCCATGTTAAGTGAATAATACCGGGTGATTAAAAAAAAGCTTCTGCGTTTGGCAGGCTGTGGAATAAAACGTATGAGGCTGAGATTCGAAACTGAAATCTCAATCTATCAGTCAAAAGCTAATTTAGAAGATAAAACTTCGTTTGGTAAAATCTCTTCACAAATGACTGGCCTGGCCGATGAGTTGCATGAGATGAAATTCGGCATTATTGATTTTGGCATTATGCAAAAATCAATAACATGGAACTCCATCTTGTGGAATCTAAATTCCACAGTGCAATGGAATTTGATGTTCTGCATTATGGACCTCGCCACTGTTCCACTATGGCTCTATCGTTTCTGCTTTGACCAGTTTGATCCTTGGACAATCTGAGATGGTTGTCTGACCACAGACGATTCCGGGTGGCAGTGCCACTCAGATTATCCTTCTTTTGGGGGAAGCATTGACAATCGGCTAAGGTTTGTTTACACCTTTTTCAAGTCATGTGATCAACTGCTTGATAAAACGTCTTTTGATTTGGAAAGTTGTGCCATGAATGCAAAAGTAGCACAATAGCAAAACTTCCCTAGAGTATGGTCACATGACTTGGAAAGCGTAAAACAAACCTTAGCCAATTAGGTCTGTGGAAAGTATGGTCTTAATACTGCTAAACTATTGCTTGGCTGTTTTGTATAAGTTGTGCAACTCTATTTAACAATGAAATGCCTACTGAATTGAAATATGATGCTAAGAAGGCCAAGCCTTAAAAGATCCTTTAGAAGGGGCAGGTGAACATGAATCTTGTTTCATTTGTAGTCTATGGCCCTGTTTATATGAGGAAAAACACCTCACCTGCCTGACTTTGGGCTCACAAGTGAGGTAAATTTCAGCCCTTGATTGAGATTTTCACTTCACCTGTCAGCCAAGTGGCTGAGAGACGAGATGGAGTAAATTCTCTCTTCCTTGAAATCAGAATGAACCCACCAATAGGAATCAACAAATAGTTTCAGTTCACCTCAACATACTGGTGGTGTTTCATTTAAATGGAAAAATTTCACCCCACCAATGTGAGATCCCACCTCTTGTGATGTGATTTCACTATACCAGTGGTGTTGTGTTGGTCATGTAAATGCAAAATGAAAATACAAAGGGTTCTATGGGACGGAGGAATCTCACCTCTCAGCCACAGGTCTGGCATGAGGTGTTTTTCCTCATATAAGCATGCTGTAAGTCTCTTTCAATAAACACTGCCCAGTGTTTATGAGTATGTAAATTACAGGTAGCCTTGTAGCTGGTGGGTATGAAGATGCCCTCGTTGGTCCATTGTTTAATGAACCTTGAAAAGGTAGCTTGAAGACAATTAAGTTAGTTATTTAGGCTCATAATCTCACAAAAAATTTGAGCATAGCTCCAAAGATCAAATGCAACTCCTTGAAGACAGTCCACAATACTTTTAATCATGAAAACTTGTCAACAAATGCTCACGGATGGGTCATGGAGAACCCTTGGTTGGCAGAAGTGATGCAGGTCCGACATGGTGGCAAAGCCCTCTTCTAAATCCACACCTGATAAGGGATGTTAAAGCAAACTTATTCAAGGTGATATGTAAATGGAGCTTTCCCAGTTGTAGCACCTGTGTTGATCCTTTTCCTGCCCTTGTCTCGAACTGCCACGCAGTGATGATGATGTATATGTAAAATAGGGCATGGGTTTATAACTTTGTAACCTAGCGTTGTGAAAAGCCAAATCATGACATTTTCCATTCCATAGAGATTAGGGGTGACAGACTCCATTGGTTTGAGCTCTTCTGGTGTAAATCCTTTTGTAACACCAAATACAAAAGTGTCATGGCTACCCATGTATGGATACCCAGGGTCGCAATTGGCAGACCCTTTTGAACCAGCACAACTGATATTCAAAGCTGTGTGCCTTGTCAATGCGTAAACAATTTTTCTACTCAAGAGAACTTCAGGATCGAGTTTTTCCCATCCTGCACCAAATTTATTGTCTTGATGACTCATCGCAACGAGAGAATTTTTAAGACAATTTGATGCATAAATCAACTGTGATTTCATTGTGACAGGCTCATTTGTTAATCTTATCACCATCTTCTCTGCATTTTCAAAATCTATTCTCTTGAGGAAATTAACAGCTTCTTTTTCACGAATAAGAACATGAACTCTATGAATGTAAGGATGCAGCAAATTATCTTGCAAGCAGTCAAGGACCTCCATCATCCTGGCATCTACAACATGATCTGTCAAAGCACCATATCCATAATGTAGATTCGATTTGTAATTTTCATGCTTAAAATAAAGAAAGTTGGTTACTAAGTGCAGCTTTTCTTTAGGACTCAAAGTAGGCCTCGATGTGTTAGGGCAGCCATCTTTGTTTGAAATAACTGGTACACCATTCTCTTTCTCCATTCTAATAAACGAGTAATACTTGAATATCTTTCCATCTTCAATTGTAATGTTTTTCATCACTACATTCTTCCTTTTCTTTCTTTGGTTGAAACTAAAATGGGATGGAGCAAAGAGCGGTGGTGGGGCCAAGGAACCACCAAACAATTTAGTCCGCGGATCGAAGTCCCTAGAGAAAAATAACATTGTATATATTAAACCTGCAATTAATGTGATCCCAATAAATAACATCGACAGTTTACTAAAAGCCATGGTAGGATCAAGAGCACTCTTATTTCTCCTTGCAATATCTTTCGCGTTCCTTTGATGAACTTTCAACCTCTTGAAAGTGCAACAGTGTACAGTGAAGTGGATGAAGAGGCCCTCTAAAAATCACGCGAGATTTGCGATTTCGCAAAGTTAGTGTCGAAAAAAAACCATACTTCTTTTATTCGCGGAATTTCCACGTGAAATCTTATTTTAGAAGACAGGTTGACCCGAATAGTTAACAATTTCAACCAATCAAATTACAAAATTACATCTGTTTGCTGGAGCAGCGATCTGTTGCACTACCCCCCCCCCCCCGCTCTCATAGATTAAAGGAAAGTTGCTACGTTTCGTCATATACACCCAACCGCAACAAACTTCCCAGCCCATCCCATTCTCGGGCGTTAAAGATTGACAAGAAAATTTTGCCATCCTTGAAAAGTATGAGATTTTCAGAATTTCGGCTGCTGCTAGAGGCAGATGAGAATGTTCCTTTTTGCTTGGCAGGGTAAGCCATGCCCATTCAGGAGCTCAGAAAGCAATGCATCGAACTCGCAAATAAATCAAATAAGCAGCATTTAGGCCTACATAAACAAACATTGAACAAAATTAGCGAATGCAAACGAAGATTAATCAAACGACTAAAACGATGCTCAAGAGTGATTGGTACTTACTAGAATTCATTGGTAGTGTCTTGCATCACAAACATTAAAAAATTCCTAACGGAAAATGGCCTTCCCTCCGTGATAAACTTTATGTCCGTACCTCTGTCTGCCGACGCTCACGCTTTGTTGGCATGATGAATTCCTGTACACAACTAGCTTTTTTTCAAATTACAAACATAACACAAGGGGACTATTGAATCCAGGAAAACAATCAACAGGCCACAAGTAAGTTGAAAGATAATGCCGGTCACATGATACAGTCACGTGAACAAACTCTTCGCTGTAAAGCGGCATGAAATTCTTCGCCAAATTCAATTTGAATGTTTGTTTACTTTCCATGATGTTGCAGACCAATTTGTGGCTCTCAAATTGTCTCTTCGAATTTCCCATATGGAAAGGAAAGAAATGATATCTTATTTTCAAGGCAAATACAATCAATTTTTCATGCAACTGTAACTATTTTCTGAGTTTCGCCATCGTTGGAAGTTTCAGAAGATTCTTAATTGACCACGAATATAGAAATTTTGACACCTAGGGGAAGGGGTACTTGACCTAAATTTGTACGGGGGTTTGCACATGAAGAAAAATTTTTTACCCGGCTCCAGAAGTCGGTCAAAAACATACTCCAAAACACAAAATTTGACTAAATAACAAGTCGATTTAACAAAATTTTTCCGTTTGACATGCTTTGACAACTGGCTCTGGAAAAATTGCCATCGTGTGATACCCTGTTCTAGGAAAAATTGGTGAAAGCGATACTCTAAGAAATGGCTAATCCCTGTCAGACAAATATTCTTAGTACTGTCGAGTTAACCAGGGAAGCTACCAGGGGGCTCGGGGCCTTTAGGGGCCCGCACAAAATAAAACATGTATTTGTGGCTTGTTTTCAATTTTACTTTAGGAGCTTTTCGAGGCCTGCAGGCCCAAAAGTATTTTAAACTTAGTCTCTACACACGAGATAAACTAATTTTACATCTGAAATTATGTATTGACAAGTGTGTGGGAGGGCGTTTCCATCTTATAGCAGCGTTATAACAGTGCATAGGAAGGCATGATCCCTGGAAAATTATGAGGTCCATGAGATTTTTCGGTGCCGGTGGGTTACTTCTTTGACCGACCCTGGGGCCCGGCCCGGTTCTCGGCGGCCTTGAATATGCTCAGAGCCCCCCTCGGATTTTGACAACGATTTCTGCTAGTAAACCCAGTACACCGCAGTATCTGACTATTTTTAATGGTTGCTATATCTGACTATTTTTAATGGTTGCTATGGAATTATTTGTAACTGTTACTGTCGAGTAAAAAAAGTGTTTACAGCACTTGAGACTGAGGTCATTTTGGTGCAGCTGGTAATTGAAGTTTTGTATTCAAGTCAGTGTATACCCTGATCAGAGTCTGCGTCCTGTGATAAGTTTGCGTTTTGTGATACGCAGGGAAACAAGAGGCTCAAGATTGTAAGTCTAGGCCCAGACCATACACTGAAGTGAAGGTGAAACTCAAGTCAATTGCAGAATCTATACTTTACAAATGTCTTACGCCTGATAATTGACCTACGCCTAGTGACCTGCGTTCATCACAGTAAGTTCTTTGCACTTTGCACTTTGCAAATAAAGTATAACATTTTAGTTCCTCTGCAAAAATTGATTGGATTCGTTGTAACAGCCGTTTCTGTGGTATCATATCAAATAATGGGGATTAAAATTCAATCAGCATTCGCTTTAAAGGCACACTGTCTTGGTTGTGATTGGCTAGTTGTGATATTGAAATCAAAAACAAAGCTTTGGCCTTTGAGTAATTACCAAGCCTTTATGCTCTTGGATCATACTTTGTTTCGAGAATAAAGGGAATCAGATCATTATCATCTCCGTGAATTTCACTGCACAGCGAAATTACTGAACCTTGCTTAATTCTTTTCTTCTTGATTGTCTCGTTTATCCAATCAGCACCACGACAGTATGCCTTTAAGACATTGATTACACGAATAAGCCCAGGAAATTGACATAAGCAAGTTTAACTTTTATCATAACTTGATGAAATTTTAAGTTTAAAGTAAAATGAATGGCTAATTTTTATCGAGGTCAAAGCATGAGTAACAGGACACTACTAGCTGTTTCAAGAAAGTTTGCGAGGTTTGAATGATTGATGGGGGAGTAGCTATGATTTTAGTTGTCCCATTTTTGAAACTGTCGTAAAGGAGGGGCCTCAACTTAGCATTTTAGACTTTATTTAGTTACATGTGACTTGCAACTGCATCACTGCTGCGTTATGGCGCGAGAATGTCGAAATTAGAGTTTGCTTCAAAACAAGTGGTGTAGCCACGGCACAAAAAATAATAATGATAATAATATCGAATTTTTTATACAGGATAATCTATCAGTGCAAAAATACACTGTTATCACTAGAGTCCTGTTCCTAAAGTCAAATGAAAAGTAAAATCTTACAGTAAATATGATTAAAAACTATTTTTGCCTATTTACAATGCTCTTCTAATGCTTTCCTAAATACAGTTCTATATTTCATGCTCCTAACTTCAGGGGGTAGTGCATTAAATGCCTTAGCAGCAAGAAAGTAGAAACCCTTGCGTCCAGTCTCAATCTTCACTTTCGGTAACTTCACTGAATTCAGGTTGTTTCGTGTTGCATACTTATGCTCCGTTTTCTCAAAATACTTTTCAAATAGCTCACAAATGTTATTGTTTAGACAATCGAATACTATAGTACATGCTCTCTGTTTAATCAGGCTTGATACTGATGGAATTCGTATTTCCATATTTTTTGCAAGTGTTGATGCAATTACGTTCTTTCCTCTATTCTCGATCCTTCTGATCCTTTTTAGTCTAGAATCAGGTAATCCCAGTGACAAAGTACCGCAATATGTAAAAATTGGTAATACCATTGTTCTGTACAATGCTTCAGCTGCATTCGACGTCAAACTATTTCTTATTTTTCTCATCATGGGGAGAAGGGGTCCGGAAGATTCTAGCGAATTTAGATGAAGGAGGAGATTGTGTCTTAGCCTGTTTAAAAACATGTGAAGGTAATTTGTGGGAAACTATACACGGTTTGTATCAGGGAGCGCCGGTATCATACAAGACGACGTTCTGGCAGGCGTTGCCGTCCTGGTTGCTTTAAGTCCCTACTGAAGCTCGAACTACGGAGCTCATGAATTCTTAAGTGTTCCGAAGCGACCATGTGGCAAAAAGGTCGCATAGAGCTCACCGCTAATTTGAATATTAACTTTTGTATAATTTAACATGGGTGGCTAGTTGTTAACTGGTGTTCACTCACGTTTGTACGAGGTTTATAAAGACGTGTGCTTCCGTAAGAAATATGTTATTTTGCGGAGAAGTAGCTGTTTTTTGCTAGAAGTCTAAAGAGAGTTATCTTAGGATTTGACAAGGAAATGTTTAAAATTTTATATGAGATTTTGGGAACTTGAGCATGTACGTCGTTAAATTTCATGCAAGATATTTTGCAGAGCATTATCCCATAATTTCGCAAGGAAACGATAAGAAGTTATGAGAAAAAAATTCATACTTGAGCATATGCTTCTCGTGAACATGAAGCAAGCCAATAAGTCGAGAGCAATGGTTGCCTGCAAGAATTTATGCTATCTCTGCAAGAACATGAGTTAGGTCTTCTGGTAGCGGTAGTCGAACTTGAAATTTGAACGTGTTCTTCCCCATGAAACAAGTTGTTCGGTTGAAAAGTATCGGTTTTATGAAAGACGTACATGTGACCGTTATTTCCATGTGCCCCGTGTCGAAAAGACAGTATTGATTGATGATGTCAAACGAGCCGTCTTGAGCACATTACCAAATTACTTCGAGATTCGAAATCGACTTTCGTGAGCTATTGCTCTTGTCTTCAATTCTGTTTTTGCTTCTCCCCTTGTCAACTTGCTTCATTCAATACACAATCTCTTTACCAACTCTCCAGTGATACCGTCTGCCCTCTCTCCCTCCCCCTTCCTCCCAAGACAGCATTCTTTAGCTGCCCTTTTCTGTCCTATGTCCCAATCGATCCCAATGCTCCAGAGATAAGGAAGCTTTATCCTTAAAACATAACGATGCCTCCAAAGGGAGTACAAAGGCCAGCATGCCTTGCAGGAAGTCAGCAACTTGGTCTGCACAGCTTCCAGAATAAAGCCGGATCTCCACTAGGCGGAAAAATGTCGAGCCGCGAAAAGTAGAAAGTATTCCTACTATTCGCGGCTCGACATTTTTCCGTGGAGACAATACGATTGGCCAATGAGATTGCCGGAAATTTTTTCGCCTCGAAATTTTTCCTTCTAGTGGAGATCCGGCTACCCTGGGTACCAGACTCTCTCTAAACGAAAACTGAGAGAGTCTGGTACTCAATTTTCTTTTAGAGAGAGTCTGGTAGCTCCCTAGGGTAAGATCCGGCTTAACTGACTACACGAAATTCACAAAGACAAAGAAAAACGATGGCAAAGGCTGCTGGTCTTTGTACTCCCATTAATTGTGTTATCCATTCATCTTTCTGCATTCATTACCATCATCAACTGTTAGTTATATTGCTACTGTCATATGCTTACGTTTGCTTTTACAGCTCTGAACAAATTCCTCTGCCAACAAATACTCGTTTATGTCAGCTATCAAATTTCATTTAAAAAAACCATGTAATCAACCATTCAGCTAACCATTCAACTGCTGACATGCCCATCTGACCAAACACAAGACCTTGGAGAAACGCTTAATATTTAACTTAAAAACTCTTTATCTTAAAGGCAGTCTGTCACGTCTCTGATTGGCCGCGACAAAGTCAGAGCTCAACACAACAGATTTCTTTGTGAATCTGTGTATTTAAAACAAAGCAGGGCTAATCGTCTTGACTTTCTACGGCCGTAGATTGTCAGAGGATTAGCAGCCATTCAAAGTTTCTATTCTTTGTATTGTCCAAATCACCTAATCAAATGCGTGACAGACTGCCTTTAATAGACTTCATATGCAATTTTTCTTTTCTGCAATAGGCTCTTTCCCACTCTCTACACAGGGAGCCCAGGAATAATTGGCAAACTAAAAACATAAATTGTCTAGAATAGGAGCTCCGTAGGAAACTGCGAAGGATTTGCGAAGCCCTGAAATGAATGCTGCGAAGGACTCGTAGCGCGTTGAGCTGCGAAGGAACTATGAAAAACGGAACTGCGAAGGAGAGAAAAGCGAGAAGGAGAGAAGAAAAAGACAAGGGACGAATCACAGCCGGCCACCGCCTCATCTTCTCCTCATCATTTTCTTCTCTCCTTCTCGCTTTTCTCTCCTTCGCAGTTCCATTTTTCACAGTTCCTTCGCAGCTCAACGCGCTACGAGTCCTTCGCAGCATTCATTTCAAGGCTTCGCAAATCCTTCGCAGTTTCCTACGGAGCTCCTATTCTCAACAATTTATGTTTTGAGTTTGCCAATTATTCCTGGGCTCCCTGTGCTCTCTACCCTAAATTCTTTCCTATTCCTTATACAGGCTACGTCCCGTCGCATTTCGCATTCTTTCGTATCTGTCGAATCCTGTCTTCTCTTTGCTCGGCTCGATTATTGATTTCGAGTCACTTGATAATGGGTATATGTTTTCGCGTTTTAACATCTGCGCGATATTTGTTACTAAGATCACTTATTTATCACATCATCGAATTTCATGTTTCACGCGCTCTTTGCATGGCGTACTAGCCATGAGACAGATTTCGTCATTAAAGCTATAGGTGTTACAACTAGATTGCTACTTTGATTGTACTAACAAAATATACTTTAAGCCTTATCATATTTGGATTTCACAAGGCTAGCTTTTTGTAACTTTCTTTGTTAGGATTACTTTCTTGGCTGTACTGAATGAAGCCCTTTCTCGCATATCTGCTTTAAGATTATCTTCTATAAACTTTCTCCTTTCGTGATAGATCCAGAAAATCTTGTACCCTTACAATTCAATTGACTCATTTATCGCCAAATTCGCCCTTTTTGTATGGCTCACATTTGCATGGTCTTACTTATACGTGGAATTCGGTTTTCTATCATCTTTTAAACCAGAAAACCAACAATTTAGCTCAAATCCAGCTTATTGAAAGCCAGAGTCGTCTCTTAATTGAAGCTTTAAGAAAACCTACTCATTCAAAAAGCTGAGAGATTATGAATTAGCATTAAAGAAAGTCTTGTGCAACTTGAGTGTGTTTTCAGAGGATCGGTGTTATCAAATGAGGCCGACTGAAGTTTAGTGACGCTCTTTGATTGAGAGTTTGTTGGAGATACTGAAAGTTGCAGAGCTGATTCAGGTGATTTAGGTATGTCAACTACACATTCTTTTAGACTAGTACACTAGACTACCATACTGCTCAAATCTTTGAAAGGGTGGGTGTAAAATTCTTTTACATTTTTCTTTGAATAAAAGCTCTTGAAAGGAACTTTGGTTAATCTGTTGTAAATCTGCTGTGGCAATTTTTTGATGTCTTGATTATTTTTAGAATGGCGCCATTTATGGCGTCATCAAATTTCTAAATCTTTAGCCAGAAGAGCTAGTAAGGGCTGTTAGCGCACAAAAATACGTGAATTGTGCAAATTTTGATACCAGCATGAAACTTGGTAGAGACTGGGATACTAGGTTCCAGGCCTCTAACAAGGATATTGTAATAACTTCGCTGCAAATTGTGATATTAACATGAAATATTTCTGCTTGCAACCAAATTGAGACCTTCATAAGCTATCGTCTTCGTGAGGACAGAATACCATCTGCAACACTAAGTGTAAATGAACTAATTAAGCTTGACCAAGCGATGATGGTGCATAAAGTTCTAAATGTACAAGGTCCAGAAATCCTTAAAGTTAGTAGACGGAAGACGGAGATAAAGGCAACAGTTTTTTTAAATGGATTCAATTCAACTCAATTGAAACTCAGAACACCCTGGGAACGAGGTTGAAAACTTAGTGAATTGAATTGACCAATTGAATTGACCAATCACCGCATCCCTTCCCATCACGCCACTGAGTTAACGAAAAGGGGAAATCCCTGAAAGACGAACAGACAAAAGCTGTCCATGGAGATCACCCCATACACCGCAAGAGTTCCAGATTTTCATTGGCTAAGACACCAGATCTATTTTTAACTTCTACATGTGTAAAGGGACTGGGCAAGCTTGGGTGGCTATTTATCTCCGTCTACTAACTTTAAGCAAAATTCACAGAAAGATCTCAGGTTTCAAAATATGAAATAAGGAGAGCGAATGACCTGCAGATACCAAGACCCCGGCTAGAGATAACTACAAAGAGCTTTTCGTACAAAGGTGCCAAGGTGTGGAATGATATCCCAAACAATAATAGAAATGTGGAATCTGCTGTGGCAATTTTTTGATGTCTTATTTGCACTTTCAAAAAGTAGGTCAGGAACTATTTCTGGGCCAATAAAACATCGAGGACCCCTTGAAACATGACCTCGTGGAAGAACAGCGTGATAAGGTGTACATTCATCTTGATCTTTCTTTATTTTTTCTTATATATGATACTGCATCAGCTAAAAATATATATATATTTTTAGCTGATGCAGTATCATATATAAAAAAGATTAAATGAAAACATGAAGAATGAGTCAAGTTTCCTCCCGAAATTGAAGATTTACCTTTCAAACGAGGATTGTTGTTTGACCCCCCCAACAACCTAATAACATATGAAGGTGATGAAATGACGGAGTTCTTTTCGAGAGGTTGCAAAAATTTTCTTCAAAATCTGATTAAGTGCGAAGCATAAATATTTGCTTATTTTCACGAATTGATTGTAGCTCTTGACATTTTTCACTGCATGTAGCCAACGAAAATGTTTAAAAGGCATTGGCTGTTGTCAAGCTAAATTTTTTTGAGTAGAAGTTACTGCGAGCAAAACATTTGCTTTGAGATGTCTTTAAAAATAAATGACGGCTGTAAATAGAACAATAGATTGGCGCTTGCCATCATTTACTTTATTGTTTTGATAATCTCTCGAGATCATAGAATACAATGGAATAAAATAGACTACATTTAGACAGCCCAGGCCCCTGATTTCAGTTGCCTTTTATCTGTTTCATTTGTATGTCACCATCGTATAGTCCATGGAAATGGTGACAAACAAAGGCCAACGAGGAGACGACACGTGCAAGGAATGCTGGGAGAAACAAACCCTTTAATGTGTATATGCAACAATGACATACAATTTGGTCATAGGTGCCAATTTGTTCAAGGATTTTAGGCGTATTTTGATAGATTCTGAGATGGACTATTTTTCATCAAATCACTTCGTTAGCTACACATCCATTATCAGTTTCTTGGAATTTTTTGATAAACTGTTTGAGAGCTACAAGCTTTGAAACGTCTGTTACATCGTGGTGAAGGTGTTGTGACGCCGTGGTGTTGTGGTGCAGTGGTGAAATCCTCTGACATTGCAGACAGAACAGTCAGGCGGAGTGGATTCGAATCCGGGTAGGGCCCCACTAGAGCGTCTTGACAAGGGATCGCGGACTCGATTAGGTCTGCTCTGTTTCTGTGATCCCAGTGCTTGGCGCTGAAAAACGCAACTTCACCTTCACCTTGTGACATCTGAAGACTAGGCCATCTTATTCTCTACAGGACGGTGTCCTAGGCAACAGCAACAACTAAAACATCCACAACAACTAATACAACAACTACGACATATTTCGTCTGGAACACCAGATATTTCTCTAGCTGATTACGTCATCTGCAAGCAAAATTGAATCACCATCCAGGATGCATTCGCCGTATTTCTCTACTTTGCAGCTGGTTTTAATACGTAACTTACGAGTCATCAAATCCATCAAGAAATTGAAAAGCCATAGAGAAACATACAACGGAGGATTTGTTGCATGGTTTTCGAGCATATCAAAAGAAAGTAAAGAGGGATGATGATAGTTTGTGTGAACCTGCAAGCTGGAGAATATTCAGACGGATGTATTTTGGGAATGATTGTCGAGACACCTCTGGTTCTTCAATCAAACCTTCATCATCCCATTAATCTTTTCCACCATTTTTGAATAGCTTTTGAGATTAACGTCGAAGGAAATTATTATTATTGGGAGCTTACATTTGAAATGATTTATTCAAGATGCCTTTAAATGTTAATGTAACCCTAACCCTAGATTTGGGCTTTTTTGCTTGCGGGTTTTCAGGTTTTGCTAATTTTGGACCAGGTTGTCAAGTTCTAGTACTCTGCAAAAACCCCCATCTTGAATCGTGTTTTTTAAGGTATGTCAGTTCACATACAATCCATACCATGGGAGTTGTGGACACGATTTGGGTGTTGATCGTGTCCACATTACCTGGCCTAAATGTTCCTAAATGAATAAATGTATTTCATTACCTTGCTTGTCTTCAATTCACTGTTAATCTTCACGTTCTTGTCTGGGAGCACATCAGCCTGCTGTCAACGGTTCTGCATGGCCGAAATGTTGAACTGCACTGCGACTTTAAAGCAGTAATCGCAGTGCAGTTCAAAATTTAGGCCATTCAGAACCGTTCACAGCAGGCTGATGTGCTCCCAGACAAGAATGAGAAGATTAACAGTGAATTGAAGACAAGTAAGGTAAAGAAATATATTTATTCATCTAGGAACAATTAAGCCAGGTAATGTGGACACGATCAACACCCAGATCGGATGGTGCCCACAACTCCCATGCACATACGAAACTGAAAGTGAAATTGAAACGACTGCTGAAAGTCAAATCCCCATGATTGCTTAGTTTGCTGATCTGATTCAGTCATGACATTATGCTCCTGGAGTGTCGGTTTGTGGTGATGATAGCTATGCTATTTAGCACGTTGAATTAGTGAAAATTTCCTGGGGAGCGTTCTATTTAGGTTTTAGGGTGGCAATAAGCTGTCACAATTGTTGCAATTCAAAGCAGCTTCGCTTTTCGTAAATTCATTTAGACTTGAATCTTGGTGGTGGAGTTTCGTTGATAATTTTGCGTCAACCAATGTGTTACAATAGAAAACCAGCTGAATGAAATGAATAGGATATTTGAAAGACTAAACAATTATGATGTTATAAGTTTGCTCTTGGTTTGTGATAAGAGTTTGGTTGATTTTCGGATCATATGTTTATTTGGAAAGCAATGTTGTGGAAGAATGAAGAAAGAGAGCTGTAAGAAGGAAGCAATTTGTCAGAGATTTGAATTTGCTTTCGCGTGTAGCAAGCATTTACTTGGATTTTGATCTTCTTTATTTGGAAAGCAATCATTATTTAGAAGTTTGAAGCAACAGAAATTTACAGAAACAGTAAAGCAGTAGATCTTCATTTGCTTTCGCATGTAGCAAGCATTTACTTGGATTTTGATCATCTTCATTTGGAAAGCAAACATCATTTAGAAATTTGAAAGAACAGAGATTTACAGAAACAGTAAAGCAATAGATTTACATTTGCTCTCGCATGTGGCAAGCTTTTATTTGGTATTTTAACTGTCTCTACCAGGAAGCTAACTTGGAGAGGTACGTTGTTCTCTAACAAGGCATTACTGGATATGCAAATTGTCTGTATTTGAAAGACTGTAATATGCGATGATTTTGAGAATCAAGCAGTTAAGCAGTAGATATAGCTTTAAATTGTATCATTGTCTCTATACAAACACTAGAGACTATGATAGTATCGAGAGAAAGCCACGATGGCAGGCTGTGCGTCGGATCTTTTGTCACGTATCTGTAAATCTTGCTTGGACCAAGATGTTTGCCGCGAAGTAGTTAATGAAATGTGAAGGCAGGAACACCGCAAAACGATGCAAAAGAAACGGCGACTATTTGTTGGTTATATGCTGATTATCTATATATATTCGAGCTGATATTTCGCCTCGGCATACGAGGGTTCTTCAGAGCTAAACAGTCTGGTATTAGCTCTAAAGAAGCCTCGTATGCCGAGGCGACATATCAGCTCGAATATATATAGATAATCAGCATATTTCCAACAAATAGTCGCCGTTTCTTTTGCATCGTTTTGCGGTGTTCCTGCCTTCACATATATAGGTTTGCTCTCTTTCACAACGAAGTCTTCGTTGATATTCAAGGAATATCTTTATTTGGAAAGCAAATGTTAATTGGAAGCTTGCAAGGTTTCTTCCCAGGTGTAGCGAGGCTTTGCTGGATACGCGAATTGTCTCAATTTGAAAATATGCAAGGAGTGTATGGAGCTTTTATGAACAGCATCTAAGACTTCAGTAGACCTCAGTAATAAAGCGAAGCAGTAGACCTCAGTTTGCTCTTACTTTTAACGAGGCTTCTCAAGTGAAAGAAGTTGTCTTTCTTTGGAGTCAAACGTTGATTATTGAAAGTCCTTAGGTAAGAAGATCTACAGAACTTTCAATCAGTAGTAGATCAAGTTTTGTGCTTCGTTTACGACGAAGCTTTCTTTATATACCATTTGTCTGTATTTTAGAATGCAATTGTTGATCAGACGTTTTGTGACAACAGGTCCTCGAGAGAGCATGAAACCAGGTTTTAGGTGCCTGACTGTAGGTGCCTGAAGATATATAAAATCCCTTCTGCTCTCAAAGGAGATTTCAACGAGTCTCGTATTCCTTTGAGCAGGTGAGTGCGAAACAATGACAGAAACTACCATCTTCTTATAGTTAATGCTTGAAGGATGATCCTATCGTAAGACAGGACCGAGATCGACAAGTTTATTATGAGAAGCTCAAAAATCTTGATTAAAATACGCTTTAATTAACACCAGACTTTATAAATATTTTTCGTCTTTGGGGGTATCGTTAAACTGGCTGGCTTTAAGCCACAATCCTTTTTCATAAGTTCATCGTTATCATTGAACTTCAGACGTTTTTATTTGAGTCTATTAAATGTTTGTCGATTAGGCCTTGAAGTCTTTGCTTTTGGGTGGACATGAAACAATCTTTGGTACGGATTCAAAACATTTTATTTGAAGTAAACAAGAAAGTATTTCACGATGAGGCAGTTTTTTGTGCAAAATTAGAGTTAATTGCATGTTTTGTGTTGAATCGCTCCTTAAATCAAGATGTTTAATGACTGAAAATTTGGCTGTCTTAAACGCAGTTCTGTCTGAGACAGGTTTCACTATTGCTTGTTTCTTTGTCTGGAAGAGAGAAGAAAATGTGAGTTACTATTTTTCATCCCTGCCATTTTTTATCAGAGGTATTTGGAGATTGATCATTTAGCTTTTGCCCTGTAAATTTTGTACATCTGTAAATTGATTCGCTTTCTTTTTTATCATTAATTGTAACTTTATTTGATGGCAGAACATATACATACATGCATAGCCAAATGGGTCGAAATAAGTTGGAAGCAATATTTTTGTCAAGCATCATAATTCATTGGATTATCATAGTCAGTTTTTTGCCAATGCTAAGATGATTCTACACTGTTTTAGCTTTATACACAAGCATTTTTAAACTATATGCGTATTCGTAAAAAGAATTTCTGAACCAGTTCCAGTATTGCATACTTCTTGAACATAAATTTCATGATGATGATGTTGATGGTGATGATGATGATTATTATGATGATGATGATGATGATGATGATGATGATGATGATGATGATGATGATGATAATGATGACGACAATGATGATGGTGATGGTGATGATGATGATGATGATGATAATAATGATGACGACAATGATGATGATGATGGTGATGATGATGATGATGATTATGGTGATGATGATGATTATTATTATGATGATGATTATGGTGATGATGATGATTATTATTATTATGATGATGATTATGATGATTATGATTATGATGATGAATATGATGATTATGATTATGATGATTATGATGACGACAATGATGATGATGGTGATGCAGATGATTATGATGATAGTGATGATGATGATGATGATGATGATGATGATGATGATGATGATGATGATGATGATGATGATGATGATGATGATGATGATGATGATGATTATGGTGATGATAATGATGATGGTGATGCTGATGATGATGGTTATGATGATGAAGATGACGATGATGATGACTGATGAAAACCCTTTAGGCAAAAAAATACGCCGTTTCATGTGAACGGGAGGCCTATCCGTTACAATTTTCACCGTTGTCAAAATGTGCCGGCATCTTATTGCGAACGCAGTTTTATACTGTCTGAAGACCAACCCGGTTTAGTTATGAGGCGTCTCCCATATCAAGCTTAATTAACCTCATCGCTAACCACTGGCCAGCCCACCTAGTCGGGCTGGTTTTCTAAATACAAACATGTTATGGTTATTTTTAATTTTTAGATTATTTGTCTCTATTTTAGTCGTTGTCAAGAATTTGTTGGATTCTAGCAAGAAAGAGCAGGTTGGCAGCCACAATTCATATAGTCCGAAAAGCAACCCCTTCAGAAAGATCATCGACGTATTCAATCTAAACACCTGCAAATTGGTAAGTGAAAAGCAGTGCTATAAACATTGTTACAAACAACAGAAAACCATAACAAAGCTTAAAATGAATTTCGTTTGTTTGGTACCAAGCAAATGTTTATGATAAAGCAGGTTTCTTTTTTACCTATGTTGGTGAAGGCAGTACACAAGCAAGGCAATGTCATGATATTCGCATTGTTCTGCAAAGTTTGTGAACATTTCAAACGCCATGATCATCATTGTGAACATCAAACATCTAGTGAACGCAAAGTTTCTTCATCGGCAGTCGCAGATCTTGCATGGTTATTGGAAGTTAGTCACGATGCTACATGGCTCTACTGCTGCCCTGAAAGATTAGCGAACATTGTGAGGGCAACAAACATCATTGGGCACAACACTGAACAGAAGAAAACATCCGATGAACGTAACGAAGGTTCTTTTTCGGCAGTTTGACACGAACTTGCACGGTGGTTGAAAGTTGGTCCTTATGCTAAATGGTTCCTCTTGTGTTCTGAAAGGTTCCGAAGTCATCAAACTTTTTTCTTTGGTATTTTCACATGAACTTGCATGACTCCTCAACTGCAGAACCGGTCTGGAAATTTAGTGAACATCTTGTGAAGTCTGTGAGCAGCATTGTGAAACATCGTTGAACATCTTATAAACCTAACAAATGCTGTTTTTTAACAGTCTCACGTGAGCCTGCATTATTCTTCAACTATCGTGGTAACTCGCTGCACTGATTATGCCGACGCTGTGAGCATCATTTTGAACATCCTTGAACATCTTGTGAACCTAACAAATGCTTTTCTTCGGCATTCTCACATGAAGTTACATCATACTTCAACTGTTCTGGAAATTCACTGCACTGATTATGTGGACGCTGTGAGCATCATTTTGGACATCCCTGAACATCTTGTGAACCTAAAAAAAGCTCTTCTTCGACAATCTCACATCAAGTTACATTATTCTTCAACTTTCTTGGAAAGTTAGTGCACTGGACGCTGTGAGTATCATTGTAAGCTCGACGAATTGCATTCTTAATTATCCTACATAGTGGCAAGATTTCAGGCGGTAATTTAAGCAAGGAAGAACCATGTGCGAACAACTGAGAAATTGAAGAAGTTCCACTCTTTGCGATAGCAAAACTGCAGGTACACATAAAGCAAACACGGTGAACATGGCGAACAACACAGATACTACAACAAACTTCATGTTTGAAACAAAATGTTATTACTTCCACGAGAAGTACAGATACACTAGCAGTTTTGAATGGAATTTCATTTTCATCGGAGTAACAAACGTTCTCCTTGCAATATTTACCGGAACACTGAACATACTAACCTTGCTCGTTCTCTATAAATCGAAACCTCTTCATACTCCCTCCAATGCATTTATATGTGGTTTGGCATTTTGGGATACATTCACTGGAGTGCTAACTTTTCCGATGAACTCTGTTTTGAACTTTTTGTTCAGCCACGCTAAAAGCTCATGCGGGCTACGACTGACTTTAAATTTCGTTGGATATTTTTTCGGTCATTGCGGATTACTTACACTCGCTCTGATAGCGACAGATCGATATATCGCCGTATTTTATCCATATGAATACGAAATATATACATCATCGCGTCGAAACATCCTTTTCGCTTTAGTAGTTGCGTGGACGATTTCGCTTATATTTGTCGCTGGGAGCTTCTTTACGCCGAAATTCATGCTTTATACGATTTTCGTATCGATTACGCTGATTTTACTGCTGTTATGGACGGTATATTCTCAAGGCAAGATTCTGAGAGTCACGAGGCAAATTTTGCGAGAGATACGCCCGACTGCAATTGCAGCCAAAGAACAGAACACCTCAGCAGGCGATCTTCGCAGCAGCCATTACGCAAGTCACAGCAACAACAACAATAATACAAGTGACAACATAGTGATCCGTAATATACCGACTGCAGAATCAACAAGAGCAGAGTTACGAGAAATCAAGCGAAAAGCAAGGGATAACTTAAAAGCAATGAAAGTTACGGTGTTAATCGTAGGCGCGCAATATGTGTGTTATTTACCGCACGGCATTGTGGTCATCTTGTATCTAGTAATTACACCAACAACAACACTGCATATAGCTCATGGCTGGACTGGGACATTAGCATTAATGAACTCGACGCTAAATCCATTGATTTATTGCTGGCAGTTGAAAGGATTTATTCGCGCTGCAAAAGCATTTTTGAGGAGACAGGAAGAGGTGATTGAGGCGCATTTTAACACCGTATCGGGCCCTTAGGGATGGAGCAGAAACTGCATAAAATGGCGTCATCGAGCAATCTGAGCTAAGGAAATGTTTGGAAAAATAAGCTTTTTGAAATGATGAATCAAAAGTTTAAGGCCGAAGAAGCAAAATACCAAGTGTTGCCGAATTTTGGGATCTATTGCAGGGAGCAAGGGTGGTTCAAATATTCGCGCATGCTTGCGCAGTTTCTGCTCTGTCGCCCTTAGGAGTAAATCAAATATGGTAACTTTTTACTGTTGTACTATAGACTTGACAGCGCTTCGCTGTAACTGAGTGAACTTTAGTATTCATTTTGGAGACTTCAATATTTGAGACACTTCAATTCTGGTGAAAATCTAATTTTAGGTTGTGTTTGATTGTCAGACTTCTATTTGAGGTATTAAATTCTAGAAGTAATGGTATAAAAATGCTCTTTCTGGAATTATAGCAAACAACCTCAGGCCCCGTTTACACTGCTACGTTTTCATATGAAAAGGGAGTAAAACTTCTCCATTTTTGCCTTGCGTTCACATTGCTCCGCTGTGAAAACGGGGCTTTTTGAAATCGCTGATGAAAATGCATAAATTTGAAAACGGTGCGTTTTGAAAACGATCCTTTTCAGTGTGAACGCCAAAAACGGAGACATTTGAAAACGCTGCACATTCCTTTGTTCATAGACTTTTGATTACAATGGCATTCAAAGTCGCGATTGGCGCCTTGTTGACAGCTATTAACAAAAGACTTTGTTTTCAAAAAGGGGATTAGCAACACCGTTTTGCTGGAGCAACGTGAACGCCTATCGTTTTCATAGCGTATCTATTTGAAAACGGAGCAATGTGAACGGGCAGCGTTTTCATCAACAAAAACAGATAGCAATGAAAACGGAGCAGTGTGAACGTAGCTTCAAGTTCCCTTCGATCTATTCAGTTGAAAGAATTAGGCAAATAAAAGTTTAATTTCAAAGCGTTGATTTCAACGAGCAATGTTAATTTCAAAGAGAAATGTACTTATGATGAAAACAGGCTTTCAAGTAGAGCTTCTTGCAGATCTTAGATCAAACTTTAATGTACATAGATGTATAATAGAAATTTGCCAAACTAATAACTTTACACTTCTTTCATCTGATCGTTAATAACAGAGCTTCATTATCCGAGTTAAATCTGATTACACACAAGTTCCGCGCGCAACAGAAAGTGAAATAGTTCAGTTGGACTCGTCATAACAAAACAGTTATTGGAATTATTTCAATTACTGAAAATTTCTTGGTTTTTAATTAGTTTTCGCAAATTTTTTGGCTTCGTTTCCTAAGACAAGGGCGACAACCTTCTGCTAAAAGCTGCTTCAAAACAATATACTGTAAAGGGAATTCTTTAAATAGCGGTTGGATCATGTGATCAAGAGGGATCTTCTGTCACAAAGAAATAAAATGTGCAAGCACAATGAGCCTCATTGTGGAAAGGAGGCGAAGAAGAACTGTCATAGCTATATCTTTTAGCCACTGTATATAGTCTAAAGAAAGCGCCTTCGCACTCATCGTGTTTTCGGCTCCACAATGAGTCCGCACGTTTCATAGTTTTCAAATTGAAAAGATTGTTTTTCAACTTGGGTCGGGCGTCGGGCCAGCTCAAGTTAAGCATATATCCTTTTGTATTCGATTTGAGATTTCAGTTCTTCGTCTGGAAATACTTTTACGATGGCAGTCTTGATAAATACTGTTTCCAAAAAAAACTTTAAAAAGGTTTTGCCCCGGGGGGGGGAGGGGAATCATATATTTTTCCGTACGTGGACGTGCCGCTGAACAGGGTATCATTTTCAGGATTCCGACTCCGGGACAGGGTATCATTTTTGTAAAAATCGGCTCCATGACAGGGTCCATATTTGTCATTTTTGACACCGAAAGATTGTTTTAGGCCATTTGCGCCCTGCGAATGTGATTCAAAGCGCTTGAATGACAATATTTCCACAATTTTCGATAAATTTCGTACAAATTTCCTTATAGAGCACAATTTTGCCCAAAGAAACTAAAGGACAGGGTATTGTTCAAGAACATTTTACTCCAGGACAGGGTATCATTTTCAGGAATTTTTTTTTTTTTTTTTATTCACAAGCAAACCATACTGAGCTAAAACAACAATATATTTACATTCAATATGCCATTCACAGCGGGAAAGGACACAGGGTCATCTAGTTCCCACTGTCAATGGCATTTACATTTCTTTAATAATTTACAAATTTCAGGAATTTGACTCCGGGACAGGGTAGCTTTTTAGATTTTCCAGTGGCACGTCCCCGTATGTCCGTAGGCCAAGTACCCCCTCCCCCCCGGGGGGGTTTTGCCGCTTGAAAAATCGGCAAATTTGAAAAGATTTTGATTATTGAGATTTTTTTGGGTTCTAATTCGTTTTCACAGATTTCAGGTGGTAAAGACTTGTGCAATGGCAATCTTGATAAAGATTATTTCAAAAACAGCTTACTTTCCCAAGCTTTTGAGCCTTGAAACATCAACACATATGGAAGCATTTGAATTATTGAGCTGTTCTTGGGTTTTAATTAGTTTTCACAGATTTCAGGTGGTAAAGACTTGAGCGATGGCAGTCTTGATAAAGATTATTTCAAAAACAGCTTACATTCCAAAGCTTTGACCCTTGAAACATCAGCAAATATGGAAGTATCTAAATTATTGAGATTTTCTTGGGTTTTAATTGGTTTTCACAGATTTCAGGTTTATATCTGTTAATACTTGTGCGTCAACAGTCTCACTGGTTAAAGATTGATTCAAAAACAACAAAGGTTAAACAGGTTTTGGCTTTTGGAAAAATCAGTGAATTCAATCAGTAGATCAAGATTTGTGCTTCGTTTACAACAAAGCTTTCTTTATATACCATTTTTTTAACTGAGGTTCTTAATGAACCGAATGATAATGAAATCTTTGAAAAACTTTTGCGCGCTGAAAATCTTTGTTTTAAACTTTCCCAGAATCTACTGGGTGAGCCAGAAAAAAATTCCCACTTTTGAAAATTCATAGCACCAACAGTACTTCACAGATTTAACTGATTCAAATACTAGTTAAAAGCCGAAAGATTGAAGTATTTTTATCATTTTTCTTGCTTTCTCGTGAGCACTAGAAATATTGGTAAAATTCAACTTTACAAACATTTCATGGTTGCAAAATGACTGAAAACAATTTCTTATGAAAACATCCGTGCATCTCAATTTACATCTCACGTAAGATTTGCGATAACCGTAATTACTCATGCTAAACTCCTCTATCACTTTAAGTCGCAAACATTTTCGCCGGACATTTAATTTCAAACAGGCTCTAATTTACATTCACAGCATCCCACATTATCTTTGTCTCTTCTTTCGCCTTCGCAGTGTCCGTATAATTAAGACAGTCAATATTCCAGAAGGCTAATCCACGGAGGCCCAAATCTTTGATACCATGCTTGTATTTTTTAGTCAAGCTTTGTGGATCATCATACCAAATTTGATGCATTGTACCGTCTGATTCCTTGTAGTTGAAAAATGGCGACTGACTTTCCTTGTCAAATTGTCGACCGCCGATCGCTTTTGGTAAATATGTCGACATTATGTCCGAGTAACAATATTGCCTTCCCGCTGCATCACTACAGTTGACTCCTCTGAAAGGAACCTTCTTCATTTCGCAAATATTTTTATCGAATTTGATACAAGGGTAGTTGTATCCATACCAAGGAAGACCAAGCACTAATTTCTTTGGTTTTATTCCAAGCTGCTGAAACTTCTTGATTCCTGCAAGGAAGAAAAAAATATTTTTGGAAAATGTCTTAACCCTTTCACCCCCGGAAGGGCCATATGGCCCAACAGTACTTATTAAAAACTGCGAATTTTTCAGGGGGTAAAGCAGTTAGAATTTTGATTGATTTGAAAGGTTATGCACATTGCATTTATCTATTGCTTACTGAATCACTGATTATGATACCCCCTGGAAAACGACAATCTAAATTAGGTTTTCGCGTTAAGCTTAATTTTAGCCGGGCGTGAAAGGGTTAAGTTTTCAGCAATGTCGATCGAGCTTGCTGAAGACTAGGACAGACAGAAGATGAGAAAACTACAAGATGACTCGTAGTTTCAGAAATGCGTCATTTATAATCTGTTACAACTTGCACGCAAATCCCGCTCCTGTCTCCATATTGTATTTAGTGCTAAAACGAAGAATCAACTCGAATAAATAAGAAATAAGCCAGGGAACGACCTGGCCAAAGGGCAAGATTTATCGTCGCTTTTTTAAGGTGATCCGCCTTTGAAAAATGATCGAGTTAACTTAGTTGTGTAGATTTTCATAGTTTCAGCTGATGGTTTAAATGGTCTAAAGTAAAGGTTTTTTCAGCAAAATTCTGTTTCACATTAAGTGTCAGGTCTTTCCACTCCAAACAACCCACGACTTACGCTCGTGACATTTTAAAATTATCGTAACCTGTCACCTAATGTAGAACAGAATCGTTCGTATTTTGTTGTGTTGTAGGTAGATTAACTTGCTCGTCTTTATATATTGGCCATGGGGTAGTCATTGTCTTTCGCTCCCCATGGTGTCGTCCCTGTAGTGTTGTAAAGTAATTAGGGAAGTTTTGTAGAATGTAAGATTTGTTGTAAAATTTTTATATGAATAAAAAAAAAATTATTGTCAGACAACTTCAGTTACCATCATGGTCTTGTCGCACAGAATTACATGAAGGGCAAACAATGTGAATGGTTCAAGAAGAAACAAAGAAACTTTAGCAGCCTTCTGATTGGGTAAATTTCAATAAAGAACAATTTAAGTACATTTCAGAACATTTTTAACATTGTACCTTCAAATGTAGTGGTGATTGCAGAATTTGGTCCAGCAACACATGGTCCATGTATCTGGCTTCTCTCATCATATGACATCACAATGAGAAAATCTGTCACTTCAGCTAGATGACTGTAGTCATAGCAACGTGAATCAATGCAGTCTGGTGACCATGCCACATCAAAGGTCACCTGTAAGAGGACAAAATAAAGGTCAGAGGGGCCAGAGGGCAATATCAGAGTAAAGAAAGGATAGAGTACAAACAATCTAAAGGGCTCAAGAAAAAACAAAGAAACTTTAGCAGGCCTTCTGATTGGATAAATTTCAATAAGAGAACAAGAATGTAAGTACTTTACTGGGCATTTTTAAGTTCTTGGAGAAAATCAATGGTAAAGAACAAACGCGAAGAAGCTTTGGTATAAACTTGAATTCAAAGAATCAATCAATCAAAAAATCTGCAGCCTAGTTTGCCCACGATAACGGTGCCTCGATAACAGTCTTCAAAGTTTCGAACTTATGCACAAAGTGTCATAGCCAACACTTCGGAGGGATATAAAGTAAATGCAAGAAGTCGCTGAAGATGCTAGAGATGTTTTAGGCCCCGTCCACACGTATCCAGATACCCTTGAATACAGATCTTTTTATCCGTTTTGGTTTAGTGTCCACACTCAGTCACCGAAACAAAGATTTTCCAAAAACGCTCTCCAGGGTGGATCCTTTTGCAAAAAGTGTTTCTCTTTTGTAGTTTGGACGGGTGAAAACGGAGCATTTAAAAAAAGCTGATGTCACAGCATCGAATTACCACCCACCAAAGCAGTTTCTTGGAACTTTGGGGATCAGGTGAGGGCACTTTGCTTGTCTGTTTTTGAATTTTAAACATAACCGAGTTTCCGTGTGGATGGAAAATTTTTCAGAAAGGCTCCTCATGTGGAAGCAGATCTACTTATACCAATAAAAAGATGCGTTTTCAAAAATATCTGGATACGTTTGGACGCAGCCTTAGAGTGCTAAAATAACAGCTTGCACACTGGGACTGCAACAACTAGCATTCTACATTATTGCCACCAGATTAGATATCATTATATTTTCTTTGTTTAGTAGTGGCTTATAAAAAGGCATTTGTTTGCATCATTGTTGCTCATTTTGCTGTGATTACTTAGTTGGTATTTGTTGGCAAACGATTCAACCTTCTGTAGTGTAAGTCTAGCCTTAAAATAAAATAAAAATCTCTCCAATATGAAAGAATAATTAACTTTATTCCACAAATGGTAACAGTAACATCAAATAGATATCAAGAAAGCACTATGTTGCCAGCTCCTGACCTGCTTTTAGAATAAAATATGTATGTATGTATGCAGCATTATCTAATTCAACAATGTTATGTGATAGTTTACCACTTGTGATAGTTTATCATCATACCTTGCTACTGTATTTGTTTATTGCTATCACAGGTATATTTTCCAACTTTCAGGAATATATTAGATAATTGCAGGTTGAGTTGCAAATAAAATAAAATTTTGAGATTTTGAAACTCATCTTCAGTACTAATCATAATTCTCTTAATTTTAACTACCTGTGAGCCAGGAATTTTGGCATGGAAGGTGTCAGTCATTTCTTTGGAGAAAGTAGTCAATGCTTCTTCTTCCTTGGAGCCTTTCTCAATAGCTTGCTCAATGTCAATGTTAACACCATCTGCAAAGAGTGATTTGGCCTTTGAAGTTGCATTTGCAATAAGTTCCTTTCTGAATGCTGGATCTGGTAGCTTTTCCACAGGGAAATCAATCTTTAGGGTGAGTCTCACTTTCTGCAACATAGATAATACCGGATGAATAAAAAACATCCAGGGTTTGAGGGGCCACTGCTCCCTGAATATAAGAGCAATGATATTTTGCAATACTTGATTAAGTAGCTAAAAAGTAAAATTATTTTTACAAGTTTCTGTCGCTGAAATTTTTAACTTCTGTTTATATCCAATTAGCCAATGTACCAGAACCAGGCTTCAAGAATGAGGTCTGCTACACAAGCCAACATCATGTTTGCAGCACTGTATCCATTTGCAATCTTTCAAGTGTTTTATGTTTCTAATAATTGGATTGAAGCTTACTTGTTCATTTCATGGCTTAGCAAGATAATTCTGTCTTGCTTTTTATGCTCACTTATTTGGTATACATGTTGTATTATGGCAAAAAGAGCTTCACAGATGCTTTTAATGCTTAATCAAACAAACAAACAAACAAGCAGGTATCAAAACTTTCGATTTCATCTTTCAAAAGACAATTTGACATTGTGATCAGTGCTTTGCAAAGCAACTTAGACATTTCAAATCAATTTTAACTCTCCACACCATAAACGCTAAACCAGTGTATTATTTGACAAGAATGAAAATTATTCCCTGGTTGGTGGTCAGGGTGCTCATTATTTTCAATTTGTATGTATCCTATCAAAATCAAGAATGCCTTAACAACATAGCAACAGAATAACCCTAACCTTTTCATGAGCAAAACACAATAATTCTTCGTCCCATTTCCCAAACAAGGAAACTGTTGTCAATTTATTCCAGTCCCAATGCTTCCAATTCTCAGTCTGCGTGGAGAATCCATACACTTCTTGCCTAGGCCCAACTGTTAAAGCAGCGCAGAGAGACTTGTTTTTGCAAATACAAGGCGGATCATCACCTTCAACATTGTAACCAAAATTAAAAAAGGCACTTAGAAAAGTAAAAAGTCTAATCAATTGGTATAAAGGCATGATGGTTGTGGAATATTTCTTTTGCTGTCTTGTTTCAACAGGTAGAGTAGATGTGTTGTCTCCCAAACTTCTTCTTGCTTGGAATCAGCTGATTTGGAAGCCCTTTTGCATTAGCCTCGTTTCCACAGTACAGCAAAATTGGCGCGAAACGCGAAAATCAAGTGAACAAACAAGACAAGATCAAAGTGGCAGTGGCACTTTCTTGAAGCACAGCGCTCTCGACATAGTCTATTGAAAAAGAGCCGTGGTCTGGAAGGCGGGAAAGAACAATGGAATAACTTATTGTTCTCTTTTTTGTGATCACGTGACGCGTTTTGGGTGCACACTTCGAAGGAAACTTTAGGCCTATTGTACTTATGTAGGATACTTTTGTCGAAAGGAAGTGGAAAGATGCCTGGAAAAAATTGTTGTGTACCGGAATGTGGAGTAAACAGGAGAAAGAAATTTCAAGGGATATCTATTTGCCGTGTGAAGCTTCCAACGACTGATGAAGAGAAGAAGTGGAGGTCTGACATTTTGAATGCGATTACAAAGGTTCGTGCAGTGGATCAAGATTTTCGGACACAGATCCTACACAATTCATTTCGCATTTGTGAGCTGCACTTTGATAAGAGCGATTTGATTCAGTGTAAGTTATGAATTTTTTCATTTTTATATATTATGACTTAAATTCCCGGTTTCAACGGTCTGAGATTTCTTCTTATAGTCTGGCCTAAATCCCAGTATGCTCAATACTAAGAAAAAATTCCATGCATTGAAGGTAGTAGAGTTTGCTGTTTCAATTTCACTTTCAAAGTTTCCCTTCCTTAAATGAATTTTCAGCATAATCCCATCACCAGTGATTACTGAATTAATTGTTTGTTCCAGGGTTTGTAGGGGCTTCTTGCGACTTTTGTAAACTTTCAAGGAAGTTCCAAAACAGCATCATCAGTTCAGTTCAGTTCCTTTAATGGGCTAATTCATTTTAAATCCATACAGGCATATGGAAGGCACTTTTTGCTGATGGTTTGCAGTTTGCACCACAGAAATCCAGGGGGAATCGCATGAATTTTAGCCCTGGAAGGTTAGGTGATTGCTATATGAGCTCTCTGGAATCCAGGGTATGTTTTGGAGGTCCCTGGTTTCCCGGGTGTTCTTCACAATGACTCTGGATTTCCTGGGGTCTCTGTACAACATCGCAGTTTTCCAGGGTGGTGTGAGTCAAGATACCCTGGAAAAATTATGTGTAATCTTACCCCTGGAATTTGTCTTCCATGCCCCTGTACAGATTTAGAATGTAATAGCCCAATTTTTAATTCCACTACAATACAATTACAGAAATATTACTTTAAATTAAACAACAAAAGCATTACAAAATTAATGGAATACAATTCTACAAAACAAAGTACAATACAAAACAAAGGAGGGATTTGCATGTAGCGAATTTCTTATATGAGGAGCTCACTCAATAGATAAACTAATTGAAGAGAGAGCACCCCCATAGTTGAAGAAAAATTGTTTACGTTTGGAAAAAAGTGTCTAATCATCTTTGTTGACATAAACAATGATTGCTTCAATCTCTTTTAGATGAAAATCGAAAGGGGAAGAGACTCAAGGTTGGAGCAATACCAACAAAGAACATTCCGAAGAAAAGTATTGAAACCAAACCAGCAAAGCCTGCACGAAGAGCATTACTTAGAATGTTCAGAAATTCAGATGTCCCAGTAATTGGAAAGCCAGTGTATAAGAATCTGCAGCAAGTGACATCAAGAGCACGCAAAATTTCACTGAAAGAATGGTCTTTGGACTTCCAAGGAAATGATATTGTCTTCAAGACCAAGAATCAAAATACACTGTATGCACACACTGAAGTACACATTTCAGATGGCTTGGAGTTTAGTATTCGGGTGTTTGGTTGGCCCTTGCCAGTCACCCATGTCATTTACAAGGAATACAAGAGAAGCATCCAGCATGTTACACTATCACAATTATTAAATGAAATCAATTCTTATACATTATGTGAAGGTGTTAAAAATGATGATGGCAGATGCAGGAAACATCCAATTCTGCAAAACCAACCAACCACTTCTGGTAGTGCTGATGAAAGTGATGCTGGTGAAGAATTCAACCCATTCAATACTTGCAGATCTTACCACCGCCATCCATATTGTCAAGTACTTGTAGATGAGGGCAACAAGTGTTCTCAGTGTCAGTCATGCGAAAAGACAATTGAAGCATCAAGGAAAAGAAGAAATGCCAAATTAAGAGAGCCTGCAAAACCAAATGCACCTGTGTCTGCAACTCATCCAATGCGTTTGAAGCTAACCCTAAAGGATCAGCGTTTCAAGATTCAAAAACTAGAAGAGAAAATAGCAGAGATGCAAAGTGAAATAAAATCTGCAAGTATTGGTGTGACAAAGGATTTTAGTAATGATATCTTGAATATAATATCCCAGAAAGGCAAAAACATGTCTCCTTTCATGCAGCTATTTTGGGAGCAGCAGAAGAAGGCTTTCTCTGGTTCAGCATCTGGTGCAAGATACCACCCTATGATTATAAGATATTGCTTAGCAATCCATGCAAAGTCACCAGCTGCCTACAATGAGCTGAGGAACAGTGGCATTCTAGTATTGCCGAGTCAAAGAACTTTAAGGGATTATAAAAATGCTGTAAAGCCAAAGCGAGGATTTAACCCAGAGGTGATCGAGGAACTAAAGCAAGCAACACAAAAACTCTTTGATGTACAACGGTATGTCTGTATGACTTTTGATGAAATGAAAATCCAAGCAGGTCTTGTATTTGACAAGAACAGTGGGGAGTTGATTGGGTATACAGATCTGGGTGATCCAGATGTGAATTATTCTTGCCTAAAGCAAGCTGAAATTGCAAGTCATGTGCTGGTGTTTTACATCCGTGGACTGGCAAGTGACCTGAAATTCCCTTTAGCAAATTTTGCAACTACAGGGATAACTTCCAATCAACTTGTCCCTATTTTCTGGAAAGCAGTTGCTGTGTTAGAGTTGAAATGTAATCTCTGGGTTGTTGCTGTAACTTCAGATGGAGCTGCACCTAACAGAAGATTTTACAGAATTCACTTTGGTATATCTGCTGACACTGATACAGATTTTACTTACAAAGTAAAAAACCTATTTGCGCCAGATAGGTACATTTTCTTTTTTGCCGATGTTCCACACTTGATGAAGACAAGTCGCAACTGCCTTTACCACTCAGGCAGCAATGCAACAAGGAACATGTGGAACAATGGCCATTATCTTATTTGGAAGCACATAATAGATGTATACAACAAAGACCTTGAATGTGGTCTTCATGTTCTACCAAAGCTAACATTTGATCACATCAAGTTGACTTCATACTCCAGCATGAGGGTTAACTTGGCAGTCCAAATTCTCAGTGGGACAATGAGCAAAGTATTGCAATTATATGGAGGACCCATGTGTCAGGAGACAGCAAAATTTTGCTCATTCATGGATGGATTCTTTGATTGTTGTAATGTTCGAAGTCTCACTGAAGGATCCAGATCAAGGAAGCCATTTTGCAAGCCATATACATCAATCAATGATGAAAGGTTCATTTGGCTGAAGCAAGACTTCTTGGGATACCTGTCTACCTGGAAAGAAAGCACAGAGAAAAGGGAGGGAAATTTCTCCAGAGACGAGAGATCAAGAATGTTTCTCTCAAGGCAGACATATGAAGGCCTTCAAATCTCTGTTTATTCATTAGTAGAATGTTGCAAGTTTTTGCTGTCCAAGGGGTTTCAGTATGTTCTAACAGAGCGATTTTGCCAGGATGTCGTTGAAGAATACTTTGGGAGGCAAAGAGCTTTAGGACGGCGAAGTGATAATCCCAGTCTGCGCAATTTTGGGTACAATGATAACACACTCCGCATTCAGAGGGCAAATACTGCTGTGATGGGGAATACACGCGGAGCAAGAAAAACCAAGAGAGCATGGTATGCAGTCTCCAATAGTCCCATAAAGAAAAGAAAGCTGTGATGCTCCTATTCAGACTTCAAAACATTTGATTGTGTAGGTAGAATGGCTGCACAGTAAGAACCCATCACTAAGAAATTGACTGAAGAAGTTCAGGCTGTTGCTTCAACTAACTTTCCTGCAATAATGCAATCATGGACAAAATTAATACTTGAAAAAGTTTTCGAATCATTTCTAGTTATGTAGATCTATCTTTTCACTGGCACAAAGAACTCTTAAAAATCTGTCAAAAGTTGAACCAAAGCTTGAGTTCTTAAATACGTCTCTTAGTTTCAGGTTCTTACTTGTCCTAGTGTTCCCACCTTTTCCATTATAAAGGGACCCTTTTTGAAAGAAATTTGCTTTGAAAATATAGAAACAATTACTGTTGCGGCCTAGAAAGAATGTGAAGTTGCGAAGTCAAAAATGTGTAAATTGATTGCTTTTCTGTAAGGATAAATGGACGTTTCATTTTCATAAGATGGGCTGATAACAGCAGTGATAGATATTGGTCAAAGATTTTTATGAAGGCTTAATGCAAAAATTAGTGCTTTATAAGCATTTTGTTTTCTAATGACACACTTTCACGAAGCTTCCTAGTCCCATTCCTGCATTACAGCCCTTGCAGCATTATTTTATCAGGATGCAGTGAATTCTTGAGAAGTATTTTAGAGTTCTTGGATATTATTGCACACAAGGCCTGTGTTCCATAGCTCATCTTTCCTTTCTAAATCAAAGTGACCATGACAGAGGTTACAGTACCTCATAGGAAAACGTTCAGCTTGGAACAAGCTTGTGTAAACTTGACAGAAGCATGATTTTGGCTTGAAGGAGCTTGAATCAAGTTTGTTGATATTTTTCATGTATGATTAGGGCCTGATCAACCTTTGCAATAGTTCATACTAAAATCATTCTCAAACATACTACAGTTAAGCTTGATTGAGTTTGCCTTCAGTCAAGAAGATGCATGCTGCATACTAATGCAAGCAAGTGGGTGCAAAATTCTTACTTAAATCAAACTCTTTTAACATAAGCATGCTGCAAACATAGCAAACATTTTGCTGAGGGGCACACCTTTTGCACATTAACACAGTTTTAGAACATAAGGATTCTTAATTCCTTTTTTAAAGATTACAAAGCTTTTTGCAGGGCTTGAGGATTCTTACAGGAATGTGAAGAATTCTTGAATGTTTCTAAAAATTCTTCTCATGTACGCTAGGCTGGTATGGATGATTGCACTAAAGATGGGGTCTAGGAGGTTTGGCCAAGATCCTTTGCAGTAACGAAGAACAGTCAACCAAATTAACAGAAATTCAACGTGATGCAAAGCATCATCATGGTAAAAAGTTCCTGCAACCATCTTTAGGGCAATCATCTGTTTTATTGTTGTACACAACTAGAATCTAAAAACTTCCAAAGAAAAACTTTCATTCCAGACAAATGGCAAACAGAATTTGTAGATTATCACTATATCTAGATGTCAATGTGTGCTGCTTGCTCTTTGGAGTTCCGCTTTATTTCTTTTCTAAGGGCCTTAGCCTTTCCTTGCACCATTTCAACCTTGTGCTTTTGTGTCACTGATTTTGCAAAAGAAAATGAGCGAACTTTGATATAAAGTGCCAACATTTGCTCCAATGTATCCAATGCAACCCGTCTTGGTACTTCATCCTGGCACTCTTCAAGCAAAATATTGAAGTGTCCAAGTATTCTTGCATCATTCATTAGTAAGTGCACCAATTCAGCACTATCAATTTTTGTGACAACCTGTTTGTTAGTTTTAAGCCAAAATACTTCCTCAACAATGGTAAAAAGGCTTTGAATCGTATCATTGCCCAGCCAAAGACCACCACGATTCACCGCTGTAACAAATAGCTGTGTCTCATCATCAAGGATTTTGCAGCTCTTCAAAAAGCATAACGCTTCCTTGCTTTCTTTCGTGTTCCAATAAACTGAGTTCTTGATCTTCTTGTTAAGATTATTCAAGACATAGCCAACCAAATATTGCAAGGCATGACTCTCTCTTTCAGAGAGGGAGAATTGGGCTGTTTGATCACCGCAGTCAGTTGTTTTGTCCAATTGGCCTTTCTGGTATGCAACTAAACAATCTCCAAATTTAAGAGTCAACAAGACAGCTGCTGGTTGTGTCAGGTGAGGGAAGAACTTAACTGCATTTAATGGGAACATTTCCATGAAAGTGGTGTAGTACTTATCCAAATCTGGACTTTTCTGCAATGTTTTATACAATTTTTGGGCTTTTGCCACAAAGTCCTCTGTAACTATTAATGGTGCTTCACGAAGCTCACTGGTTAATTCTTTTGGATAGCACTCATCACTGCCAACAATTGCTTTGGCTTGTTCAACTATTTTCCGAATATCAGGTCGGGAAATACCGTGCTGAAGAGCTTCACCATTAGCTACCATTGATGGGTGACTCTTTCTTTGGTGTCTTGTCAAACCACCTTTTGATTTGCATATCTTTTGGCATACTTCACATTTAAATTCTCCTTCTTGCACCTACAAGTCAACAAAACAGTGCTTATTTTTAAAAAAATTGCATTCTTACTAGGTTCCATCAAAGTTCATTAAAGGACATTAAAGCTGTGTAGGCACCAAACTTTAGGAAATTTTGCCAAAAGATCATCGTTGAGAGTTTTTGTGAGTACCCATCTAAGCCCCCCCCCCCCATGTGAATACAAAAACTGCATTGGTTTGTTATGTTGTGTTGAAGTGCAGAAAGATGATTTTCTATAACAACGATGTGTGCTTCTTGCTCCTCTTGCAAAATTGATAGCACATACAGTAGATGCACCACTGTGGGTCTCTCCTTCTGCTCAAACAAAACCTCCCCAAAAACCAGTTTTATGTACTTCACATTTTGCACTCTACTCTCTAATTTTTACCCAAGATATGGGACATGCTTTATCGTCGATATGGAATAGTTCAACATCTATATTATTGTACATAGTGAGCAGAATTTAATTGAAAAATCGATATTGAATACGACGACAATAAACAAACTGGGGAGGGTGGCCTAATTTAAACAGTGACGACTCCAATCGAACTTCTTGAAGAAGTAGTCAAAGTTTACCTGCTGACTTGCTTCATCAAATGCTTCTTGTATATCTTGATTCTCGTCCAATGTTTTAACATCGAGTTCATCAAAAAGTAATTCCAAATAAAGCCCAGAAACGAAGTTGGAATGTGATTTCGCCATTTGTTAGCGTACAGCTGCGGAAAGTGTGCACCCAAAAGCTTCGCGCATGTGGTGTGCGCAGCTTCACCTAGTTCTTCCGCGAAACAATAGAGGAAGCCTTTGAAGATTGCCGACCTTCCAGACCATGGCTCTTTTTCAATAGACTATGCTCTCGATGGTGAGAGAGATGCTAAAAAGGTATTTCTTTCCTATTTTAGTTCAGTAAACAAAGAGTGTATGCATATTGCACATCTGCATATCAAGTACGAAATGGTGCTAATTTAGATTAAAAGTTAATATAAGATGCCATTACTATTCAGTGTAATACTATATATATATTAAGATGCCATTACTATTCAGTGTAATACTATATATATGTATATATATATATATATATATATATATATTACCGTTTTGTTCTTTTAAAAAAGTAGTCCGTAGTTAAGTTGACCATGCATCATTAGATATTGTGTCTAATAAAAAAACGTACGACAAAATTTTGTTTGGTAAAATCAAACATCTTTAAGACCCTAGACACTACAATAATCAAACTGTGTCGGCAGTCTCGGCACTTACTTGAAGCACAGCGCTCTCGATGGTGAGAGAGATGCTAAAAAGGTATTTCTTTCCTATTTTTGTTCAGTAAACAAAGAGTGTATGCATATTGCACATCTGCATATCAAGTACGAAATGGTGCAAGTAAGTGCCGAGACTGCCGACACAGTTTGATTATTGTAGTGTCTAGGGTCTTAAAGATGTTTGATTTTACCAAACAAAATTTTGTCGTACGTTTTTTTATTAGACACAATATCTAATGATGCATGGTCAACTAAACTACGGACTACTTTTTTAAAAGAACAAAACGGTAATATATATATATATATATATAGTATTACACTGAATAGTAATGGCATCTTATATTAACTTTTAATCTAAACTTTATGGGTAGGTTAGACTTGCTCTATTTGTTCTTGGTTTGTTTGACAATACAAGATAGAACAAGATAGCCTTTGAATGATAGATTAAACTTTAATTTTGAATATCGGTCACATCCTTTTTATTCCACCACAGGTAGCAGCGTATGGTTGTACTAATTGTAAAAGTAAAATTGCAATCCAACCTTTGTCTTCTTCCTTATCGTTCTTCTGTTGATTGTGATGTTCGTGTTCTCCTTTGACTCCTTCCATCAAAACATAGGCCCATCAACAGACCGAGTTTTATTGTAAGGTGAATTGGTGCAGTAAAGAATGTGGGCTGCGGGGTAGCTTGATGGCAGCCCTAGTGTTTTGATGGAAGGAGTCAGAGGAGAACACGAACATCACAGTCAACAGAAGAACAATAAGGAAGAAGACAAAGGTTGGTTTGCAATTTTACTTTTACAATTAGTACAACCATACGCTGCTACCTGTGGAAAAACAATGCAAATCAAAAATTACATGAGAATTCTGCCCCTCCCATGAAAGAAAACTAAAACAAAATTTCTAGAAGCAAACGTAGAACCAGATGACGAAAAATAGAATAAGTAAATTCAGAAGGCAATAATTACGGTTTCAGGAATTTCTTAAATTTTGACCTGAAGATATTACATGAAAACCAGTCAGCAACAAACATAAGTAAAACCAACGAAAACAGAGAATAATCAATCCCAAACAAGTCCCCCCATGGGGGACCATCCCCGCAAACATGAAAACAACTACCCAACCCCTACAATCTGCTCCACCATTCACCATCAACCAACACCAGTCTCCCTGTGAGGATATTAAAAGAATCTGACCATTTTGGAAACCAAGAAGGAAAAAATCACGATCAATAATTAACTTGTAGAGCATCACCATTTATGAGGAATTCCTTCAGTTTTGATCTGAAAATATTGAAGAAAGTTGACATTTTAGTAAAAGTTGGAATGTCATTCCAGAGTTTAACACCAAGATACATTGATTTGAGACCATTCAAAAATGTATTCCTTGAAGGTTGGAAAATATTGCCTCTAATAGACCCCCTTCACAATGACGTCATTTCTTTTGAAATTCTTCCGGGAACATCACTTGCCGCGATTCAATGTGGATCGAAATCACAAAAGCGTGCATTGCTCTCAACAACGCATGAAATTGTTTTGTACCTATAGTTGGAACATAATGATATGATGTAGATTTCTCGCTGCACAGGGAATCACATCTTTTGCCTCAAATTGAATGTTATAGCAAAAGGGGTCTATTGTCTGACATGTTCCCTGGTTATGAACTATGTTACTGAGCTGAAAATAGTTCCCAAGCAAGCCAGCAAGCAATTTAATGCAGGCAAGGCTTCTGGCAGATATGCAGCTGATGTGGGTCTGTGGCACTAATGGCCTGTGCCCTCAGAGTTGCCTGACCAACCCTTTATAGAGGCAAAGCTGTGCAAAGGATCCCTTAGCAAAATATTTAGAATGTTTGGAGCATGCTTCAGGCTTGATACTAACTTAGAATAAGGATAAAGATGACAATCATGTTCATGTTTTTTATCATGCGATTAATTATGTGACATATCTAGTGGTAAATAAGGTAGGCTAAAGGCCACTGGATATGTCGCATAATTAATCGCATAATAAAAAATATGAACACGATTGTTGTCTTTATCCTTATTCTACGTTTTTTAACTAAGTTGCACTTTCCTCCTGACACATTGATACTAACTTGTTTTGAGTATGATTTGGGTACGCTTGGGAGCTTGATTCACATAAGAACTTTGCACCGCTTGTGTTAGCTTGCGGCATGTATCTTTTGAACTATAAGGCAAACTCAATCAAGCTTGATTGTAGTACGTTTGAAAATGGCTTAAGCATGTGATTATTGTCACGTTTGATCAAGCTCTACTCATACATGCAAACTGTCCAAAACTGAGTCAACATACTCATTTGAAGATCCTTCAAGCCAAAATTATGCTCCTTTCAAGCTTGTACAAGCTTGTTGCAAGTTGAACTTTTTCTTATGGGACTGTGTCCTGCAGATATCCTGGGGAGATTAACCCTGCTCAAGGTATCTCTTGTTCAAAAGTTTTAGCTCTGAAAAAAGCAACTTTTATTTCCAGAGAAATGAATGCATCTAGCAATCAGTGAACCATTTCTGATATAATAATACAGTAAAAGTCCTCTTTTTAGATTTCTTTAGTCATCCAAACCTAGTGCAATATCATCAATGTACCAAACAACAGAACCATTTGTTGGCTGTAGCATCTGGATTGGCAGCTTGGGATGTTCTGCTCCACCATTCTCCCTCAATATTTTCACAATTTCCATCTTCTTTTCTCCAGTTGCTATCACTGATATGACTTTTGCAGAATTAATCACCTTAAACGTCATAGACATCCTTTTTGAAATACCCACTTTTGGACCACTTTCACTGACGACCACAAATTTTGAGGAAGTTAATGATTCGTCATCCTTTGGGAACAGAGAAGCAATGTGTCCATCTTGCCCCACACCCAAGATGATCATATCAAATTTGATTGATGGTATCCAGTCTTTTATTTCCTGTGCATAATTTTCAGCAGCTTGTGTCTTGCAAAGTTTGTCACCATGACCAACAGGCATTTTGTGAATGTTTTGATAAGGAAGATGCAAACAACTGAATAGTTTATCAGACAATAATTTGAAATTAGATTTTGTGTCATTCAGCGGAACGCACCTTTCGTCTAAGACCCAAACATGTAGAAATCTTGTTGGGAATTGTTTTCTTTGCTTGCAAAGGCTTCTGAGAAGTGGCAAAATACTGCTGCCCCCAGGGAAAACTATATGGTGTACTTCATTTCTGACACCTGCTTTATTTACATTCTTTATGATAACAGATGACAGGCTTTTGATAACATTATCAACTGAGCCAGAAACAAGATCATTACCAAGGAATTTGTTTCCGTTGACAGCAGAAACTTTCAGAATTCCATCTGGTTGAAAATCTTCTAATGGTGTACTCTTGTCTAACTGTGCACCAGCTTTTGTTCTCATTTCATTTTCACTCTGATGATAACTAAAATCAAGTTTTTCATAATCATTTTTATCATATTTCTTGATAAAAATCTTTCCATTCTTTATTGCACTTTGAAAAGGATCCCAAATCCTCCATGTTTCAAGCAATGAATCAATGTCAACAAAATAAGTTTTATCTCCCTCATAAATTTTCTGTATCAAAAATGTGTATGCATCAATGTTTTTAATAGGTTTTAAAACCCTTGATCCACTGTCATCACTTCCTTCAACCCAATCCTTTGAAAATTTGAAGTTTTCAGCCTGAAGGTCTGAAGATATTTCTATGGCAGGACCTTTGTGCATTGAGCTATGGATATAAAATATGAGGTATGATTTTTTTGTTTCTTTAAGCCCAAATACCTCTGTTTCAGAAACTTTGAAATTAAGTTTAGATTTCAAATTGATTTTAACAAACCCTGATTTTTCATTCAACAGTTTACCACTTATGAGAAAAAATGGTACTCTTTGCCATCCTTTTGAATCATAGGTAAGTTTCACTGCAGCAAAAGTTGCTGTACGACTAGGTTGAATATTTTCTGAGGTGTCCTTAGCTTTCAAGGTTCTTTCCTCATGGTAATGCTTATTGTAATCAGCATACTGCCCAGCAATGGTTTCCCCAATATCTGGTGAAAGTGTGTTCTTCAAAGTTTTGATTTTGGATTTTACAAAATCAGTGTAAGTAGCATTATCATCGATGTCCATAACTAGCCTTGCAAATATTTCAGTGAGGTGATTTTGCATCACATCCAAAACCACCCCATACTCATCATAAAATTCAGTTCTACCCTTACAATCATTTTCTTCTTTCATGACAATCTCAACACTTTCGATACCCTTCTCATTCCAAAAAGATTTCAAAATGTCTTGATTGTTGCCTCTAAATTTCACAATTTCATCAACAGTTTGCTTTCCAAGGTAATGATCAACTCTGTAAACTTCTTTTTCTGTGAAATATTGCATTATTTCTTCATGAAGGTTCTCTGATGACTTCTGATCTTGTCCAAAAGGCTTTTCAAACAAAATTCTTATTTCAGTTGTTTTGTTTTCTGGTCTTAGATGCTGATGAACAAATTTCATGATTCCTGAATATGCAAATGGTGGAACTGATAAATAGAAAATGCGCAAAGTTTCTTCAAGGCCAAGGTTTTTCATGCCTGATTTAATCTCCTTAGCGAATGTTTTATAATCTTCCTCTGACTTTGTTCTGTGATAGGAAATAGCTTCCTTGAATTTTGAAATCTCCACTTCACATTCTTCAGTTTTAGCTTTTGACTTGCACAACCTTGTTTCCAAGATCTCTGCAATTCTCTCATTCCCCGTGCTTTTGTCTTTTCTCCCAGTGGCATATATTCTCAAACACTTTCCCTCATTTCTTAATTTGTCTTGTGAAAGGAACAAATTGTAAAATCCTGGCCAAAGATATCGCGTTGAAAGGTCGCCCAGGGATCCAAAGAGGATTACTGTTGTCAGAGAATTTTTAGGCCCAACCATTTCTGCAACTTCTGCTTGGCCTTTCTCTGTTGTTTCCTCTCCATTAGCCACTCCAATGTAAAAGAAAATAAGACACAATATGAAAGAGTATTTTATTTTTAGGAGATGCATCTTTCTAATCTGATCTTCGAGTTCAAAACCTTTTTTCCTGTTTCGATGCTTTCCTCCCGCCATTTTTGAAGAGCATGTAGCCAACAGCAACAACAATATTAAACTTGTTCGTCGAAATTTTGCAAAATTTTTTACAATGCTTCAAAAGTTTAATCCAAAACTATACTCCTATACTCATTACATATAAGTCTCAATAGTATCGCTATTCTTTTAGTTTTTTTTTATTTTTTGAAAATGAAATATCGGATTGAAAATAATGAACGAATACAAGGAATCACGTCGTCAGTCTAATCCGAAACTGCAAGGTGCCCCAAAAAATTGTGCCCTATTTTGTGGCTGCTGTGAAGGAGCAGTAGATTCAATTGTCTCAGTTTTCACACTGCTACTGCTACTGGTTTCTGATTTATGTTAGAGCAAAGTCATGATAAATAGTTGCCTCAAAAACAGCACTTCTGTACCCTGGGTACCAAAGCCTAACTTGGCTCTGGTACCCACCCATGGTAGCACTTCTGTTGTTCTCTAACAATGTCAAAATAACAGGAAATTTTCGAAGAAAGAGTTGCACCGTTTTACATAACTTTTTAATACAATTCTCAATGTACTTATAGTGTTGTTTGTCTTTTAGAAGACACTGTGAACCATTTAAAGAATGAACGAAAAATTTAAATGTCATGCTAGAAACCTTTCCTTCAACAGTCCTTGATTTCGCCATTTTTGGAGAACAACAGAAGTGTTGGTATTGAAGCAATCACTTTTTTGCCATTCTTCTACCATAAGTCATCAACAACTTCTCTGATAGACTCAAACGAGGTCTCAAACTCTAAGTTGAAGCCTGATCTATGCAACTAAGTAAAAACTGAAATGATCAATGCTACATCTTCTCCACAGCAGCCATAAAAATAGGGCACAGTCATTTGGAACACCTTGTTTGTCGTCCGAAAAGAAACGTAAATTCTGCATTCAGTTCTGGAAATAAAGTTTCTCACAAGTTAAAACAATATTGAGCAACATTTTTCAACGATTGATAATTGTCTGTACGAGAGAACTCTATATATCACATTGTGTTTTATTCTCGACAGTTATCTCCTTTTATTGGGTAGACAAGTACATCCTGACGACTAGTGGCATGCATCTACTTTCGATCATTTGCCGCTAAATATAGTACGTGACAAGTTGTTTACCTGTTACCTTTACCTTCGATCTTCGATTAACTTGTCCTGGTGGTTTCCAAGGAAACATGCTAGTCAATTTCCTGTTTTCGTAATCATTTCAAATTTTTTATCTCGTACAGCATTTAGGAACCCATTCCCCCATATTGGTAGCTTTATTACACACACCCTGGCTCATTGAATTGATTTGATGTTGTTGTTGTCGCATCAATGAGCATTTGAAATGGAATCACTTCAATGAGAATAAGGGCACTTACTGCGATTGTGTATATAGTCTAGTCTAGAACGATACATAACATTGGTAAGATCAGGCCGTAAAGAACTTCCAAGACATAAAAGGGAAGAGAGCGGAAAAATGGCCGTGGGCTATGAATCGAGTATTTGATATTTCGAATGCTTTTTGACTTGTGTTATCATAAAACTTGTTGTTTAAGGCCAAGTTGCATATCTTGCCATTTAACATATTGACAAGCGCCCTGGGCGATAGGACTGGACTGATATGTCATAATCCGTTTCTTATCTGATACATTGATCTTGCATTTTCGGCGACAAGAATCATGATCAGGTGTAATAAGAAACAAAAGTATTTCGTGCAGAATTTTTATCAACAGCAAAGTCACCACTTTCGATTTTGAAAACGAGATAATCACTTTGGAGTATGTTCGATATCTTGCAAGGCGAGAATTGAATTCATCTAAAACATCCCACCCATGTTATCTCGAACTCCTGTTATGTTTGTGACGTACGAGAATGTTTCAAAATCTGTCAGGAAATGTTGTGGAGTTGGTTGACCAAAAGGAACTTTAATTGTTTGAAGGTAGTAAAAATATTGGTTCTAAGAGATAGGTTATGATTGTTGCACTTTATTACCATCCATCTCATTGATTTCTCTTTTTTGGAAAAAAGAAGATTCCCATAAACTGTGGGTATCAAATGGTTGCAAGACCAGATAAGACTCATTATGTTTTAGGATGTCGCGTTCATCAGTATGTAAGCGTTTTGGGGGCATTTTCTTAACCAATATATCCCCTATTTTGAGGTCCTTGGTCCTACGATTTTGCTTCAATATACCCCCTTTCTCAGGGAGATCATGGATTGGCGTGGTGTCATACTTTCATTAAAGGGGCAGGGTCACATAACCGTAAACAAACCTGTTATCTCTAGAACCTATATTGTTGTCCACAAGTGGCCATTGTGTTCTGTATAGATTTTGGTGTTTAGGCGCGAATCCACACTAAAGTTACTTCTAAAAATCCACCAATATCTCTGCAATTGCACGACATATGAATATGAGTGTTTCGGTTGTTTCTCTACGAAGTGCAAGAGTCCATCTTCAAAATAACAGTTTCATTTTTAGAAAAGTGGTGGAAAATTATTGTGATATGGCCTATCAAAAATACTGCAAAATCGTCGCTTGAAAAGAAGTTTGTTTACATTACGCGACGCTGCCCCTTTAACCCTTTCACGCCCGGCTATAATTAAGCTTAACAGGAAAACCTAATGTAGATTGTTGTTTTCCAGGGGGTATCATAATCAGTGATTCAGTAAGTAATAGATAAATGCAATGTGCATAACCTTTCAAATCAATCAAAATTCCAATTGCTTTACCCCCTGCAAAATTCGCAGTTCTCAATGAATACTGTTGGGCCATATGGCCCTTCCGGGGGTGAAAGGGTTAACATTGCACTCACCGGGTAACAACTGTATAACTCGTAGGCCAAATCCACTCTCCTTCGCAGAGGCATTATTATCTCCGTCTCCCGTTTTCATAATGCCTCTGCGAAGGAGAGTGGGCTAAATCCGTGATTAGTGCAACAGATCTTTGAATGGAAAGTGAAAGACGTACAGCACTCATCCCTATTGGTTTACACGAGAAAAGATGTTGCTAGGTACTGCCATGGAAACAAGATAAAAGACCGCCGCAGATGAATAAATCAAAGATAACATAAACAATACAATATTAGATAAGATATAAAACGGGGGATGGCGTTTACAATTCTGTAAGGGGATCTACAAAGAAGAAATTTGATCAAATTAGTTCCTCAGCAGGAACTCTCGAAATTTGTACTGGTTCCAAAAATTCATTCACGCATGTTTTTACAGGGTGTCCGAAAAAAGGTGTTCCATGTTTACCGAAATGCGTGAAGACCCGCAATGATAATCTACTGCAATAACCCAAGGACATTAGACAGTGGAGATGCTAATTAAGGCAAGAATATCTGTGAAACTGAATTCCATCCGGTACTTCTAAATTGAATAATAAAATTTGCTTTTGGGTGCATTTTGGGGAAATTTGAAAATCACCAAAAAAGTGGTCTCCCTTCGTCTAAATTTAAGTTCAGAATGATTTTCTACATGAAACTGGACAAAAGTTGATTACTTTTTTGTTGCCAAAAATTGATTGCTTCAGGGTTTCATGTGTGATGTGGGAACTTTGCCTTGAGCAATTCTGAGTAATTTCGGTAGTAATGTCACTCGTGAGGAAGACATTTTTTATGCAGCAAGATTTGAATGAAAGCGCCATGGAGTTGACCAAAGAATGGTTGAAATGCAAAGGATATTTTCTTGGCAGCTTGAAGCCGACAACAGAATATATTGAGACCTTGTTTACTGTACGTTTCCATGCCCTGCATGCTTGAGAATCCATTGAGAATTCAGGATATTTTAGTCTTGCACATTGTACGAAAAAACCACCAGAATTAATTTCTTAATTTTAGTTGAGAGATGTTGCAAAGGTGGATCCCCAATAAATCACAGCTTTTGGATATACAAGATTCCTGAGACTTTCAAAGGTTTTTAGATTATTTAGATTTTCAAAATTTTTTGCAGTTTTCGTTAGTAAGACTTGCGAGATTTTTGAGGATTTAAAAGATTGCTAAGATTACAAGGAACGTCGAGAGATCTTTTGAGCATTTATACAAGATTGTAGAGTTTACTCAGGATTTCTGAGATTTTGCAACAATTGTGGAGATTTTCAACATCATTCCAGATTTTTTGGACTTTTGAAGAATTTTTACGAAAGTGTAAAAGACTTTTGAATGATTTACACCTCGATATTTTCCCAAATACTTGTAAAAATGAAAATCAACCAAAGAAAATTAGTTCAAGCGTTAATGATTTTTCATGTCATCAATATCTTGTTTACAGTCTTTACAAAAAACTAACCAACGACCAACTACCTTTCCCTCCTTCACTTCAATGTATGAAAAAGGCTGCTTGAAATGTTGTTGCAATGAAGACAGGGAAAAGTGGACATTACCTAAGACCAAGGGGGTCGTCAGGAGACGGCACGGGCTCCAGGTGCAGGTATGGATTCGACTCTCGGCTCCAAAAGGCTCAAAGGCTCCAGAAAATATTTTGGGCCACGCCCTTTTTCTCTCCGATCATGCCCTCCAATGCAGTGGTAGCAATTGTATGCTTTTGGATGAAAACGCCGTTCTATAAATTATCAAAAAGATTTTTTATGGAAAATTTGTTTATCTCGTGTTAAAAGACTAAACCTAGAATGCCAGAGGGCTTGCGGGCCAAGAAAACTTTCTGAGGAAATTAAAGACAACGAAAAAATACATACATAATGTATATTTTGCCGGGCCCTAATGGCCTCGGGCTCCCTGTTAACTATCGCGGCTACCCCCGTTCTCGACTGTCCCAAAACGAAAAAAGAGTCAACCCCCCCCCTCCAGGAAAATTACGTTGGAGTCATCGTACAGTGCCACAGGGGTTCATGGTTTCATTACGCAACTGTAATGAAGCCGAAAGAATGACACACCGAAATAACACAAAGGAATCTCTTCCAATGAATTGAAGGAACTGCGTACTGAGTAGAACCCCCGTCTCAGAGCACAAAGCAGCCAGTAATAGCGAAAGCTTTACGTCACGGCTATCGGAGATCTTGCAGATGTTGGGATGTTGTAATAAAGACAGAATACGAAAGATGAGATGGAAGACGGAGCAGAGAAGAGATTGCAGAGAGCACGACGTGTCTTCTAAAGACAAAATATATAACGAAAAATTTAGATTCATGCATAAATAAAATATTTTAGGATTGTACAGAATGGAAAAGATTGTTATTGATGAAAATTCTAATATGCTGTGCTCTGAAAAGAGACAAGTTGATGCTCAAATTTGGCAGCGGTATCAAAGGTATTGGCATGTAGATTTGAAAGATTGTTGTGTTCGGGAAGAAAGAAGGCTTGCTAGAAGCGAGGATAACGTAATTTGTGCAACTGATTATCCAGAAGTAGGAGAGAGCAGCAAAAACTTAGATTCCAAAACGCTGAGTCTCATACAACAAATGGAGGTTTGCAGCAACTGCCAACACCAAAAGGATAGGTTTGAGAGAGAAGAAACAGTTAAGCCGAAGTTTGGAACTGGTGAACTGTCCCAGAAAAAATACCAACAAACCGTGACAACGACGCGATCTGCTGATATATATGACAACAACCACTGGTTTGCTAAAGGAGATAATATTTTTGAAAATAGAAATATGAGCATTTGTACAACGAAAGAACTTGTTAAAGATTCTTTATCTGACGAAGATTTTGCCGTAAGTCCGGGAAATCAAATAAAAAATCACAAGCAAGATGGAGGAAAAAAGCTTTCGAAAAATGGTAGAAGATTTGTAAAGAGTGTGGAGGATACAAGAAACGTTTTCGTAGTCGATGGAGTTGATCAAAGGATATCGAAGGATGGATTTAATCAGAGATACGGTCTTTCTCCCGAGAAATGTTCGACTTACGAAAATGGTGATCGAATACTTGAAGATCAGACTGGTATGCCAAATTGTGGGACAAATTATATGGGAGACCCAAAGCTAGTAATGTTTGAGAACAGCACTAACATAGACCAGAATCATGTTTGTACAACTAGAGCTCACAAGAAGGTCAGAGAGTGGCTTCAGACATCCTGCAGCATTGATTCTGGGAATGATTCGATTGAGACCGTAGATACCTTTCTGGTCAATCCTTTAGACGATACGAAGCGACATACGAAGCCCTCAAGAGAACGAGAACTTAATTTTGAACCCAAACGTTCCATCAAATACCCTGTGGTATCCATCAAAGAAACTAAATCAACTGACCAAGCCAAGATGGAAGATCTCGGGCGTGGCTCGCCTCTCTATAAACGCTTGCTGAAGAAGACAATACGTAAGCAAAATGAAGGGTTATCGGCGAGCTATTCCACATTTGAACATCTGCGAGAAATGACTATTCCAAGCACCGATAAAAATGAAAATCAAAGCGACCCATCGACACAAGAACATGCCTCCAAACTTTCTGCGAAGGAAGGCAGTTTAGGGTTGTTTCCAGCTGCAACGATCTCTAAAAAATCAGAGACGGAAAATTGTGACAGTGATGGCAAGCGATCTGATAAAAGTCGACTACTTTGGTGGAAAGGCTGGGACATCGATGTTGCCAAAATTGGTACGAATTCGCAGAGGCCACGCATAGATCTGATTGGGCTTATGTGGCCGCAAAAGGGACAACTAAAGAAGCAATTGTTCCAATTTGATGAAGCAGCTACTTTGCCCCCAATAAGCTGTATTTCAAAGAACCAAGGCAAGAAAGTGCTGACTGTTCTTCGTAAAACGAAGGCTGGCTTGGAAATCGAGAATAGAGTTATCCACTTGTTAGGACGAATAACGGAAGGTTATGAAAACACACCTCAGACTGTTGAGTTTATTTCAGAGAACAACTCACCAGAAGTTGATAAGAGGACCGTCAGTTGGGTTGAAAACCAGAGATTGTTAAACCGTAGAATTAAAGTGTAAAGAGTTCTGAAAGCCCCACCCAAAATCAGTTTTATTTGAGAGAACAATTTACCAGAAGGTGATGAAATACTGTTTAGTTGGATTGAAAGCCAAAGGTTATTGGACTGTGAATAAAAGTGCAGAAGGTACTGCAACATAGGCGTGGGAAGAGGGCCTATGGAGGGGCTCTAGCCCATCTCCCCCAACATTAGCCTACATTGGGGTGGGTCAACTAATAGGCTAGCGCAACCATGGGCGATGATGCACCGATTTTTTGGGAAAGGAAGGCAAAAATTGCAGAATTTCTTACCCTTTAGCTGCCTAGTTATCCAGTCTGCATAGCTGTTGGTCACTTTGAGTAGAAATGATCAGCATACAACCTTCTGTCCTTAATGTTTTGCTCTTCGTTTCGATTTATGTCTGACTCTGTTTTGCTTAGGCCCATCTGCTTTTAGTCGGGCACAACTTTCATTAGCAGAGAACCAACGTCTCTCCTCGAAGGCAAGGCCAGCTAAGCTTTCGCAAATGATGAAAGCAATGAACGCTTCATCCGGCAGCCCCCCCCCCCCCTCCATTGGCTTTACCTTCTCCTACGCTTATGCTCTGCGATTTCCACGCAAGAAACAATTTTATTTCAGAGAACAATTTAAAACCAACGATTATTTAACTGTAGAATTGAAGTGTAAATAAATATTTTCTCTGACGATTCAAGGCTCAGATTTTGAATTATTTTATGACCATGATGAATCAAATAGACTGAAAGGGCTTAAGAATTTTTGATTGATGAATTGTGTTGATATTTCGAGTCAATATTTCAATATTAAACATTCTTTTTGTGCTCTCCCTGACCTTGTTCGATTATGTTCATTCAAAGGAACTTTTCGTCACGCCCGGAATATAAAGTTGATAATTCTTCGAAGCTTTTCCTGGTTACAGAGAGCAATCCATATTTAGTTCATGCTTTGCGAATTCATCATTTTGTGGTCTCTTTGTTGTCACAGTTCTTATGGCCCTCGAAAATGGTGGACATGCAAAAAAGTCTATGTTTGCATCGTTTTTCCTTGGTCACAAGTACGCGAAAATGGCTGCCAACTAAGAAATGGTACGTTCAAGGTATGCTGGTTACAGCGATCCTTGAGGTATCTCGATGCCTCTCATCACCACCAAAAAGGGATAACATCTTCCGACCTGATATAAGGCTCCTGCGTCATTAAACACTTGTGCCAAGAATGGCAAGACCCGTTGGAATGTCGTTGTTAGAAAGATGTGAGTTGACACAAAGAAGAATTCACTTGCTTTCTCCACAGTAATCATGAAGATAAAGGCATCACTCTATGTACATGTTAGTTAGTTAATACTTGCTTGTGGTTCTACTCTCTCATGCTGTTGTTGGGCAAAATGCCATGCCCCTTGTTCTACGTGTTACATGTTTACTTCGATGCGCACATTCCCCGATCTGATTTTCTGCATGAACGTTTATACATGAGAGGTGTAAAATCCAATTAATAAAACACAAAAGATTACAAACAAAGGGAAGGAGTCCGGGTACTAGCCCATCCAACAATCGTGCCGTTTGGCGTATTGTTATACTCGGTCGAACAAATCTGTCCAATCGGTTTTATGAGTTGCGTCGCTCCGAACCAGAGAAACTGACCTAAATTCACTCGGTTCGGCACGGTGTGGTGCAACTTATAAATTAGGCCTAATTTGACCAAGGATATGCCCACCGATAACTTTATGCAGGTAGGCAAAAGTTGATTAAATTGCGGGGAGGCAAATAGATATTAATGGAAAAGCAACTTGCAAGGACCATCATAGCTTGAAACCCTCTCCATTCAATGATACTACATTTAGTCATAAAACCTTATTTCCATGGAGCAGCGGAAAATGCTCGAGAGAAATGCTGCGAAGCGTGTGCATTGAGCTCAAAACATCACTTTTCGTCTTAATGCGCCGCTTCGCAGAATTTCTCTCGAGCATTTTCAGCTCGAGTGGAGAAATGCAGTTCAGCGGAGATTAGTTTTGAAGTAAAGCAATGGGGTTAAAAGCAACTTAGCTAAGGGGACTGGGTCCATCTAAATATAACCTATTGTATCTGATGCTTATGATTGATGAAAACAATAGGAAAAGGTAAGCAGCGCCTGCCGCTCCTTTGTGCTATATTTACATTGTCTCGCCTTCAAAACTTCCCGGACAAGCATTCCTGGCAGATAATTTCTTTAGTAGATTTCATCTGGTACCTTAAGAAACAGCCTACAAGTGAAATAACCCATTCCGTTTGAACAGCCTCACCGATTTTATTGAAATCAAATTAGCTCTTCTGTTATGATACAACGTTCGTGCAATTGATAGAAATCGACCAGATTTTCAATGATTTACCGGGTGACCCAAAAAAAAACTTCACGAGCTGGATCGCACATATTTTCTTGAAAGTAGATGTTATGAAAACAAACAAGGTATCAGCATGTAGCTGAAAGGCTCTGCTATCTTTTGAGATGTTGCTTGGTAAGTTTAAGATATGCGTTGTGTCTGAAAAAAAACAGTTTCAAAAATATGAAAATTCATTCATTTCTCGGAGCATTCCCTTGCTTCCAGTCCGTTTTTTGGGAAGTGTTATGAAAGCTGAATTCCAAATTTGCTTCGGAGCATGAAATTTGAATGAGGAACACTGGGCAAACATTTTGCAAACAAAACATTTCCCCAGACGACTTCTAATCCTTCGCAATGTCGAAATTTCACAAAATGTTGACTGGAAAATGATGGCGATTATTTCACTAAAAATGAGGAATCCTGGATTCGAAATTTTCATAGAATCTGGTTTTTCGGGTGGTATTCATTGCTTAAATGACCATGCATCATGTCAAGAGATACCTAAGGCTTTCAACTAAACCGTAATAGAAAGTATTGGGCAATAGCGTTTGATTTCAGAGAGCTTGTCATGATCTAGCTCGAGGGGCAAATCACTGCTTAAAATCTCGTACACTCTTACAAATAATCACATTTTAATCACAAATTAATCACATTAATCATTCAAACATCACGTTAATCATGAAAAATCACCAGTCATATTGATCACAAATTTTGAATGTTTAACTAACTTCATCCGCTCACTTTTATAAGATATGAAAAGATTAGAGTTTCCCTGTCGCCATTTTCCAAATTAATGTGAACACATTACTGCATATGCAAATCACAAGCGCCAAAGCATGAACAGCACAAAAGTGCAAAATCTTTGTTCCCTGTGATGGAGCAAAAAGGAAAGACTCATTCTTGTGTTACAAACAACCCTGCCAAATCAAATTGGCATGATAGTCTTTGACTCGATTCATGAAACAGCTTACCGTCATATTTCATCATTTGATTATCAGTCTTGCTCTATCTTGCCTTATTCATACAATTTTTATAGTACAGGGAGCTTATTTGAGAACTTTTTGGAATGTGATTAATTCTAAAATAATCACAAATTAATCACTTAAATCACCAAAAAATCAAATTAATCACAAAAATAATCACTTGTGATTATTAATCTCGTACGCCATTTTCAGGAGTGATTTGCCCCTCGATCTAGCTCGTGCAGTTTTTTGGGTTATCCGGTATATAATACGTGAAGATACATACTTGGTCGACCAGAAAGCTTAATATCATTGAAAATTCCTTGAATCAGGGTTAGAGAAGGAAAAAGCAAACATTTTATAGGATAAAGGGTCTACTTGTAGGCAACGGTAGAGCAGGATGGGCAAGGGTATATTCATTTTTGCATCAGATATTTCAATCAGGTATGGCCATTTTCCCAGCCATTTTCGGATCAGAGAAACTGGGAAGGCTGCGCCTGGATACACTGCTCATCAGCAATTACTTGTTGAAAAGCAACTGAGAAACTCTTAATGAAAAATTGGCAAAACTAATGTCATTCAAGACAGCCGAATTTTCCTGTTGTTTTGTTGCTTGTGTTTTTGTTGCTAAAACAGATTTTTCTAATTCAAAATTGCAGTTTTCTTCAAAGTAAATAACATAAATCAAATTTAATACTATGGTCGCCTTCCTTTACTTTATGGCGGTAAATGTTGCAAATTTTATTCAGTAAAAGTTTGGAAATATTCTTTAGCTTATTAACTGTGTGCTGGCAACCGCTTTTTCCTTCATGATGGTTGAATTTTATTAAAGTTATACTTTGCATAATTCCCTTCACTATGGTACACAGTATTCAATCAGATAATTTTCTTTCAAGATAATGCAGAAAATGTATTGTTTCTCCAAGGAATTGTCACGGACTTGTAATTTACTATTAAGCTATTCTACGCAAGAGCATGGGTCGAGCGATCAGTTTGAACATCTACAGACGTTGCCAACATTAACAAATTTTCCAAAATTCATTTTGTTATTTTTCGAATAGCTATTACATGTGGCTTACTTTCTCGCAAGTTAGCAGTTTCTTTTTAAGGTTAGATCAGTGGGTTACTCCTAAATTTTCAAGTGGTTAGGAGTTGGATTTGAGCAACTTTCGATCCCTTTATCAGTTTTGACTGTGGTTACAGTTAAAGGCTCTTCTTGAGGAACCAGCAGGCATCGTAGCCCTTTTTGTCAAGGTTTCATAATTTCATCTTTGCTCTCCATTTCGTGCCATTGTGATCCCTGCAAATCTAATTGATTCAAATGCATCCACAACTCACCAGAAAGCTGGCCACTTTGTTGGCCTCTCTCTTTAGCTCAGTATGTGACATGAAAAGTTTGTAAGTCTTTCAGAAAAGACCAAGAGGGCTTACAAAGAGCGGTTGGCGTTGCTGGGAGATATAATCTTTAATCCTGTGTTGCTAGCCCGTTGCTAGGCTATATTCTCCATGCAAGGTTGTCCGTTTCATTGTGGTCTTATGCCAAAGGATGTCATTTGTTTGCACAGTGGCACTCAAAAGCAAGCTTTCATCACAGGGAGCCCAGGAATAATTAGCAAACTCAAAATTAAATGAACCTTTTAGCTATTCAACAAAACAGCCTGGATCGAGCGTTATTTTTATACATTTTTATACGCGAGGCTCGATCGAGTGGCGTTAGAGCTTCTATCACCATTGTCCAAATTCGAAAATTCTACAAAATGTAGCAAAGTATCGTTCGATTGAGATTCTATTGTCTAAAATAGGAGCTGCGACCTGCGTAGGGAGCTGTGAAGAGTCTGATCGACAGTTCAACAATGGCAGACTTTCTGACTTTCTGCTTGCATTTCTTCTCGCCCCGGACAATCTTTTTTTACTGTACCTTCTAAACATACATGCATATAAAGGCAGAATGACAAAAAAACTGAGCTTACATTTTGGAAGATCCAATAGCTGTGTTCTGGATGGAGAAGAACTGGCCTTTTATTAGAAGGGAAGCGTTTGCAGCGCTTGAATGAGGCTCCGCAAATCCTTGCAATTTCCTGCGCAGCTCTTCTTTCAGATCATTTGTTTTCCTAAGTTGGATAATCATTCCTGGGCTCCCTGTGATTTTCATTAGAAAATTAAAAAGTGATAGACGGTAGGGAATAATGTTAATCTTGTTGTTATAAGTTCGATGTTAATATCATAATGTAACATCTTAACGTCGCCAGATTATTACCAGGGAGTCAAAGAGCCCGCAGTATTCCAGAAGTGCGATCACAAAAAGAATTATCTAATGTCGTCGATTGTATCGAAAAGCAATCTCTTTTATTTTTAATAGGATATATTTTCTCTTGACAACAAAGGAAGATATATGTTTTTACCATGGAAACTAAATCTGAACTGAAATCATTGAAATAACATTGAGATAAAGTAGACCATGGGTAGACAAATAAGGGTAGCCCTGTGCCTAAAATAGAAACAGTGTTGCACAGTAATTTCACTCCAAATCTCCAAATCATAATCATGGATCAATGTTTTCTATCTCACAACAAATCTTTATCTTCTTCTAAAAGCTGTTTGGTAATGGACATTCATGGCAGCTGTTCTTGTGCTCAAAGTAGATCCAATGTTGCATTATGTTTCCATTCCAAATCATCTCATCGCCGCAATCATCTCATCGCCGCAATCATCTCATCGCCGCAATCATCTCATCGCCGCAATCATCTCATCGCCGCAATCATCTCATCGCCGCAATCATCTCATCGCCGCAATCATCTCATCGCCGCAATCATCTCATCGCCGCAATCATCTCATCGCCGCAATCATATCATTGCCCAATGTATTCGTAGTGTCTTCGATTTCACATCATCTTACCGTTACATTTGGGCCCCGGCATGCATTGCAGCCCTATTTGTATAGAGTGGCCTAATATAATGCTGTATGAATGAAAGAAAGCCCGTAGGAAGTGGGGCCAGGTAGAGCTCAAGCCCCCTAATAGTTTTGAAAACTACATAATAAGCATTAATTACATATATTGTTCTCTATTGTTTAGAGAGCCCCCCCCCCCATCAGCAGCTGCTTCTTACGGCCCTGATGAAAATGATTCTGTGATAGCGCTGAAGTCGGAAGCACATCGCTGCAGCTCCAGATACTGCCATGTTTTTACTTTTACATGTGTTGAACATTTGAACTCAGATTGAATAAAATCCAAGAATTTCATAAAAAGCAAAACAAACCATCGCATTGCATGCCGGTTGCCCAAGAGCCTTTGAATTCTTTTATGCCAGATATCACAACATAAGAACGAATAATATCCAAGTTTACAAATTTAACAAATTTAGAAAGAATTCAAAAATATACTACAGAATTTCTTAAGTCTCGATTTTCTACCCATCAGTATCTACATTCTTTAGCAATATTCACTCTGCTAATTAAAAAATTTCATATGTTCAAATTTCTTTTTTACTCAGGGGATCATAATTGCAAGACAAAATGGTATAGAGCTACCTTTGGGAGGGCTTTGTGGAGAAAAGGAGAACAGGCGAGAAGAGAAAGACCAGGTAACATTAGATTCAAGCCATTTTTCTTCCTAAGGCCTAATTCACACTAGGTCGTTTGGTTCGTTAGGTCTTGCATAAAGACCCAAAAGACAAAGGATTCAAACTCTGAGTCTTTCTCTTTTGGGGTCGTTTTGCAAGACCCTAACGACCCAAACGATCTAATGTGAATCGAGCCTTATGATAAATAGACTACAACTTCAAATACCGGAGCTGTTAAAGTGTTGTGTTGAGCTGTGTTGAAAATGTTTCTTATCATTTGCATCAACGAAGTCTTGGATAAAACGATTTAAATGTTCATGTCAGTTTCCATTCAGTCAAGTAATCAGTAATGTTCTTGTTAGTGTGTAACCATGCTCTGTTGCTGTTTGGCTATTATCTCTTGCAATGTTTCCTTGCATACTCCAGTTCTTTCTAGGCTTTTAGGCCCTTTTGATAAATTATGTCATGGATAATATGAAGATATAAAGTTTGGCCCAAAGCCCACTGATCAACATAACTTCAGTCGTTTGTTGGCTACAAAGAATACGTTCTATTGAATTGTTGTTAGCACTAGTGAACCTGTTGTTATTCTTATGTGATAACCTGCTATCTTACCCAAACTGTCACAGGACAGCAAAGCATCTCCGGCAGCCATCAATCTTAGGCCCAATTTTCAGTTAATGGCTGTCGGAGGTGCTTTGCTGAGCTGTATCAATTTGGATACGAGAGCAGGCTAACACACAAAAACGACTACAAGTTTGCCATTTCTGCTGATATTTTAAGCCCAGTGCCATATCCAGCCAGACTCACAGACCTTCCTGCAGCCTGTGTCCACGACCAAGCAGAGACCAGTGGCTGGATGCGAGGATGGCTCGCTTGTACCTACGCTCTCGGTCAATGGCCCAACTTTTTACCTCTAGAGTGCTAGAAACTACCTAGCCTTACTCACAGTCCACCAATTTCATGGTATTTTACTCTTTAAAGTGGTTGCAAATCAGGCAATCAAATTTCTTGATAGCAGAGGCATGGGTGACAGAGCACTGCTTTGCTTGCCATCTTCATCTTGAATAGAGCGTCACTTCATTTTTTTGCCCAGAGATAGCCACTGAAGGGGCCTTCGCTTTCACCCCCTGCCAAGCAGCATAGCTTTAAGGTATAACAGTATTGAATACGTTTTATCAAGGTTCATTTACGGGGGTTACTGTAAAAGCTTCGTAAAATGCTACTATAGGCAATCAAGTGAGGAAGTTTTTGATGACCCTTTCACGATGGTGATACGATCATACAACGTTCTGTCACCCATGCCTTACAACGTCAATATAGAGTTCGCATGCATAACATTTGAGGGATATCTTTGTTGCAATGACTTTGATATAAATTAATTTAAAGAATGGAAAATTTTAAATTTATTTGAAAGATATCTTGCTTCGTCTTCAAGGAGTTGTCTGCAAACTTTTATCTCCCAATTCTCTTTCATAAAAGCTCTACCACTTACTTTAAAACTCCTCTTTTTCTGCGTGTGTCTTTTAGCTCTTTCTACTTAAGTTTCCGATTATCGATTTGATCTTTGCCAAAGACCAGTACTATTGATCTAGATTCTGTTAAATAACCTCTACTTCCCAATAACTCCCCTTCTCTCTGCTATTTCATTTAAATAGATATCTCCCTCTTTCATATCTACAGTTCATTGCAAATCACGAAAATATCCATGGTTAAGTCTTTGCATTTACCTCGAAATAAATTTTTTATTCAAATATTTTCAGATATGAAAATTTGCTATGTATTTTACACTTAAGTATACCTTTCTTAACATATGGATTCCTTCTTTATTTTACGCTAGCCTTAGTCTATGAGTCTCATTTAATACCCCCTGCTGTTTCTTTATTCAAATAACATCGAAGGATTTCTCCGAAGATTGATCGTTCCCATACTTCGTTAAAATATCGCCCGCCTAGATCACTCCATTGATCTAAATTCGATCAGACAAGTCATCCTCCCAAAAATCTATTTCTTTCTCTCTAACTTCATCGAAAAATTCTCTTTTCAAGATTCTTTACTCCTTAAATCGTCATTCTGTCGAATTTCTGTCATAGTGAGTGGCCACTGTCTCTATCCTTCATTGGATATTGCTAAAGGTCCCTAGTTGCCTCTTTGATTGTCGCTTTGTTATCGTCAGTGTCAATTTAACCCTATGTCCCAGATCTGTTATGTTGTATTTGACACGGATTATGTCAACGGTCACTAAATCCAAATCACATGACCCAAAACTTCCCCAATTCGTCTTCAGAAATCTAGTTTCATCTATCATTTGTTGTTTCTTACTTAGATGAGTTTTGTTACTTAATTATTTTGTTCTCATTTTAAAGAGAACATTCCGTACTTCCTCCACAAAGCCATCCCAAAAGTGGCCCTATAAGCTTGCAACGATTTAAATTTGTAAACATATATTTATCAATAATGAACATAGATACCAAATATTTTCTCTTATCCTCTTCTTCTTTGATTCGTTTTCTCTTCTTTTGATTCGTGAAATCGTCTTCCAATCTTTTCTTCTTGAAATCTTCTCCCAACATTTTTCGTCTTGAAATCTTCTGCCGACATCTTCTTTTAAGCCTACTTCCAAACCTATCTTCTGAGCTTTTAATCCTATCTCATCCAATACAATCTAATCCATCTAACCTAACTCAGTCCAATCCAATGTGAATCCTATAAACCATATTTTAATTACCAATCTAAGTCAAATGCTCTAAATATCCAAACTCCAACCCCTGTTTTGCCAGAATATCTCTGTCGTTCTAAAGGAAAGAAAATAGCAGAACTTTAGTATTTCTCTCATAAAAACTTAGAGAAGGGATGGGAAATTTAGCTCCAGATGAGTTGCTTTTTTTGCCATTATTTATCCAATCCTCAAATTTTACCATATTTTTTACATCCATATAAAAAAATCACTATACATGCTACATCTACATTCCACCATACTTTCTAATTACTATACAACTATACGACACTACATGGACGGGACCACAAGGAGCAAGAGACAATGACTACCCTGTGGCCATTAACATAAAGACATACAAATAGATAAAAATTAAGTAAACTAAGATTATACTGACACATAACAAAATATTCCACATTGGATGTCAGGCCAGCATAGTCGCATGACTCCGAACAATAGGAACCCCGTATGGGATAACAGCAGCGACAGCAACTGCTACCGCCATCCATCCACCTCCAGAGTCCCCAAAAATGATCATATTGCACGTATGCTTTCAGATCAGGGTTTGGTTCACGATCAGAAATACTGCCCTTGGTCAGAAATACTTTCGATTTGGAGAATGAATTGTCGTTGACTTTTCATGGGCCTAACATCAATTCTGAAACAGACTAAAGAAAAGAAACGGGGCAAAACGCACATAGTAGCTGAGTGGCGTAAAGCAAAGGTTTGAAGTTATCCAAGTCGACTTATTTTGTGAATGAATTTAGAGCCAGTTCGAGTTACGATATTTAGATGCAAATAAACAACATCATGGGAAGGGTTCACGTCCTAGTGTTTTGAAATAATGGTGAAAGTCAATGATGCATACTTACATTGAGAAGTAAGAAGGAACCCCTTCTTGAACCCGCAGTATCCACGTTCAACAGGCTTGCCTCCATTCTTCTTAGTCTCAGCATCTTCCTTCTCTTTCTGTGCTTTTTCTTTCTCTAATTTTTCCTTCTCAGCAGCTTCGATGGCCGCAGCTTCCTCTTCCGCCTTTTTCTGTTCCTAGAAATATTTGAAATAGAAATTGGTGGGAAAATCACTTTGATATCATGATGGCATTCCTATTTTATTTGAAGATGGATAATTACGTCTCATTAATCTTACTATTGTTTGTTGCCGTCTTTTCAATCTCCCACTTTCTAACTGTTGTTTTCGGTAGCTGTTCCACAAGTATCTGTGCTAGGAGCATTTCTCTTTACAACTGCAATTTAAGGCCGGTCGACCGTAATGTAGTTAACTACATTAAAAGTGAACTAATTTCGTTCTAAAGACTCCTCCGTAGCGACATATGAATTTTCCTTGGCAAAGATATAAAGTTGCAGCAATCCAGCATAAGTGCGGCGTCTTACCGCCCATGATGTGAACCATGCTTTAGGTGTCACATTTTGAAGCATGACGTTTTTCGGACAATATCCACACAGCCTAACTGTAGACTTACCTCCAAATTTATTTCTTTATGCAACTGATACCATTTGTAACCGAAAAATCCCAGGACTGCAAATGAAACTGCGAATTCTCCAACTTTATACCAGTTAACCATCTTGGATAAATTTGAACTTTGAAGAAATTATGCTAATGAAGCGTAAGTTATCGATTTGAAATGCTAAAGAAACGTTCGTGTGAACTCTAGCGATATGAGCGTTGTATGAAAGTTATCCTGATTTCTATTCTATTTCAAATAGTTTTTCTTACTATGACGTTTGATGATTTTGTTTGATCTGACGTTAGATTCAATTCACTCGCAACTAACCAATCAAATCGCTTCATTGGAATGATTACCGAGGCTGGATTGGAAACCCTTTCCTTCCTTCCCTTCTACCATATTTCTGCCAATCTGATATCATATGAGCAGTTAAGTTATGAATCGCTTTTCTGGCCTGATTTCCCTTGTCTTGATTTCATGTACATGACCACAAAGTTCTCTCTCTTGTGAGTACGATTACATGGGCGAACTGACCCACTTGCAGCTCAGATCTGGCTTGGCTCTGACTAGCCTGTAATGTTGTTTACATGGCGGGCTTGACCCACCTGCAGTTCGGCTCTGACACTGAGCCAACCCGGCTAAAACTGAAACCATGCTTTGTGCGACGAGTGTCAGTCAAAGCGCATGCCCTTACAGCGAGTCAACCCGGTGTCGCCTAGCCTGGTTAACCCACTTTCGAAAGACGAGTCAACCCGGCAAGGCAGGTTCGCTCGCTCCAGGTAACCGCACAATGTTTTTATGAAGAATTTGACTTAAGGATCGGGACAACTGACTGAGCCGTGAACGGGCAAAAAGCGGGTCAACTCGCCCATGTAATCAGAGGCTCTAATTTCTTTGAGTATCCGAACTCAAAGAAAGCTGCTGAAAACGGCAAGCTAAACTCTCAATTTCGGTTCCAAAAAGAGAAAGACCATATTACTTACTTACTTCAAACATCCCAAGGGAACAAACGTCTTAAGGTATATTTACAAAAATATAACTATTTCACACCAGAGAGTTGAATTGTATCTTCTTCCTTAAGTATGACAATTTTTCTTTAGCTTTTTAATTTTACACAGGGCCTCTCTTGATAGCAGTTATACTTATAGCTGATTGAATAACCCTGTGAAAATATCGTATTATTATTATCATTATTATTATCATTATTACTATCATTTTTATTATTGTTATTATTATTATTATTATCATTATTATTATTATTATTATCATTGCAACTGTACACAGCATTAAATACTGGATTAAAGCACTATCAAGTTCTGTCTCAGATCCTGAGATAGTGAGTGCTCCATCTGAGTTTCTTCCTTGTTTCTTTTCAGTCTTTTCCTGGAGTGTCCAGCACTTTCCTAACTATTCTTGCAGATCCTAGTAAACATGCTTTCTGGATGACTTCAAGTCCATTTTTTTAATCAAGTTTTTCCAGTTCTTTCTGGAGTCTTCCCGTCACCGAGCCTAATGCACCAATAATAACTGGCAATATAACGACTTTCTTCACATCCTCTCTCCAAACTTTTAGAATTTCGTATTTGAGATCTGTATAGGCATCAACTTTCTCCTTTTCCTTCTTCTGTATTCTCGTATCAAATGGACACGCAACATCTATTACAAAGCACAGCTTTTCTTTTTTGTCAATGACAGTTATGTCAGGCCTGTTGTGCTCAATTTTCTGTTCCGTTTGGATTCTGAAGTCCCAAAGAATTTTCACTTCATCATTCTCAAGGACACAATTATCTTTACTAACAACATGCTGGTAGCTTTTTCCCCCACACTGAAAACCGTACTTCTTGCACAGGTGCCAGTGTATTGCCCGTCATATCAACTTTTGAATGGAACAGCTTACCTTCCAGGTTTCACCTGAACGCAGCATTAGCAACAAAAATTGACACAACTACATTTGCTCATAACGCTTTCATTTTTGCCTTCATATTTATTTTACTTGTAAATTTTGAAATTACACCGTATTTCAACATTAAACATGAAAACCAATTCACAATGTGAAATAACATATCGAATCTCTGTGAAATATTACTAGGATAATTATAAAGCGACTGAAAAACTATCAAATAGCTTTGTAAGCAAAAATTAGTCGTAAGCTAATAAGCTAATGGTCTTGCCAATGACCCTGTTTGAGGCCTGAGTTCCACACTGCGTCAGGATTCTCAGTAGACTTATTGCATCGTCGTAGTTTCTCGTGAAACCTGAACTGCTGCAGATTCCCAAGTTTGGTTCCCATTGTGCGATGAACTATCATCGCTTTTCCTGTCGCCAATTTTCCTAACCTTATAAAAATTCAGTTTACATGGGAAGAACATTTGAATGTACAGCCTAATTATTACAACCAGTGCGAATATGAATCAGGCTTTTCAGTCAAAGGCAGTTCCCAGGACAAAATGAACTTTACTGCATCTGAAAATTGTCGATGATGTCCAAGGCAATGACAGTTAATTCTGCAGAGCAAACCAATCTTTAGTGGCCTATCCATTAAAACCAACAAAATACCACTTTATTGACAATCAGGCTCTTCACTACAGAGACAAACGTCTTGGTTATTGAGAAAGATGTCGAAAATACACCCAGGTAGAATATGTAATCTGGTAACGAAATTGTGATTAACATGCCGAGAGTACAACCATTAATAAACGTATTTGGCACTGTAAGAGTAAAAAGACTTCTCAAAAAGAAAGGGTTGTCAAGTTTGGCTTCAGTGTTTCTTTATACATGAAGACCCATAGTAAACATCTTGCGTTGCAGCATTGAATAGTAGCCAGCCCTTCTTCAATTTTGCCTTTTTAGCAAATGAAATACACTCATATTTCTTTTGTAAGAAGCTAAGGTAAAGGCTGGTAGGTAATTTCTTAAATTTTGGGATACTTTTGCCTCAAAAAGTCGTTTTTCTGATATTTTTATGCAGGAGTGTAAGGTTGATTCATCTTGTGAGAACGGCTCCCAAATTACCTAGCAAAACAAGTAATAACGTAGTTTGCACCCAAAAAACGTCGTAACAATTGCTGTTACTCGACAATGTCGAAGCACTTTTGCGTGCAAATAACAAAAGGTTTTTAATTTTTAAACTCAGGTATGGTAGTTTCTGAAGTTCCGAAAAATTGAGACTTTCGTATCTTATAAGCTATTTCTTGTTAAGAATGACTGTACCTAAAGGTTTAAAGATTGGAATCATCATCACACGATCACTGAGGGCGAGGAGAGGAAGGTTTCGAATAACAAAGGAATAATTTGAGCCATCATGCCCTAACATAACAACCATCCTTTCAAAAATGAGGGAAGTTTCCGCCAAAACATACTTTTACAGGAGGAAGGCAGAGCATTGTTCCAGGCTCTGGCAAATATTCCAGGCAGGAAGACTGAGCATTTTTTAGACTCTGACAGATATATATTATGGGTAAAAGTTTCATAAGCAAGTCATACGCTAAAATTGTGTTATACATACATGGATTCTAAATACGGGCCTTACGGCAAGTTAATCATTATACGAACAATCATAACAAGGAAATCATAAACACGAACGATGATTTTTCACTGATATTAATTCAGGCATTAATCGTCCCTTTAATATCAAGTCCACTCCTTTGCTCCTTCATCGAATCAGCCAGCCTCTTCTCTTTTTCGACTACCTTGCGCTTCTTCACTTCTTCCTCCAAAAACAACGTCACTTGTCTGTGGTCGAACGATTTCGCAAAATCCAGTGCAGTCTTTCCATGCTCGGACCTCTTGGATGCATTAGCTCCTTTGCTAATAAGCAACTTGACTAGGCCAATATGGCCGTTCAGGGAAGCCATCATTAAGACTGATTTCCCATCGCAGTCGCATGAGTTGACGCCAGCGCCATGATGGATGAGGATTCGCCCGATGTTTTCGTCGCCGCTTGTGGCGGCAAGTCGCATTAATGGCGTCCAGCCTGATGTGTAGTCCTTTTTGTCGAGCTAGTAAGAAAAGTAAGAATGATAATTATCATGCTGTGTTGTTTTGTGTTGTGTTGTGTTGTGCTGTGTTGTGTTGCGTTGTTTTGTGTTGTGCTATGTTGTGTTGTGTTGTTTTGTGTTGTGTTACGTTGCGTCATGTTGTGTATTGCTGCATTGTTTTGTGTAACATTTTGTTACGCTGTATGATGCTTGAGGCTAAGTTACGCCATGTTCAGTTACCCTGCCCTATGTTACATTATTCTGCGTTTATTATGTTACCGCTTTGTAAATTCTGTTCACATGCCAAGTCTCACGCCATTGCAGTAGTTTGAGAACCTTGGCCAACGATCGTCCGTCTAAGCCAGCAAACTTTAAAGCAACAAACGTGAATAATGTTTATCTAGGGAATCCTTTAACACCCCCCTCCGGATAAGACATGGATGATTCGAAGCATTACCTGAACTCCTTTATTGACCATCCAGCGTACAACTTCAAAATGTTTGCCATCTGTAGCCCAGTGAAGAGCAGTTGAGCCGGTCTTGTCTCTTACTTCCAGATCAGCGTTATGTTTGCTGAGTAGTTCAATTGCTGTGACATTACCTGCAAGGACACAAAAATGTGCAAGACTTAATGTGCAAGATCATGCTTTTAAGGTGAGGCACAGAAACGTGACCAATTATTGCTTGGGAAGATGTTCTGATTTGTGCAAGTTTATTGTCTCCAAATTTCAGTCGAAACGGTGACTTTGTAGCTATCTATACTATAGGCAATATAACACAGACTTTCCTCTGTCCTTTTTCGAAAAGAAGGCCATACTTTGAAGAATAAAATCTTGCACTTCATAGAGGAGCAAACCAGAAAATCATAATTTTACGATTGCCTGAGCATCCGTGGATTTTAACAAAAAATTGAATATTGGTGGCTTGGATAAAGCAATAAAACAAACTGCAGATGAGAATAGAAACGTGCCTGAGATTTACAGATTTCTTCACAGTCTGGAGACAGAGCCCTGTTCTGGCAAAATAGATGCTGACAAGTCTTGGTCGACAGCATCCCTTCTTGTTGATTGGCAAGAAAAGACAGAATTTCTATGACTTATAAGGAAAGCTGCAAATGTAAATAGAGTGAGTTATTACAGATTCCCAAGAACCTGGATGGCCAACTGACTTGCTGTGGTGTATGCAAAGGGGACAGTCTCAATAAGACTTGAGCTTATATCAAAGGTAGAGAAAAATCTAAGCTTCTGGAAATGGAATTATATTTCATCTATCTCAGAAGCTGGGCATTATGATTCTTATAATGCATTCTTTTTTTCAAAATTATTTTTCTAGAGCAATAGAATATCCAGTGTGTTGCAGTTTCACATTTATATAAGTAGCAGGTGATCTTAGCTTATTGTTTTTTTTGTGTTCTGAACTTATAGCGTACAGCCACCTTTCATTGTTTCATAATTTTTAAATTTTCAGTAGTCTACCACCTTAAGTTCTACATCCACCTTTATTGTAAAGCTGAAAACTTAAAAATTACAAAACAATGAAAGATGGCTGCATACCAAGTAAAAATATGTCTAAAAAGCAATAAGCCAAGGTGGCTTGCCACTGATACAAATTTCAAACTGCTACTAACAGTGTGTCCTATAACAGTGGTTACCTACCTGCATATGATGCAATCATGAGAGCTGTCTTTCCACTGCTACTTTGATAGTCAACATCAGCATGGTGGGCAATGAGAATTTCAGCAAGTTCATTGTAACCCTTTTGAACTTTGAGGGAAGCAAATAAAGATCAGATAAAAATCAAACAAGCAAGCAGTGGGATAACTCTGTTGAAGTAAATATCTTACCAGTAATTTTGCCAAGCTTGTTATACTGAGTCAGCGACACATGATTTTCAAAATATGTTTTGGACCATTGAAAAATTTGCAAGAAACTTCACAATTATAAGATTTCTTGTTTAAAGATTCTTATCATAATCTAAAGAGCAGTTGCTATTCTCCAAAAGAGTGTAAATAGACCAAACTTCTTTACATTTTGTAGAATTTGATACATTTCTGCTGTCATTTGAACCATTTTGAATCAATCTCATATCCCTGCTTCTTACATCAAGACTATGTTTTCAAAACCAAACATATTGGCTGCAGTTACACTAGGTAGTTTATCCCATTGTTTCCTTTTGAAACAACAGGCTTATAATGCTGTTGTATGTGACCGCTCTTCCTGTTCACATACATCACTGTGACAACATTTGGTTCTTGGGGCAAGGGCCTTTAAGAAACCACAGTGTCCAAAATAACGGGATAAACAAGGCCCTGACCTAAATTACAGCATTGTTTAAGAAAAATTAACCAATCATGATTTACCAAGGTAATCACATGACAATTACTTTGGCGCCAAAATAGTTAGCCACAACACCAGCAGCTTTGCAAAAGATGTGATGGGCACAGCGTGACTGGGTATCTTTGTATCATTATAGCGCCATAGTTACCAAAAACGTTAAAGATAAATTTCAAGAAAATGAAACAATTCAGATTGCAATCGGATGATATTCAAGTGTGACTGCAGCCATTGTAAATTATTATGAAGATGATTTACACAAGGGCTGTACTGTCTCTCAATTACAAATTAAGATATTGTTTTGTGATTGAATCAAGGGACTTACCTGCAACCATTAGAGGCGAATATCCATATTTATTTGGGGCATTTATGAGCTCTTTATTGAGTTCTGCAAAGAGATACAAAGAGATGAAAAACCACTTGTGCACATTGGCAAAACTTCTTAACGTTAGATGAAAGAATCACTGTAAATATTTCAAATTACAGTAAAGTGACTGTAAATATTTCAAAACAAGAATCACGAGGGGAAAGGGGATACTAATGTGCACAAATGCCTTTACTACATTTCATATCAAAGAGCTATTGTCAAGTAACTTCAATTTCTAAAGATCCTGCAGGATCAGTTTTCACAAAAGTGCTCACAATATCAAATGACTGCTTGATGATCAAGACAAAAATAGAACTTCACCATTCATTAATATTTGACAGCTGTTCTTCTAACTTGCAGAGAGAATCAATTGAAAGAACCATAAACAAGGACAAAAACATTTTGGAAATAAGACATAAGGTATGTACTGTTTTTATCAAAACATGAAACTGCTGGATATTTCTAGCAGGTAAAGTATGCAGATAAAGCCTCAATACATTCATTATTCAGTTGGAAATCCAGCAGTAAACTAATTCAAATTACAAATTTTCAGACTGAAAGTGTTCAAAATAGTACTTGGTGTAAACTCCTTTAAAGTCTTTGAAAGAAACCATTTCAAAGGGGACATGCTGGCAAGATTAAATTCCCAGCAGTCCTAACATCGATTTTGGCATAATTTGCATATTGTTGGAAGAAAAATAATTTCATATTTCCCAGCTACAGCTGGCTATAACTTTGTGGTATTTGTAAAATGGAGACTGTAAAACCTTGTTTTTACTATGAAGATCAACAATGGTATGTTAGCAACAACAGAAGGTAACAAAGCATTCCATCACTTCCTAAAAATTCTCATGCCATACAAGATAGAGCTAGCGCTTACAGCATCCTTGAAAAAAGTTTTAAGAGCCATCATTGTAGAAAATAGTTCTGCACTTTCTACTCCTATTTTCATTTCTCTCAGACTTCTAAAGCTGCAGGATTATTTTTTAGATAAAAGTGCAGACATTTGTCTCTAAACCAGTTACTAAGTTTTCTCATATTGTTTCCATGAGTTTTTCAATTTTTTTCAACAAGTTCATCAATATGATATCAAGCATGTAACATTTAAGCATGTAAAGGTGACATTTTTCTGACATGCAAAGACACTTCTGAAATATTTCTTGAAATCTACAAGATATGCAGGTGCAAAATCTTTGAACAGAATTTCCCCTGTTATGGAACAAGCTGCAACAAATAATGAGCTTCTGGCATAGGATTGAGTTCCCTTGTATGTCATCAACTACAAGCCCTAAAACTTCTTACAACCAACCAGTATTAAGCAGACTTACTTAAATTCTGAAACTGATGTCATTGTTGTTAGTTTTATTAAAGGAATCTTTATCATCAATCAAAGTCCAAAGTTCTGTTTTCAGCTGAGGGGCCACTCTCTTCTAATTTATTCAACCTACTGAGAGATAGCCTCCTTTAAAGAATTCCCTACTCATCAATACAGTAGATCTTCTTGGAATTTCACTGGGGTGCATCACCATCAACTTAAGCACACTGTAACTAAAGGCCCATGCACAAATCAATTATTTGATGCAAAATGTCCAAAGGACATTTGAAGGGAGGGGGTAAAAGGATTGTATGTTTTCAAATTTTGTTTTATCAAAATTTCTTCCGAGAATGTCCTACATTGTAGAACTTTATTCTACAGCTTTCATTTGCAGTATACTTTGTTCGTGCGAAAGAATTCCAACAACTATGAAAGTATTTTGTCCGTTTTTGTTGAGTCTGATGATGGAAGCATGTTGCTGGGAACTGCATGATCACTTAGATCCATTTGATATGCAGCAAAACAGTGGTATGAAACTTTCTCCTGGTGGGAAAAATTTCATCGATTTTCAACTGGATTCTTTGGGGGAGGGGGTTTTGGTATGTTAAAAACGTCCAATGGATGTTTTGCATGAAAGAATTGATTTGGGTGCAGCCCCTAAGCTTTCCTCATGTGATAGAATCTGAGAAAGTTCTAAAGAAATTATCTTAACTCCAAGCTCAAATTTTTTCCCATGAAAGAATCTTTCAAATGGTTTCTTTACCTGTCAAAAGCTTCTCAACAGCTTCAATATCATTTCTGTTTGTAGCTTTGTGAAGATCTTCACTTGATGGAGGCTTTTTGATTGTGCAAACTTCCACTGCAGCACTCCATGGGCTTGCTCCGTAATCATTTGCAGCTCTCAGTCGATACCTGTACCAAGTCTTTGGCTCCAAACCTTCAAATACATTTCTTGAAGAGTATCCACTGTAGACAGTACCATACGTTCTTCTATTTGAGCCAACTTGAACTTCTTCTTCTTGTACCACAAAATGAAGTCGTTCATCTAGGCGTGTAGCAGGCAGGCCAATGTGTTCCTGTTCCTTCAGGGATACACCCCAATACAGCTCAATAGAGTTATGTGTCACTTTTCCCACAACTGGGGGATCTGGTTTTTCTGGTGCAGACATCTTGTTGTGCTAGCAAAGAAAGAATGAAATCATTCAATGCAATTAAAAATTAAAGGTTTCAGCGCGAACCTAACTAATAAAATCCTTGAATTCCTGAAAACCTCTATAAACTTGGCCTATACTAGCTAGCCTTGCATGTACTGCTCCTAAAACAGCGACCAACAACGCTAAAATGCGTTATTTATGCTTCCATGAGCTCAAAGAAAACCCCAAATTGAGAAAACCTTACCAAAAACATTACTGTGTGGTCTTACATCCTGGAGTTGCAAAACCCACGAAGCTCACGCTGGTTTCTCAGGTCATTTTTGGCGTCCATCTTTGATTTGCCATGACAACAAACCAAGCCTCGGTTTGATTTTGCAACGGAAAGGATATTTTTTCGCGGGAAATGCTTTCAATTCAAAATCATCATTTCGTCATCTGTGATAGGTCTATCTGAAATTTTCCTTTTCCGAATGTTTTGATTGACGAAAAGGACTTGGGCAAGTCTATATTTTTTATACTCAATTTAAGAATTTGTTACAACGACGAATTACCTAAGACACTAGTCCTAAAACGATACCGCGGGGAGTATAATAGGCTGTTTTAGCAAGAAGACGCGAGTCAAGAAGACGCCATCATAATTCTTTTGTTCGAAGAAGTAAATTACAAAGAGAAATCAACTTTAAAACTTTTGTGAGTCTCGAGAGACTTATTTTACGTTCTATTCTGAAAATGGCAACATGAAAAGTATACTATTGAAGGCCGCACTGCAAAAATAGGACGTTGAGAAGGGCAGCAAAATAAAAAAATAGCACATTCACAAATGATGGAAATGTTAGAATGCAAACTGTTCTTAGGGAATTTACCTGTCTGTGAGCAATTTTCTGGGAGGGGAAAGGTAGGAAAATTGGAATGCTCTAAGAACATTAAAAGCTAGCTGCGTTTTCAAAGACGTCCGCGTCTTGCTGCTAAAAGAGCCTAATATCCTGACTACCCCGACGCCATTCCATAAAAAACATCGTCCTAAACTAAAATTAAATCTACGATAGGATTCATACGGATTTTTGATGGATTTTTCTTGAAAACAAAAGGATTTTCGCCAAAGGTGTACGAGCTTTTTGGGAGTGAAATGCCCCTCGAATTTACCGATAACCACTGAAACCTGTTTCGCAGTAGACGCCGAGTTAACAAATTCTAAAATTTAGAAAACCAAGGCACTGAGCCAGTGCTAGTAAGGTTGGGATCTTGGAGGTCAGCTGTGACGCCTGACATCAACTGCAAAGTAGACGCAAAATATCCTAATAAGAGACAAAAAGCACTCTGTGACTTTTACGAAGGAAAATTTTTGAAAATAGCGAGAGGCAGGTCACTGGTCGAAATTCTAAAATATTAACCTGTTGAAGAGATTTGAGACGACAAGTCTATATCAAACAAGCCAAGATCAAAAACAAGATTTGAATTTATACAAAAGTTTCTATTTTACCATTTCGAAGGAGTTTACCAGGAAAACGGGGAAAAGCATTTAATAGAATTTCTGTCTCCTGTCCTGGTTGGAAAACGTGCATGATTTGGCCTTTGTGTACTAGCGAGTGAAATAAATTTGAAGGTGCGAGCTGTGAGTAGACTTTAAAAAAACTGCGAGAGTTGCGAAATCAACATTAGATCTCTTCTTCTCACATGCCTTTAAGTGTAGCTGCGGGCAGCGAGTTTGACAAAGTTTCAAAGTTGCAAGTGAATGAAAATTTTCCAATGTAGGTGCTGTGCCTCCCGTGATAAAAGATGGTCCTGACAATTTGGTTGCAAAGAGGTCCTTTATTGCAAGGATGGCAAGGGGCTATCAAAGCTCAAACTCACAATGCGGGGTGAGTGGCCGAGTGGCTTATACAGTCTTCGTCAGGTGACTGAAGTTAAGCTTGGTCGAGTGAGGTCAGATTTCGGATGGGTGACCACTGAGGCCTGACCTCACAACTCACTTCGCCGTCCTTCGGAAGGGACGTTAAACTAGGGGTTCCGTGCCTGGATGCGGCATGCACAGTGGGCCTAAATTAGCTTTCAGTAGCTAGAAATCCTGACAAGCCCACTCAAAATAAACTGAAAACAAACAAACAAACTCAATATCGCTTTATGTGTACAAAATATCCAAACCCTACAATTGCAATACAGCTTACTGCGCAACTACCCGATCCTTACAAAAAGAGAAATCATTTTCAGAGCTCTAAATCTCTCTATCCAGCCCCATCCTTCAAAACTGGTCAATTCAGGCAGACCAATGACATGCTCAGCCAGCATACAAGAAATAGATACAGCACTCACTGCATAGCCGTAGGAACCGGAGCACTGGAGGCACATGCCCGCAAAAATTTTGCATTTATGACGAACAGTGCCCTTTTTGTTTCAGGAAGTGCCCCCTTTTATTTAACAAGAAAGTGCCTTTGAAGTTTCGTGCCCTTGCAGTGCCGTGCCCCCTAGTTCCAGATGCTTCCTACGGCCCTGTTCTTGCCAACATCAATTTATGCCAACTTTTAATGGTTATTGAGATACGGTTCTATATGGCTTTCTCCATACCTCGCTGAAAGACACCAAAACAGCAATATAATTCCACCAATGAGCTTGCTTTTCCTACAGGAGGCTTACCAGAAGTTTTGCCTTCACACTGCAAAACGCTTATTTCCAAAGCAAGCAATTTCAACTCTTCGACTATATTCTTTCTTATTATCTGAGTGGTAACTTTCTTCTTCCAAACTAAAAGTATTCAGGATCATCGAGAATGAAGGGTAGTTACCAGGGAGCCCGAGGCTATTAGGGGCCCTGGAAATACATATTATACATTTTTCCTTGTCTTCACTTTTCCTCAGGAACGTTTCTTGGCTCGCGGGGCATTCTCAGCTTCGTCTTTACACACGAGATAAACAACTTTTCCACCTAAAGATCTTTTTAATAATTTATTGGATGGCGTTTTCATCTAAAAGCATCCTTTAGGCCCTTTTACCAGTGCATAGGAGGGCATGATCCGAGAGAAAAAAGGCGTGGTCCACAAAATTTTCCGAAGCCCTTGGCGCCCAGGGCTCAATCCACACCCACCCTGGGGCCCGTGCCGTCTCTCGACGGCCATGGTATTATATCTGCAGACAATCTATTTGCAGAAGAAGACCATTGCTCAGAAGTGCTAACAGCAAGGAGCTTTATATTCAGCAATCTGGATTTGAAAAGATTTCCTGACCTTTTGGGAAACGAAAAGAAAAACCTGTTTGAAATGTTAGCGTATGGAATTTACCATGCTTTGATCTTGGACTCCAACAGTTGCAGCTTAAAGCATTACTTCAATGCAGCTGTTGCTCGTTCCATTTTGAAAGACAATTTGCTGAAGTCTAATCAGTAAGAATACAAGGAAAAGGTAATTGAAACTTAGATTCCCAGCATAGGTATAAAGTCTTTTAAAAGACATTGCGCGATAGCTGATACGGCTTTTGTATGATTTAATGGCCCAACGGGAACTATACGTATTTGCATGAGCGACAAGACACCAAATGTTGTTGAAATAAAACAGGGTCATCTGGCCTGCACCAAGGACAACGCTTTCAATTTTACAAATGCAACTTCAAGACTAAAACACAGCGATATAAGGAGCAATACGAAGCAAAACAAACAAGAAACATAAAACAGAAATAGTTAAAAGAAAAGAAGAGACCAGCAGTTCCACACCAAACCTAAACCATACTATGGGTCTAACCCGGTTATATCGTAGACTTCCATCAGTTTTGTATCGTCACATCACCACTGGATAGTACAAGGACGATGGAAGAAAAGCACTATATCTTAGGATATGGGGGGGGGGGAAGAAACTTTCAGTACTAAAATGGTAAAATTACGTGAAATTAAGAAACTTTCAGTTCTATGGCCTGATCCAAGTTTCCTATTAAAAAAAACGTGTAGCCGTCTATGTAATACGGTTGCTTTTGCCTGCAACGTATTACTGCTTCCATCAACATGCAATAATCGATCCCTTATGGTTACGCTTGTTATATACAGCTTTGTACTCATCACAATCATATTGCCTTTGGAATAAGAGCCTCGTCCTGAATGTAGAAATGGCACCATGTTCATAAGAACCTGGTCCCTTTGGTTTGTAGAAAAGTATGTTCTTGTTTGCGGCATTTTACTGTATCTGTAGCTTTGGTGGTTTATGATCAAAGATTGCCTATGATTTTTTGCCAATGAACACTTATAACCAAATACCTGAAGTTCCTTTAAAACCATAGCGCAAAACGAAAGATACATTTAACCAAGCGAGCAATGTTTTGAAGATTTTATAATATGTCTATGTGCTTGGATTCCCGCATCCAACATATTTACTTTCTCAAGAAGCGTAGTATGAGATGTTTCCCTTACTGCACTGTGTTTTTCAGCACTGCTGCTGCCAGAGGTGATATTTCATGCTTCATTTCAATCTTCTTCTTGCGCAAATATAAGTGTCTTCGTATACTCAACACCATACGTGGATCGTTAGAAATCACAGATTTCTTGTTCTTCACTAAACCTATATCCTTCTGCGGTTCGTTCTCAAACATCAATCTCAAAGTAATGTAATGTCTTCTCTTATCTCAAACTGGCTAGAACTACCTTCTCTTACCTCAAAGTGACCAAACTACAAAGACGTGCAGAAAACCACAGCAGTGTGAAGACTCCAAAACCTTACGTATCGCAAGACCAAAACCAGACACTCTGCCTTGTGAGGTCTATACAACCTCGTCCCCAGGGCCTTTTGTCATATTTGGACGCAGACGAAAAACTTGAAGCTCGAACACTTATTGGGACGAGGTCTTTTCTTCTCCAACCCAATATGAAAAAGGCCCTGGGGACGACGTTAAAGTATATGAGAATTGGAAGCCAAATCCAGTCATCGCTGTTTACCACCATTACAAGAACAAAAACATGATGTTCCTCTTGGGAAGAATTTCTTTCCATATGACTTAAAAACTTTGTATCGTGAAAATTGCTTTGTGTTTAACTGTACCAACAAAAATAACAGATAATTTCCCAAAAGTAAGGTCACTTTACTTGGAGACAAAGTATAAACAGCATTGCACATACTTTTTATTAGCAATTAAGAATTTGAGTATTTGAACCAGTACTGAAAGTTTCTTAAAGGTGTTTAGAAGCGAAAATTTTTATTGATGCAAATGGATAGCACTTTTGAATAATAAAGAATGTCGTTTACCATTTTGTGATACCTTGTTTCATTTTTGAATTTTCGAATTATACACTATTTTGTATGATTGGCTGATGACGTCATTTTGTTTGCAAAAAGTAATGAAAATGTACGAGGCTGGCTATGTTTCCTAAAGGAAATTGACTCCAAGAACATTTCTTAAGTTGGCATACCTTTCTAAACATCATATCAGTCCATGAAACAATTTCTATTACATTTATTCAGCTCAACTTAAATGTCTCCGACAATTGTAACCTTTCAAAGCCTAGATACAGCTTTATTCCAGTACATCATCCTAGCAATTTGCAAACAAAATGACGTCATCAACTGAAACTTAATATCATTGGATAACTTGAAAACGAAAAGAGATATCAAAGAAATTTAAACAGGAGTCCGTATCATTCGATAGTGCCATTAATTTGAATCAATAAAAATTTTCGCTTCAGATCACCTTTAAGTTATCAGATTTTAAGGCTCAGGGATCCTTAAAAGTTTCTTGAAGGTTCCACACCAATCTTTACGTGTAATTCCTGTGTCGGTAAAAATAAAACAGAAATATGCTATGGATTTCATTAATAAAAAGGAAAACTTTCTCAATCGATATTTTACGGACGTGTCTCAATTTTATAGCAGGCTGAGGGTAGAGTTTCTTACAAGCAGTTTCTAACAAAAAAAATCGTCAAGGTGAATTTGACCTTACTTTTCTTCTCACTTGTACCTTATTACTCGGATCCCGACTCGGATGGTCCTTGAGTCATGTCTAAACAATGGAAAGGCTTCAAAAACTTAAATTGGCAAAGCAAATATGAAAATTGTTTAGGAATCTTCAGGAAAATCGTAAGAAACTCTGAGTACTCAAAATCTGTTGATTTCAAGAATGTTCAGTCTTTCAGTACTGGTTGGAATTCGTAGTTTTTCATGAAAAAACGTAGCTACAGCTACTCTCAGGTCCTCTATTTCATTTTACTTTATTTCACTATTTATTTCTTCAACATGCCTGGAAATAGTAGTATCTAGTGTCTTACCAAAGCATGAACCTTTATTACTTTATTCTCCAAAGAGTCACTAAGCGTTTTCTCGAGTTAGATCTTGAAGATGGCTGCTGAAACAAGCATCCAATGTTGTGCAAAATCACGGCACACTAACCTATCAAACGAATCACTCTAGTTAGATCTGTTTAATGCCTGAAATATATCTATGCCATAATCAAATCAAGCAGCAATTAAGTAGTTACAATATTTGCTCACCTCAGTTAAATCCACACGCAAAAGTAGAGACAATTTTGAGATGCAAAATAATCTTCGTAAGCCAGTGAGCTCAATCCATAACCTATGTTGCATGCCAAATGAATCTCTTATACGACATGCTCTAAACTCCTTTATTAAAATTTCTGCACTTTTGGCTAAGCAAAACAAAGCATTTTCAGAACATTGGGAATAATTAATTAGTGGTCTTGCTTTATCACGGATTCTCGTGATTTCTGTTGCCAAGAAAATGCATTTAAACGATCAAGATAAAAAGGTGGCTCTGAATTATGCAAACGCTCGCAGTACATGTTCATATTTTTGGTAGCCTGTGTTCCAGACCACTTACTTTTCTTTTCAAGTGGTCTGGAACACAGGCTAATTTTTGGATTTTTTTGATAAAATATTTGAAACACTTGCTCAATCAACTAAAATTTCTCTCAATTCAATTTTAAGAATTATGCAAGTAAATAACAGTTAATAGGAAACTAAGAATTTGGACCAGCATTGCAAATTTCTTAACATTATCAGATTTTAGATACTAAGAGTTTCTTACGACTTTCATGAACATTCCGAAGTAAACTTTCGTTGGATCTTTTTTGAATGTTTAGACTTTACTTGAGAACCTTCCAAGTCGGATGATACAGGAAGCAAATGAAAGTACACGTATCTCTATAAGAAAATCAGTTCTCAGGTTGCAAAAAATGAATAAACCCCAGAAGGGGGGCCACTGAAGAAACTATTTATTTCTTAGAGGATAGCCAAAGACTATTTAACTTTAGTTTCAAGTAATGTCTAAACATAAAAAACTTGGTTTTGAAATGTTCCAGAGGATTCGTAAAGTAAAAACGAAGATTGAATAAGAAACTCGTAAGTAACTCCGAGTGCTCAAAATTCGACAATATTTGGAAATTTTAGTTCAGGCTCAAATTCTTAGTTTATGATAAAAAGGATGAGACACGTATTTTTCATTCTTATAAGATGCTAAGAATTTGAGCGAGCATTGAAGTTTTCTTGGAATTATAAGATTTTCAGAACTCAAAGTTTCTTACGAGTTTCTTAGAAGTTCCATAATAAAAGCAATCTCCATTTTTACTTTCTGTGCCACGCTGGACATTTCGAAAAGAAGGTGTTGAAATCTTTCCGATTTTCAGACATTACTTAAAAATACCTTCCGACAATTTGATGCTGGAAACAAGTGAAAATAAAGTAAAGATATAAAAGTACTGAGGATTTCCGCTATCAACATACATAGTTTCTTTACAAATTTTTCCCAGTGCTGGAGTTTCTTAATTTGTAACCTGTGACTAAATTTGTTGTCAGCTATTTCTCTAATGATAATACACAAATGTCCGCATTGCCTGTGGCGAAGGAAGTTGATCACAAAATATACCCTTGTTTATGTTAGGAGTCCTAAAGCCTGTGAAATTAAGCAGGTGTGGTGGTGTTGCTGTCAGCAGCAACAACAACCAAACTCGAATTGTTTAGAGTTAGCATCAAAATGGCGGGCGTACAAAGCAGAAACGAAATGGAATTTGATGTGAAATCAAAGTTGACCGAAGCTCTGTACTTCACTTGCGGTTCCTACATCTCAAGATTTCCTTATGTGCTAGCAATATTACTGATGCTTGAGACGGGAGAGATGTTTAAAACTTCTTTATCTGTGGATCAAAGCCGATTGACAATGGCCTACGCCCATCTGGGCGGATACTTTTTGGCAGCCACTGCAATGTCCTTCAATTTGTTCCAAGCCAAGAGAACTTTTGCATTGTTCACGGCAATGCAGTTTGGTGTCTTGTCAGTAGAGTGTTATTTGGAGACGGAGAGGAGAGAAGGACTTTTGGTAAGCATTATTTGGTGTTGGTTCACACAATTCAAAAGCAAGTTTGATGGATGGACTTCTGTATGACTACCCCCCCCCCCCCGAGAAATTGGCAATCTGCACAGCTTGTCAATTGATTTATCAAAAGTCAGGGGGATCACTTTCTTGATATTCATGCCAGTGTGGTGACTTTGGAAAAGGAAAGTTTGCAAAAGTAACAAAATGAGTAAATATTATGGTTGACTGTTATCATAAAATTTTAGTAGGAGGGATGCCAAAATAAGCAGTAATATTTGATTTTGATGTTTTTCTCAATATTGTAGGTATGAAAAGTGGGAAAAATTTATGGATGTTTGATTCAGCATTTACTTTTTATCTAGCATTTGCAATTGGTCAAACTTCTGTAATGCAGGATGTAAAAATAATTGTGTTGTAAAAACAATATTTCAATGAAATTTTTCAGAAGTCAACTTCTTTCAATGGTGTCTAAAAGATAAACTAATTTGATTTCTTCTTTTAATTTTCCAGGTGAGGCAGGTATCAAGAAATATAGCTGTCCTTGGATGTTACCTGATGATAGCAGGAGGTTTGTCTGATTTTGAAAGAGGAGCACAAAGGCATCATAGACTCCTTCAAATTGGCTTGCAATTGCTTGGTGTTTATTCTTTCATAAACGCAGTGATCCTATGGAACAGCCCAAATGAACTAAAAGCATACATTACCCATTTGCCTGGTGGCCGCTTTACTGCATATGTCTTTCTAGCATTGTATCTGATCGCTGGCATGTGCATTTATGGTGGATATAACTCATTCTACTTCTCAAAAGTTGTAGCATGGCTTCTTGTAGTGACAACCTTGTTTGTTGATTTGGATTCTAAATTTTGGTGGAACGCCACTCATATACCATATTGGGTCTCAATGACAATAGCTTCAAAGAACACATGTATTATTGCTACTTTGTTGCTAATCAGAGGGAAAATATGAAACTATGCAAGCTAGTCAGCTAAACTAAAAGTGTACTTATTACTTTTGTTTTATCTCTGAATTACATAAAAATTATCTGAATTAAAAAGAAATGGTTTTGATAATTAAAGGGACCCTTAAGAAAATGTTCTATGAAAGGAGCATGATTTTGGTTAGAAGGAGCTTGAAATGAGTATGTTGACACAATTTTGGCCAGTTTGCATGTATGATCAAAGCTTGATCAAGTTTGACGATAATCCCATGCCAGAATTATTCTCAAACATACATATGATTCATATTCAAACATACAAATGTATGCTTCAAGTTTGAAAAAGCAGTGCAAAATTCTTTTGAATCAAATCAAGCTCAAAACAAGTTAGAATCAGGCTTGAAGCTCAGAGATGGTGCCAGGGAAGAAATGCTGGTGGGACAAAAATTTTCAAAGTGCTGACAGCGAGTGAAGTAAGCAAAGTTTGTACGGACCACACCTCTCTGATTGCCCCAATTCAACAAAACTCTCTAAAAAACATGACAAACAAGTTACAGAAGTGCCGACAGTGATAAGAAATTTTCACCTGGTTGCGCCATCCCCGTTGAAACTTGCAGTGAACATGCTCCATATTTTGCTAAGGGGAATCAACGAGCTGGCCTGGGCTAAATTACAAATATAGTCTATTTCATTTGACAACTTTGAACGGCCCCTTTTTATTGTGTAGCAAAAGAAAAATTTAATGTGTGGGCATTTTTATAGTCTATTTATTGTGGCTACCCAACATAGCTGTATTGATTCCCTTGAAATAGTTTTTTAACAGTTGTGGTGAGGGATCATCAATTGAAATTATTGAAGATTCTTTCACAAGGAATGAAAGCGTCAAAGTACACTATTCTAAGAGTTACTGTATAAACATTTCTTGCAATGAATTTGCTTAAATATTACATGGCTATCTTTACCATACCTTTCATGATGTTTTATAAGCGTATCAATGGATTTCCCATCATTTCGTCTCTGAAGTTTTCAGAAGAGACAGAGACGAAAGATGGAGAATTATGTAAATATTCAATGACTTTCTTGAAAATTTACAGCAAAAGCAGGCTGATTAGATTAAACAAGAGAAAATAAAAAACTATTCAATGAATGTCTTGACCTATCCTGCAACCAACAACTAACTGCTAAAAGATGATCATATTCAAATTTGATGTGTGTGCACTTTGATTTGTGACAAAACTTCACGAGATGTGCCGAAGAGTCCTACCTTCTTATAAAAGGTCCATTAAATTGTCTACATCATCAGATGATTGGTCTGCTAACTTTTGTGATGATCTTCGAGATGACCTTGAATTGAAAAACAACATCTGAAAGAATCTGTTAAAAATGTGATAATACGAAACAGATGTGTTGAATCTCATGCTCTTAATGTTCGAAAGTTGATACCTTTAGAGCATTTGGTGATTTCAGGTGCCTTCTACACTGCTTGTTAAAAATCTTAACAGTTCAAAACATTAAGAATTCCCAAGGGGGGATTCCTATTGGTATCAGATGGAGGGAGAGTCAGACACAGCATATTTTGGCAAACCCAAAACTAAATTAACGACAATTTTAGACGTCAAAGATGTACTCATTGCTTCATGGTGCATAAAAACTGGAGGTTTCATAGTTTTTTCGGCAACTGCGCTGCAATGTGTTGGTGAAAACTCAGCGAAACACTCACCTTGTCAAATTTTCTCTTCAGGAACCCCAAAGATATACCGATTATGCACGGCATAACGTACCCAAAGGTATACTACACGACGTTTTGCAAACCCAAAAAGTGTCTGACTCCCCCAATCACCCACCAGTAGGGAGTGCCTCCTGGGAAGAATTCTCAACTCTTTGGCATTTATGAGGTACAGGCTTCCTTTCAGGGTATCATGTAGGATTTCATTGTAAATGCATCGCGATAAGATATCCTGGACAAATTTCATTTTCTCTTTCTCAAATTTCAAGATAGCAACTCACTTTCATTTGATGATACAGTGGTTGAAGCATACTGTTTTGGTACTGAACACGTATTTTCATAAGAAACCAACAATTTCAGCCTGTATTGTGAGTTCTTAAGATCATCGAATTTTCAGCGTTCAGAATTTCTTTCGAGTTCCATAACGATCTTCATGTTTGCTACCTGTGCACTCCTGAACATTTCAAAACAGATGTTTTGAAGTATTTCCAATGTTGAGACTTCATTCAAGTACCTTTGGGTAACATGGTGAGGAAAAAAGTAAGAATGAAATAGAAATATGCTGACTGAGAACTTCCTTTATTGAAATAAATAGCTCCTTAAGTTATATTTTCTCAGTAATGGAGTATCTTAATATTTTGGCACTATGAGAATTGAGTTTCTTACAAGTGGTTAGGTTTCTTATCAAATGATAAGCGTAAACCGCAAAAGATTGTCGAATTCAATCATTCAAAAATTCAACGATGCTAAGACAGAAACGTTGCCAATTGCAGTATTAATTCGAAACGTCCTTTAAACCATTAAACTTGTATATTCTTATTCCAAATATGAACAATATGAGCAACAATATGAGCAACGACTTACGATTCTTCACTGCCTGATTTTTCTTTCCTCAGTGGTCTTGGAAATGAAGTTGTTCTCGGTATGATAGACGCAGTGTTTTCCCTCTTTCTTCTGTTACCAGCTTTCCTGTATTTCAATTATACTGTTATCATCAAGAAATCTCATAAGATTCAACAAAAAGCTTTTAAGGGTCTTCCCCATCTATCTATCAACACTTTTTAATCAAAAAGAACAAGTTCACTATGGTTATTCAGAAACAGCTCTGTCTGGACGGGGTCTGGACCTGTTCTAGTGAATCAATGAAACTTTAAATACTGTATTTGATTTAGTCAATGACTTGCATTTTGTTATCACTACTTTTTGTTTGTCACGATAGGAATTTTAAGGTCTGTGAGGCAAAACATTAAAGGCTGCTGGACAACCAGCATGCATTGCGATCCAGGCGCAGCCCCATAGGGTGGACATGCCCTCCCCACTGTTTCCAGTATCGATTTTGTAATTCCCATAAATTCATGAGAAAGGTTTTGGGGAGGGGTCTTTTTTCCTTCTCAGAGATCGGTACTCGTGTTCCCTTTTTTGCAAGTCAATGATCAGTCATTGTTGTTTGATCTTTATAACATTTATCAACGGTACATACTGTACAGTACATCTGTGAAGGTAGTTTTGAGATATAGATTTCAAATTTGACTTTTTTGCTTTCTCGTTCCTAGTATGGAGTGAATTGGGGATTGCAAATGAAGTCTAACATGTCAAATCAATGATGAACACAAATGTTTTCCTATCTTGCAAAATGGCGTTTTCCGACGTTCTTGAGGACGTGATCCTAAATATCTTCATGAGAGAAGCCCCTAGGCCCCCAATTCTTTACTCGCTTTGAGCCCTTGGCCACCCCATATCTGGCGAATGGTGCGGCCCTGTTGCGACTATTTTGCGTAAATTTCCTTGATTTTATTCAATTGTAATGCAATGTTTAACAATCAGGAGCTAGCGGCAGTGACACCAAAGATCATGGAACAAAGACTGGATTGGACACTGTGTCCACAACAAAAGACGATGTTACGTATCAGCGGTTTTCAGAGTTTGTAGGGAATGATCATTTCCGGCCTGGCTGAAAGCACACGCACGCCATCGGAATTTCTCGAAAGAGGAAGATGAGCAGATTCAAATTTTTAGAGTAATATGGTTGTTAACTGTTGCATGGTAGGCTGTACTACATATGAAAATAAAGCACGGTACCCACTTTTAAGTTTCCACAAGATACCACCAAGTTCAATCAAGAGCCAAGCTAAAAAGGATTGGAGAGCACGCTTGATAAGGATAGTCAACAGAAGCGACAACAGTTTCAACTCTGAGAGAGCTTATATATGTTCAAGACACTTCGATCCTCAGTGCTTCAAGACAGGTAAGTGGATACCAGGCTAAAGCTTGGATTTCATTGATTTCACAACCTTCATTAAGCAAACTTTCCTTTGGGCCTGTCTGCCAGTGCCACTCGAAAGAAATAAAACAGAACAGGCCCGAAGGGGCCATAGCATTCTGACGATTGATAAATCATCACATAAACCACCAGATGGTATTGGTTGCAAACTCCTAGATGATGAAAGTTGATTGATAGACAGTTTGTATTTATTTTTGCACCCCAACGAGAGGATTACAGAATATATAAATTATGCAAAACTAAGACAAAGTACTTGCAAAGTTTGTGATGGACCCTCCATGTACAGCCAGTTTCGACCCTACCAGTTTAATTTGATGTCAAAAAACTATTGAAGTTAGAAATCTATATTTGAAAGTTAAACTATTTATTTTAGAAATCTACTGTATATTTCTCTGAAAACTTTAGTGAACTGTCATTTGTGAAAGCTGGGTACATGACCAGGGGTGGAAGAATCTTTAGAGGGGTACCAAATTTTTGGCCTCATTGTTATTGGGATATCAACCACCTTGGCAAAATTGCAAAGTATCTGATGGGCTGTGAACTTTTTCGAATATGTTTCAGACTGAAGCAAAAATTACATATTATTCTTGTAAATCCAAAGTTACAGCTGTTACTGCTATATTTATCAGGCAGAAGTTACTTGAAATAATGGGTAATAATTCTTGTTTTGATGACTCCTTCAGATGTTTCAATTTATTTTATGTTCAGATTGTGTTTCTTAGTGCATAAGTTTTTATAGTAAATCCAAGCTAAACAACTCGATGGTCAGATGGTGGGGCATAAAATTTCTCACTATCTTGATATGGGGTGTCAAATTTCATTCAGCTTGGTGAATGGGGAGTGAAATTTTCCTATTCGTTTAAAATTTCCACCCCTCTCCCAGCATTAAAGCTGACAGTTTCTTTATCCCCAATCGTCAGTTATACGGTACAATTGGAGGCCATTTATCAAAAATGTCCTTATTATCTTCCAGGCAAGACAGGAAGACAAGATCTCATTGTTGGTAGCTTACCAACAAATTTTATTGCAACAAGGAGTCATGAAAGGAAAGGGCCAGCAGAAAGACGTCAACTTGTACGAAAAAGTGATGTTATCCTGCCAATTTTGTACAAGTACAGGGATTTTCAGGAACTAGAAAAAGATCTATCAAAGGTAAAAGCTCCTTGGGTGACCTTGTATCACACTCAAAACAGTTTGATCTTTGGGCTGGTTAATTCATTTGGAGATGTCATAGTAAAAGTATCTGTGGATGAATCTCTTGGATTTGTTGTTGAGGGTGGTTTCAAGGAACTACCAGATGACCATCCAATATACAAGAAATACAAACGCACAGTGTCAAAGAAGCAGATCAATGTTCTTCTTAATGACATTTCACAGTTGAAGCAATGCCGGGGCATAACTGATTCAGTAGAAAAGGAATATGGTTTGAAACTTGCTTCCTCTGGCAATTCATCAAAACTGATAATAGCTAATGCTAAAAATGGTGCAGAGTTATTGCATAATTTGCATAGCAGAGATTGTTCTGTGCTGTTATGTGAATCAGATGCTTGTACTGGATGTAAAATCTCTACTCAGTTGCTGAAAAGAAAGTTCAAGGCTGCAGAGAAACAGAAATTAAGGCCTGTTGCTAAGAAAGCCCCATTAACAAGAGTTGCAAAAGATCGTCTTGTTTTGGCTATTCGTACACTCCGGGATAAAGAGAAAAAATTGGAGGAAAAGGTGAAAGTCCTTGAAGCAGAGATAGCAACAAAGGGAGTTGATCTTGAGCATGAAGCAGTGGCGGCGGGCAGTGTTATTGGTGTTATTAGTCTAATAACACTTTTTTCAAACGAAAGTCTTTGAATCAGTTTCCTGCTCCAACTGGCTCCAACATGAGTTTGTGCATTGGAGGAGCTCATTTTCTCCTTCGCAACTCAGATAGGTGACGCAGCAAGATTGCTATCAGCATTTATTCATTTGGAGACCATGGATACTGCCAGAGAATAGGAGGACACTGCGCTAATTCTTCTCTGTTATCATTTGTTTATCCTGCACAACAAGAATTCTTTTATGTCTTTCAAATGTTTTGTAAGCATTCGTCGCGTTATTAGATTCCAGATTCTAATAACGGGAGCAGCAAATCCTTTGTCTTGGAAGCCGATTTGTGACCCAGTGTTTGTGATCCTGGAATTGAAAGGCATTGGCAGCCCCGTTATTAGTTTTGGATTTCTAATAACGCGGCCACTCTTACGTTGTGTGCGCTGTTTGCCTTGTCGGTGGAAACTTTCAAAACAAGTCGAGTTTAGCAAAATCAAGTACTCGGACGTAGTTTGAGCGTTCAGAATTTATTCTCCTTTGTTTCAATGTGGGAAACTATTCTCCAGCAACGTCTGAAGCTGGAAAATGGGTAGAAAGGTCATGCCCAAAACTGATGATAAACAACCAAACAAGTAACCTAGTTTACAATATAAGACTTATCCATCGCTGTATGGAGATAAGACGAAGAAAATACAGTTTTCTGTTTGCATGTCTAGTCATTAGAAACTTATAGAATGTAATGAAAAAATCTCCTGTGCTTTATTTCCTCTGCTATTAATTCCCTTCCATAAATAGGTTTGGTGGGTCGCGCAGCCAAAGCAGATAGCAGCACACAAGTGAATCCCGTTATTAAAATCAGGGTTCTAATAACGGGCCTTCTAGGTGGCTATGTGGCAGAAGCCGCCAAAATATTCAACATGGCTACGTGGCCTGGTTCTAGCCAGTGCTTACAAGACGTTAGAATAGACCTCACTTCCAACCATCCAACAACATGTCAATGAATGTGAATGTTTTCGATACAACAGAGAGGATCCCCTTGTGTAAAGAAACCCTTCCTTGCCAAATGACAATATCAAATTGCTAATAACAGTTTATGAAACCTGCCAGCCGCCCCTGGCATGAAGTACACAGTGATTTCACAAAATTGCTTGAAGATGGTGCCAAACAATTTCCTGAGAATTCTTTCCAGAATTTGTTTTGGAAGGAGCAAAAGAAAGCATTTGCACGTTCCAGCAAAGGGCAAAGATGGCATCCTATGATGATAAGGTTTGCCTTGCATCTGCACCTTCGATCACCAGCAGCATATAGAGCTTTGAAAGAAAGCTCTGTTGTCAAACTTCCATCAGAAAGGACATTGAGAGATTATTCCAGTATCTTTCACCCTGCAGCTGGTTTCAAGAAGGAAGTTTTTGCTGACTTGAGGCATCAGGCTTCAAAATTAGAAGGGACTGCAAAATACGTTGTTTTGATGTTGGATGAACTATCCGTTCAAGATGATCTTGTGTTCAATAGCAGTACAAATGAATTGATAGGGTTTGTTAACCTTGGAGAGGAAATGAATCAAGTCTTTCAAAATGATGTTTCATGCACTGTTGCAACCCATGCTCTTGTGTTTATGGTCTGTGGTATAGCATCCAGATTAAAATTTTCCCTTGGTTACTTTGCAACCACTACAGCAACCTCAGGTATGCTGTATCCTTTGACATGGAGAGCGGTGGGGCTATGTGAGGGATATGCAGGACTTAAAGTGATTGCAGTGGTGTCAGATAAAGCCAGCAGTAACCAGAAATTATACCGCATGCTAAGCACTGAGGAAAGGATTGCTTATAAAGCAATCAATGTGTTTGCCATGGAACAAAGTCGTCCTCTTTTCATGTTCTCTGACCCACCTCACTTGATTAAAACAGTGCGCAATAATCTTGCAAATTCAGGACATGGAAAAAAGAGGCTGCTCTGGAACGAAAGTGAGATGACTTGGGATCATATCATTTCGCTATACGAGGCAGACAGGCTGAGTGGGGTGAGGAAGCTACCAAAATTAAGAAATGAGCATATATATTTGACACCATACTCAAAAATGCGTGTCAACTTAGCAGCCCAAGTCATGAGTGAAACATTAGGGAAGGTGATGTTGACTTATGGACCAGCTAAAGGAAAAGAAACCGCTAAACTGATCTTGATGATAGATAAATTTTTTGATTGCTGTAACACCAGATCATTGACAGAAGGTGAACGGAAAAGGAAGCCATTCCTAAAGCCTTATACCAGCATAGATGATGAGCGGTTTGAATTTATCAAAGGAGACTTTTTGAACTACTTGACCAAGTGGAAGAAAGCAACAGATGAGCGAGAAGGAAACTTTACCCCAGCAGACAGAGGAAAGATGTTCCTAAGCAAAGCCACTTTTGAGGGTCTACGAACAACAGCCCATGCTCTAGTTGAATGTGTACAGTTCTTGTTGCAAAATGGCTTTCAGTATGTCCTCACCAACAAGTTCAGTCAAGATCCTTTGGAGGACCACTTTGGGAGACATCGGGGACTTGGGAGAAGATCATGTAATCCCACTGTTTATGCACTTGGCCATCAGGAGAACAAGTTGAGGCTTCAAAGGACCATTGCAACCAGCATTACACCTAAAGGAAACACCAAGGGATCAAAGCGCCCAAGAGAGGGGATAACGATAACAACAAGTCCTTTGAAAAGGAGAAAGAAATAACAAATTTCCAGGAAAGTTAAACATTTAGCATCTGGATCAGACTATTTGAAGTGACTGCAGACACAGTTAACCATTTTTTGACCGTATACAGTAGAGCTCATACATGCAAAACATCATTAAGAAAAGAAACACAAAATAGAACACCTCCTGACTTAAAAAATTTCCGTTTTACAGTCATTTCCTTTTTCAAAATAATTCTTTCTCAAGAAAAGTATGCTAACATGCAAATGGTTTGCTGTATATACTGGTGAACAAAGCACATTTGAATGTTGAAGGGACTTTAAGTTTTATCACTTTACAGTAATTTGCTACCATTTTTTCAATATTTGTGGTTGCTGTACATACATGTGGGCTTTTTTAAGCATAAGTGAGAGAACATTGCAGGTGTATACACATGTGTACTTTTGTTAAGGAACTGATAGTAGGTCCTGGGCTGTAGCTATGACAAAATTCTGTAAATTTAGATGTTTGAAATGCTGAAGTATCAATTAAAAAAAAACACTGTTTTGCCAAAAGAGAATTTTGAAGAATTCAGGAGCCAGACATCAAGTGCAAAATCTTGGATTGGGTTCTTCCAAAGTCACCTTAATTTTGCAATCATCAGAAAAATTGATGTTAGTGAAGGTGAATTGTGATTGCTTACATTGTCCTTGCTATTTTTGTTCACTGTAATATTGATTCAGTTATTGATTCAGCATATAGACTCAAAAGGGACATCTTGCTGTTTGCTTGTAAACGACTGTGTTGTGAATGCCTTGTATGTAGTTTTACATGCAGATAAGCTTAATGGAGGATCATCCAAATGTTCTGAGAGAGCTCAGGAGTTAAAAATGTACATATCAGTTTTAATCTCTTCTTTTTTCATGCAATGGGTCATGTATTATAAGTGCATCATTTAATATGGTTGTTGGAAAAATGTCGGAAGTGTTCTTTATTATGCCTACTGTAGTCCAGTATGACTACAATTAATCTTTTTCAAAAAGAAAAGCAACAACTTCCCAAAAAGTAACAAAGTCTAGTAAGAGATTATCAGAGGTCAGTTCAAAATTAAGGTCAAACTTTTGAAATTTAGTTATGCATTGCAAAGAGTTTCAAGCAACATTCTTGATCAACACAAATAGTATTTTTGTCTAGGATAAGTTCTTTTTTCTAAATATTTGTTCAAAAAGCAGTCCTTAATGACTTTTTATCAAGTACCGTAAGAATAAGGCCCATGTTAAAAAACTCTGCCATAGGAGTGGGCTTTGGGGGTACTAGAATCTGCAAACCCGTGTGAAATTAGCAAAAACCTGAAAACCCACAAGCGCTAAACATCAAAACCAGAAACTTCATTTCAGAGCAAAATCGTCACTTTTCGTCAGCAATCTTTGATTATATCCAACATTTGCATTTTCACTGACTCTCTGCACCCCGTTTTAAGTATTAAAAAGTTGGTTTTTTGACTGCATGACTTCAAAAACCAGGCAAAATACGAATTTTGGATTTAAATACCCGAAACCCGGGCTTAAAAGATGGAACAACCTGCAACCCTTGGCAAATCTCAAAACCCAAAAACCTGTGAAGTTTAAACGTAAGACCCAAAACCCAATAGCTAAGATTGGCCAAACCCCAAATCCGTTAAACCCCAAAGCCAAGTTTCCTTCCCTTATAAAAGTTAGTGCAATACACTACTGTTTGTCTTTGGAAGAAAGTTTTAATTTTTTACGTAGTGCTTTTTCCTTCTTTTGCTTCCTTGATCCTGACTTGTGATTCTCAATTAGGTGCTTTGCATGGGCATAGGCCCTTAACTTCACATAAATCTTGATGCTATCCTTTAACACAATGTCCTTAATACTGTTAGGCAAAGCTGAATCAAACATTGATTTTGATCTCTCGATCATACTTGCTTCCTGAGTAAAAACTCTTGAAACAATAGAGGCCACATTGATTTTGTTAACACTTCCAGAAACCGATACTCGAAAAACTTTCTCTGTTCTATGGAACAGCTCAGCAAATGTGGCCTTAGGGTAAGTAAGGCCCCCACGGTCCAGAGTTTCTATCAACTGCCCTGTAAATATTCTTGCAGACTGGCTGCTTTTGCAGCAATTTAGGGCATCGATTCTCTTCTCCAACACAACTTTGGCAGCTGCTTGGATGCCTGGTTTCCTCATGTTGTCATGAGCCTTTCTGATCAATTTTGATAATACTGCCCCACAGATGTATGTTACAGTCTCTTTATCATGTTCTGACAGCTCTATTTGCACGTGTTTCACTTCAGCAATACTTGTATGACAACGATCCTTGGCAATTTCTTCTTGGCAATACAACAACAGCCATGAACAAAACTCTTTCGGCACGTCCAAACATCTAATCAAACGTGAAGTAATGGCCTCATTCACCCACACTGAGTTGAAGTTCGTCCACATCCTTTCGATGGAGAAAGTTTTCATTTCTACAGTCTTCTCAAAGACTTCACTGAGGAAACTTAATTCTGAAAAGCTTCCCAAGGAAAGCTGCAACAGACGGTTAACTGTACCCCCAAACATTTCGATCATCATTTCATTTTTTGCCATGACTTCCAGCGCACGCTTCAGCAATTCTTCAATATTCACGGCGTAACAAAGTTGATCCCGCGGACGGGATGTGCTCTTCTCCTTCACTGTTCTTTGCCGCTTTCTCTCAGGTTTCCCTTGAATGACTACTGTATTCTCTTCGTTGCAAAATGTAATCGTAGTCACCTGAAAAACAGAGTACCTTAGTTCAAATATAGAAGGATTTTGAAGCATTGAAATTGTCAAAACGATGTGTTGTCTTTTCTTGCAGATCGGGCCTAAGCAATGTTACGACATATCATTACTATATCCGTTTTCTACGCTCAAATATTTCTGAGAAGATATCAGATAGACGAATATGAACGATAACACATTAATCTTACCTCTGCTGCATCTTCGAGCATTTCTTCGTCTATTTCGGGACCAAAATAGTCAAATTCCATGATGAATCTCCGCTGCACGGCTCACGCTCACATAAAATTGCTGTAGACCGGAAGTGAGGATATCCTACAACTTTCGCGCTACCTCGCATTTCGAAGATGAGACCAATCGTCTATTGTTTTCGACACAATGTCCTATCCAGTCTCTTTTTCCATCATCTTTGGTGACACAAAATCAAGTCAAATACAGGAGGCCAAAAATACAATGTTCATTTAGATTTTAATAGATTATCAACTGGTAGTATATTATTGAGAAATCAACAGTCAAAACAAACTTTCTAAGGCATCCTCTTTGATTAGAATACGTAATAGCTGTTTGGTAACTGAAATGCCAGGGCTCGAGAATCTCATTCAAACAGCACCAGTAAGCGAAGAAAGCAATTTCATTCAAAAATTATACATGCCAAAAAACAGTAACTTTATCCTAGCATTCCTTCTTTCTGTCATCATCTCGATAGAGACTACCTAACGTTATTTTTGTTTCACTAAGTTCGTAAAAATAAGAAGCACATGACGGAGATTTGAGGTTTCTTCAAAGTCACGGTCAAAGATCTTCACTGTTACTGTTTTCGAAAATAAACTATACATCTCCGTGCAATTCTCAAAAAGAGTATTGTTTTCAAGGTTTCGTTCACTCGCTCTGCCCAGCAAGCAAGCAACATTTAGTTGATAACGACGGCTCGGTATGTGATAGCTATACGGCTGATGTGGGCCTGCGGCATAACGGTTTGGGCCCTCAAAGGTTGCCTCCGTACTCATTTACCAGCCTCGAAAGTATGAAAAGCTGAGTTGGCTGTTGGCTTGTGGTTTGTATTTCCGACGACGGGATTCGAGCCCACGCGGGTAGACCCACCAAGGTTCGAATACTGCGCCTAAACCACTCGGCCGTACCGCCTCTCCAAGGGGTTTATCTCTCGTTATGAAGGATTTATGTGTAACCATCGGATATACTTCATAAAATTTTTTGTTTTGAAATGTTCAAGAGGACACAGGTAGCTAGTAAGCATGAAGACTGTTATGGGGACTTTAAGAAAATCGTAAGAAACTGTGATTTTCAAAAATCTGATAATTTTAAGAAACTTTCTGTACTTGCTCAAATTCTTGGTTTCTCATACAAAATAGCTGCAGGCCAGATGAAGATAATTAGCTCCTGATAAGAGATAATGTCAAAGTAACGTTGAAATTGATGCGAACCTTTTGACAGCTGGTGCATCTTCTTCATCGAGATCTTCGTCATCAATTATCGTTGGCATCATCTTCTTGTGTTTTTGTTGAAGTTTAGCACCCTCGTTTATCTACAATGAATGATGGATTTCATTAAATATTTGGCCAGAAGTAGCCTGATAAACAACCTCCCAAAGAAGCTATTTCCTTTAGTATGCTGTGTATGGGGCTAGGGGAGAATATATTCCAGAAGGATTAGTGAAAAGTATACGGATAAAAATGTTAGAAAAACCATTACATACTGCGGAATTGGTTGTGAAATAAATAGAGGAAGTTTGCTTTGAAACCCTGTTGTAAAATTTAGGACTACGTGAAGGCCAAATCTTAAAAAGGTAATGTGAACACTGAACTAATAGACACAAAATGGGCCCATAGTCAATAGCTCATATATCAAGAACTTACACCCCTCTTTAAATTGACCAACATAGAGTCACTCCCTCCTGATTTGCAATTTATCCATCTCATAAGGAATAAGAGTGCACCATTGATATATACCTGAGCAAGATTTCTGGTAGGTTCGATAATGATCCTAGCTAAATAGCTGATAAATTCATTTTTATTACCAGATGTCCGAAAAAAATTGTGCCCCGCTTGTGTGGCTACTGTGGAGGAGCCGTAGGTCCAACTAACTCAGATTTACACAGCTGTATAGGTCAGAGTTTAACTTAGAGTTTGAGATCTTGTATGAGTCAATCTGACAAGTGGTTGCTGATTTATGGCAGAGAAAAGGCAAAATAAGTGGTTGCTGCGAAAACAGCAGTTATATTGTTCCCCAGTAATGTCAAAATCAAATAAGTTTTCAAAGAAAGGGTTCTTGCATTGCATTAAGATTTCCTCTACAGTTTTTAAGAGGTAGACAGTGCTTTCTTATGAATAGGCAATACAGCTAACCTTTAAAAAGATTTAGCAAAAAATTTTAATACGACCCTATAACCCTTTCCTTGAAAACTTACTTTATTTTGACGTTGCTGGAGAACAACAAAAAGTGTTGTTTTCAAACCAACCACTTTGCCTTACTTTGCAACCACTTACTGTGCCTTTTTTGTACCATAAATCAGCAACAACGTGCCAGATTGACTTATACAAAGTCTCAAACTCTAAGCTGAAACCTGACCAATGTAAATGTGTAAAAACAGAGATAGTTGAATCTATAGCTCCTCCACAGCGGCCATAAAAACGGGGCACAATTTTTTGGGACACCCTGGAGAACTGTATAAAACGCAATCAGTTCCAACAACCCTCAATGTTTTTCCACTCTTGGCGATTTACTAATTATATTATGGCTGATGGGGCAAAAATTTACTCACCCTTTCCTTCTCATCATCTGTATCTTCATCACTAAAAAACGGAGACAAAACTTTAACATTCCTTTTATGTAGATCTTGATTTTGTCTGACTAATGTAAACTTCGTGAAAACAGGCCAATATGCCTTTTTCAAATAAGAAACCTCGTTTGGAATTTTTCAACATTTCTTTACGTTCCATCATATGAAATTTTTGACCGTAGATCAAAAATCTGAGCTGGTAGCTAAGCACCCAAATATTAGTTTAACTAAAAATTTTTGTAACCCTAGTGTTAGCAGTTTTGATTTTATGAGGATAAGAAATTTGAACATTATAAGGGATTTGACCGTGAATAATGACTAAGGGTGTAAAGTTGCACCTTGAGCGATTTTCATGGTCAAATCCCTTATGTTAGTTCTCAAATTTATTTTCCCGTAAAATCAAAACCACAAACTCTAGGAAAATAAAAGGCTGCCATGAAACTAAGCTTGGGGTGCTGAATCCAAATCCGCAGTCAGAAATGTTGTATGAACAAATTTTCAAAACTTTCCAAACCAAGGCCATTAATTGAAAAGGTGTTTGCTTTGAATTAAAAAGTAACATTTTCTGTCTTATAGCTAAAACTACAAGATACAAAAGATTTCTAGGTATGTACCGTTCTTCATGGTGGATTTACATGAAATTAACTCCTAACTCTATGATAAAGTTTTAGGTTGCTAATTTTGAAAAGAAAGACGCTTGTCTCTTGATTTGGCCTGAAACTACTTCATTTTCAGTTTGTGAAAAATTTACAATTTCTTCAAACAGCTGAGATTGCAAGGTTCCAATAAAGTTTTTTACTTACTCATCATACGGTCTTTGGTCTGATGGTCCTGCCACATCGTCTGCAAAAGATGGAGACATTGTGGGGTCACAAAAGCAAATCAATAATTGTAATTCTAATTTAACCCAAGTTTAATTGACACAAAACAGTGATGAGCTGAACCAGACATTGTAAAAGATTGACAGTGCTAAAATGAATGACAGCGCTATCAGAACTAAGCCTCAATAAAGAACGCTTGCTTTCTCCACAAAAACTATTTCCAGGCTAACCAAACACTCAAAATTGCATCAAGGGAGGGCTGGCATTACCCTCCCTTGTTTTTAATTATTCTATGACTTTTATTTCTTGGTATCAGTTTTCACTGTTTGTATCATTTTATCTTCTCCCTAATCACAACCACAACTTTCTTAAACACTGAAATGGACTCATAAATGTTTCATATCTACCTTTGATCTCAGTTGCAGCATGTTTAAGATCTTCACCTAAAACGTACAGAGAACTATTTAAGAGAAAAACTGGGAGGAGCCAGATTTTACTACAAGCTAAAGATTGTACCAAATTCATTTGGTTTGTGCCAAGAGGCATATGGTTTTAAAGTCTGCCTCAAATCAAATGTCACTTGAGATTTGTGATAAGACAAAATGCCTCTGGAAAAGAATTCTCTTGTTGTTACTTGCAGGCATTAGCAGGTGTCACCTACTAATTCAAGACATTCTTTATTCCAAAATTCCTATCCCAAATCTCATCAAAGGATTTTCTGCACATGAAACAATTATTAAGACTTACATTTCTGTTTCAGCTCTCTAATCTTTGCTTTCTTTTCATTCAAAACTGCTGTAAACTGTAAACAGAAGTTTACATGCATTAGAAGTCAAATCTGAAGAGTTTTATGCCATATCAAAAGTTTGGAAACCTAAAAGTCTAAAGATCACATCAAAAGACTTCACATTTTCTATCTAAATTTTGATACTTACAATATTTTCTGACCTCAATTTTTTGGTTCCTCCATTTTTGTCCATTCACCAGAGTTTCTCGGATTCTTATGAAAGGTAACATTCTTTTTTAAGTTGAAAGAAATCATTGGTATTATCAGATATATAAAGGGGCTTACTTTTTGGTATAAATCTTTTTCAATCCCATCTTTAGCTTTTGTGCATTCTTCTAATCTCTAAAAGGAGAAATGCTGCAAAATCAACTATCAGCCAACAGACTCAACAGACTATATATCACAAGAAACAATCATTGAAAGTTGAAAATTACAGCAAAATTATTTAAAGCATATAAAAATCACCTTTAAAGTTCTTTCCCTTTCATTCAGCAATTTTCTGTTTTCTGTGGAGAATGATAGTACCTGTGCCTGGAACAGGAGCAATTAATGCTTTAAAACTGAAGCTATTTAACTATATACCTGTATTTGATATGTATATGGTGAGAGTGTGGCTGAGTGGTTAAGGCATCTGACTTGTAAACCAAAGGTCAGAATGGCCGTAGGTTCAAATCCCACGCTGGACAGTTTGGTCGCTGTCCGTAACACTAGCCCGGGTTGACCAGAGCCATGTGAGGGAAATCTGGTAGCTGTGGTGGGTAGCTGCGGCGGACTGATGGTAAAACATCCGTGGCCCCTGCTGGAAATAAGTCTCTCAGACTTTTGCGGGCTAGACACCTTAAACATATTAAATACCTACCCACCTACCTGAAACTTAGAATTCAAAAACAAACTTAACTTTTCGATTGTTTTGTCATCAGGGTGGTCAAGAGGCAGCCTGGACCCCAGGATTCAAGAAATATAAGGGACCCTCTGGTGCCAAATGCGTTGGAAAATTTTTGGACTACAGCCTGTTTCTCTTGGATCACCCCCTACTATGCACATGTAAAGCACAGCTTTTAGGTGGAAACACCCTCCAATACACTGGTAAAGACATAATCTTTGGATGGTTAATACTTTCAGAAGTTGAGAATGACAGTAATGGGCCTGCAGGCAGAAAAATTCATCCATGAAAACTGAAAACAAAGATAAAATACGGTACGTAACATCTACTTTATATTTCCAGGCCCTTAAGTGCCCTAGACTCCCACTACCCTGGCTACCCCCTTCTGTGCAGTCCTGTTCATCATTCCCTAAATTTGTCTCTTTTCTCTTGAATTCTATACTGTCAAATACACTGCATGGGAAACAGCAAAATTATAGAAATCACCTGCCTTCAAATGACAAAATTGTCCCACTGCAGCATTTAAGAATGAATCAATATCTGTGTCCTCTTTCTTGTATAATTTGGCACTCCCAAGCTGAAACTAAAGAGAATTATCAAGTAGGATTTGAAGAATGTGCAATCTTACATTTAACAGATGCATTGATCGATTTCTAAGCATGCTGCCTTTCAAAAAGCATTTTATACATTTATACTCGTGGAAGCTGTGCTTAAGACTTACTTTTATCCCATGATCAAGAACTTGTTTCCAAGATACCTAAAATGCAATATAAGAAAGCAAAATATACAACGTAAAGTAAAGTTATTGCTTTTATATAGCAACTTTACTTATGATGAAATATTCAAGGGTGCTTTACAATTCCATTAAACTTTCAGCTCAAACTTTTTCTCCCTTTGGGCATATTTTTTACACAGTGTGCAGTTGGCACTTCTGATGTTTTTTATTGTCTTCATAACCGAGGTATCAATTTTTACACCTGATGAGGTGATTACCAACTTATTCAAAATATTTGGAGGCTTGGATACATTCTAAAATTGCTGTGAGAACTTCTCCATTGATTCAAACAATAACTACTCATAGCCATAGAGGACCACTTTTAGCAACTCTTCATTTGAAAGATTTGTTAAACCATAAAAGTAAGTAAGTAAAAATTTGCCATTAAAATGATAAAAAAGGACTAAAGGTCATGAAAAATTTAGAGGAAAAGAAAAAGAATCGAATCAAAAATGTACACTATAATAAAAATTTTTAAAGCAAAATATACACGTTTTTTTTATAAGAAACTGGTTTATAAGAAACTAGTACTAAGATGGCCAAAATTTTAAGAAACTCTAGTACTATGTCTGAGAAGTACTAAGAAACTTTTCAAAGTTAAAAGCATAAATATTATAGCAAATAGATCGTTCAACCCTTGTTCTTGAGCAATGTTATCGAACCATTTGTGTTTTCAACATAACAGAACACTGTTTATTCCTTTATGATGTTTTAAATGTCAAGAAACATATCTGCCTCAGTGTTAGTGACCACATTGCTAATTCTGCATTCCAAAAATAAGAAACCAATTAAGAAACTTTTAGTACTAAATTGGACAAAATTTCAAGCGAATTTAAGAAACTTTTAGTACTATGGCCTGATCCTAGTTTCTTATAAAAAAATGTGTAGATTAAAACCATGGTTCTGTATACAGTAAGTCTCCAGAAGATTGAAACGAATGCTATGGTGATTTGTTTGAGCAAAATGCTATGGCAATGCTCAGTAATTTACCAAAATTATAACTCTTTGAAGTGAAGTGCGTCTTCTTGAGAAACAAAGTGATTGCTTACCATGGCATGGTCATTTTGGATATCAACCTCATGACAGAAATTCTCTGGTCTACTTGAACTTTCCAGTCCTAATGCAGCTTTTGTTTCTGACCAGTAGTCATTGAATCCTTTTTCAGCAGCTTCTGCTTGTTTTCTCAATTCTTTATTTGAAACTGAAAAGAACAAATACACCATAAAACAGTCCAACATCGATTATTATAAGGATGATTATAGATTAACTTAATATGTTTTAATTCTGCAGTTCAGCAGTTCAGCAGCTCTGAGAAATCTGAAAGAAGAGGGGGGAGATTTTGATGTAATTTTTTGGTCTAAATTATCATTTTATATCATTTTTCTTTGACAATTTTTGCTGACCTTTGGGATCTGGGGGACAAATACCCCTAATTCCCCCATGGTGCCACTGTGTCACATGAATTATTGCTGAAAAGTACCTTTCAATCTTCAAATGCCAAGTGAGAAATTGATAGAAGATTAGTAGTTGTATTCAGATTGACTTTTAAGGTTTTTGAATCAATACCTGTTTTAATGAAATTACTGGATGATGAATTCTATGGAGAAAAAATCACGATGGCAAGCTGTGCGTCGGATCTGCCTTGAGTGAAAGATGCTTGCAGCAAAGGACAAGTGAAAATATTAGAAAGCAGGAACACCACAACACGACGCAAAATAAATGACGACTATTATTTGGATTAAATATTCATTATATGTATTTTATATAAGAGCTGATATTTCGCCTCAGCATATGTATGCCAAGGCAAAATATCAGCTCTTATATACAAATTGTGTATATATTATATATATATTATATATACAATTATTATATATATTGTCAATATATATATAATCAACATTTAATCCAAATAATAGTTGTCATTCATCTTGCGTCGTATTGTGGTGTTCCTGCCTTCTAATAATACTGGATGATGCTTTTCAGAATAACTTGGAAGAAAATTTGTCTATCTATTTCTATAATCTAAGTTTTGATATGCTGTACTGCATTGAAAGCACAGCTCGTATTTCTTGTTACATCGAACTACTAACTAAAGAGATATTAGAACAGGAGGGCAGTAGTTTTTGCAAATTTAAATTGCTATTTTTACCATCACCACACCAAACTTCAGCTCCATTCACCAACGTCACACCAAGTACAACATCTGCATCACTTGGACATTTGATCATCAAATAATATTTGCAACCTGATGACTGGATTTTCAGAAATGTTTCTTCCATCATTCCACACAACCTACTTCCTTGACCAAGTTCTTGGAAAGACACAAGCTGGCCTGCTGACATTACCTCGTTTTCGCGCAAGTGAACTATGGGAATGGGAGCACAGGCAAACAAGGAATCAGATTTAAAGGCGCCATCTTTTCAATGTTGTTTACCCTTCGTCGACATGACAGAAATAGCTTTGTCATTAGAGTTTTAATTTACGATTTTAGGAACTTCTACGTGGAAGACATAATGGAGATTAATCGCAGGTGATACAGAGATGTTTGTTCCCATGAAGAGTGACGATGAAGTGACTGCGAAGTTGGTTTTGTTGGCAATCTTGGTGTTTTGCAGCTTAGGCCAAATTTGTTGTCAAACAAGTAGTGCGTACAAGTAGTGATGTAATTTTTGCACAACTTTTTTATGGAAAATTGGGGAGAGTGGTATAGCAGACAGAGGATGAAGATTTCTTTTATTTAATTTCATTCACGTCAAAAGTGCAGGTCCATCATAATGCGCATGAAAATATCAGTTTGCGACGTGGAAGCGAAGGTCCATGATTTGCCATTGCCAAACGAAAATGATCTTCGCTAGATGGGTGGGAAAACATGAGTGATAGAAAGGCCAGGGCGAAAACTCGGAGATGTCGGAGATCTCGGAGAATTATCTCCGAGTTTTTTATCTCCGAGTTTTCGTGTTGGCCCTATCTATATGAATAATTCGAAACTCGGAGATGTTTGGAAATCTCTTTGAAACTTCTCTAAATTGTCTGTTTCACACTGTTAAAAAGCTTTATTTCACTAACAGCGTGTAAAATGAATGGTCTCTGGTCTGGTGTTGTAAATCCGACATCTCCGACTTTTTCATCTTTGAGTTTTCATGTTGGCCCCATATGCATAAGTCGAAAACTCAGAGATGTTTGGATATATTTTCCAATCTTCTCTAAATTGTCTGTTTCACCCTGTTAAAGCATTTCACTAACAGCATTTAAGATGAATGTTTTGGTGTTGTAAATCCGACATCTTCGAGCATTTTACATGCTATTAGTGAAATAAATGCTTTGACAGTGAGAAAGAGACAATTTAGAGAAGTTTTGAAGAGATTTTCAAACATCTCCGAGTTTTCGACTTATGCATATAGGGCCAACACGAAAACTCAGAGATGAAAACTCGGAGATAATTCTCCGAGATCTCCGAGTTTTCGACCTGGCCGTGATAGAAATGCCTTAATGAAGGCTGAAGTTTATGCAGCTGATGGATGAATGATTTTATAAATAACCTGGGTAGAAAGTTTGCTTTTGCCACGCCAAAGATTTATGCCACACAAGTTGTTTCTAAATAATGGAGCTATTGTTCTGCCAAATGTTTTCAATGCTGGAGATCTCCCGCATAACATCACACACACACACACACACACACACACACACACACACACACACTATATTACTTATACTTGACTTGAAGTCTTTACCTTTTAATGCCAGTTTAAAGGTGTGAACAATCCTTTTTTATTTTAGTTAAAATGAGAGCTGAGTACCAAAGTAATCCTGAATACATGTTCCTTTCTTTGACAGTTTGTGCATGTGATCTAACCCAGAATGCATGTGATCCAAATTGTTGTTGTGATGCAGATTGCACAACTGCCGACAAGAATGCTTTCACATTCTGCAAAAATATTGATTTAAAGTAAGTTACTGCAAAGTTGTCTTTGTTTATTGTTTTGTTATTCACCTTTCCAATTAGAAATTTACTAATTGCAAATAGCAGCTTGCACATTTTGAATTCAAATGCACACTTATGAAAGAAATGGCACTCCATCACAATGAAGATAGATTCAATAAAGAGATATTTCTAATTTTTGGTTAGCTTGAATTTTGCAAAATACATGCTTGAATTTGATGTGTATGGAAAGACTGAAGAAGTTTTTGAATACTTGTTGAGCCAGAAAAAAGTGACCCAAGGCACTCTGCAATTGAAAAATAACTGGCTCATTGAAAATGCTTCAAAAGTTTTTCTGTTGCTAAAAAACTAGCCCATGAGATGAGTGACTATTTTTTGCAACTTTTTTTGTACAGTAAAGTTACCAAATTGAGGATTTTTTGGGAAAGGCCTGCTTGGTTTTCTAAAAAATTCATCATAACAGGAGATCAATTTACAGCCATTTCAGGTTTCCAGAACAATGAGGAGTGTGTTTCATTTCACCTTGGGAATAGGAAACTCATTTGAAAGTTTCCATGGAAATTTTATATTCACTTGGTACCTAAAATGTTTCCAGGGCAAAATAAAACATGCTCCTTGTTTTTTTTTGAAGATCTGATTTGGCTGCAAATCAATCCCCTGTTTGATGACTTTTTGAAGAAATCAAGCAAGCCCTCCCCATAAAATCCTTGATTTGGGAAATTTGCTGTACTGAAAGAATTTTGAAGAATGCTCATAACATACAGTAGGTTAAAATTTTAGAGACACGTCAACATTTGAAGCATTTCATCCGACCACTTTCCTTCCTATAGCAGATTGCCCTGGGGCACTTTTTGTGGGGTCACCTGGTATGATTCTCAAGGCTATCTTGACATTTCTCAGGTAAGGATACAGAATAAGGTGATATGGTAGGGTTTGTAGGGGTAAAATGGTTAGGCTGGGAGTAGAATTGAAAATGTTGCTTCCTGGGGAACAATAGACCCTGAGCTCCCCATTAGACCTGTCATGTTTATCTCTAATTTATGGAACTATAACACTGAGAAGGCATGTCTTATTGACAGTGGAAACTATTTGTTGAATTGTTAGCAAGAAGACAAAGGTCTGTTTAAAATGCTCAAGCTTTGTTTTTTATTTCTTTTTCTAGTCAAGATGACAGGGTCTGTCTATCTAATCAGATCATAGAAATTGCAAATGTGAAGTATAGGACAACTGGCACAGCCAAAGGCTTATTCTGTATTTATACTGATAACAGTAAGTATAGCTGTTTTGCTGGTCATGCAGTTCCTTTGGGACATTTAGCTTTTTAAATTTCTACTAAGACCTTTCCTCATCTCTCCCAACCATGTTTTTGTCGCACAAACTGATAACAGCTACAGTACTTCCCTGTTTTCTTTTTTTCATCTTTTTCTGTATACCAGCACCTCTAAGAGGACCATTATGGAAATAAGGTCAGCTCAACCCTTTAATTCTATCCCTGCCACTGTAATTAGGGTTGTTTTCCTTTTACGTTTTTAAACCTTAAAGTATTGTATTGTATCTATTTTTTATATTTTTCATAGTAACATGTAAATATTTTTGTGTGGCAAATGATACATACATACATAAATTCATTAATTCTAATTAGATAATATCAATTTAGCTGTGATATCCAGGGTGGATAGTATGTATGCACAATGTGAAGCACGTAGACACTTCCTCAACAAAATGGGCTGATTTACTGTAATCATAGTGCCCATCATACTTCTCCAATCTTTCAAGTATTTGCTTACTATTCACTCTGGCCATCACCCCTGCCAGAATCTTCTTTTTAAAAGAATAGCAGTATCCGGTAGATGTAGAAATTAGAAAACCTATGAAACAACTTCTCCTGCTTGAAAGATGTATCCTTGGAAAAGCACACACACAAATGAAAGTTTATAAGTTGTAGTTTTGATTTTAGTGTCCAATTTTTCTTTGAGATCTAGGTAATAAGATTGAGAAAGTTTGTCCTCTTCTCTAGATTGTGTTCTTGGAGCCTGTTAATGTACATTTGATAGGCAAGAGACTATATGGCAATCCTTATAGAGTTTATACCAGCAAAGTTTATGATTATCAGATATTTGATAAGGTCGTGCATTTTTGAAAATCACCAGGAAAGTTTTTGATCACATGATGATTATCACCACCTATCAATAAGAAACTCTTGAGGCTCATACCCAAAATGCATGGTTGATAGAATACACCTTCATGCATGGTTCTTAAAAATTGCTACAGAGATACTTGCATTTAACAGACTTTTACCTTGATTTTTTAATTAATGCTCTTGACAATCATCACGCAAGTGGCTGATATATCTATGAATAACCCAATTCTGTTAAAATCTACTTTGCCAGGGAAAAATCAAAGCTTTCAGCCTGAAAATGGAAAAGTATCATGAATGTAAGAAATGCTTTAGGCTGAATTGTGGCAAAGTGGTATCTTGGAGTAGAAATCAAAATACTGTAGATTCCTATGGTTGTGCAAAAATTATTGGTGATTCACTTTGCATGTTCTTTTAATAACAGATGCAGCCAGAAATTTCTACATCAATGTACAGACAGCAACAACACCAACTAGATTTGATGAATTGTTACGAACATATGGAAAGACTAGCTTTTTTACTTCACCCATGACATCAAAAACATATCTGCCATCTTCTGTTTACAAGGTGAGTGATTTTCTACGATGCTGAGACAATTTGCTCCAACATTCGCATGATACAGATGCAATTTTGTTTCAAAATATTCAGAATAAAACTGTACTATACAAAATACTATATAAGACTATTTAGAAACTACTTTACTATTTGGTAGGTTGTAATTCTGCAGTTCTATTGAATTCTTGTTGACAAACACTTTGCAAACCACTTTTTCACACACCAACACATAAAATGATTTTGCCTTTTAAAGACCCTGTACTCCCCATGATCCTTTGCATGGGCACAAACCAGCAAAACGTCGCAGTTACTGTAAACAAAGCATTTCAACCACTGAATTTGGGGAAATGGATAGCTCTCAGGAGAAAAGCTTCCCTTATCCTTATACTTCTTTTGGGAATGTCTTTTGTTTAAGTTCAAAGCGATGACTTCATAACGTTTATTTGAAGGTTGAAACAGCAATACACAGCCTTGCGATTGCTAGGCCATGATCTTTTTCATACAGTATGAAATTCATTGTCAGACCAGAAAGGATCATGGGATCTCAAGTTAGACGTCTTCGAATGAAACAATCGACCTTTTTTAGCTTTTGTGAAAAGAATCAGAATCGAACGATATTTTGCTATATTCATAGTATTTCGAATGTGCACAATAGTGATAGAAGCTCTAACGCCACTCGATCGAGCCTCGTGTACAAAATGGAAAGATACGACACTCGATCCAGGCTCCTTTGTGGAACAGCTAACTCGTTTGACGTGATATCGGTGCCTCATGGTTTGATAAAGCTTTCAAATGAAGAGTTGCTGAAAGTCGTCTCTCTCTCTTCGCAGTTTGGCGATCCAATTTTGCTGCTTTTTGAAAGCAACATTCAAGGATTTCTCGCATTCCCAAAGCCTTCAGTTGGGAGTTCTCAATGTGATGACCGGAATGCTGCGGGTATGTATGTTAATCAAACTGAATTTGAAATGTTGTTGCTCCTTTTTCCTGCATTTCGTATCTGAGAAATGTTTGTAAAGTTGCGTTAGCCTATCTTTTCAGTGTTCATAAAACGGAAGATAAGTCACGGAAATAGTTTGGTATTTCGGCTTTCAATGAAGATATGAATCAATCAAATACGTTTATAAACTCTTGATGCTATGAATTTCCGTAGGGGAGAACTTTTTTCTGCTCATCTTGGACAGGTTGGAAAGCTGTCTGCAATACTGCAGATATATCTCAAATCTTCTTAAAAGCTAATCAGTAGCGGAAAAGATATTTGACTTCCTGCGAAGCAACTTCAAACTACCATTTTCCTTCCATTGTTTGATCAATTTTCTCAGATTTAGAGTCACTCAGAACAGTCTGTCATTACAATCAGACAGCTGACAAATTTATTGTATTGCTTCACATGTTATTGGCTCAATGCTATGATGATTTGACAGTTTCATTGACAAGCATTGACTACAACTAACTTGTTGATTGTTTAAAGTGTAGGCGGTAGTCCACCAGGAAGTGGAATTATTCTCAATTGTATCATTGGATCACAACTATAAATGAAAAGAGCCTAATCCAAACATTGCCTTCCCCTTTTCGTTCAATTGTTCCTTCCTTTACGCCTTCCTTCCATCTTTATATTTTCAGTCTTTGTTTTCTCTTCCATACTAACTTCTTTTCCCTTCTATCTGTCACTCTTGCTCTTTCCTTTTTCCTTTTATTTCTTTTTCCTCCATTTTGTTCTTTACTTTCTTTTCCTTCCCTCTAATTCACTTTCACTCTCTCCGCCTTTTTTCTCCTTCCAGACAAACAAGGCTCCTTTGTGGAATAGCTCGATCCAGGTCTAGATCAAACAATGGAAGGAAAAAATGTTCGTTTAAAGTTGCTTCGCAGGAAGTCAAATATCTTTTCCGCTACTGATTAGCTTTTACGAAGATTTGAGACATATCTGCAGTATTGCAGACAGCTTTCCAACCTGTCCAAGATGAGCTGAAAAAAGTTCTCGCCTACAGAAATTCATAGCATCAAGAGTTTATAAACGTATTGGATCGATTCATATCTTCTTCGAAGCTGCTTTGTGGTTTCACTCACTTGGACTTTTTCCATCCCCGAAGCCCGAATCCATAAACGATGTATTTACAGCAGGATTAAATAGTATCTGTGCCTTCTTAATAGCTGGAACGCCAACAAGATTGGCATGCAGATCAAGAAACTTAGCATTACTTTGTCAATTTTCTGATGAGCAAATCCTGCAGCCCATCGATGCATGTCTCTTTGAAATTCTCTGTTTGCCTTTATAGGGTTTATGAAAGACGAAACTTCAAAATGTTCCCGACCCATCACAGATCTTGCTTCACAATGCATCAACGACAATAGCTACAATGCTTTGAGCTACTACAGTGGATTCAAATTCGTTCCAGTTAGTAAGATTTACGAGGAGACCTTTTAGCTGTTTTACGAAAGAGTCTTTTGTACATTTTTTAGGAATCTGACGAATTTCCGAAACATGTGTACACTTTTCTATGTTCTAGAACTAGGACCTCTATATGCAGTACTTTTGTATTTTTTGCACTTATTTATTATTTCTTCACACACAGGGGCCATCATTTCTTGCCACTGTCACCTTGTACAAAGTAGAAAACATTACTGTTACAGCCAGTGTCGTGCAACCAACTCCAACCCTCATTCAAGTAACCTCATCACCCATCGCGTCATTATCTGCAAACATCTCTTCTACTGCATCAAGCGTCTTGAGCCCTTCCCCAACTGCAATCCCAAGCGTGACGCCAAATGTTACAGTAAACACAACAACAAGGACTATCGTCACCTTAGCAACTTATAATGACTCCTTATTGGTTAATGCTACACTGCTACAGCCAATCATTTGTCTGACATCAACAGGGGTAAAAGGATCATGTGACTTCAATACTCCACCTAAGCCAACTTATGACTTTACGACAAATACATGTAAAAATGTCGTGCTTAAGGTGAGTGGCTTACTCTTTTTTGTCAAAAAATATTTGAAAATATTGTTACGCTTTTGGCCAACAACCTTTAGAGTAGAGATAAGTAACCGTAGTGACGAATTTCTATGTAAACATCAGGCAATTCAATTTTAATGACGATTTAAAATGATAAAATTATGCTACTGAAACTTAGCTGCTTCAACCCGTATGGGATTTAATGTATTTTTATAGAATGATTACGTGAATTGTTTGGTTTTCTTCTCTTTTTTTTGCTTCATATTTACTTTTAGTTTTAGCTTTATGTTAAATAACCGCAGGGTAGACACAACCTTGTGCTCCTTGCGGTATCGTTTTGGTAGCATAGTGGAGTAATTTTGTTGGTAGTGTCACCGGTAAAGTGATTATGTATGTAGTGTAATTACAGTAAATCCCCGCATATAAGAACCTACCGAAATAAGAAGCTAGAGGCTGTTTTCCTAAATTATGCACCTTGCAGTTAAGAAAGATAGGCTCGTATTGCAGGGGTAGCAAAGTTGATTTTTGATTGTTCTTCTGTAGTTGATTTTCTTCCCCAATTAGTTATTACGTCCATAAAAACCCTTCCAAAAGATAATGGGGCTGAGCAGCTTTTGTTAGGCTCTAAAAAGGCCTACACAAGGCACTTTTGAAATAAGAACCTCTATATCTTGAAATTAGTGTCAGTACCTTTGAAATAAGAACCTGTTTCAGCCTCTGTCTCAAAAAAGTAGGTTCTTGTATGCGGGGATATACTGTAGTAATATGTCATGTCATGTCATGTAATTGCTTACTTGATTAATATATACATAAATAACAGTCCCTTTCTTCATTTTAGGTATCTTACACTGTCTTCTACGGTGACGGCAACACAACGTCTTTAAATATCTCCTCTGTAAATGTCAACCTCGAGTTGGGTGATCTAAAGTCTACTGCAAAGTCTTTTAATCAAGATTTCACCATCAAATTTCAAAAGGTAAGGCCAATGTTATTGCACAGCACTTATCTCGTTGTCTTTTCAGACACTAAAAACTGAATTTCGATGACAATGTTAAGTGCAATTCATTAGACAAACTCTAATACGGCAGAAAGTAATATACAGGGTGTCCCGAAATAATTGTGCCCCGTTTCTGTGGCTACTGTGGAGGAGCTGTAGATTCAATTATTCCTATTTTTACAGAGTTGCATAGGTCAAGCTTCAACTTAGAGTTTGAGACCTTGCTTGCGTCAATCTGATATGTAGTTGCTGACGTGTGGCAGGGAACAGGAAAAATAAGTGGTTCTTTGAAAAACAGCACTTCTATTGTTCTCCAGCAATGAAGTTTTCAAAGAAAGGGTTTTAGCGTCGTATTAAAAGGTTTGGTACATCTTTCAAAGAGTAAGCTGTGTTGTCTGTTCATTGGACAGCACTTTCTACCTGTTAAGAAATGTAGTGAAAATTTTGATACGATGCCAGAATCATTCTTTTTTTGGCATTGCTGGAGAACAATAGAAGGGCTGTTTTTAAGCAACCACTAACTTTGCCTTTTCTCTGCCTCAAATAGCAGCCACGTGTGAGATTGACTCAAACTAGGTCTCAAACTCGAAGTTGAAGTTTGGCCTGTGCAACTGTGTGAAAACCGAGATAATTGACTTTATAGGTCATCCACAGTAGCCACACAAACAGTGGGACAATTTTTTGGGATACCCGATAGAGACAGAAAGCTTACTAAATATGTGACGTACTTTTCATTCTACCGTAAAATATTTTCCCACAGGACGCAAGTCTGTATTCAAAACTATTTTATTGGCCATATCCAGCACAAGCCGTGCACATAGTAACATGAAAAACCTTATCAATTCTCGAGAAAGACTTCGATTCTTACGAATTCTTGTCCATAAAGTTTTACATTCTGTCTTTCATCTTAAGAACTCTTATCAGAAGGTGAAATTTCCTAGAATATTATTGAAAATTCTTGTAATGCTATCATGCATAATGCGTTTGCTTGTGATAACTTCGTTTCAAATCTAGTATAAAATCACCTAAAGTCCCACCACTAAGGTGCTTAGTATTCAACTAAAGGTGCCAATTCGCATCGAAATTAGTGTAGATGACCTCTTGGTCATCTTAATTCGAAGATTTGCCTGTTGCAGTTCCCAGGAAAGAGTTACTGTAAAAGCTCTATTAAGTCAAATGCATACATTTGACGCAGGTTCATCCCGAACCATATCAAAGCTAGCATACAAACTTGTTTATGCTAAACAGCTTGCAAATCTTTGGCAATTTCTAGGAGTTAACTTTTCGGGGGGGGGGGAGTTTGATAGAGAGGGGGCTGCTTCAAAGATTTGGCTCAGAGTGGAGAGACTTATTAGAGAGGGGGATTTAATGGAGAGGATGGCTTAATAGAGCATTTACGGTAACCTAAGTTGTTTTGTGTGTTTAGGTTGGTTCTCAGTCAACATTTACTCGGAGTGGAAATCCTGGTTATGTTAAAGGCCGTGAGATCATAGCTGGAACTTTGCAAGTGAACGCTCAACAGAAAAAGTATCTTTTCAGTTGACGTTACCTTAATGTGTACTGGTTTTAATATGTTTGGAATCAACTTGTAAGCGTGGTCTGAAATTCATTTGATTATATGTCGAATCATTTCGGTGATGATATGAAATAAGTTGTCAGAGAACGAAAGACAGAAAATTTGCCTCATAAAACGACACTCACATTAATTCTTTGTCACCTTGGTGATAACATTTACAGTCGAAGAGGGACAACTGTGACATTTTAAAACACATTTTAAACTGATTGCAGTGGGCAGGATGGATTTATTTGCTGTCCTAGCAAAACTGTACTTGATTATCAAAATGCAAAATCATACCAGATGAGCCAGAGAACGTTCCTTTTTTGAAAATTCATAGCACAAAGAGTACCTCACAGATTTGGATGACTCAAATGCTAGTTGAAAGCCAAAAGATCGAAGTATTTTTGTGATTTTTTCTCGTTGTCTTACGAGCATTACAAATATAGGTCAATTCAACTTTTCAAGCATTTCATGTTTGCAAAATGACTCACAAAGGGCCTAAAACATTCATCAACTCATAAAGGACTCCTAGGACCGGTCAGTAAAGAAAAAGCAATTTTTTCATGGGTGAGAGATACCCACTGCATATTTATTGCTATTGGTGTGAAAATCTTTAGTATTTGTGTAAACTTCTATTTCTCATAACTCTTAAGAGAGGTGAAACATGCATTTTATATTGTTCTGAGTAAGGAGAGTCATTACAATTTGATCAATGTTTTTGGCCCTTTTCAGTCATTTTGCAACCACGAAATTTTTATTAAGTTGAATTTACATATACTCCTAGTACCGGTAAGACAGCGAGAAAAATCGCAAAAATACTTCAATCTTTCGGCTTCTAACTGTAAGCTGAATCATTCAAATCTGTGATGTTCTCTTGGTGCTATTAATTTTCAAAAGTGGGAACTTTTTATGGCTCACCTGGAGTGAAGAGATGGCTAGATTTATATGCACAAGTTCTTGAGTCCCCGCTCACGTTATGGATTTCAATTCGAAATAGGCATATTATCCAATGTTTTTACACGTTCTTTACAGAGAAGTTTTGTGTTTCCGAAATTTCCAAATTTAAAGATTTCATAATGCGATGCCCTAGCTCTGGTTCACATTTGTTTTGAGGTACCCTGCCCATGGAAATAAAAGCTTTTACGACACACAAAATCATCTCCGTACACAGATATTTTTGCTCAACATATTTACGTCCACTGAATTTCTGGCAGAAACAGTGAATTTCAGGAAAAATCTTAAAGAATCTTGTAGCTTGTTTTTGTATAGTCACCCTTAACCAAGCCAACAGAGAGGTTATCGTGTTAAACAAAGACCCAAAACAATGGTTTACACTGGTCCAGTCATCAGCTTCTAATACGTGTGGTACATCTTCACAAAGGATGCCAGTCAAGTTTGGTGTCAACATGAGGACTGGGTGTTTCGTCAAGTATGTTGATTTTTTATTGGAATGTCTTGTTAACCTCACTACATAAGGATCCTCAAGTGACGCTAACTAACTAACTACATAAGGACCATATTGCTAACTACATAAGGACCCTCAAGTGACGCTCATCTCATTGAGTGAAATTGTTGTTGTTGTTATAGCTCCACTGAAGGCCTTATTCCCATAGAGCTGTAAAAACGGCAAAAATTTTCAATCGGCAACGAGATTCTCTCGCCCCGTCGTCTACTTATCAGCATATGGCTTAGAGGAAAGCGGTTTTTGGTTTAGTGGCAAGATAGATCCTTTACTGGTTCAAACAGATACTTGTTCCCTGCTCCATGTTCATGAGCACATCTTTAACTTTGCCGATTACCTTTGATTCTTTAAAGATTTGAAACTTCTGTTTCAGCATAAAAAGAGCCATGACGAGCCAAGAATGCTCCTTTCTACAAAACACAATTTATAACAGTCTTTTGGGTACATTTCCTACTCATGTTGCAATGTATGGTAATTCTGCCGTTACGAACACAGCTGATTGGGTGAAAATTATCAACAGCAGGCCGCAGTTGACTGTAAGTATTCCTACAATTTTTTGATGAATTTTGCAAGGACAGAATTTGCTAACACTTTAAAACCAGTTTCCTTCGATCGACACCGCAATTCAAAACGCTCAACCATCGCAGACAAAGGACATTCTCTCAACCGGTAATTCAAAACAAACAGAGCTCTTAAACCATGGTAGCTAGCTCCCTCATTGTGCATGCCAGAGATGGTTTTAAGAACAAGCATGCCTATGTATCGAAAGGAGAAGGATATACCAAAGCATCTGCGTCGGGTATTTTATTAGTTTGGTTCAGAAGTTAATAGTGAGTCGATTCAATTGTTGCATGTTTTGTGCGTGATTAAAGACTTGATGCCCAGCTTCTGAATTGAACCAAACAAAAAACAATGCCCGAGGCAATTTCGATGCCCGATGTTTCCTTCATCTTTCCATAAATGCTCATGTTTGCTCTAAAATGTCATTTTTAAGTGCACAGTAAACGAGCAAGGTACCTGGGTTTCGGAGCAACTTTTGCGGCTTGTTGTTATATAATTGATCTGGAGAATTTCTTTGTCAACGATCGCTACTCGCTCTGAATTGTGGTGTCAACTGAAAGCAACTGAGCTGTTGTATTACCAAATTTGTCCTTATTGATGAATTTTACAGTTCTTTCCTTTAGCAACCTTTCTTGCCAAGGAAATGATAATTCATAGTCAATCTTCGACAGAGAATAGTTGGCTAAGGTTTTTATTCACATGTTCTCGTATCGTACCAGATCGTATCGTATCGTATTCACATGTATTACTTTTTATCCATTTAGCCAACTGCTGTTAGTGGGCAGTGCACTAATATGGTACTTGGCATTCATTTTGAGATACTTCATAGCAAAACTGGATATTTTGCAAATCCACAATACAGGGTAGGTAGAAAGAATTCTGTTATTTGTAATGAGCCCTTGGTAAACCAATTTGTTTACTCAGTTTTCTGCATAGTATTGTTTATGTTTTAAAAAGTTATGAATTTTGCCTCAAGAATATCTAATTTTCATCACAGTATGGCCTGATAGTCCACTTTACTTCTTATTCATTTCTTCCGATTTTACGTTTGAGATGAGCCAGCTTCCTTGTCTCGTAAAACCACAGTGAAACACCACTTTACGTACTACATTAATTTCCAAAATTTTCAGACGTTTAATTTTCGGACATTCAATTTTCGGACAAAAATTTTCGGACGAAGTTATTATCGATTTCGGGTAATTTCGGACAAAATTTCGGACATTTTCAAACAGGTGAATAAAATTTCGGACATATACGATTTGATAATGAGTAGGCAAATCATACACCAGATATAGCAAAATTTCTTCAATCTATGTCTCAAAACGGAAACCAGCATAGTAATCAAGTGTAAAATACAAGCATTATTAGGATAATCATGAATTAAAGTTGGGGTAAAAAGACTTGTCCCTCATGTAACAGCAATAACATCAACAATAATGAGAGTAACAAAACAACGATAATAGAGGTCAAAAATATGTCTTTTATTAGGAACTTAGAATTGGAGTCAGCGCTGAGAGTTTCCTAAATGATCAGAATTCAGCACTCCAGGATTTCAAATCAGTTTCATAAGATCCGTCACAATCTTCAAGTTCCCTAAAAATTATTATGATTTTCTTTCATTGAGACATTGCCTGAGATTTCCAACGTTCCTCCATTAGAACAATAGTAATCTCATAACAGAATTTAATTTCTTATCCAAAGAAATTTTTTGTCATTTTTATTTGCCAGTCAATTAAATTTTCGGACCACTAAAAAATTCAGACACTTAACTTTTTGGACAATTAAATTTTCGGACCACTAAAAAATTCGAACACTTAAATTTTCAGACAATTATTTTTTCGGACTTCTCATTTGTCCGAAAATTAAAACGTCGGAAAATTTTGGAAATTAATGTATGAATTAATTTGCTCGATAACCACCTAGAGCTTACAAAAATAACATCTATTTGTAGTTATCATACCATTTGTCGCATGTCTCTCTTAAAATAATTAAATTCTTGGCTTCTTAGCTTAAAGGTTTAAGTTTCCCCCTAGATCGTTGGCGTACAAGTGAAATATGATTCAGCAAGGGTCCTTAACTTCTTGGTAAGTATAAATTGGTCATATTTAGGGTGTGTTTGATTGGTTCCAATTCCAAAAACGGTAGAATTTGATACTCGGAATTTGTGTTTGATTAATGTTATGCTTGGAATGTCGATGAATAAAGTATACAATGATTGTCGTTGCTTGCCTCATCCTCCTCTTAAAATGATTCTATTGACAATCTCCATTGACGAGTCGTTGCTTGGCCTAGGCAGTTTCCGTAAGCATAGGTCTTTGAATTAGCCTTGATAGCGGACTCATCATAACAAACCTATGGGTGTACAATAAACTACTTGTAACCTGTAGGGAAAGACAGTGTTAATGCCAGTAAAAGAATAATAATCAAAATATAACATAAACCTGTAACTAGAAAGTAAACTGTTAAGCCTGCAAGAAAATCAAGTAATCGTTTGCCAAAAAAAATTATTATACTAAATCATTACACCAAGTACGCGTTTCCTCGCAAACTCTTCAGTTTGGTTCATGCTACGAACAGATAAATGAGACGACCGGGCTGTTTTATACCGAACACAACAAAAGACATTTGAGTATCACGTGAGCATCACACTTAAACTGCTGATTGACTGATCTCAAACAAAGGCCATCCAATCAGCGAATGCCAAAACTTTTAGTGGTAACTTCAGGGGTGATGTTGCGAGAAACTCTTGAAAATTTAGTTGAAGCCTCAGTAGTGAGATGAAATTACAATTTTACGAATTATTTAGAAGGTCTTTGATGTAAGATTTTCCAAGCAATGAATGCATTTTTCTAACCCACCTGGTATAGGCAGATTAGTTTCCCTGTGTTCACTGAACAGCACCGCATTTCTACTGCTTTTTCACGAATCTTTTGAAATTAAGTTTCATTCCTTTCCAGTGTACTGGTCGTTATTGCCAGCCTGGTTCGTCAAGCCTTATAACACAGAGGGTAGAAGTGACACAGTCCGTATCATTTGTTGATGTGTCAACGACGCCCGAAGCACAAATGAAACCAAAGCCAACATTTGAAGCAAAAGCACCGTACGATTTCTTCTATCCTTTCGTATGAGGTATGAAAGTCTACTATTATGTAGCTGGTGTGGTGTGACAGAGCGGAAACTGCGTAAAATGACGTCACTGAGCAATCTTAGATAAGGAATACATGAGCTTTTTGAAATGTTACACAATAGTTCAAAGGAAATAGACATAGCTATATCTCGTGGTCGCTATAAATAGGCTAAAGAAAATGCCTACGCATTCATTGTTTCTGCGGCTCCACAATGAAGCTGCACGTGTTGAAGTTATCAAATTCAATACATTATAGTTTTAACCTGGCCCAAGCCAGCTTTTAACTATGTCGATTCCCTTTAAGGCTCAAGGAAGACAGTATCAAGTGTTGCCTAATTTCAGGATCTGTTGCAGGAAGCGAAGGGGATTCAAGGTTACGAGTTTTCGTGCATGCGTACGCAGTTTCTGCTATGTCAATAGACCTTTTAGCTATTCTGAAAAAGAATCTCAATCGAATGATACTTTGCTACATTTTGTAGAATTTTCGAATGTGCACAATTGTGATAGAAGCTCTAACGCCACTCGATCGAATCTCGTGTATAAAAATGTATAAAAATAACGCTCGATCCAGGCTCTTTTGCTGAATAGCTAAAAGGTCTATTGGTGTATGATATCGTGGTTTCCGGAAATTGGCTCCTCGTTTCCAGGATTATTTTTCCACATCTTCAAGAAAGTTAGTGTAGGCTCTATAACGTAGTTTTTTTAAAGAATAATTTCAAAGAAAAGCAAATTTACAATAATTCTGCCGTTGGACTTCTCTTCATTCAATTTTTTTCGGAATTAGAGTTCTTTTTCTTCTTGTTTTTAAGAATTCAAAGACGTCAAAAAATTTAAGTGTTTGGCAGGCTATGAAATAAAAAGTATATGACCGATATTCAAAACTAAAATGATAATCTCTCAGTCAAAGGCCAACTTAGATAAGAAAACTTTGCTTGTCCTTTAGACCCAGAAGTCAGGAAAAGGATTCCTCATTCCATTCTGGTCCGTCATTTCCTTGCTATCGAAATTAAGACTCGGTGTCTGAATCTTGCAATATCAATGCCGCATAAATTGTGGACCAGAGTGGAACGTGGAATTTTCAGTTCCCAGTCCTAATACATTTTATCCATCCAAATTAATTCAAAATTGTTTCAAATTATTTTAGATGCCCCTAAGTAAGTTTGCTTTATCAATATTTTTGCCTCACTGACCAAAAAGTGATTTTTCTTGCTCAAGTTGGCATTTTTCACCCAATATTTAAAGGAAGTAAAAATACCAGTAGCCTTTGCGATCGTTTATTTTCGGTTTTGAGAAAAGACAAAATCAGGTAAGGTTTGTTTATACCTAATTCAAGCCTCATTATCAATCTCCAGAGAAAAAATCTTTTGATTTTTCTAACATCATTTGTGCCATCCAAAATGTGTGCCATGAGTGCAGAAAGAAGTGTAATTCGAAAATTTCCCAAGAGTATGGTCACATGATTTGAAATGTGTGAAACAAACCTTAGCCGATTAGGTCTGTCGCAGTCAGTTATTCTCGAAGCTGCACGGAGCAAATCGCTGACTTCGTGAAAAGCATGCTGGTTTTTGTACTCGCTCTAAGTTATTTCCTAGATGTATCTTTTAATACTACTTTCCTAAAAAACTGTCGATATCACCTTGTACATATTTAGGATCTGTTCAGTTGTTGTTATTCAATGTTGAAGCAAGTCACAGAGTTGGGGGCAACCCTTTTAGATTACACTCTATTTGATGACATGCTAACTGGAAATAAGCTATGATTTTAGCAAGTATAGAAACATTTGCATCATAATCTTATCAAGTGATAAAAAATTCATGTTGTTAAAGAGATATCTCCACACTTTCTCTGTCGAACAGCCATATTTAGCGATTTCCACAAGCTTAGAGCTTGGTTGTAGAGATGTTTGAAACACTGAAAATCAGTTATTCATTTGCAAATGTTTAATTTTCCATCCCTTTGTTACGATTTGAAGCATTTTGGTGATATTCATTGCACGCTATCCTGGCTGACTTGCCATTAATAATTATTGTATAAGCTTGTTGTCAATGGATTGCGAATAAGAGTCTTTTTCCATTTGAATCAAGAACAATTGATTTACTTATGCGTTTGATAGATACATGTAATTTTGCAGACTTTTATTCAAAAACTCCACGATCACTCGCAACCAGGTGTTATTAGCCTTTTGTAGCATGTTGTGTTCAGATCGTGTTTTGGTTTCAATAACTTTTCCCGTTTGCTTTTATCAAAATTTTGATAACGTAGTTGTTAAAATCATACAGGGACTTTCTACGTATTTTCATTGACACGCTGACAAAAACACAGAAATTAAGGGTTTTTTCAGCTATTCCAACTTATAACTTTTGCAGCAAAAATACGAATATTTTTCAGGCGAATAATTATCGAGCATGCGCAATGTGTCCAAAGAGCGGAAAACTCCTCCACAGTGACAGCTTAGGCTGCACGTAGGCACCGTTGTAAAAACTGGCCAGTGCCAAGTTGAAAATATAGTTTATGCTGTTGATAACTTTAACACGTGCCGTTTCATTGTTTGGCTAAAAATACAATGAATGTGTACGCGATTTCTCCAGGCTATTCATAGCAATTGCTACCGGATGAGTCAAAGGGAACTTTACGCGTTTGGCGGGCAGTGGAATAAAAAGTATGTGACCGATATTTAAAACTAAATATTAATCTACCAGTTAAAGGCTAACTTCGATGAGAAAATTTTGTTTGGTAAAATCACAAATCTTTAACACCCAACAGTTGGGAAAATTCCTGTTTGTATGGGAATCGAGAATTCCACCTTCCATTCTGGTCCATGGTTTATGTGGCATTGAAGAGTACATTGTCAGTTTCAGCTTTGGAGCTTTAAATTCAAAAGCAAGTAAATCATGGACAAGAATGGATCAGCCTGGAATCTAGAATCTTACAGAGCAAGCCGAGAATGGATCAGCGTGGAATGTGGAATCTTACAGAGCAAGCCGAGAATGGATCAGCCTGGAATGTGGAATCTTACAGAGCAAGCCGAGAATGGATCAGCGTGGAATGTGGAATCTTTGCACCAGCATTTTCCTAATTTCTGGGTCTAAATGATGAGTGATTTTACCAAACAAAAATTTTCTATCAAAGTCAGCCTTTAACTGATAGATTAGCATTTTAACTTGAATATCGATCGCATACTTTTTTATTCCACTGCCCGCCAAACGTTTTCGGTTTTGCGATTCAACGGCAGGCAAACGAGGAAAACTTTCGCAAAATCGAAAACAGAGGAACTGAATAAGGACATTGAAAACTTGAATCAACGAGTTGAGCTGACGTAGGGATGCAAAGGAAAGCCGGGGAAGGCAGGAAGAAATTACGATACAACACAGGCATGATTTGCGTATATGTTTTATTAAATAGCAATTAGTTAGTGTCCTTTCACCCATGGACACGGCTTGAGTTGTCAGGGCTTCGGAAACAATTTCAACTATCTTCTAACAATCAGTCTTTTCATTTAAGTATATTTGAATCAGCTTAGGCAGCCAGACCTTCTTTTACTGGTAGCACATGGGCATAACTGGTGCTCTTGACAATTAAGTAGGAGTGAAGACGCTGAGAAGCCCTTTGTTCTTAGCATAAAGGCCAGATGCCATCCCCCTTTTTTAGCATAAAGGCCAGATGCCATCCGATACAGAGGGAGGGGAGTAAACACTGCCAAAGGCATGATGAACTTACGCAAGTCTAACTCGATGTTGACACCCCAAGCAGACCACTCTTCGACAAGCTGGGCTTGAAGACCATTGAACAACTCGTCGCTAGTGAATCTAAAACAATGGTCTTTAAGTCCCTGCATGAACTGGCTCCCCAATACTTGTGTGACCTTTTCACCCGAAAATCAAAGTGCTCTTCCTATGTCTTGCTCAATTCAGAGACAGATTTAAGACTACCCATGAAAAGGTCAAGTAATGGGCAGAAATGTTTTTCCTATCGAGGAGCAAAAGCTTGGAATGACCTTCCTGCTGATACCAAACAGGCATCTTCCCTGAATAGTTTTAAAAATCTATTTAGGACTTTCTCTTTTATACTGGATTTTGTAAGTTTTGTATTAGGTTTTTATATTATGGTTTTTATATTGTAATTTTTCTTTTTTATTCGGTTATTGTATATCATATTTTGTAAGTAGTTTTTTATGTGGAGGGCCCCTTGTAAATCAACTCTGTTGAAGGGCAACCCTCCTTAATAAAATCAAATATCAAAAATATCAAATATATGATCAAAGTTTTAATTTTTTTTTCCACTTTTAAGTTCATCCGTCTTTTGATGAATGAGATGACAGGGGAAACAAAAAGAGACAAGCGACAGGGAAAGGAAAAATCTTATTTATACGAAAAGCGTTTGTTTCTTTTTTTCATGCGTAAACATAGCGAAAAGCTAAAACAATTTTCAAAGAAATTTCCAGGGAAATGAAAGGTATTTGTGGGCGATTTCGGGTGACATCTAATTTTTGAGAGATTCTCGTTTCTGTCCTTACCATACAGCAAGATTATAGTGACCAACTTTTTGCAGTTTAACTTTCTACATAAACTTTCAAATCCTTTTATTCCCAACGAAGCTCCTTACCGATAAACATGTGGCGCTGCCGAAAATAGTTCGTGGTTGTCCTACCTTGCCAGCAAGGATTTACTGAACGCTTTTGCCGCTCGACATTTTTACGCCAAATTTCCCCTGTAAGTCCAAACGAAAAGTGCATTACAAAGATCACTTTGAGGCCGTTAGGCCTAAGACGAAGAATATTCCGTAGTTATCCTAACTAGTCAGCAAGAATTTTGACGTTCTATACCAAAGCTCCCCTTAATTTCCAGCGATAAGCTCATTACAAAAATTTACTTGGATAGATTTCCAGCAGCTAGCCAGAGATAATGAGTAATCCCGAACTTCCAGCAAGAATTTATCGAAAAATTTTATAGCTTGACAACTCGACCTTCTACGCCAAAGCTAACTTTTAGCTTACAAGTTGTACGTTCAAATGAAAAGTTCATTACAGGAACTGGTTTGATAGACTTGCAGCCGTTAGGTCTGAGGCGATGAATATTCCCATTTTATTCTAACTTGCCCGCGAGACTTTACTGAACAATTTTTCACTTGGACTTTTCTTCTTTCAATGCCAAAACTACCTGGTAATTTCAAATAAAAAGTTCATTACTGAAACTGCTTTGATAGACTAGCAGCCGTTAGGTCTGAGGCGATGAATATTCCCATTTTATTCTAACTTGCCCGCGAGACTTTACTGAACAATTTTTCACTTCGACTTTTCTTCTTTCAATGCCAAAACTACCTGGTAATTTCAAATAAAAAGTTCATTACTGAAACTGCTTTGATAGACTAGCAGCCGTTAGGTTTGAGGCGATGAATATTCCCATTTTATTCTAACTTGCCCGCGAGACTTTACTGAACAATTTTTCACTTCGACTTTTCTTCTTTCAATGCCAAAACTACCTGGTAATTTCAAATAAAAAGTTCATGACTGAAACTGCTTTGATAGACTAGCAGCCGTTAGGTTTGAGGCGATGAATATTCCCATTTTATTCTAACTTGCCCGCGAGACTTTACTGAACAATTTTTCACTTCGACTTTTCTTCTTTCAATGCCAAAACTACCTGGTAATTTCAAATAAAAAGTTCATTACTGAAACTGCTTTGATAGACTAGCAGCCGTTAGGTCTGAGGCGATGAATATTCCCATTTTATTCTAACTTGCCCGCGAGACTTTACTGAACAATTTTTCACTTCGACTTTTCTTCTTTCAATGCCAAAACTACCTGGTAATTTCAAATAAAAAGTTCATTACTGAAACTGCTTTGATAGACTAGCAGCCGTTAGGTCTGAGGCGATGAATATTCCCATTTTATTCTAACTTGCCCGCGAGACTTTACTGAACAATTTTTCACTTCGACTTTTCTTCTTTCAATGCCAAAACTACCTGGTAATTTCAAATAAAAAGTTCATTACTGAAACTGCTTTGATAGACTAGCAGCCGTTAGGCCTGAGGCGATGAATAATATTCCCTAGTTATCCTAACTTTCCAGCAAGAATTCAATAAACGATTTTTATTTGATCAGATGCTGTTCGAAGCAAAAGCTGCCAGATGCGTTTATGAAAACAAAAACTAAAGCCGACCAACGAATATGCTTCGATCTAACGACTTTCGCCCGAAGAATTTCTCGACACGTGCGTGCATTCAATTCATCAGAGTTACGGAAACTGGTAACCACGGTGACAACTGCTGTGCGCGGAGAATTTCCCGCGCTCTGCTGCCTTTTATGATTTGAGTTATACAATCTCGTTTGTTGTCGCTTTATTAAGCCGAGGTTGCGCCGGCTGGCAAAACGCGCGGTGAACCGGTACCAGGTCTCGATTGGTCAGCTGCCAGCGCAGCGTGATTCTGATTGGCTGAAGCCGGCTGGTTGTGCGGGTTTTTTAAAATAATAATGGATTGAAAGTTTCTCTGCTCTCTGAAACACCTGTTTCGAAATTTACTTTAAAAGTGGAAAGGCCAAAGTCGCCTAATTTATACTTTATACTCTTCAAATTGTTAACTGCTAACATGTACTAAGGAGCTAAACTCGAAGGCCTAAGAGTTCTCGTTGCAGGAATTTTCTCTCAGACGTCAATAGGCCTAGGAAGAAGTCAGAATAGGGCCTAAGTTGGACAGGCAGCAAAACTTGCATGTGTTGCATCAAAACATAAGGCAGCTTGCTTTGTAAGAACGACATTTGGTTTTCCTTCAAGAGACAAGTCAAACGATAGATTCTGCCTAAAAGCCTTGTTTATTCTCTCTCGTCTGCTTGCTTGCCATGGAAAATTGCAGCAAAACCATGGACCAACAAATTCCAAAGACCAAGGAACACAGGAAAGAGCTCGAATACGATCGACTTCGAACAGTGATACCAAAACTGGCAGAGAAACAAAGTGTTTCCAAAGTAAGAGAAGTCTTTATTTTGTTTTGTGTGTATTAAATTTTGCTTTATCGCTGTTGAATAAACCTTAGAAGTTGCATATTAAGCTCGTAACATATTTCATCGAAAATCCTTAAATATATCAGAAACAGTTTTCTATTCTAATTAATTCAGCTTAATGGAAACTTGTTAAACAAAGATTTATATTGGTTATTAAAGCTCGCTTTAGGCTGCCCTGTATGCCATAAGTTGCCAATGTTATCCCCCCATCGATGAACAACTAAACTAAATAGCTCAAAAAAAAGAACAAAGTCACGTGATAGTTTGGTCGATTTTACTAGTCTTACTTCATTAATATAACTAGTTATTTTAGTTACTCATACTTCCAGTTTTTTAATCGAATATTTTATATGTATGCTAAAAGATCTTTGATCTTTGCAAGATGTATTAGAAAACAGCGTAATTCATCTTTACTGAGAGCAAATCTATTCATTTTCATATTTAGAAATTTCCTACCCCTTCATTATTTATTTGCTTCTTAGGAGCATCATTTACGTAGACATATGTAAATCTGTATTTACTCGTCCATATCATGTAAAGAAGAATCATTCTTAAACATTTCTTGAACTGTTGATAGCTACGTCAAAATACTGAAATATTTCTCCACCGTTACTATTTGTTGAAGGCAGAATAAATTCGTCTTTACGGCAGTTATGAATTTCCTATGCCAAAGATCTTATTTGGAGAGACTTTCCTACATATAATGTTAATTCAAAGTGGAGCGAAATTTTGCTGCCGTCTTTGACTGAAGAGAATTTGTATCTATTCAAGAGTTACGAAGGAAAGAACCCTCATTAAAACTGTTATTCAGACCACCACCATTAAATACCTTCCTCTCTAGGAAAATCAGCTGTACCTTCACCCACTTCGTAGTTTATCACTTTAGAACCCAAAATAGTCGCTAAATTTCTTCATTCGTTTTTAAAATGATCCCTGAATAATCAAATCAAATTTGCATTTAGAACCGTCCTTGCAAAAGCAACTGACACTTCAATATTCGTCTCCTTTCTGCTCCTCTTGATTTGTATTAGCTCTTAATTTTCTGCATGCAATTCCAGCTGTCCCTTTTGCTAGCGGCTTTCCTCCATTCTCTCTTCTGATCCTACGAATCCCCCATATATACCCCCTATTCCCTCTTCGATGTTCACTTGGACTTATTTTGTTATCTTAGTCTCATTTTTTCAATCACATTTTGTTTTTGCAACTTAACATTACGCTTTGTTTTGCAGATCGAAGTTGTCGAGGAAGCCATAAATTACATAGCGCAGCTGCAACACACACTTTCAAATTATCATCAAGGTAGGCCTGATGTTTTCAATTTCAAATCATTTATCATAGCTGTACGAGTATTTATTTCTATAAAACCTTCATTTCTGTTACTTTTCCAAAATTACTTCTAAATCTCGCTCTACACATTTATTCTTCTCTACCATTTTTGTTCTCTGTTGAAATCCGTCTTTCAACAAGAACTTTTCAAGGATAAGGAGATTCACTGCTCTGTTTGTTGTGCATCGTTCTCATGTGCAACTGTTGCAGCTTTCTTTGTACAGCTACCGCATCCAACTCTTCCCTGACTTCACTAAAGTGATCTTTTGCTTCACTATCAAATCTATTATCATTTGTTGCATGCAATCTACCTATCAACACACTTTCAAATTACAATAAAGGAAGGCCTGCGGCATTTTCTTCCCAAGTACTTATCTCTTTCCGCTGTTTACATATTTTTCTCTTCCAAATTACTTCTCAATTTCCATCTACGTATCTTTTTCTCTACCACTTTCGTCCTCGGTTGACCCCCCCCCCCCGTCTTTCACCACGAACACTTTGAGGAAAAAAAGGGTCACAAGGCTTTACTCTACATCTTTCTCCAACGCAACAATTGCATCTTTCTTTGTTTTTCCAGCAAATCAAAGTCACCTAACGCCAATTTAAATTTTTTTCCTTTTTCTATCTTCGTTATTGTTTGCTTTTGAATTGGAACAGTGGGGGGTGGGGGCATTTCTCGTTTCATTTTCTATTTTTGTTATGGACCGTTCATCATTTACAGAGAGGTTGGTACCGAAGAGACATGGGTTTGGTAAAAGAATTTTTCTGACATAAAAGCTCTTTCGCGTAATTTCAAGGGTAGCTCAACAAAAGTTTCCCATCAATTAATACTAAATGTTTAAAGTCCAAAATTGTTAAGTTTATATCATCAAATTCAGCGGCATTATCCGTTTAACTTTAGTTTCCACTCTCTTCCCATCTATGCAATCAATATTTACAATGCTTACAGTACGAGATTTACAATTTACATCGTTTGACATCGAAATTATGTTTACAGGTAGGGGTTGGGTAAAGTTTTCTTCCACCGGAGAATTGTTGGGTAGATGTTTTTCTGTTACCTTTTGAGCTAGGTAAGCAGATTTTCTGGACAATAAAACATTTCTCATCACCATTTCCTCCGTAAGTAATGAACTGTTCCTTATCGGAAGTTTCGATATCATATCAATGGCAAAAGAGACACAATATGTTTCAAAGTTATGACACTTAATCAATAACAGAAGTCCGCAGTCTGATTCCCTGATGTCATTTTCGACTGGGGAACTGGGCTCCACGGAAGCGGTACAAAATAACGTCTGGACAAAGACCGTAACCACGCACCGTTACTATGGCCCTGGCTTCTGTTGTCATCGTGTTGAAAGAAGGTAAAGTCCTTTCAATTTACACAAAACAATTCAATTTACACGAAAGAAAGACTTCACGCAGGCTACGCTTAACCGGTTTTCCAAATAAGGATTGAGAAGTTTGAGAAGTTTCGCTGGTTTTTGTCCAGGCGTCAACAAACCGCTTCCCTGGCGCCCAGTACCCTCAAGCGAACGCGGTCAAGTTGACGCAGGGAACCAGGCTGAGAAGTCCGCCAAATATGTTCGGCAGTCATATGTAACCTTTCTTTACGATGGTTTCCTAGCCTACGCGTAGACCCGTTATTCAAAAGAAGAAAGGGTGTACGAAGCAATCAGAAAAGCTTGCTACAGTGTTACAGTGAGTTCCAGAGCTTTTGTTGAGACGCGTTCCACACATTATTTGAATAGTGGATTAGGAAAATTAAAGATAATTACTCGAGTGGCTAGTATGCCCAGAACCTAAATTGTTAAGTGAAAATGAGCTGATTTCCTTCTTGCTTTAAGCAGAAAAATGAACTGTTAGAAATACGCTATTTTGCGGACAAGTTAAGAGAGCAAAAATGAGCTGATTTCGAACTTGCTTTTCGACCGAAAACTGAGCTCTTTAAAAGATAGGCTATTTTTGCGAAAAGGTAAAGCTATACTCTTTTTTTAGTGCGAAAATAGATTCCTTATTTTTATTCAAATATTAATATTTACAATATATCTTATATTTAACTATACCTATTCTAATTACTATACAACACTACTGGTACGATACCATGGGGAGTGAAAGAAAGTGACTACTTCATGACCAATATATAAAGACACGCAACGTTCAACTAACTACCACTACATTACAAACGATTAAAGACTAACGGACAATGTACTAGATTGTTCCACACCAGATGTCAGGTCAGGGTTGTGATGACTCCTTTCACCTTCCTTTTGAGCATGTCAGTAACGTCATCGAAATATTTTCTTTTAGTTACCTCAGAAGAACTACAACAACAATTCTTGGAAAGAGAAAGACGGCGAAGGCTATTAATACGCGAAAAAACGAGGAGGATACCTTCATATCATAAAAACAATATTCGACGAAAAGCAACGACCATGCAAGAACCAAAACGTAAGTAAGTTTCCTTTCTCTGTTATTTTCGGTGTGGAGTTTCCATCCATGGGGGACTCCCTATTGTTATGTGACGGAGGTGTGAGACACAACATACTTTTGAAAACCTGAGAATATGCTTAATTGTGAGCATTTTTAAATCCCAAAAATACACGCAACGTCTCATAGTAAATAAAACCTAGAGGCTTTACAGTTTTTCGCCACTTCGTTACAATACTTTGGTGAAAGGCTCAGCTTAGCACTCACCCATTTCATAGTTTCTCATCAGCAATCCAAAAGTATAATGATTATGCACCAAAATGAGCGTAGCCAATGGTATACTAGACAATGTTTCCCAAACCCAAAGTGTTGAGCCCCCTCCGTTACTTATTAATGGGGAGCCCCCCTGGGAGTTTTCTCGCATTTCGAAGAGCGAGAGTGTACCAAGAAAAGCAACTTTGTCATCAGGGCCTTTAGTCTTTTGGGATTGTAACAAAAGACCTCGGGTGTGAGGTTGCAAGAAAACAAAGTTTCATTTGCATTTTATGGTACGTGGATCAACCGTGAGTTCCTTTGATCCTTTTAGCGGTACTGTTTCAGTTTATCAATCATAACTGCTGTCATTTGCACCGCCCTCAAGAGCTCCATGCCAAAGTCTTTACGTTAGAAGACTGCTGAATTAGTTTTACAACAGGGGCATAGGTACCAGAGGGGGCCTTTGAGGACACGTTCTCCAAAAGATTTTGCAAAATATGAAAGGATGCCTTTTTTGTCCCACGCAGTGCCCCTTAAACTTTGTGAAAAGTGTCCTTGCAGTATTGTGTCACCTTCAGACGTTTAAGATGCTTTCTACGACTTTGTTTTACAGTGCTCCACCACAAGGTGCTTCAGGGCTCCTTCATGGGTCCTTGGTTGGGCGAAAGAGTGCAAAATCTAGCAGAAACATTAAAAACGATAGCCCAACAAAAAGATCGGAACACACGGCCTTGTTTTGCGAAGGAAGGCTAATAATACGAGAGTATTAATTTAGACCACCTTGCTTTAATAATGAGAACGTTAACTGGCGGCAGTCTTAATTTAGGTCCACTATGCGTGCAGCTGAGCGATTATTAGTTGAGTCTTACGAGTAACTGATCGGTGAAGGGCAAATGCAGCGTTTAAAATGAGCTGCTTTCAAAATATCTTATGTCCTTCTGACGGATTCTTTAAGTTGGAGTTAGGCCCTATAACACAAGGATTCCAACTAACAGTCTCAAGTCAAGGCAGACATTAATTTAAGGGATCTGACAAGTTGCAGTTCGATGCACAAGAAATACAGCTTTCACAATCATCATGATAAACAAGAGGCCTCTAAATCATAGGCTCATTGCTACAAAAGTGTAGATGAAGCATGAATGATAATTATTCGGAGCTTACAAGTAACAACTCCTTGCAGAAGAAATGCGGTGCTCAAAATTATAATAATAAACATTTGATGAGAAAACCACAGGGCAGATCTCATCGTCGAATAAACTCGATGTTGGCCAAGATTTGCCCAGCTGCCCTTCCTTGCGCATCAGTAAGAGGATTGGTTATCCGTCATACAGCTGGTCTAAAATACAACATGGCGGCGGGTGGCAAACCTATTTCTATTCAATAGTTTAATTGTTAATATGGATGATAGATTTATCTTCATATCGAAAATTTCAGATACTCTGCAACTGTTTGGCTTAGGCCAGGAAACAAAGTGACCGCTCTTTGTTAGCTATACATTTTCACCCCAGAAAAAGTTAGTAAGTTACCCACTCTCGCTGCAAGGACATATTTACGCTTACTTCATAATAAGGACCCTAAACTTACGCTCATCTTATTGAATTGACTTTATGTTGTTGTTGTCGTTTCAGTAAGGGCCTTATTTTTCAACTGTTCTCAGAGGCCCCCCCCCTATTTGTACCTGAAGCGTTATTAGGCTAATTTAGGCGCGTGATTTCGTGATTTTGTTATTTTCGACTCGTGAATTCGTGATCGAGGACTCCGTCGTGCAGCTTGATTTGCAAAAAATTTGGTCGTTATTTCGTGAAATGGACATTTAAAGCACGTGATTGCGCCTTGAACTCTTACAAAAAATGCCGTTTTCCGACGTTGTGAAGGATGTAGTCTCAAACATTTTCCGGGGGCAAGCCCCCGGACCCCCAGTTATCTAGTTGACTTGCAGCCTTAGCTGCAAAACTTTTAACTGCAACGTGATCGTGAAAATTCTATTTTGTAGTCCGTGATGGCGTGAAAAATGCAAAATCAGCGCGTGAATCCGTTATCCAGGGGTACTATGGGGGGGCCTCTTCTCAGAACGGACAAAAATTTCCCTCTGGGCGCAGATCTGTGCCCCGACCAATCAGAATGGAATATTTCGAATAACATGGTTGAATTGGCTGATTTTTCTTCAATTTAAATGTCCCACAAAAAGCAACAAAAGTGCGTCTCACTGAACGGCTGCAATGATCAAAGTCGCGAGGTATCGAACGAATTTAGGAGACATTTTGCGTCCCAAAGATGCAAAATATCACTTGTTGGTAGGACGTTTTTTGCTTAAGTAGCTCGAAAAATATCCATCTAAGTATTGATAGCTTGTTTCACGGTGTAGCACTCCAGGAAGACTGCTTTTTTCGACGTTTTAGGGTGGGTGGTTTAGAGAGAAAATTGCAGGTGATTTAGGCCATGTCCTTTTCCGGAAGCGTAAGCCACGAATAGTACTCATAGCGACACATCAGTTCACGCAAGGAATGAACTACAAAATATCTACCGAGTTAGTAGACTGGCTAAAAGGAGCAGTTGATTGTTCGTTCACCTTCATGTCAAAAACTTTGTAAACTGTTTGGCTTAGCCCAGGCACAAGAACAGTGGCGGACTTTGGCACAATATGGGGGTGAGACTGTTGTTTCAGTAAAAAGGATCGCTTAATCATTTTGTTTTGGAACAGAAAATCCTTGTTATCCCTAACACTGGGGGAGACAACGCACTCGCCCTCCATTGGCCGGCACTGCTGTAAATTCTGAAGTTCGTAACAAGCTTTCCAGAGTCCCTCTCTCCACCATCCCTTTGTAAGAAAACTCCTTTTGCCGAGAATCATTATCTCCTTCTTCGGCTCGGCCACTCAACCCATAATGCTGGAATCTTTGCTTTCTGCCCTTCACAACTCCCAACCATTAAAAAAACCAAATTTGACAGTAGAGAGGATATGTCCCTATCATTCGTCCCAAAAACACCACCTCCCCCTACAGCTGTGGATCCTGCTTGCTTTGGTGTTTTTCTTATGACCCCCTTTCTTTAATCAAGCGAGAGGCTCAATGGGACCACAAGAAAGCAGCTGCTCCTTCTCAGTGGTTGCATCTTTGGTTGCATTTAAATCACGTGCAAGCCTCGTACCTGTAAATCTATAAAAGGAAAACGGCATGCTAACATAAAAAGACGCGAAGGCCAGTGCTGTGCAGCAGTGAATAAAAATGCGAAGAGGATCTGAATTTCTCTGAATGTAATCTGCTGCAAGTCATTAATAAATAAGAACTTGAATAGAATAACCGGCAAATAAATAACAAAACGTTCCATCCTTCAGCTGTTTGTCAACGTCTATGTTCACATGCTTGTGTTCATTTAACAAACATCATATTGAGCATCAAAGTGAATTTCATTATCTCTGCTTTTAGCGGCAATTCATCTTCAATGTCCGTTTATTTACCATGTACTGTCGCACTACGTCCGGTAACTACTTTGGCCGATCTCCAGATGCCACACTGCTGACCCTTTTACAACTGATTCTCTTACGACCTGTTGCAAATTGTAGCATGAACGCCATTTTTTGTGATAAAAAGGCGCAATTTGAGAGGGAAAATGTCGCAAGACACGCCTCTATTCATGTAGAAAAGGAAGTTAACAAGAAACTTTCTGCTAATCATCTGCTTGGCCGTAGGGGGTAACCTCTCTTTATGTACTGCATGAGAAGCTTTGTAAATCGAAGCCGTTTAACTGCGTTTTCCCCCATGGTTCATAACATTTGCTGCGTATTTATTGTTTTCTCAAGCGTATCTTCCGTGGTCTCTCAGTGATAAAAGAATTTTATGACTTCTGCGGTGTAAACAACTCAGACGCTGTGAAGGAGAAAAGTTTCTAATTCTCCTTCGCAGTGTCCCCTTAGTGGTTTCACCTCCGCAAAAGTCTTTACGTTCTTTTAGCACTGACAGACCATGGAATAGGCTTGGAGCAAGTATAGCCAACTCCATAATGAGATGTAAAATAACGACCATTTCCTTCTTTTCAGATAAAAATAAAAAGTGATAAAGACAATAAACATGGAACAAATTACTTAGTATCAACGACGAAAATATTATATTGGACACACCAAGAAAGTTGGTGAAGTCATCAGTTGTTATGAAAGTCCTATGCGGAGTATCAGCTATGAATGTTGTGCTTTGCTCTAAGAACCAGCAACAAGCGATTGCAAGAGAGCCTGCAAAGGAGTTGCAGTAACTTTCGGCCAGCCCAGTGCATACGAACATTCATAATCGAACTTCATCAATCCAGGGACATTACATGTTTCGCAGCAAAAGTTGTAAGTAATATCCATACACAACTGTGTTGCCTTGGGAAAGTCCATGGTGGAGACTTGTACATGACTTGCAGTCGGTGAGGGTGCCTCCGCTTTGTATTGATAAAGCTACCCATTTCTGATCCACAATTTACCTTCGAATCCATACTGGGACGAGTTTCTGTGATAAAAATTCTCGATTCTACCTATATTCTAAAGTTTTCCGCCGTATTCTAGCTACCTTTTAGATGGAAAAATATACAAATTCAAAACAAAGCCATGTTCTTCATGTTCCCTTCCATGTTCCAGTATTTATGGACGATCTGTTCAAAACTGATCCAGACCTAGCAAACTGAGTCTCTAAGAGATACAAAGCTCATCCCTAAGAGCGGACCACCGTCCTCCCGAATTGCTTTTATGTACCAGTTCCCCAAAGGAGATTCGCATGGGATTGACCATTTTCTGTTTTGTGCAGAAATCAAGATGTGTTTCGTGGAGTATTGTTATAGACTGAGTGTATATAATTGTAAAGACTTCATCCGAATTGAATTGAATTATTTTTAATTTCAAGAATTCAACCTGAATTATGCGTTAGTTGTCTTCCCTTGTTAAAATCCTCACTTTAGCCCAAAGGGTAACAATTACGGATTTACCTTTTCGCTAAAACAGGCCCATTTTGAGAATGCTGATTTTGGACCAAAAAGTAAGCCTATAGCCTTTGCTTTTTCTCTAAAATAGGCGCATGTTGAGAATGCTGATTTTGGACCAAAAAGTAAGGCTATAGCCTTTGCTTTCTCGCTAAAATAGGCCCATTTTGAGAATGCTGATAGTGGACCAAAAAGTAAGCCTACAGCCTTTGCCTTTTCTCTAAAATAGGCGCATTTTGAGAATGTTGATTTTGGACCAAAAAGTAAGGCTATAGCCTTTGCTTTTCGCTAAAATAGGCCCATTTGGAGAATACTGATTTTGGACCAAAACGTAAGGCTATAGCCTTTGCTTTTTCTCTAAAATAGGCGCATTTTGAGAATGCTGATTTTGGACCAAAAAGTAAGGCTATAGCCTTTGCTTTTTCGCTAAAACAGGCCCATTTTGAGAATGCTGATTTTGGACCAAAAAGTAAGCCTATAGCCTGTGCTTTTTCTCTAAAATAGGCGCATTTTGAGAATGCTGATTTTGGACCAAAAAGTAAGGCTATAGCTTTTGCTTTTTCTCTAAAATAAGCGCATTTTGAGAATGCTGATTTTGGACCAAAAAGTAAGGCTATAGACTTTGCTTTTTCGTTAAAATAGACCCATTTTGAGAATGCTGAATTTGGACCAAAAAGTAAGGCTATAGCCTTTGCTTTTTCGCTAAAATAGGCCCATTTGAAGAATACTGATTTTGGACCAAAAGGTAAGGCTATAGCCTTTGCTTTTTCGCTAAAATAGGCCCATTTGGAGAATACTGATTTTGGACCAAAAAGTAAGGCTATAGCCTTTGCTTTTTCGCTAAAATTGGCCCATTTTGAGAATGCTGAATTTGGGGCAAAAAGTAAGGCTATAGCCTTTGCCTTTTCGCTAAAATAGGCCCATTTTGAGAATGCTGATTTTGGACCAAAAAGTAAGGCTATAGCCTTTGCTTTTTCGCTAAAATAGGCCCATTTGGAGACTACTGATTTTGGACCAAAAGGTAAGGCTATAGCCTTTGCTTTTTCGCTAAAACAGGCCCATTTTGAGAATGCTGATTTTGGACCAAAAAGTAAGCCTATAGCCTGTGCTTTTTCTCTAAAATAGGCGCATTTTGAGAATGCTGATTTTGGACCAAAAAGTAAGGCTATAGCTTTTGCTTTTTCTCTAAAATAAGCGCATTTTGAGAATGCTGATTTTGGACCAAAAAGTAAGGCTATAGACTTTGCTTTTTCGTTAAAATAGACCCATTTTGAGAATGCTGAATTTGGACCAAAAAGTAAGGCTATAGCCTTTGCTTTTTCGCTAAAATAGGCCCATTTGAAGAATACTGATTTTGGACCAAAAGGTAAGGCTATAGCCTTTGCTTTTTCGCTAAAATAGGCCCATTTGGAGAATACTGATTTTGGACCAAAAAGTAAGGCTATAGCCTTTGCTTTTTCTCTAAAATAGGCGCATTTGAGAATGCTGATTTTGGACCAAAAAGTAAGGCTATAGACTTTGCTTTTTCGCTAAAATAGACCCATTTTGAGAATGCTGAATTTGGACCAAAAAGTAAGGCTATAGCCTTTGCTTTTTCGCTAAAACAGGCCCATTTTGAGAATGCTGATTTTGAACCAAAAAGTAAGGCTATAGCTTTTGCTTTTTCTCTAAAATAAGCGCATTTTGAGAATGCTGATTTTGGACCAAAAAGTAAGGCTATAGCCTTTGCTTTTTCGCTAAAATAGGCCCATTTGGAGAATACTGATTTTGGACCAAAAAGTAAGGCTATAGCCTTTGCTTTTTCGCTAAAATTGGCCCATTTTGAGAATGCTGAATTTGGGGCAAAAAGTAAGGCTATAGCCTTTGCCTTTTCGCTAAAATAGGCCCATTTTGAGAATGCTGATTTTGGACCAAAAAGTAAGGCTATAGCCTTTGCTTTTTCGCTAAAATAGGTCCATTTTGAGAATGCTGAATTTGGACCAAAAAGTAAGGCTATAGCCTTTGCTTTTTCGCTAAAATAGGCCCATTTGGAGAATACTGATTTTGGACCAAAAAGTAAGGCTATAACCTTTGCTTTTTCTCTAAAATAGACGCATTTTGAAAATGCTGATTTTGGACCAAAAAGTAAGGCTATAGCTTTTCCTTTTTCTCTAAAATAGGCGCATTTTGAGAGTGCTGATTTTGGACCAAAAAGTAAGGCTATAGACTTTGCTTTTTCGCTAAAATAGACCCATTTTGAGAATGCTGAATTTGGACCAAAAAGTAAGGCTATAGCCTTTGCTTTTTCGCTAAAATAGGCTCATTTGGAGAATTCTGATTTTGGACCAAAAAGTAAGGCTATAGCCTTTGCTTTTTCTCTAAAATAGGCGCATTTTGAGAATGCTGATTTTGGACCAAAAAGTAAGGCTATAGCTTTTCCTTTTTCTCTAAAATAGGCGCATTTTGAGAGTGCTGATTTTGGACCAAAAAGTAAGGCTATAGACTTTGCTTTTTCGCTAAAATAGGCCCATTTTGAGAATGCTGATTTTGGACCAAAAAGTAAGGCTATAGACTTTGCTTTTTCGCTAAAATAGACCCATTTTGAGAATGCTGAATTTGGACCAAAAAGTAAGGCTATAGCCTTTGCTTTTTCGCTAAAATAGGCTCATTTGGAGAATTCTGATTTTGGACCAAAAAGTAAGGCTATAGCCTTTGCTTTTTCTCTAAAATAGGCGCATTTTGAGAATGCTGATTTTGGACCAAAAAGTAAGGCTATAGACTTCGCTTTTTCGCTAAAATAGACCCATTTTGAGAATGCTGAATTTCGACCAAAAAGTAAGGCTATAGCATTTTCTTTTTCGCTAAAATAGGCCCCTTTGGAGAATGCTGATTTTGGACCAAAAAGTAAGCCTATAGCCTGTGCTTTTTCTCTAAAATAGGCCCATTTTGAGAATGCTGATCTTGGACCAAAAAGTAAGGCTATAGCCTTTGCTTTTTCGCTAAAACAGGCCCATTTTGAGAATGCTGATTTGGGCCAAAAAGTAAGGCTATAGCCTTTGGTTTCTCGCTAAAATAGGACCATTTTGAGAAAGCTGATTTGGGCCAAAACGTAAGGCTATAGCCTTTGCTTTTTCGCTAAAATAGGCCCATTTTGAGAATACTGATTTTGGACCAAAAAGTAAGGCTATAGCCTTTGCTTTTTCTCTAAAATAGGCGCATTTTGAGAATGCTGATTTTGGACCAAAAAGTAAGGCTATAGCCTTTGCTTTTTCGCTAAAATAGACCCATTTTGAGAATGCTGATTTTGGACCAAAAAGTAAGGCTATAGACTTTGCTTTTTCGCTAAAATAGACCCATTTTGAGAATGCTGAATTTGGACCAAAAAGTAAGGCTATAGCCTTTGCTTTTTCGCTAAAATAGGCTCATTTGGAGAATTCTGATTTTGGACCAAAAAGTAAGGCTATAGCCTTTGCTTTTTCTCTAAAATAGGCGCATTTTGAGAATGCTGATTTTGGACCAAAAAGTAAGGCTATAGACTTCGCTTTTTCGCTAAAATAGACCCATTTTGAGAATGCTGAATTTCGACCAAAAAGTAAGGCTATAGCATTTTCTTTTTCGCTAAAATAGGCCCCTTTGGAGAATGCTGATTTTGGACCAAAAAGGAAGCCTATAGCCTGTGCTTTTTCTCTAAAATAGGCCCATTTTGAGAATGCTGATCTTGGACCAAAAAGTAAGGCTATAGCCTTTGCTTTTTCGCTAAAACAGTCCCATTTTGAGAATGCTGATTTGGGCCAAAAAGTAAGGCTATAGCCTTTGGTTTCTCGCTAAAAAAGGACCATTTTGGGAAAGCTGATTTGGGCCAAAACGTAAGGCTATAGCCTTTGCTTTTTCTCTAAAATAGGCGCATTTTGAGAGTGCTGATTTTGGACCAAAAAGTAAGGCTATAGACTTTGCTTTTTCGCTAAAATAGACCCATTTTGAGAATGCTGAATTTGGACCAAAAAGTAAGGCTATAGCCTTTGCTTTTTCGCTAAAATAGGCTCATTTGGAGAATTCTGATTTTGGACCAAAAAGTAAGGCTATAGCCTTTGCTTTTTCTCTAAAATAGGCGCATTTTGAGAATACTGAGTTTGGACCAAAAAGTAAGGCTATAGCTTTTGCTTTTTCTCTAAAATAAGCGCATTTTGAGAATGCTGATTTTGGACCAAAAAGTAAGGCTATAGACTTTGCTTTTTCGCTAAAATAGACCCATTTTGAGAATGCTGAATTTGGACCAAAAAGTAAGGCTATAGCCTTTGCTTTTTCGCTAAAATAGGCCCATTTGGAGAATACTGATTTTGGACCAAAAGGTAAGGCTATAGCCTTTGCTTTTTCGCTAAAATAGGCCCATTTGGAGAATACTGATTTTGGACCAAAAAGTAAGGCTATAGCCTTTGCTTTTTCGCTAAAATTGGCCCATTTTGAGAATGCTGAATTTGGGGCAAAAAGTAAGGCTATAGCCTTTGCCTTTTCGCTAAAATAGGCCCATTTTGAGAATGCTGATTTTGGACCAAAAAGTAAGGCTATAGCCTTTGCTTTTTCGCTAAAAAAGGTCCATTTTGAGAATGCTGAATTTGGACCAAAAAGTAAGGCTATAGCCTTTGCTTTTTCGCTAAAATAGGCCCATTTGGAGAATACTGATTTTGGACCAAAAAGTAAGGCTATAACCTTTGCTTTTTCTCTAAAATAGACGCATTTTGAAAATGCTGATTTTGGACCAAAAAGTAAGGCTATAGCTTTTCCTTTTTCTCTAAAATAGGCGCATTTTGAGAGTGCTGATTTTGGACCAAAAAGTAAGGCTATAGACTTTGCTTTTTCGCTAAAATAGGCCCATTTTGAGAATGCTGATTTTGGACCAAAAAGTAAGGCTATAGACTTTGCTTTTTCGCTAAAATAGACCCATTTTGAGAATGCTGAATTTGGACCAAAAAGTAAGGCTATAGCCTTTGCTTTTTCGCTAAAATAGGCCCATTTTGAGAATACTGATTTTGTGACAAAAAGTAAGGCTATAGCCTTTGCTTTTTCTCTAAAATAGGTGCATTTTGAGAATGCTGAATTTGGACCAAAAAGTAAGTCTATAGCCTTTGCTTTCCCGCTAAAATAGACCCATTTTGAGAATGCTGATTCGGGCCAAAAGTAAGGCCTTTGCTTTTTCGCTAAAATAGGCCCATTTTGAGAATGCTCATTTTGGACCAAAAAGTAAGGCTATAGCCTTTGCTTTCTCGCTAAAATAGGCCCATTTTGAGAATGCTGATTTGGGCCAAAAAGTAAGGCTATAGCCTTTGGTTTCTCGCTAAAATAGGACCATTTTGAGAAAGCTGATTTGGGCCAAAAAGTAAGGCTATAGCCTTTGCTTTTTCGCTAAAATAGGCCCATTTTGAGAATACTGATTTTGTGACAAAAAGTAAGGCTATAGCCTTTGCTTTTTCGCTAAAATAGACCCATTTTGAGAATGCTGAATTTGGACCAAAAAGTAAGGCTATAGCCTTTGCTTTTTCGCTAAAATAGGCCCATTTGGAGACTACTGATTTTGGACCAAAAGGTAAGGCTATAGCCTTTGCTTTTTCGCTAAAACAGGCCCATTTTGAGAATGCTGATTTTTGACCAAAAAGTAAGCCTATAGCCTGTGCTTTTTCTCTAAAATAGGTGCATTTTGAGAATGCTGAATTTGGACCAAAAAGTAAGTCTATAGCCTTTGCTTTCCCGCTAAAATAGACCCATTTTGAGAATGCTGATTCGGGCCAAAAGTAAGGCCTTTGCTTTTTCGCTAAAATAGGCCCATTTTGAACATGCTGATTTTGGACCAAAAAGTAAGCCTATAGCCTTTGCTTTTTCTCTAAAATAGGCGCATGTTGAGAATGCTGATTTTGGACCAAAAAGTAAGGCTATAGCCTTTGCTTTTTCGCTAAAAAAGGCCCATTTGGAGAATACTGATTTTGGACCAAAAAGTAAGGCTATAGCCTTTGCTTTTTCTCTAAAATAGGCGCATTTTGAGAATGCTGATTTTGGACCAAAAAGTAAGGCTATAGACTTTGCTTTTTCGCTAAAATAGACCCATTTTGAGAATGCTGAATTTGGACCAAAAAGTAAGGCTATAGCCTTTGCTTTTTCGCTAAAATAGGCCCATTTGGAGACTACTGATTTTGGACCAAAAGGTAAGGCTATAGCCTTTGCTTTTTCGCTAAAACAGGCCCATTTTGAGAATGCTGATTTTGGACCAAAAAGTAAGCCTATAGCCTGTGCTTTTTCTCTAAAATAGGCGCATTTTGAGAATGCTGATTTTGGACCAAAAAGTAAGGCTATAGCCTTTGCTTTTTCGCTAAAATAGGCCCATTTTGAGAATGCTGATTTTGGACCAAAAAGTAAGGCTATAGCCTTTGCTTTTTCTCTAAAATAGGCGCATTTTGAGAATGCTGAATTTGGACCAAAAAGTAAGGCCTTGCCTTTGCTTTTCGCTAAAATAGGCCCATTTTGAGAATACTGATTCTCAGCCTGAAAAGAAGGCTGTGGTATCAATGGGGAAAGGGAAAGAGAAAGGAAACAACATTTTCGAAAAGAAACTGCCTATTTACAAAGTATTTTTTTCATAAATAACATAAGAAAAAATATTCATTTTCTAACGAAATTGGATAAAAAGAGAGTTAAAATAAGAATTCAGTTTCTTTAATTTAAGAGCGATGGTAATCCAAGGTCCTTCGCGGGCATTCAAATGTGAGACTTGTCTGAAAATCAAATTTGGCATGAATTGAGACTGTGTGTCTACAGTGCAGTGGCTGAACTTATTGAGGTGCATGTTCCTGACAATCTGAAATTTCAGGATACCCGCAAAATACTTTGGCTCTGTAAACCATGGGCTATTCTGACAAGTGAAGAATGTTTCAAAATTGTCAATATTACTTCTCAAGTAGATCAAAATGCTCATATCCCTGTATTTGTTGGTATTTCCCTTTGTTTCCTTGATTTTGTTTGAGAGCTAACAGGCTGCGAGTCTCATTCCGCCATTTCGAGATTTGAAATCTGGCAGTTGGCTGATAATGCAAAAAGTCATGCTTTTCAAGCAGGTCTTCTTATAGGCAAACGCGTGGACCATTAGATAACTTAGGTTATTTACTGCCCATGAGTTTGAAATAAAAGGAAATACCAACAAAACAGAAAGGTACGCATTCTAATTTATTGAGAGGTAACATGACAATTCTGGAACATTCTTCACGTGTCAGAATCGCCAATGTGTAAACGGAAGTATTATATCATTGGAGAAACTTTTGGTGGATACCAACAGATCAAAGAAGAACTCTACTACCTTAGTCACCCACAAGGGGGTACTTGGTCTACAAACATACGGGGGGGGGGGGTGTTACACTGTAAAATCTGTAATGCTACCCTGTCCTGGAGTCAAAGTTATGAAAAGATACTCTGTCTCGTAGTAAAATTTTCGAAAACAATGGCTTTCCTCGACTTTCTACCAACAAATTTGTGCTTTGTTTTGGAAATTATTACGAAATTTACCAGAAAATGCGGAAATGTTGCCATCCAAACGATTTAAATCACATTCGCAGAGTGCAGATGGCCTACAACGACATCCCAGGGTCAATAATGCAACATATGGATCCTGTCATGGAGCTGAAATGATACCCTGCACCGGAGTCGGACCCTGGAAATGATACCCTGCTCAGCGGTACGGCCCCGTACGGAAAAACACGAGTACCTCCCCCGGAGCTCCCCATTGTTTGAGAATGAAACGTTCTGGCTTTAAACTGACACTCTCTGTGAAAAAATGTTACAAAGGTTCTGCTGGCAAGTTCTTCTTTGATTTGTAGAGATTAAAATTGCAAGATAATTTCAACTTACAAGACGGAGTCTAAACATGTATCGGGTGAGACAGAGAAAAGTTCCCATTTTTGAAAATTCAAAGCACCAAAAGTGCTGGATAGGTTGGAACGAATGGACGTCTGTTATACTGCCGAGAGATAGAAGTCTTTTATAAAGTTGTCTCCTCTCTTTAAGGGCACTGCAAGTATCGGTAAATTCGACTGAAAGAGAGTTTTATGGTAGCAAATACTTGAAAAAGGCCTAAACGCTTGAATAAATATCTTTCATGCAAAGATAATGACTTTGATACTATCAAAATTACCATACATTCCACAAAGACAGCACAGCTCATGTCAGAAGTTGACCCTTTAAATTCTTACCTACAGATACCGCAAAGCTCTGTTAAGCCCTCAGGTATTTAATGCTGAACAGGAGGCCTAAGAGGGGGTTACGAGCGAGGGGATTTATTCAAAGGAGAAGGATACAAATGGTAGCTTTCCAGTTCTTTTGCCCCATATTTTGCAAAGTCAAGCATACAACTTTACCAGTCAAATAAACAGATTTAACAGCTGTTATCGAATGTCATATCAAAAGTAATATGCAAACTGATTTCGCTTAATAAATATAAATCCTTGGTTTCTTCTAGGATTTGATATGCGAGGTGTCCCAAAAATATTGTGCCCCGCTTGTGTGGCTACTATGGAGGAGCTGTAGATTCAATCATCTCAGTTTCTGCACAGCTACATAGGTCATGCTTCAACTTAGAGTTCGAGACCTTGCATGTGTCAAGCTGACTTATGGTTGCTTATTTATGGTGGAGAAAAGGCAAATTAGTGGCTGCTTCAAAAACAGCACTTCCATGTCAAAATCATTCAAGTCTCCAAAGAAACGGTTCAGGTGTCGTAGTAAAATTTTTCCTAACATTTAAAGGGTTAGCAATGTTTTATATTCACAAGAGAGCTCTTTCTACCCTTTGAAAATGTGGTGAAAATTTTAACACGATGCCTGAGTACTTTCTTTGAAAACTTACTTTATTTTGACATTGGTGGAGAACGGTAGAAGTGCTGTTTTTGAAGCAACCACTTATTTTGCTTCTTCTCTACCGTAAATCGGCAACCATGTGTTAGACTCACTCAAACAAGGTTTCAAGCTCTAAGTTGTAAGTTGAAGCCTGATCTATGGAAATGTGTAAAAATCGAGATAATTGAATTTACAACTCCTCCCCAGTAGCCTCACAAACGGGCAACAATTATTTTGGAACACCCTGTAAGTGGAGGGGCTTGATAGAGAGGGGGCTTATTCAAACTTATTGCTTCAAATCGAGGGGCTAATTAGATAAGAGGGCTGAATAGAGCTTTTAGGATACTATAAGCTTGCTGCTCGTTCTTTCACATTCTCTTTAAGAAATTGCAAAACAGCTCTCCAAGAATGCTCCTGTGCAGCACTATGCTCAATGATGCTACCTCCCCATCCAAACAAAATACTATACATCTTATGAAAAGAAACAGAACACATTGGCATATAAGGCAGTTCGATGAGATGTCCTGTTTTAGGGTAATGTAAATGCCTCAAAGCAGGTCTTCCAAAACGGAGCAATCTTTCTTGCATAATTCTGCCTACTAGTTTAGTATCAATACTTTGGTCATCATCACCAGTTAGTAATAAAATTTTACCTTCAATCTTTTCTATTGGAATTTCAATGTCCTTGAATATATGTGCGGAGTTCACCATAGCTACTCGGCTTGTAACAACACCATCTTCTGAAATATCAATTTCTTGTTCATTGAGCTCCCTTTCAAATCCAATCATTTTACCTGAACAAAAAATGAAAAATTCTGGTTCACATAAGGATCAAATCTTCCAAATATTTTAAAAGGTGGGTGTAAAATTGCATCAATTTTTTCCATGCATTGAGTGACTTCAAAGGAACTTTGGGTAATTTGCTGTGAATCTGCCATGGCAATTTTTCTATATCTTGATTGTTTTCAAAATGCTGGCGTTCGTAAATATTCATCAATAAATTGGTAAAACTTCAAATCATTTAAATCTTAAATTGCTAGGGATGTACCGGATATTCGGTATGCCGGATAATTTGGCGCCGGATCACCAATTTTGAAAATATCCGGTTCTGGCAGGATTCCAGACCGAAATCCGGCCAGCTGCCGGATTTTTGTGTATTCTACTGAGAAGTTCGATACAATCTTTCAAGAAAACCATAGCTTTGGAATGTCTACGAGATGATTGCAAGCAGAAACCTTTAGCTCGTCTAGTTAATGACTTAGACATTTGATAACGTCACAACCTCAAAATCAATCAAGGCCGCCATTTTGAAATTAATCAAGATATCAAAAAAATGCCATGAAAGATTTACAGCAAACTGCCCATGGCTCCCTTCGAGCACTTTTGTTCAAAGAAATATGCAATAGAAGTTTACATCCACCTTTTTAAAGGTTTGAGCTCCATGCTGGTCTGGTTTAAACATCATTCACCAACGTGGTGAGTCGGACAAAATTTGGTGTGGCTAGTGGACTGTGATGTCACTTTTAGCTGCCTATTCATCTTGGACTGAAGTTTTCAGCGCAACTAACAGTCTAAGCTAGATTATCAACTTTTCCCCATTGGAATCGTTGCCTGTTGCCTGAAGCATTAGTTAAAAAACATCTTCTGTGAACCATATTGTATGGGAATCTTGCACGCTAAATGAAATCTTCAAAGGGAATTGACATGGTTAGAAGCTGGCCCAGGCCAGTTCAAAAATATAACCTATTGTACTTGACAACTTTGACCCATCCAGTTTCATTGTGTAGCTAAAGAAACAAAATGGGCTTGTGGGTATTTCTCTAGCTTCTTTATAGCGGCAACAAGATGTAGCTGTGTCTAGCCCCTTTAACAAAATCCTTCAGTACCTTAGTGCCAAAGTTACAGGTGGAAGTGCTATTCTTAGGGGAGAATGAGAGTATTAGCATTTTTGAAAACTTTTGATTATATGACCTCTAAGATGCCTAGAATGCACATATGACCAAAAATTAGGGAAATGCTCTAAAGGGACATCTTTGGGAAAGAGCACTCCACATTCCACAATGGAAGGTTGCATTCTCAATTCCCATAGAAACCCCTTACAGAAATTTTTCTAAATGTTGGGTCTTCAAGATGTGTGATTTTTCAAAACAAAATTTTCCCATCAAAGTTAGCCTTTGACTGATTGATTGACATCTTTTTTTTTTGAACATCAGCCACTACATAACCTGCTAAGCACAAACTCTCTTTTTACTCACTTGGTATGATTCCAAACAAGAATTCTTAGGCAAGAGAATCATGTTAACGTGCCCACGTTCCGTGTATGATAAACCTAATCAGCTAAGGTTTGTTTTACCCAATTCAAGTCATGTGACCACACTCTTGGGGAAGTTTAGTATTCTACTTCTTTCTGCATTCATGGCACAATTTTGCATGGCACAAAGTTGTATCTGATCTTACAGAAATTATGGCACAAAGTATGTTATAGAAATCAAAAGATCTTTTATCATGAGTTTGATCACATGACTTGAAATGGGTGCAAAAAACCTTAGCTGACTTTTCTATTTTCTCCAAGATCTTGCTGAAAAGAAAAAAAAATTGTACCTTTGTACTTCATTCGTGTATAAAGTACATGAGGCGCTGAGATAGCAACAACTGCAGATACCAAATTACACTCTGAAGACACATGCAGTGCTACTTGAGCACCATATGAGACTCCAATGTAACCAATCCCATTCTGATAAACTCTTTTATGTCTTGAAAACCACTCAACTGCTTCTAGAAAATATTCCAAATCCAGTCCAATGTAAGAACTTGGCAGATCTTTGTAAGCATAGAAAGCCAACGCAAATGTCACAAAACCATGAGAAGCCAATAATGCTGCTCTGTACTCAAGCAGGCCACCATGTCCACCAAACATGTCAAGAACACCTGAGAATGAATGCAATGTTTGTTATTTCTGTTTTGATCTTTGAACCGTTTTCTTCATATCCTACCAACAGTGATGGAATTGCAATTGCAACTAAAGTTTGATAGCTTACTCACTAAGCCAGATGCTAAGGATATAAACAAGAGCTTCTTATAATTCTTTTGCCCTACATTTTGCAGCATCAGCATAGACTTATGATGATGAGTCCCTTGTATCCCTGCGGTAAACCTTGCTCAAGAGGGACTCATCATGAAACAATGAAAAACCCAGCCCTATCTCATGCATTCGATCATGATTCGATCAATCGTATCAGGATCAAATGACTGCCGTAGCTCTGCTCAACGGTCACTCCTTGGAAAGAAAATGTGATAAAAACAACATTAAGCAGGTGTTTCATCAAAGAAATTTGGTATAAATCTGAAGAAAGAAGTTCACTTTACCTGGTAAGTCCAAAGTGAGTCTTTCAACGCCACATTTTCCATGTTTTTAAGACCAAAACAAACCAGAGAAAACTTCAGCCACCTGCCATAGCAACTTTGTTCAAAATCTAGTCAACTGCATCATTCGAATCGAGAATTTGGCATCATTGTTCTCTGCCAAATCTCACAATCTGATTGGTATGTTAGGAATTGCGAAGTTTGGGCCTAAATAGGGCCAAGTTTTTCAGAATAATACTATGAGTCTCTATTGCCTGAAGCGACATCATCAAGTCAAAGAGCACAGGGCAACAAGATACTCATCGTCATCAGTCTAGCATCAGCATACAATTTTTTGAGTCCAATGCACAAATCTAAAAAGTTTCATCCCAAACCATATCAAATCAACACAACCTATTCAGCTGAAAGTGGAAAATCTTTGGTACCCTCTGGGGGTAACATCTGGCATTTGATGTGGGGGGGGGGTTCATACTGGGAGTTCACCTAAAACTTGGCATCAGAGGGGCTGATAAGAGAAAGGGGCTCAGAGCTTTTAAAGTGCATGCATTTGTTTTCCAATAGGGAAAATGTATTGAAATCAGATGACAGATTATTCTGGTATTGGGAAATGTTGCTAGGCTTATGATGAGGAGTCACTTGTTTCCCTGTGCTCTTTGATTTGATGATCGCACTTCAGTGAACAGAGACTCATAATATTACTCTAAAAAACCTGGCCCTATTTACGCCCAAACTTTGCGATTCCTATGGTACCAATCAGGTTGTGGGATTTGTGCAATGCTATTGTTATGAAACCACTCCCACGGGATTGAGATTCGAAACCGTGATTCCTACATAATTCCATTGATGATTGAAGAAAATAGGGCCAAGTTTTTCACTGTTTCATCGTGAGTCCCTCTTGAGCAAGGTTTACCACAGGGATACAAGGGGCTCATCATCATAAGTCTAAGATGTTGCCAAATCAGATGCCAAATGGTCAGAGGACCAGACCTTTGGGGATTGGATGTGTAAGAGAAGAAAAGACAGCCTATTTTGAGCACTCCAGAGAAAAATATAAGAACATTCACACAGTTTGTCATTACTAATCATGATAGGTAATAACAAATACTACTAGTGATGGTTAAGTTTTGGTACTTAAGTGCCAAAAGCTGGGATCACAAAAGTTGCTAGGCACCAATGAAGTCCATGACCCCCTCACTGTGATCCAACAAAATACAAACTAGGAACAAAATACAAAATATCACAAAAATCAAATTGGATCAAAACATTGATAGTGATATATGGTCTTAAAGAGGATATCTTAAGGACCAAAATAAAAGGACGAAATATGCAGAAGTCACAAAAGTCTACTCTTCACTTTATTTTGATCCTTTTAAGAAATCCTCTTTAAGATCATCATAATGTTTTGATTGAATTTGATTTTTGCAAATTTTGATTCTTTTTCCCGAAAACTGTGAACTCCAAGAAATCTCTTCCCTTGAAATAACACCATATCAGGCCTCAATTGTTTAGTTTACTAAAAAGTTTTCATCAAAAAATAAGGGCCAGACAGCTGTTATGTTGTGACAGTGGAAGATCTTCCACGCACAGTTTCAAGTACAACAAAGGAAAAACATAGATTCATTATTTTCAAAATGATACCCAAGTGTGCATCTGAAGTGTTCACTTTGCAAACTTATCCACTGGCCTGCATCTGCAAGTGTGGCATTTTTTATGAGATTTACAGAGGTATTTTGTTTCTTTGCTGTCCTTTTTTAATGCCATCACACAAGAAAATACTGAAAGTCTTGAATAAAAAACCTACCTGGTAGCCTTTTGTCTCCTTGTGGCACAAACAAGGTCCCACGCAGACAACCAACTGCAACCTCTATACGTTCAACATTTTCGGCAAGATAAGTTCTCAATATTACTTTAGTTGCCAATGGCTCTTCTTTTTTATTTTCCAATGACGTAATATGCCCACTGTAAAGTTGAACTCTGAACTTCAAGGGGGTGGTCACATCCCATGCCGTAAATCTAGAGCCTTTTCGTTCATAAGGAGCTGGCACCATACTCCAGAATAACCCCATACCATCAACTCCCTTGTATGTACCTCCAAAAGATGCATCGCGTGTTAGGTCAATTTCACCAAATGAATCTGCAATATAATGTCCGTATGATTCAAAAACTTCAGGTTTCTGTGACTTGATTTCAACTCTGATGGTGTAGTATTGAAACTGCTTCAAGTTGATGGCTGTGATTTTGATTCTCTGGTCAACTAAGACTGGCCCATCAGTAGAGATAATCGCTGGCTTCGCCATTCCTTATTCTTGACCAGGAAGTTGGAAAAAGAAAAAGAATAAACGTGTGCGTCACTTGATCGTAGGCCAAAACAAATCAACCTTTGAACTCGGGTTCGCAGATTTTCACAGGTTGCTGTCGTTGTTTTATGGCTGTTGTTGCTGCTGTTGGTTGAAAATAGTTGAAAGGGCAAGTTTCCGCGCAGCAGAGAAACCAGGATTTCTACTTGAATTTTTAATCGTTTATTTTTGATATTTCATCTTTGACATCCTTGGTAACATTTAATTTTTGAGTTTTCATGTAACCATACGGCAGAAACTTTGCAAACTGCGAAGGTGAATGACTCCTTCGAAAACTACTGGATATCAAAACTAAATATCAACTCTGGTTTCCCTTGTATTGACGCAGGTCACAGCAAAAGGAAATCTTACTAATTTACCTAGACTTGCCTAAAGTCTATTTCATGATCTGTTTTATTTTTGATTGACGAAACGGACTTAGGGCAATTCTAAAATTTACCAAGGGCAAGTTTTTGAAACCTGGGCCAAATTTTGGTAAAGATTTATTGACCGAGGTAGGATTTCTATTACGAAATCACCATTGCTCATACCCTGGCTGACTGGCTACCAGTACCCAGTGTAGATTGCTCATTGATCATTGCATGAATTCCTACGTAGGCAAATATCAGTTTGCTGTTACTGTTTAGAGCCCACTGATTTCAATGACCTAATTCTCTTTAATATGGTTGAAAATTTTACTTAATGAGCAACTTACTCTGAACCTTTTACTCAAAATTTATTGAAAAAAATGTTGGCAATCTTTTCTGAAAATTTTATGAATCGCTTCCAAAAGCAAAATCACCTACAACCTTGCACTGCTAGCCTGTGTACCAGAACCCAGTTCCGAAAAGGAGAAGGTGGTGATCAAACAGTCATTACTCGTTCCCCAAAAGGTAGACTCGTTCCCCACCTTCCCTCGTTCCCCAAAAAAGAAAGACTTGTAGCAAGTCCATGGTCACTCAGGATCCTTTGCAGGCATGCTGAATTCTTAGATTGTCTGAAAATCAAACTGAACCAAAGAGGAAATCATGGATTTACACTGCAATGGTTGAAGTGATTACACGTTTTTTTTAATATAAGAAACTGGTTTATAAGAAACTAGTACTAAAATGGTCAAAATTTTAAGAAACTCTAGTACTATGTCTGAGAAGTACTAAGATACTTTTGAATGTTAAAAGCATGGATATTATAGCAAACAGATCGTTGAACGTTTATTCTTGAGCAATATTATCGAACCATTTCTGTTTTCAACATAACAGAACACTGTTTATTCCTTTATGATGTTTTAAATATCAAGAAACATATCTGCCGCAATGATAGCGACCACATTGATAATTCTGAATTCAAAAAATAAGAAACTAATTAAGAAACTTTTAGTACTAAAATGGACAAAATTTCATTTGAAATTAAGAAACTTTTAGAACTATGGCCTGATCCAAGTTTCTTATATAAAAAAACGTGTATACTTCTTGAAGAATCTTGAACACAGGCTACTTTGCACAATATGCCGATTTTGACTTTGAACTGAAGTAAATTTTAAAGCCTTTCCGCAGCAAAACAGAATGGTAGGCACATGCTTCAAATCGATTAAAGAGCTAACATTTTGGCACAACCAAAGACATTCTGGGGACACATGCCATTATGATCTTTCAATTCGTCCCACTGTCAGTGGCTGCTCCCATTACAAACTAAGTCGGACCACTAGTAAAATCATTTGCCTACTTCCATTATAATCTTAGTCAGAAAATTGATGCAGCCTCTCTTCAAGTTTTGCCACCTACATTTAATAATTTCATTTAGCAGAGCTCATATCTGCCGAATGGATTTTAGCAGAACTGCATTTCCTAGTGGCTGTTTAGAAGTTGAAACGCATTAAGAATCGAGTACGCAATGAAAGTTCAACACTAAATTTGTCCCTGAGGGGGTATACTTAGAAGATTTTGGACAGAGAGGCTTGTAGTATTTTTTTGGATTGGAAATTCAGCTTTGTCAGCTTTGTTTCTTGTAGGTTTTAAAAAATTACCTGAATCTGTTTTTGGGGTCCAGAGAAAATAACCTTATTTTTTTTTTAATCAAAGAATTTACCCGTTATTTTCTGGGTTACAAATTTTGAGGAGTAGTAAAGTCAGCGACACTGAGCATCCCTGTCCAAATCTCAACGACTACTCTGATCATTTACTAAGATCGCTTTGTTCTGTTCTGTTCTGTTCGCTTCAAGCGGAGTGTAGTATCCTGCTTGGCTCTACAGCAAGCTGCAATGCATGCATGCCAGGCCCGTTCCCTCACTTGGACGCAATGTTACAGTCTCTCGGAATCCTTTATCATCTAAAATTTCCTTTAAATTTCTACAAGCGAGCTTTCCAAGCAAGCGAGCGCCTGTAATTTCTGCCAATAATATTCAGTAGGAGGTGAAGGTGAATTTGCGGTTTTTACTGCGAAGCGCAGGAACTGCATCAGCAGAGAAGATCTAATCATGTCTGCAGCCCTTGTCATGAGACTCAAGTAGTGGGGCTCTATTTTTGGGATCGACCCCTGTCAGCCTGACTATTCAAGCTGCAAAGTCAGAGCACTACATTACTTTGCCACAACATCCCTAGTGGAATGCTTTTAACATATCTAGACTGACTCATCATTAACAGAACAAATATAAAAAATAAGCAACTCCCAATTTTGGCAAAATGAGCCTATAATCGCAATTTTCAATAATTTTTACCAATTTGATGAAAAATTATTTTTTGGCAAAAAGGGGACGTGGGAAACAGACAACACGCTTGCGTTCGTGGCATTGAACTATTCCGTTCACAAATTTCGTTCAATTTTCTGAAAGAGACACGGGTGGCTCCAGAAATCTTTGGACAGGGGGCTGGAGCTTCTGAAAAGGGGGGGTAAAGTGGCTAAAAAAATGTAGTTTTCGTATGCCATTCAGCCGAATTTCGTTCGACAAGACCCAAAATTTCCTCCGACAAGGGGGGCTAGATTCTTCCGACAAAGGCCTCTTGCCCCTCTAGCCCTCCCCTGACGCCACCACTGGAATGAGATTCTAAATATCATAGAAATATGACATGAGATCTAATCCCTACTACTGCGACAAAGGCATGGAAAGAGACTGTAACATTAAAGTGCAATGCCGCAAGTGATCAGCTCAATATCAGACAACATTTTTGCATTTTATTAATATCTCATTTCTACAAAGTATAAAAATCAACTAGATAATAAAGTGACAAACATAGGGGATATATACCTCAGCAACTGCAAGTCTGGTGAAAGGTTTTCCGTTTCCTGAAAGTTCCAAAGAACAACAAATTCTGTATCAAAGTCTTCAGCTTGGAAGGAGGAGAGGACATTTATCGCATGGGAATGATTGATGGAAAATTTTACCTTTTTGTTCTAAATCCTCAAAGACTTCTGTGTGCGATGCCAGTTTCTAGTACATTCAGTGGCAGCCAAGAATTGCTATAAGATCTAGCAACCTTGATGAATCTCTGGTACAAATGATAAGCTGTATTTCAATCTCAACATGCCTATCAAGCTCTATCTACAACATGAACCAATGAACTTTTGTGATAGCAATGTACCTGATACCTACAATTAAGGCAAGATGACATATTTGTTTCCAACCTCTGAGCTCCCAATCATATCCTTCCAATCACTCTGTTTTGAGCCCTACTTGTTCCAAAAACTTCCTTATCTTTATTTATAATTGGTATTGTTCATATCCACTTAAATTAAAGTCATTCTCAATGAAGAAACTCTCCAAAACTTTCCTCTGGACTTTAATGGCTATTTGATCACCTGTTCCTGAAGCTTCCTGATCCTAAACTTTGAAAGAATAGTGATTATTGTTATCAACTTAACTAAATAAACTCAGTTTCAAAACTTGCGGACACCATTCTAGTACTTTCCTCCCAGCCCTAAGGGTTGTTCAATCGTAACCTTACCCCAGGCATCACAACCAAAATGACTTTCTAAGATGGCTAATCAGCACCATCATAAACCTACTGGGTGTCCAAGTAGTGCAAGTAGTGTACCACCCAGACCTACTGGTGTATGCAATTCTGTAATCCTGTAAAGTTGCAGATAATGTTGCATTTTTGCGGTATACTCTGCACTAATTTTGGCAGCTCTGGTTTTGCCCTGAAAGCAAATTTAAAGTTTGTTGATTTGTAAATCTGCAGCCAAGTGACCAAAAAATTCCGAAAAATACATCAAAATTTAATTTAATCATTGCAAATCTAGCGAAAAATAATCATTTGATTATCAATTTGAAACAGCTTGTGTCAGATATTTTTAAATCTGTTGCACTTTTTTTGGGACACCTGGTATGATCTTTTCACACTCTTCCACATGCAGCCTCCTCCAAAACTGAATTATAAACCAACCTCAACCCCTTTGGATATGTACAACCAGTCTTTTATTTCCTTTACTTCTTTGCAAATGAGATGGTCATTGGATGTGTTGGAGTGATTTTAAAGCCTTGTAGCGTGTCTCTGGCTTGTCCTGCAGCTGTCTCATTTTCAAATTCAACAAAAGCAATGTCACTTCTTCCTGGTACAAGTCTTACTTCTTTGAAAGCAGGAAGCCTGAAAGAGAATTAGATAACATTTGCAGTCAAGCATGAGAAATGCAGTGCGACAGAGCAGAAACTGTATAAAATGATGCAATCTGAGATAAGGAAGTGTTTGGATAGATAAGCTTTTTGAAATGATAAATCAAGATTTTGAGGCCAACAGAACAAAACACCAAGTGTTGCCGAATTCCAGGATCTGTTGTAGGGAGCTAGGGGGGCTCAGAGTTGCCAGTTTTTGTGCACGTGTGCACAGTTTCTGCTCTGTCATGCAGTGCAAAACTTAAGAGATTGCAAACCTCAGAGTACATTTAAACACTGAAAAAACTATCAGTCCCTCATTGCAAAAATTGAAGCTAATGAAAATGGTAAAATTGCTTTGTTTGGTCATCATGGCGTTCAAGGTTTTGTTCTTTAAGCAAAATGTTTGTGTGAATCACAGAAATGCAAAAAAACTGCTACACATATGCCAAAATGAACTGAAAAAGATCATCAGAAGAAATTGGGAAACTTACAACTTACCACCACCAGGAACCTTAACACGGATCTCCTGTTTTCCGGGCAAGTGTCTTAGCTACATCTTAATAAAATTGAACTGTACATAGTTGTACAAAATGTAGAATTCATCTGCTTATCTTATATAATTTTCCACTTTTAGCTTCAGCAGTGGAAGCCCTATCAAAAAAACAATGCAGTACCCATAGCAACAGAAGCAAACTTTTGATAACTAAATTCAAGAACCAACTGGGGAAACAAAGAACTGCATACTTTTTCAAAGAATGGAATGAACAATTTGGCATTTTTCAAAATCAACATTCCTGTTTTTTCAGCTTCACACATAGGGACTTGCCAGCCTTGGCCTCATTTTCACAAACAGACTTGAGAAAAGTCCTGCATTCCTGAACCACCATAACATGGTATCAGTCAAATATACGTACTGACGGAAAAGCATAGACAACATCACTTCAGTTGTTTCTTCTGGCAGATTTGTCAAGAATAAGATTTGATTTGGCACTTCAGGAGCTTGTTGTACTGGAGCAGCAACAGGAGCTTGGACAACTGGTGCTAGAATTAAAACAGTTGATTGAATCTGGTGTTAATTAAAGCAAATAATCAGACATGATTACAAAATCTGTTTACAAATATACAAGTCATAAACATTCATTGTCACAGTAAATATTCATATCGCATCGCCCCAATAAAACTGGACTTAGTTCAGTGGCATACATCTATCTTAACCAAAGAACAAATTGGCTGTCAAATTTGTATGATTGACAGCATTTTAGAAACTCTTGAACAGATTTCCCTGGATTCTCCAACTTTTGCTGTTTATTGGTAGAATATCATCTTCCAAAAGAAAAAAGATTTAAACTCTGATGGATGATCTAAAAAGTTGGAATTTCAGTTTCTGGCATCGATGTGATTTTGAGGCTATATCTTTTTTTCAATCTTGTGTATATATATATAAGGCAAATTTTTTACAAGCCCCTAACCATACAGATACGTGTATTTCCCAACAATTGTGCAACTAGCTATATATACCAGGTATCTCATAAAAAATGTCCTTTTTGACTAAACGAAATACCAAACAGACAAAATATTGGGACTTATAGCTCATTGAGTTTATAGCTCATTTGTTGATCTTCAACTTAAATGCACATACCTTGCATTTTGACATTGTCCTCTGAACACTGAAGATATGAGTTAACAAAGTCAAAATTTTGACTGCACTTGAAACGAGAGGTTTTGCAAAAGGGCCTAGCCATATGATATCACTGGCACTTTACAAAAGAATTTTCAACATTAGATTTAGTTTTGAACGAATTTTACCTTGAAATGCTTGGGTTGTTCATGAAATGACTTGTCTTTTGAGGAATGAGCACTTGCAGTATACTCCTTCTCAAAATGTTATTTATTTTGTATCAAAGAAGAGGAAGCAGAGCACATGCATTCTCACTTTGGAGATGTGTAACAACTTTATCATACTTACGATATTTGTTTAAATTTGTTTAACAAGGGCAGTGTCCATGAATCTTTTATTCTTTTCAAAAGCAAAAAGCAGAAAATTAAAGTTTCTACTTTGGAAAGTTTCCATGATGTAAATCATTGCTAGGCCCTTTTTCAAACCTCTGGTTTCAGGTGCATTGTAAATCAAGACTTTGCAAGCTTGCATCTCCATCGTTCGGTGGATCATTTTTAAATGCGAAGTATGTGCATTTAAGCTGTCAGCTGTGCAATCTGAGAGAAATAAAACCTTTTCATCTTGCTACTACTTCCTCTCAAAATGGGGTACTCTTTATTGAGACACCTGGCAGATCAATATCTATTCATCATAAGGTGCTTCTTTCAATGAGAACCTCTTGCAGGCAAATCAGGAGATGTGTGACTAACAAAGGCTAAAAATAATCCATTCAAATATTGCACTCAGAAAATATCTATAGACACACCAATAGCAAGTGATTCCATTTATTAAATTGAGACAATTCCTTATCTGAAAATGGCAATGCTGAACTTAACAGATGATACAACTTATATACCTGATTGGGCCACTGGTGCTTGTTGAGCGACTGGAGCTGGCTGTCTTTTGGCTGGCTTGGCAGACTTATCTGAAAAAGAATGAAATATCATGTTATTGACTGCATCACTTCAATATAAAAATGTCTGCATTGTAACTAGGCAATTTGCTCAAGCTCAATCAAGTGCCTATCTGTTTTCAATTTGTTTTGAGTGGGCTTGCCAGAATTTCTAGCCACTGAAAGCTAATTTAGGTCACTGTGCATGCCACATCCAGGCATGGGACCCCTAGTTTAACAGTATATCTCATCATCAAATGATCAAATCCAGAACAAACCTTGATCTCCTTTCCTCTTCTCTCTTTGTTTCTTTTCCCTAGGCACATATGTTCCCTCTAATTTCTGAATTGCTTCTGATCTGGTCTTTGCATATGAAATCCTCTATAAGGAAAAAATCTCATAATGCAACTGTTTACAATACAAGTGCCTCAGACAAATCAATGTTTTTGCGCTGGATATGTGAATGAAAGCTACTGAAAGAGACCTTCTAGCTGTTCTTCGGAAGAGGCTAGATCAAGCAAAATCTTTAAACAATAAAGAGTTTGAAGTGCCCAGCTCATTTCTACTTGAATAGTAAGAGTTATTGATGTTTGAGCTTATATTATGCATTTTCCATTTTCCAAGGTATGATAATTTAGAGATTTGTAAAGATTTCTGCAAACAAACGGTAAAGCAAAAAATGAACAAGATCTATACTGAAACACCAAATAACAAGTGAAATTGCACTGTTATGTGCAGCCTGAGAACTCCTACCAGAAATTTCAAATTAACTCACCATTGGTTTGTCATAAAAAGGGAATCCTTGCATTGACCTTAGGGCACTGGTAGCAGATGAAACATCTTTGAATACAACAAATGCTTGGCCTCTCATTTTCAATGTCTTTAAAGCCACTATGTCCAAGATTTGCCCAAATTGAGAGAAAATGGCATACAGTGACTTTTTGAGTTCTAGGAAGAAAGATGAAGAACAGTATGTTATCGTTTCAGATACCAATAAACCTGGAACTGCCTAGTTTGCCTGCAGTCTTTGCAGCAAGAAATTTTAGTGGCGCACAGTGTCTTATCATCATACCCATAGCACCAGCTTAAAGATAAAATAACAAGGGGAATATTTTGCTGAAGGCCGCTTTTGTTGCAGGGTCCTTGGTTTTTGAACCATTTAGCCCTAAACTGTGTTACGCCACTGTTGCGCACCAAGGATAATTGATATCTATTGTTTAGCACAATGAGACATTATCACCCATTGTTTTAGGTCTCTTTCGGTGCCAAAAATTTGCGCTAACAACCAGATGAGCTCAGGCTCTTTCTCTGCGCCGAAGAGCTTATGAGAAAATGCCCTCAGATTCACCCTGGTGGGGTGAAAGGTGAAACAATACCCAGGTCTGGTGTAATGTTCAGAAAGTTACATATCCAGGTGGTGGATATCCCAACCAAGTATTCTCAAGGGTGTTAAGGTAAGGGGTGTGTGTTTCATTTGATTGACATAGGGTGGTTCCCATTAATATCAGTACCCCATCCCCTTGAATGAAGAGAAAATCCGGCAGTATTTAAAAATCCCTGAAAATCCAGGGGCATGCAGCTGCTGAGATGCAAAATCCTGGGATAGTGATAAAAATTTTGGAAAATCCAGACTTTCAAGTTGCTGGCCAACTCTTCGATCCTTGGGGGCACCATAGATAGGGGTAAATTGCTTGTATATAATTTGAAAAATTCGGACTTTCCTGTACTTTTAAAAGCAAAATCCGGATCTTTCCAACAGAATTTATCATCAAAAATCCAGGGCCTTGATGGTGAGTTGTTCTTCCAAAGGGAGGGGAGGGGGGTACGGATATTGACTGGAACCCAAGTTGGAAAACATGCATGATTTGGCCAACGCATAGTAGCAAGTGAAATAAATTTAAAGGTGCAAGCTGCGAGTAGACTAAAAACAGCTGCGAGAGGGTTTGACAGAATCTTATTAGCTGCGAGTGAATGAAAGTTTTTCAACCAGCTTTAGTTTCATATGATTTAAATTCCACTACATACAATTTATAAAATAACTACATGGACAAATAACTAAACTACATGAATACGATACAAGAAATTGATACATCAGTAAAAAACTAATACAATAATACACATTGAACAAACAGAGAGAAACATTGCATGGAGGGTATTACTTAAAGGAGGAAGTCTCTCAGTACCCATAAATTCTGATTTTGGTGAAAAGAATTGTGCTGCACAGTTGTATTTTCTTGTTAGTAACAGAAGAGAGACCTGGGCCAAGTGACATTGAAGAGATTTTCGCCCAGGCCAATGAATGGCCTCCAGATTGGAAAGTTTGACATGCGCGGGGGATTAATCCCCGTGCACTTTTATGTTATCAATGAAGCCATCCGCGCATTTTACAAAATTTGTACTGACAGCACTGCATATTTACTTTGATGGTATGTAAAAGTTTATGCTGACACGCAAATTTTCAATTGAAATACTATTTACGTCATTTTCATCCCTGTTTGAAAATCCCCCGCGCAGTTTTCAACTTTCCAATCTGGAATGAATGGCCTTAAGTCGATAATATTATTAAGACACTTGGCTGATTTCGAATTTATGCTATTGCCTTATATTTCCACACTTGTATGCCCTCCCACACAAATAGTTTACATCTTTGACAGAACCAATACAAACCTTCCTTCTTTATTTTCTCATTTAGATTGTTGATGTAAATGGTCTCTTTTGGTGCTGCTTCCATCTCGCAGACTCAAAAAGCCTTCTCTTTCGGTTCTTCTTCGGGTCTTGGTGAAAACTTACAGTTTGAGAGTCTAAAAAATGCGTACTTGACGATCTTGTACCCTTTACAAAATGATTGAATTTATGATCAGTAAGATTGCATTTGATTTAAAATTCGTACTTTGCACGCCGAGCTGCCGCCATTAATGAGCAACGGAACAACGACAGAAAATTTGGGCTAAGTGAAAGTGAGGCGATTTCCTGCGCAGCAACTCTGTCTTGTGGGTCAAGATCAAAGTCATAAGAGTTCAGCGTGGAGGTATGGAAGTCAGTTCCGTTAACATAAACTTGAATATTATTCTTCTTGAATATTATTATTCTTATAGTTAAACTTCTTGCTGAACTTCAAATTTTCAAAAAATGTTTGCTAAACCTTGTCCTACCTAACGCTGCATTGATAAACGGCGTCATGCAAGAAAGAGAGAGGATGTGTTCCGATGGTTAACAGTGTTACATTACCCATGACTGTTGCTGTTGTTGCAGAGTGTTTGTTTTCATCATTTGGTATTCATTTAGAAAAACAGGTGAAAAACGTGAGAAAGAGCATGCAACTTCCATCAGAGTTTGTCGATGAAGGTACAATTGGTAAGCCTCTTCAGAGTCTTAGTGTCTGCTATTTTTTGCTATCGACCCTTCCATCATGGTTTCAGCTGTTTCAAAGTAAACTGCCGCCCCCACCTATCAGGGTAAAAGCGGAGATGGTCGTCCGACTTTTTTTGCCTAAAATACTAGGCCCACACTAGACTACACATTGCACCTGTCCACCTGCTTGCTCCAGATGATTGCAGATCGTATGACTAATTTAAATTTCAGAATGATTGGCGACGTCACTTTCCCTTCAAAATAAAGCCTTCGCTTTTATTATGTGTCCATTATGTGCCTAGGCACCTCTGCAGGGTATATGCACGTTACGACGAGATCTGCAGTCTGGTGTAGTTTCCTTTTTCTTAATTATTGCTTACTTTTTTTGAAAAGCCTATGAAAGTCTCTAGTGTGCAAGTGCCACACTCTGTGCACCTGTATTTGCAAGCAGTCTGTGCTCTGCAGAGTACAGTAAAAACCCGCACATAAGAACCTTCATTTATTAAGAACCTACAGCCTGAAATGATGAATTTTGTACCCAATAAATAAGAACCATTTTAGCCTGATATTTTAACCAGGTTCTTAATAAGGGGTATAGAATTCATTCTTTCGTTCACTAGGAAATAAATTCAGCTATGGTGAGAAGAGTGTTGATGACAAAATGGACTAGTGAAGCATGTCGGGACCTAAGGGAAGACAAGGAACTCTTCACCAAACTTTTAGAAAAAACTGGTTAACTAATGACTGTGGATGGGTCAGGAGATGAGAAAGGACTATGTCTTTTAACACAGAGCTTTGCGTTGCTTGTAATATTAGCAGCATGTTTTCAATGCTAAACCTTCAACTATCCTTTGTTTTCTTGCATTTTTTGGACCCTATGTTAAGAACCTACACCCTGATTGTGGGATTTACCTCATAGAATAAGAACCTAAACAGGCTGAGTTAAAAATCTTAGGTTCTTATGTGCAGGTTTTTACTGTATGGCATTTCTGCAGAGTATGGTCTATGCTTTGAAATTGAGGCCATCGGCCTTGTTGTGGCGCTGTGAAGGTGTTTGAAGGTGTTGTTGCACCATGTTGTAATCCACTGACTTTGAAGCCAGAACAGTCAGGTGGACGGGATTCAAATCCCACTAGCACATCTTGAGCATCATGACAAGGGGTAGCAGACTCGTTTAGCGCTTAGCTATTTCAGCGATCCCAGCACTTGGCGCTGAAAACCGCAACTTCACCTTCACCCAGCACCAGTCTGGAATTGGTGTGCTTTATGCCACAGATCTGTGGCGGACAGCCTCTTGCTCTTTTTTATGCCAGTGTATTTCTTTGTTTTCTAACAATGGTTGGGGTAAAATTTGGCATTCAAAAACTCAAAATCTTTGTTCCATCATTGTACAAACTAGTTGGCATATTCTTCTGGCGTAACAAAGAGCAGTGCTCAGCTTACATCTGTGGCGCATGAATTTTGTGCCAAACAGTACTGGTCGCTTGATGATCATCAAAGCTGGTGCGATTATGCAAATCGAATTCTACAAATCTTTGGTGTGAATTAAATCAATCATTCCCAACTGGCTGCTTCCAAATTACTGTATAGCTCAGGATCTGTGATCAGTCAAATATGAAAAGTAAAATGAAAAAAGATTCTCAATAGAATGGTGTGTGTGCATCCACCACTGTTAAAGGTGATCTGAAGGGAAAATTTTTATTGATGCAAATGGATAGCGGTTTTGAATGATAAAGAATGTCATTTACCATTTTGTGATACCTTGTTTCATTTTCGAATTATTCACTATTTTGTATGATTGGCTGATGACGTTATTTTGTTTGCAAAAAGAAATGAAAATCTACGAGGCTGGCTATGTTTTTGAAAGCAAACTGACTCCAAGAACATTTCTTAAATCTGGCATACCTTTCTAAACATCATATCAGTCCATGAAACAATTTCTATTACATCTATTCAGCTCAACTTAAGTGTCCCCGACCACTGTAGCCTTTCAAAGCTTGGATACAGCTATATTTCAATATAGCATCCTAGCAATTTGCAAACAAAATGACGTCATCAACTGAAACTTAATATCAGTGGATAACTTGAAAACGAAAAGAGATATCAAAGAAATTTAAACAGGAGTCCGTATCATTCGACAGTGCCATTAATTTGAATCAATAAAAATTTTCGCTTCAGATCACCTTTAACAGTGGTGGATACATGTGCAAATTCCATGATTTCTTTGTTTTTCAAGTAGAGAGCAAAAAGATCTTGTTCAACGTCGATACATACAAAATTTGTTCTGAAATATTGTTTGTGCCATTGCCTTGCTCTACAGTCCGGCTTGGTTTGTTCACTAGTCAAATAAATGCCATCTCTCCTTGTTGGACTCCAGCAATGAAGATGTAAATTTATCATCTTGATAAGATACTTAATCTTTCTACCCCTTCAAAACTCTCACCAAGATTATCTTGTGAATGCACACACAGCAGGCCCTTCAGCCTGGAGTATAGGGAAGTTCCCAAAAAGAACAACAGGACAGTAAGGCATTTCAGCTTTGTAACTCAGGCAAGATCTTGTAATTCAAGATGCCTTTTTGTGGTCTAGTTTGTGTTGAGTGACGTTGTCTTTGTTGAATGACCTTCTCTCCTCCCAAGATCTACGGCTAAGGGTCCCGGAATGCACATTTTGTGTAATGATTTGCTTTGTTTGTGGAAAACAGACTCCTGCCAACAGAAATTTTTACTCAAACAATCTTATATGAATCTTGCACAATATTTCATTAAAAGCAAACAAATAAAAGTTTAAAAAATTGCAATTAAATGGGGAATTTTTTGCATCCAGCATTTCAGGCTTACAGTTTGCCCATTACAAGTCAATTTCTGCTGTTTGCAAGCTCTGGTTTATACTGCTTGCATATAGAATCTATTTTCAATTTTTGTCTGTTTTACTGTCTAGTAAAGCAGCAGAGTTGAGATACAAAGGATGGATGAAAGTGATCCCCAGGCAAGACCAAAAAGACTGTCCCTAACAACAGGCACAGGGCAAGATGACACCGAAAATAAGGATTCAGATCCTCTTAGAGGGGGGAATCTTTTCCAAAAGGCACTCCCAAGCTCTACAGCACCTGGGAGTGGACGGGTACTGAGATTCAAATCAAACGCAAGTCAGCTATCATCATTAAGTTGCCCTGTCATGTCAGATCTTCAACATGCAAAAGAGAAGTCCATGGCTGCACTTTCACCAAATAGTTTAGTAGAGAATGATTCTGAGTTGTCAAGTAATTCCAGGGAGAATACAGACACTGGTAGAAATACCCCATCTTCATTCCTCCAGACATGTACAAACACCATGACTGTGGACATAATATCAGAAGACCCCACAATGTTATTAGAGACTGAATCTCTCGCATATGAGCACAGACACAGAAGTAATCTACACATGAATCCGATATTTGAAAGGCTGGATAACTCCTCACACACCACACGATTAGCAAGTTTAATAATCCCAGATTTTATGGACAATAGTTCAAGGAGATCATTCGCGACTGATGAAAGCTCTGGTTCAGGTTATCAACCTCCTCCATCATATGATACGGTGTGTAGAAAGAAAATTCAGCAAGAACAGCTTGTTGATAATTTCTCAACAGTAACAAATGAGAGCACTCAACCACCAACGTATCATGAGGCAGTTGGAATTCAAAGATTTCTTGAAGGTATGTAGTATTTTAGACTATGCTAACACAATGCCAGTACTTTTTGAACACAATGCCAATACTTTCTGAATATGGTGAAAAATGTGATGGATAGACCTCCTGTTCACGCAAAATGGCACATTCTGGCTCGTTTTTGAAAGTTGTTATATTTTCTTGAATCTTCATGTTATTGTTATTGAGTTCCAAAGACCTCCACCTCTAAATTTGAATGAATTCCATCCAATTTCTTTCTTGTCCCTTATGACTTAAACTTGAAGAGGGGTTTGCAGATTTGTTTTTCGTTCACTGAATTGTTCATAAATTTGTTTGGGGCATGCTTTGTAATAAATTTATGAACAATTCAGTGAACAAAAAACAAATTTGCAAAAACCCTCTTCAAGTTGAAGTCATAAGGTACAAGAAAGAAATTGGACAGAAAAAACTAGGAATTAAATTTAGAGATTGCTTTCAGTTAGTAACTGCAATAAAGAACAATGTTGAATAATCAAAAATGCATTTTTCTTGCGCACTCGCCAGTGTGGTTTTGTGCAAAGAACAGATTAATGATACAAACAAGATGCATACCATTAAAAAACCCAAACCTGAAAAGCCTGAAAGCTAAACTTCCAATCTCATCAGAAGCATTGTCCAGCTCATCTTTAGAAATGCTTGCCTCCAACTTTGAAAGTCCCTTCTTCCGACAAAACTCTTTATCAAATGTTCATCTCTTTACAGATGCACCTCCGACTTATCAGACTTTGTTTGCACAGTCAGTCCTCAGAATAATAGATTTCAATTCGGAAGGAACTGATGCAAATGCAGATGAAAGAGGGATGAGTTTCTTTGGTTATTTATTGACGTACCTAATTTTTTCAGGTAAGAGCAATCTGCTGGGTGAGTCAATAATGTCCAGCGTTTGAAAGACTACTGCTCCCTGACTTTGATATTTTAAGATATTTTGATATTATAAGCAGTGATATTTTGCTTATTTTTAGAAATTTTTCTGGCTAAAATTGGTCACTCCATTCAGGTTCTGTTTTAGCAATTTTCTAAAATGAATCCCTTTGAGCAACCCTAAAAAAACATGCTAAAATTACGAGCAAGAATCCCTAAAGCAGTTGAAGACGAAACTGAACAGAAAACAAGACAACAAAACAAGACACAGGGATCAAAACAAGGTAAATAGATGATCAATCAAAACATCCGTGTCCTAACACCCTTGGTATGTCTCCAGTAGGCAATGTTTTGAAATTGAATCTTTAAAGTCTGTCGCAAATTAGGTTTCATGTGAAAATACCCGCGAATAAAAAAAGTTGAAGAGTTTTGGATAAGTAGTTTTGCGCTATCGCGTCACATCTAATTTCGATAAAGCTTTTTACTCATTTGCATATCTCATTTCTTTTGCAGCAATGGTGTTTGTAACTGCTGGGATGATTCTATTTTTGCCATTGGCCATGATATCAATCGGTAAGAATCAATCTCGCTTGAAACTACTAAAATGTAAATCCCCGTTAAAACGCTCTCAACATTGCACTGAACATGGCTTAACATATGCAGAGCTTCGTTCGGCCAGGTCCATAACGCGGAATTCGCGGAACCTGCGGAATGCGCGGAATTTTATTTCCGCGGGCAAGATCACGATTTAGGCCCATTGATGAATATCTTCGATCGAAAACCGATTCGAACAAGGCATATAAAAGGCAGATAAACCCCTTCGTATGCAAAGGAAGGAAGAACAGGCTTTATTTTATAGAGTTCAAATGAAGTTCCGCGAGTTCTGCGTTTTGGTTTTTGGCCCTATACCGCGAGGACAAAACGCGGAACTTGATTTCGCGGAAAAAAATTCCGCGAGTTCCGCAGGTTCCGCGTTATGGACCTGGCCATAGCTTCGTTCAGTGGTGGTCTCAACAATTAGACTCAACATTTGTTGGGCCACTACTAAACATGAGTCCCTACAACAACACCTCGGACAATAGAAATATTGAGCAGTCGACCCACTGAGCAAACATCTTTTACCACAGGGGCATCAGTCTAAATATTCGTAGTTATTATTTAGTATTTCTCGATATTGTTATTTTTAATATTTTCATTATTTCTCGATACTGTTGTCTTTCTTGCTTCTGAAGAGCTGCGAATACTTTGACCAATGCGAAGGAGAGTAGGAAATGCGAAGGAAGTGAGGGAGAGAAAAGCGGAGGAGGAGCGACTTCCTTCGCATTTCCTTCTCTCCTTCGCATTGGTCAAAGTATTCGCGGCTCTTCAGAAACAAGAAAGACAACAGTATCGAGAAATAATGAAAATATTAAAAATAACAATATCGAGAAATACTAAACAATAACTACGAATATTTAGACTGATGCCCCTGTGCTTTTACTTCATTCAAACTCTGCTCAGCATCACTGAACCCCGCTCAACATCACTGAACGTCACTCAGCAAGGTGTTAAAATGCTCTCAACCATTGCCCTCTACAAATGTTAGGCGATGTTCAGTGAAATAACGAGAGCGTTTTAACGTGGCTTTGTTAACGACTACCAGCAAGGATAGTTTTTCTATCAATACAGTCAAACCTGCATACATTGGGCAGATTGCTCAAGCCTGCCAAAATTGTATTCATCAAAGTCAGAGGGGGTAAACACATCACCCTCTCTTTTCAATTTTTAGGTGTCAAACATCTGCGAAGCTGTCCAGCCCAGCCTAGAATTCCAGTATTCCTCACATCACTTGGGGTTTTCCAATTACTTGAGTGCTGTGGACGCTTTTCAATGTATGTGTATACTAAATTGCGGACTCAAAGCCAGAGGGAACGAGCACGATACAAATCAAAAGACCCTTTCATTTACTTCATTGTTGTCTGGTTTGTTGTGGGTAGTATGTGGGTGTACCAGAACTACCCTACTTGTCACTTTATTGTGCCAGGAGAGACGGACGATGGTCACAAGAGTCTTGAAGGAAATAGGATTGAACAGGTTGGACGTGGTAGCATAACACAAACAACAATAACAACTGCGAAGAATTTGCCACCATACCCTCCTTTGCATGTTGGACGAAGAGCTGATATGAAAATCAGGGAACTAATTGGCGTTAAGCATGAAAATAGGAAGGCAACTAGGGGCGCATTATTGTCCTCCAAATTTTCGCAAAATACTAACACGAACCATTCGCAAAATACAAAGCCAGCTTCAAGCGCGAAATATTTGCAAAATACTGAGAAGAATTATTCTCAACCTACAAGGCTAGCTACATCGTTTAAGGACGCAAAACATTCGCAAAATACAAAGAGGAACTATTCACAAAGTATAAAGCAATCATTTACCAACGCAGAACTTTCGCAGGATAGCAAGGCGAACTATTCGCAGAATACAAGGCCAGCCACGTCATATGCATGGACATCTATAGGATCGCTGATGCCAACGACAAGAGAACCATTATATAAACAAAAGGCTGCTTGCTGTGGAAAAACAGTTTATTTCTTCACGTTTTGGATCGTAACTATTTACTACTCTGTTATTGGACTACTATTTATGGTACATATTTGTGGCACTTTTGTTCGGCTTATTTCTAGATGTCGTCGTGATGACCATTATTAGTGTGTTTTAGCAAGAAGACGCGAGTCAAGAAGACGCCAGCATAACTCTTTTGTTGGAGAATGTAAATTACAAAGTGAAATCAACTTCAGAACTTTTGCAAGTCTCGAGAGACTTATTGTACGTTCTATTTTCTGAAACTGACAACCTGAGAAGTATACTTTTGAAGGTCGCTCTGCAAAAATAGGACGTCAAGAAGGGAGGCAAATTGCAATATGAGCAAATTCAACAAATGATGGAAATGCGAGAATGCAAACTGTTCTTTGGAAATTTGTCTGTCTGTGAGCAGCTTTCTAGGAGGGAAAAATTTGGAAATTTAAAATGCTCAAAAAAACAAAAAAGTAGCCGCGTTTTCAAAGAGGTCCGCGTCTTGCTGCTAAAACAGCCTATTAAAGGACATATGTCATGAATCTGATTGGTTCATGCAGTACAGTTAGCTCCATTGTTTTTCACAAAGTATAGGAACGAGGCTGAATGTTTCATTGCAACGAAAATCCATGAAGCAAAAATAAAGCCATAAAGCAATGGAATTCAACTTCAGACTTGTTTTTTGTATTAGCCAATTGCTAAAATGATATATGTCCTTTAAAATATGACCTTAAAGAGCTGTTGTCATAGACGGATTGCATATTAGTAGTAATATTGCTACTGAAGATTGATAGTAACAGATGTTGTTGTTGTTGTTGTTGTTGTTTTAGCGATAACTGAGACTATGTCAAGAGTGGTCAAGAGTCTACTATTGTTACCCAGGGTCTTTGGTGGCACGCTTTTTCAAACTTTCTGAAAATTAAATTTGGTCTAGGCAGTGAAATGGATCCACCGTGCAGTCGTTGAATTGATAGAAAAATTTGACTTTCGATGACTTTTCTTAGACTGATTCGTTAATTCGTAGTTGATAAACTGATGGACGCTCAAACTACGACTAATGTCCTTACGCATCCAGAAACGGACAAGGCCTAAATTAATCACCTGATGCAGGAACGCCGAAAAAGCAGTCTTCCTGGAGAGCTTAAGTGTAAAACAAGCTATCAGTACTTAGATAGATGTTTCATCGAGCTAATTCAGGCAAAAATCCTACCTACAAACGAAGCTCATTTATTTCCTTAAGAAACTCATTTCTTTTCCGATACCGTTAGCCTCACCAAGTTTCCAGATGATGATACCTTTGGCCAGACTGTGTTTTCCATCAAAACCCGGGCATCGAAAATGCAATGATTTGGCGTTCTCTAGACAAAAATTGTCAAATTTTGGCCATTTTTCGACCAAAATTTCTCTCGAAATCATAATCGCTGAAATTGCATGTCTTTAGACATCAATCGCCAAATTTTGACCTCTGCTTGACCTAAATTTCTTGCTAGCTCATAGGCCCCGTTCACACGGGAACGCAATCGTTCCGTTCCATATCGTTCCGTTCCGAAAAGTGGAACGCTCAGGGGTTGCGTTCACACGGGAACACTTGAAATAACATCGTTCCGTTCCAAAAAGTGGAACGATGAAAAAAGTGATACGAAAAGTGGAACGATACGCAATCGTTCCGTTCCGTTCCCGTGTGAACAGGCAATGAGGTCAAAACTGGTCCAAAAAACGGAACGATAAGATTTGTTTCCCTAAGCGCATGCGTGGATGTAGTTGTTACTGGGAAAAATGGCAAGGATTGAAGAAACAACTCAGAAACGGAACGATTGCGTTCCCGTGTGAACAGAAGCAAAAACCGATACGCAATCGTTCCGTTCCCGTGTGAACGGTCTATTTTTGCGTTCCAGAAACTGGAACGAAGATGGAACGGAACGATTGCGTTCCCGTGTGAACGGGGCCATAATCGCTAAAGTTGCATGTCTCGCGACATGAATCACTAAATTTTGACCTCTCCTTGACCCTGGGCCAGGAGTCCGAAAAGTATACCCTCAGGTCTTAGTTTTCGAGGTCTTAGTTTTTAAGGTCTTAGATCTTCGTTTTCGAGGTCTTAGTTTTCCAACCGACGGTGTTGTGACTAGAACTGTCGTTTGGTCTCTACTTTTAGGTTGTCCTTTTTTCAAACATTAATATAAGGAATTTTCATCACTGCACAACAACGGCATGTAATCTGCAGCTTTTTGATGGAATGGGTGTGGCAAAAGGGTGTGGCGATTAGTTTGGTAAACTCACTTGAAGACAGATATTGTATTGAAAGTAGGATTTTTCATTCACTGGACAGACAGCTTAATTATTCATTGGTTGCTAAACACCATTATTTAACTGGGTAAGGTTGTGCACTGAGATACTAGGGGCTCATAAATCTAGGGGGCTCAGGGGCATGCTCCCCTGGAAAATTTTTGTAAATATTACCTCTAGAATGGCTAAAATGCTCTTAAATCTCCTTATTTGATGGCAGTTTTGCACGAAGCTTATTTTCTGAACTTTGGTCTTGCATTTTGATTCCATCCCCTGGCACTTGTTTTGTCAAATTCTCCTGCAACTGGTTTGGTTTTTACACATTCTAATGTTTCTACCAACTAACACCTGAATTTTTTTCCAATATGCCGTTTTAAAAAATATGACGAAGTGTCTAGGGAAAAATTAGAGGGTTCAAGCCAAGCTGACATTCATAGAAAAGGGAGTACTCATTCGTCCCTTTTCTGAAACATCAAACAATAGTGTTTAAGTTTTTCAAACTGAAATGTGAAAAAATCATCACTTCACATTTTAAATTCATCACTGCTCAAATTGGTCATCACTGCACCTTATTAACCCTTGCCTTTTTTGTCTCTTCTTGACAGCCTGCCAAAGTTCCATGCATGCTCTAGAGCAGGTCACAAATTCCGAAGTTTTAAAAGTATCAACGAAACCCTTCAAAAATTTCTTACCCATGCATGAAATGGAGGAAAAAATGACTTGCTAAAATCTTAGGACTGAGCCTATAATAGCTGTTACCGGGCAATTTCAGAATATATTAACCTCAAGCTGTTAACCGAGCTTTCAGGGGAAAAATGCTCACAAGCTACACGTATTTTTCATAAGAAACTTGGATCAGGCTGGATCAGGCCATAGTACTAAAAATTTCTTGAAATTTTGTCCATTTTAGTACTAAAAGTTTCTTAATTGGTTTCTTATTTCTTGAATGCATGAATTGTCAATGTGTTCGCTAACACTGCGGCAGAAATGTTCCTTGGTATTCAATATTATATTCCGTTTCCCTCTCCCTCGCTTTTCCTTCGCAGCGTCCTCTTCGTGGTTTACGCCCCCGCAGAAGTAACTATGTTCCTTAGTGCTGATATATCTCGGAATAGACTTGGAGCAAGTCTAACTGCGAATAAGCGAGGAAGACAGAAGAAATGTGTGAGAATTTTTCTCAACTTTACCTACCCTTATAAAGCGCAACCAGGACAAAAAACTGCTGGAAATTTCCCGGATTTTTTTGAAGGAATCTATTCGCTAGATGTTTGGGTATCCAAATTTGGATGCCTGTTTGAATATCTCACAGTTTCGCGAAGTTATGGCCTTTCCAAAACCGACGAGGCAATCAACCATAAACAATAGAGACTCTGGGTTAGAAACAATGGCAATAACAATAGTGATTGTTTTAAGAACGATCCCAGAGCGGCAAATATTTACGTTTTCAATTGTTCTTGCTATTGTCCTTCCATCGCAGTTTCTTTGGTTCGAGATTCAATGCCCCTTCGATTTCTATGTGAACTGAGGAAATTTGCTTCGGTAAGTTCACACATTTCAAGTCATATGGCAATACTCTTGAGAAATTTCTGTATTGTACTACTCTTTGCATTCATGGCATAAGTTTTCATGGTTCGAAATTAGTAATGAAATTGAAAGGAGGTTTTATCAAGAGGCTTTATCACCTGACTTGAAGTGGCGTAAACAAGGCTTGGCAAGCCTAGGCCGATGTTGCCTATGATAATGATAATTTTATTATTATATAATTTTATATTATTATTATTATTTTTATATATTATAATTTTATATTTTATTATCATTATATTATTATATAATTTAATATAATTTTATGATAATGATAATTAAAGGCTTATGAAAATCTGCGAAGTTTTTTCAATCCATCTAATGCAGAGCTCAAAACTGCCCAATGTACGGTGAAACGGCTGAATCTAAGAAAATGGAGTGAAATTAGAAACTTTTAAAAAAATTTCGCAAATTATCAATTGGCCCCCCTAATTGATAATTTGCGAAGTTTTTTTTGAAACGGCCAAGAACTGGTCAGCAGCCAAGGTAGAGCATTGTGGATCCCTAGAACATTGTAGAATGCGTCTAATCTTCATCAAATCCAACATTTTCAACAACTTTTGCCGATGTTTACTAGGAGCCTTGCAATCACCACACTCTTTAGGCCTAAAATATGAAATTGTTGAAAACAACGAGCAAACGCGTGAAAATTACTTTATTTGCCCCTAAAGCGGCTTGCCTTGATACTGTCTTGATGATTAGACACAGCAAAATCAAGTATCATACACATTTAACGGTTTTTTAAAAAAACTTCGCTTTTTTCAAAAGTTTCTCGAAAAAGTTTCGAAAAAAGGAAACAAATTAAGAAATCTTGTCCGAAAGGAAACAGAGGACAGTTTTGAATGGGCAGTCCTCACGCTGGGGAAATATTTCTGCTGGCGTTCCACAAGGTTCAATTTTAGGGCCCCTTTTCTTCTTGATATACATAAATGACTTGACAGAAAACCTGAGCTGCAGTGTAAAGCTTTTTGCAGATGATACTTCACTCTTCACAACTGTGCAGGACCCAAGTTCAGCTGCTAGCGACCTAAATCATGACCTGGATCTCATTAGACTATGGGCACATAAGTGGAGGATGTCATTCAATCCAGACCCAAGAAAGCAAGCTGTTGAATTAGTATTTTCAAAAAAAACTGCTAAAACCGACCACCCCCCAGTCTTCTTTAATGATGCACCAGTGATGAACGTTGATCAACACAAACACCTAGGAGTAATATTAGACCCTAAACTTTCTTTCTCCGCTCATATACAGGCAGCAATAAGTAAGTCGCGAAAGGCAATTGGTATGCTGAGATTCTTGTCTAAATATCTATCCAGAAATACCTTGAATGAATTGTATAAGCTATATGTTAGGCCCCACCTGGATTACGGTGACGTCATTTATCATATTCCGCAAAAAGAGGATAATTTTAGTAGCTTGGGAAGTCATTTGATGGAGAAACTGGAATCAGTACAGTACGCTGCTGCACTGGCAGTAACAGGAACGTGGAGAGGCACTTCTCGGGAAAGATTGTACAATGAATTAGGATGGGAGCCCTTATGTTTAAGAAGATGGAGTAGACGGCTTATTCTTTTCTATAAATTTGTCAACGAGTTAACACCTGATTACACGAGAGACCCTATCCCACCTCTCAATGAAACTACCTATCCTACTAGAAGTCGGCCCGTCGTGGGGCAAATAAGGGCAAGAACGGAAAAATTCAAAGCCAGCTTTTATCCTCATTGTTTACTGGAATGGAACAAACTTGACCCTGAGATCAGAACATCACCCACTGTTGGTATTTTTAAGAAGAAACTATATGCACAAATAAGACCACCTGCGAACTCCGTATATGGTATTCATGATCCAAAGGGGGTTGCATACTTAACTCAACTCAGGGTTGGACTGAGCAAACTCAACTTCCACAAATTTAGGCACAATTTTAGAGACACAATGAATCCGATGTGTCCAATTAATGATGGCATAGAGGATACGGAACACTTCTTGCTGCTCTGCGACTCTTTCAAAGAACACAGATGCAATCTTCTCACTGATGTTAATGTTGTTCTTCAAAATAGTGGGCATTCTGTCTGGAGCAATAGCTTTTTGCAACTTCTTTTGTACGGTGACGAGAGTCTGTCTTATGAGGTTAACAGATCAATTCTAACTTTGACTATTACGTATATCCTTAAGACAGAGCGTCTTGATTAAAGATTTTTCATATTATCCCAAGAAATTGTCCTGTTTTCTTCAATCTCCTTCCATTCCCGTCTTAACGTCGTTACGTGTAGTGCTATGTTCGTGTTTCCTGTTTTATGTTGCCATGATGGTAGTCATAGTTTTTGCTTCACATGGTATTGTACTAGTAGTAGGGTATAGTTTTTTGTAAGTAGTGTAATTAAGTAATATGTATTGTAACTGTTTAGATTGAATGTAAAAAAAAAAAAAAAAAAAGAAATTGTTAGTATTAAAATACAAAAACTCTCATGTTGAATTAAAAACCTTTTAGCAGTACACCTTTCTTATCGAAGGGAGAAAGCGTACGAAAGTTTTTGAAAGAATTGGATTTCAGCGGTTTTTTGAAGATTTTTCTTGAAAACAAAGGCTTGTCGCCAAAAGTTGTGTGAGACTTTTTGATATTTGTTGGCGTTTTGGAGTGCGAAATGCCCCTCAAAATAAACGGTTCAGTTAACATTATTCAAGGCCCAGGATTTGCTAAGCATTTTTTGCAGTTCTTTAGCAGCTCCTCTCGCCACGAGGTCCTTCGCAGTTTCTTACGCAGCTTTTATTTCAAAGCTTCGCAAATGCCTCGCAGTTTCCTATGCAGCTCCTATTCCGGAAAATACACGTTTTCTTTTTATAAGAAACTAGGATCAGGCCATAGTACTAAAAGTTTCTTAAGTTCACATGAAATTTTGTCCATTTTAGTACTAAAAGTTTCTGAACTGGTGTCTTATTTTTTGAATGCAGAATTAGCAATGTGGTCGCTAACACTGCGGCAGATATGTTTCTTGACATTTAAAACTTCATAAAGGAATAAACAGTGTTCTGCTATGTTGAAACACCAATGGTTAGATAATATTGCTCAAGAATAAAGGTTCAACGATCTATTTGCTATAATATTTATGCTTTTAACTTTGAAAAGTTTCTTAGTACTTCTCAGACATAGTACTAGAGTTTCTTAAGATTTTGGCCATCTTAGTACTAGTTTCTTATAAACCAGTTTCTTATAAAAAAACGTGTATATTTTTTTGAATTTCCCCATTATTATGAGGCTCCCTGTGGACATGTTTGCATGATATACTTGCCTTTAACTTATAAAAGTATCTTAGTATGTGCTCTTCAGACACACTCCAAGTTTTTATATTTTAATACTCACAATTTCTTAATTTGTTTCCTTTTTTCTGAATGCATGAATTCCATTTCAAATGCACTCAGTTTCGATAACTTTTGTCAAAGTATAGGCTTTAGGGTTTCATATACATGCAACATTCAAGCGATTGATTTAGAATCGATGTAGCCCCCGTGAAACTGACGAAGCCAGTGCCCCAACAGGCTTGAATGAATGTACAATAGGAACGCATAGATTTCAATAGCCATGGACAAAAGAAGTTTTCAATGGCTTGAACATTGTTCAACATAGCCCAAGAGAGATGCTATTAACACCGTCAACTAAGCTGAGCGAGGACATGACACCAAGTCGTGCCGCACAGAAATAAATTGAATAGCTTCATGTTCCCAAATGACAAAAAATGCAAACTTCAGAGCTCTGCTACGGCTAAACTATCCAAGATATAAATACGAAACTTGGAAATTGACTTAATTTTAAGGAGAACTGCATGCTGTCGTTCAAAATTTTCTCATAGCTTATGTAGTTTCCATATTCTCCGATTCCCCGATTCCCCGACTTTGTTGCCCGATTGTGGAATCCATGTTTAACATATGAGTTAGACTGTTGAATTTTTGAAACCTGGAGGCCAAGAGCTATCGATTGATATGCTTCTATCCTCTGTAAAGCTTTTAGTCTCCATATTCCCCATTTTAGTAATTTTTCAGAAACTGAACTTTTGACTGAGTATTGTGGCTAGATCCCATGGGGGATTCCCTTGATTTTTTAGGAATAGACTTGTATTTGGTAGTTAGTTATTATAGCACAAACTGCGTACCGATATCTCTTACCGTTTCCATATTCCCCGATTCTCCGATTCCCTGATTCCCCGATTCCCCGATTTCCCGATTCCATATTTTAGTAATGGCCTTCCTTTTTTCGAAACACAGAGATTGGCAAAGACATCTGTTGTTTAGAGCTTTGACTGTATTTTAGCCAATAAGATAATGTGACAGAGTAACACTGCTTAGGCCATATGCATTGTACGGTCGTATTAAGCTTCTGATAAAATGAAGAATGAAAATGAATACCCAGGAGAAAATCAAAGCTCTGGGAGTGATTCTACTTGCACCTGTTTACCAGTGGTAGCTTCTAAAGGTGAGAAAGACCACCGACATTGATTAGAGTCAATTTCGTGAGGATTTGAAATTGTTCTTCAGGGACTCATTGCCCTACCCTGAACTTCGCAAATTATCAATTAAGGGGGCCAATTGATAATTTGCGAAGTTTTTTAAAAAGCCGTTTCAAAAAAAACTTCGCAAGTTTTTTTAAAAAGCCGTCAAATGTGTATGATACTTGATTTTGCTGTGTCTAGTCATCAAGACAGTATCAAAGCAAGCCGCTATAGGGGCAAATAAAGTAATTTTCACGCGTTTGCTCGTTGTTTTCAACAATTTCATATTTTAGGCCTAAAGAGTGTGGTGATTGCAAGGCTCCTCGTAAACATCGGCAAAAGTTGTTGAAAATGTGGGATTTGATGAAGATTAGACGCATTCTACAATGTTCTAGGGATCCATAATGCTTTACCTTGGCTGCTGACCAGTTCTTGGCCGTTTCAAAAAAAACTTCGCAAATTATCAATTAGGGGGGCCAATTGATAATTTGCGAAGTTTTTTAAAAAGCCGTTAAATGTGTATGATACTTGAGTTTGCTGTGTCTAATCATGAAGACAGTATCAAGGCAAGCTGCTTTAGGGGCAAATAAAGTAATTTTCACGTGTTTGCTTGTTGTTTTCAACAATTTCATATGTTAGGCCTAAAGCGTGTGGTGATTACAAGGCTCCTCGTAAACATCGGCAAAAGTTGTTGAAAATGTTGGATTTGATGAAGATAAGACGCATTCTACAATGTTCTAGGGATCCACAATGCTCTACCTTGGCTGCTGACCAGTTCTTAGCCGTTTCAAAAAAAACTTCGCAAATTATCAATTAGGGGGGCCAATTGATAATTTGCGAAGATTTTTTAAAAAGGCGTAATTTCCCGTAGGAAAGAAAACAAAAGGATCTGACGACGATCTCTCGTGGTATTACAAGACAACTGATAAAGTGAGGGTAGGAATGTAATTTATAGTGAAAGTAAAACCGTAATGGCTACCAAGAGACTAAATACAAAGAGATCGCATGAAAAGTTTCAGGATTATCTCAATTAAAGGACAGCAATAAGCCTAGTGCCAAGGGATTCAGTGGAATAATGACTTTTTATGGGGATCAACAGAAAGAACATGAAAACGCGAAACTTTCATGATAGAAATATTGGATAACATTGTAACCTGTAGCTGAAACCTCTGATCACATGAAAACACTGATCACGTGAAAGCAGACAGACCCCCAGCAGAGAATCGCTATTTACCCTGACTCAATGCCTTTAAAAACCCAACTTTCGGGACATATATATACTTTGCAAAGCCTTCCAACATCTAATTTGTTTTTGAAGATGGGAAGGCTGTTTGACTGTTTTATTTCTTGCGGTAAAATCTGCCACTGTTTATTTCCAAGGTAAGCAATGGACTCAACTCCAAAGGACGTCGTTGTTCGTACTTTTGGCACTTCAGCGTCATCGCCATGCCTTAGACTGTAGCTAATGTTTCGTTGCAAAGAAATTTCTTTCATGAATAGTGGATTCAGACCGCCTTTCGTTTTATAAATTTCGGTCATGAGCAACTGTAGATTTCTTACATGGATTGGCACCGATTTAGGGAGCTGTCATAAAGTATGGGACAGAGGGGGGGCGGAAGGGGTTTTACAGGGTCACCAAAATTATCGGGTGGAAATATTGGGCTAACAAACTACTTCAAATGATAAACAGGGGCCATGAACCTATTTGTTTCTGGATTTGTTTTCAAAATTTACAATCGTTTCAAACACCGCCAGCGTCATTTTTGCTGTTTCTTTGATCACTGATATCATTCTCAATCTCAGTTTCTAATACGGTGGTTTCCACAGGTTCTACTCTCCCTTCCTAAAACTTCATACCAGCTCCATAAACAAGGTGCTGTGACATGATACATGAGAAGAAAGTACAACTGCAAAATGCAAAAGCTTTTCTTGAAGAAATTTCTGAACCACAGAGTTCGTTTTGAAGCCCTTGGGCCATCAAATCATTTTTGCAGATGTTAAGGGGCTATGTAAATATTTCCTGTTTCTCGCATTGGGCTACAAGATTTTACAGGGAATTTTGAAATCCCTTCCGCCCCCCTCTGTTCCATTCCTTATGACAGCTCCCTTAGATTGCTCCAAGAGAAAACCAAAATCGTTCTCGTAATCTTTGTATGCAATGCGCAATGGCAATGCCCTTTTATGAATATGATTTACTCGGTGATTCAAAGCTCTAATCTTAGTACTAAAGAAACTAGTAGTTTCTAAAAAACCATTTTCTTATAAAAAACGTGTCTGGCTAGGAAATCTCGAATGGCCATTATCTTGTGGCCAAGGAAAAATGCAGGCCCTTCTTTTTAACAAAGTAAAAATATGAGTTCAAAGCCAAAATTATCGTTTGCCTAGCATGAAGCCATTGTAGACGAAGCCACTTGATGCTTTTCGAAACTGTTGCTCGACATGTTGTTCGATGATCCGTGTATCGAGTTCGAAGCAGGTTGTGACGAAATGAGTCGGTAATACCGCACAATAATTCTCTATCATTGCGTCACTTTCGAATGTCTTCAGCCAATTTGCTTGCATAACAGAGTTGCTGCCCTGGCCATGTCAATCAATCAATCAATCAATCAAATCGAAAAAGAAAAGGCCACGATATAAACGTCGCTCGTCGGATTCGCAGATGCTTGCGACATGCTTGCGATGAATACTCAGTCGTCGCGTAACTGCTTCGAAATCGAGACTTAGCTTTAATTATCATTATAGGAAATTCTTTCATAAGTTTGTCAATCTGGGTATCTGGGCTAGTCCGTGCACGATAATTTTTGTGCATGATAGTAAAGTCTGCACGCAGGCTACTACGGCCTACGGCCTGTTGGAAAATGGTGATTCCCGATGGAGGAGGAGCGTACATACGAATGATGTAGTTAGTCTATTCTGAGGTTGTTACTGTATTGTCTGTCACGAGATGGGGGATATCTACGTTAGGGCAGGTTATTTTTGTGGTTGTTTTTCAAATCGGCGGGCATCAGTCACGATCTTGCGAACAACAATTAAAGATGGTGCAGCATAATTTTGCCAGTATCCGAAGAACGATTATCTGCGTTATTGGCATCCTCGTAATTTTCTACATCATGGTAATGTTAACAGACATCAGATCGCTCAAAAATCCATCGCATAGGCCGAGATTTCACGCTGCAGCGGAGCGAACGAATGGAGAAAATGTAGCAAACCAAAATCTACTCAAGAAGAATTCGTTTGTGGAGAAAAGCGTGACGCTTGCCGATGGAGAGATATTTAAATTTAATTCGTTCATCGCAATGACAGCAGACAACGATGTTCCCGTGCTTAAAAATGATGATTGCTACGCAGGTGATCTGGGTTCTGCTCAAACGACTGGCAAGTTCATATTATTGAGCAACTTTTTATATTTTAAACACAAAAACTACCGATCGAATTTAAATTTCGCAGGCAAAGAACCAACAGAGGAAATTTTGGATGCGAGGATAATGGAAGTTCTCAATGTCATACAATCGAATTTATTACACTCGTTTATACAAGAGATCCATCTACTTGTATTCGAGCAAGAAGCTGTAGACTTTTTAAAGAGAATTGATTTTCAAAATTCCAAGAAATTGGTCATCAAATTGACAAGTGAACCAGTTACAATGAAGCTCGAAATTCTGTATGCTTCTCAATGTTTGAAAAACAGAATAATTGCAATGAGCCACCAAGATAATAAATTTGGTGCAGGATGGGAAAGATTCAACCCTGACATTCTACACAAGAAAAAGATCATGTATGCCTTGACAAGGCATTCTGCATTTAATTCTAGCTGCAAGGGTGCAAAAGGTTCTGCTAATTGTGACCCTGGCTACCCCTATCTTGGTAGCCATGATACTTTCATATTTGATATCAGAAACGGATTTACAAGTGAAGAGCTTAAGCCTATGGACACAGTCACACCAAATCTTAGTGGAATGGAAAACGTTTTTATATGGATGTTCAAAGCAAAATTAGGTTTCAATGTGCTGAACCCGTGCCCTATTCTGAATGTGCACCATCATCACTGTGTACCAATTAGAGACAAAAACAGAAGAAGAGTAAACACAGGGGCAACAACTGGGTGGGCGGGGTATACAGACAAGTTAGAGTAATGTACATTCTGCAGGCAAGTAAGCCCCCTCGTCGAATCCAGGGGGCACTTTGCTGCTGAGTTAGGGGTTCTAAACCTATAACGTACTACATTAAACCGATAACTTTCGGATGGAAAAGTTTCGTGAAAACAACTTCGGAAAAAAACTTGAGGACGCATTTTGGGAATTTCGGACAAAAAACTTTCGGACAAACCCTATACCAAAATACAAGCATGAATACCAAATACTGTATATGTTGAAACCATTTATAATTCTATCAAAAATAGCAACTTACGTGTGTAATTGTCATCACGCATCTACACAAACATTTGAATTAAATTTCCGTCAGATTGAACGATCATAAAATAGCTGTTAACCAAATTAAAAAGGTGCTGCCATACGTGAACTGTTTGCAAGGAACTTTTCAAGACGCAAACTATCAGATCGCAAAGTTCAAGGAACTTGAGCGCTAGTGGTAAAACAATGAATGATTAACTCTATGTTATGTTTCTTTGTGCTTTTCTATTTTCAATGAATTTAATACTTTCGGACAAAACAACTATCGGACATCACCAGATTTCGGACCAGATTAAACTTTCCGACAAAATTTTGTCTCCAAAAGTTTAATCTTCCGAAAATTTTCGATGTTGATGTATAAAATGCAATAAGGATGTTACCAAATGTTCAAATCATAAACCAGATGAGTGAGGTTTATCCTTGATACAATATTATAGGCGTTAATAAACTATATGGTTTTCATGATAATTCTTCCATGTTTCCTCAGTGATCTTAGAAATTTATAAGAAGGGTTTGACTTTTCATAAACCCTTTCTCGAGTTGTTAAAAAGGAAGAAAACACCCTCATTTGGAAATAATTGAAGTTGCAGGAAATTCAACGATAGTATTACAATCCCTAAGAGACTCCTAAGAGTTGCAAAATGATGATCTCAGTTTCTACCTGCATAAATTGTTGGTTTATTGCACAATTTGCCTGGTATTTCATTTTACCCCATGTCGGGGTAATGTGAACCAGGCAGAATGGTCCGCAATGAGCCTCTTTCTACGACAATGAAAAAGAATTTGAAAATATTTTGCTGGATAAACTGACCCAAAGACATGATGTCAAAACATAGTTAAAAAGTTTGCCATCAATCACAGTCTTTTTGGGTATTCTTGGAAAACCTCCAAACTGGTTCACTTTGCCTTACCCCGCATCCCCTCGGTAGTAGAAAGAATGGACTCCCTTTCGCAGCTCACGAAGCAAAAGTATAGCTCTTTAGGCCACCCGCTATTGTCTTCTGAAATATTCAATGGAGACCTGAACAATCAAATTCTGACAAGAACAGCACTTTGATACATATACCACTTGCACAATCGGACCATGAATTCTTACTATTCACGGGGGGTCACAATGACGGACGGATTAATACCATAAAAGCTCTATTAAGTCCTCAGGGGGCTTATTTAATTTAATTATTTAATTTAATTATTAGAAAGGGGGGCTTATTCACAAAATCAAGTGACAAGGATATATTTGATTAGCTTTTCGGTCATTTTATCCCATATTTTGCGGAATCAACATATAATATTACGGCTCAAATACATACATTCGTCTCAGTTTTTAATCCAAAGCCAAACTAGCATTAACATGCAAGTTGGCGTAGCTAAATAGACAGAAAATATTTGGTAAATTCTAGAATTTGATATAAATGGGGGCTTAATACAGATGGGGGCTTATTACAAATTTTGCCTCAGAGGGGAGGGGCATATTAGAGACGGAGTCTTAATAGAGAGGGGGGCTTAATAGAGCTTTTATGGTAGTCAGCGTGCAGGGCAGGTAGCCTACGCGTTGATCCGATTGGTCTGTACGCATAGGTAGACAAGCGTGCAGGCCATACCCAAGGTAAAGGTATACATTGGGATTTGTCTGCACGCTGGCTTGTGTGTCAATAACTTTCAAGAAATTGAAAGGTTATTGAAATTAGAATATGCAGCCACATGCACGACATTCATTGTCGAAACAGGCATTGACACTCGTAAATGCAATAAATGTTTAATTTTCCCATTCGGACTTCTTTCAAATAAAGAAAGAATTGTTACTGTTCATAAATATTTAGTCAACAGTCTTTCATTGTATGAAAAGTTATTTAAATTTGAATATGTCAACTGTGTAAAAGCATTCTTTTTTGTACAGTCACTTAATCCCCTAGAGACAGTTTCAAATGGTGGTGTTATTTAGCGGTTTGTAGTACCTAAATACAGATTTTATTGTTTGGTTATCCGATTAACCTAGACTTATGACATCGGTCGTTGCTCCAAGCAGAGATAAGGACTCATGTAACAAGTCTATGATTAACCCCTCTATTGTCATGTCATTGTAGAGATAAGCTTTTCCGAAGCTACGGAACAAAAATCACTGTCTTACTTTACTTTGGTCGACCTCCCGGACGAGCAGCTTTGACGTAACCCTTCCAGACGTCTCTGTCTCGCATGACTGCGCGTATCTCGCTAGTGTTTGAGAGTCCTGTATCACATTTCAATAGGTCGATGTAATTGACTGGCTTCCTTCCTCTATTCACATATCCATGCATGGGTTCCCAGAGCACAAATTTTGAGGCTATTTCATCTTGATGGCGCACACAGTAACCCGCAAGTTGGAGGCGACGTTTAGCGATCTTTGCTGTTACTCTAGGCAATTTTCCGTAGAGCTCATCATTTGTCATGTGCTGTTTCCATGACACGTTTAGGGCCATCCTCAACATTCTGGTGTATGCACCATCAAGACTCTTTTCCATTTGTTTGGTAAGGGACCATGTTTCTGAATTGTAGAGCAGCACAGATTCCACTGTGCAAAGAAATAAGCGTGTCTTGAATGCCCTGTTCAGTGAAGATGACCAGATTGGTTGGAGCTTGTGACATGCTTGCCAAGCTAGCGCTTTTCTGATTAGCATGTCGCTTGCACTGTCCTTCATCCAACCCCCAAGATACTTGAAGGTGTCCACTCTTCCGATCTGTCCGCCGTTGAGAGCATAGATGACATTTTGCGGTTGATGTTGATTGTAGCTGATGATTTCTGTTTTCTTGGCGTTCGCATGTGAGCCGACCTTGTCTGCTTCTATTTCTACCCGTTTTAATAGCTCCTGTGCCTGATGGATTTCATTACATAATAGGGCAATGTCATCCGCAAAGTCTAGGTCAGTGACAACCGTAGCTGGTACGCGGTTGCTTTTTCTTGGTTGCTTTTTCTGTCGTTGTTAAATTATAAGAAAGTTGCGGAGGAGCGTGACGGTAAGGGTACGTTATGAGCCAAAACTACGATGTCTTTTGAACCTATTTTAAAGGCACACTGTCGTGGTTGTGATTGGCTAGTTGTGATGTTGAGATCAAAAACAAAGCTCTGGCCTTGAGTAATTACCAAGCCTTTATGCTCTTGGATCATACTTTGTTTGAGAATAAAGGGAATCAAATCATTATCATCTTCGTGAATTTTACTGTACAGCGAAATTACTGAACCTTGCCTAATTCTTTTCTTCTTGATTGTCTTGTTTATCCAATCAGCATCAAGACAATGGGCCTTTAAGATACGCTTTGTTCGAGGAAACTAGTGTGTCCCCCATGCAGTAGGTTAAAGCTCATCCGCCCGTTAGAGCTTCAACTCCAAACGCTACTGCGCATGCGCTATAACCTACTACACGGGGGAAACACGGACAAAGCACATCTCGTCTCCCCAATTATCTAGGTATGACAGACAGCGCACTAAGAATTTCAGCTTCAGTGCCAAGTCAAACTTCGCTGATCCAAGAGGAATCTCTCAAAATGATGTGCCGAGAAATTTGTTTAGCTCCCCGCTCTAACAAACCCGTTTCTACGTGACCCATTACGTGGCCCCAGGCCCTTTAAAGTGCATTTAAAAAATAATTACTTAGCTCTAACGTTAAATTCTTTTCTCTGGCATTTTCTCTCTGTCAGTAAGCTCCTGAAGTTTACTTGAAAGTTCTGTATGAATAGAGGAAAGAATTAGTTGAAGTAATAAACCAAGAATATAAGGCCCTGGGAAGAAAATATCAAGTGTTGCGCAAGTTTGGGACCTGTTGTAGACAGTTAGGTAGGCTCATAGTTATGAGTTTTCACGCATGCGTGCGCAGTTTCTGCTCTGTCACCTCACCAGGATGCTGTTACCACTTTGAAGTTTGTTTCAAGCCACTACTTCACAAGGAAGATAAATCAACGAATCCGGGTTGGTACGATTGTTGATAACACAAGAATTACACTGTTGCGAATATACGAAGTGTGTACTACTAGTGAATATACGAGATGTTGCGAAGTGTGTACTACTTTTCTCCAACTTTTTTCTCTCTTTTCTCTACATATGACGTATTTCAGTCTACGAAATTGGCGAAGCGACGTCATAAAAGCACAAGGAAAGCCTTCGACCTGACCTCTAAACCGAGGCTAGCCTCCTTATCGTGTACTCTTACAAAATGGCCTCATTGATGGCCTAAACGACATTTGGCCTAACTGATAGCAAGGCTGCAAAATGATTTTTATGCGTGCGCAGATATCGATCGAAACCGAGACAATAGTGAAATTTGAATCATTACAAACGGTCCATGTCTCAGCTGGAGGAGTGACTACTCCCAAAACCTTCAAAGCAACAACAATGAGCAGAGGTAAAGGGCTCATGTACATAGCTAAAATGGAACTTTACCGAACAAACCTAAACAAAAACAAGACAGCTTCACTTGGACCTTCGTAGTTTGTCTCAGTATATTAATCGCTAACCAACCTTGTGAGGAAACCAAACTCATTCTGCGCAGTTTTAATCGTGCAAAGCCTGGAGTTTCTGTTCTCAACTAACTCGTGGATTGCCTAAACTTCCCACCGTGCGTATTGTCTGCGAGGAACGACGACAGCGAGCCGAGGGGTCGCCAGTAGCTGAATCTGAAGAGGGCAAGTAATATTATTTGGATGCAGTCATGCTTACCCTGAAGTTATTGGATAGAATTTTCAAAATGGGTTTCTCTTCATGATCAACTTCCCATAAATAGTATACCCATGGGTAAACAAACGTAAGAAACAGAAATAATATTATTTTCTCAGAGGGTGACAGAATATTTCGGTAAGTGAGAGCGAAAATGAAAATGGAAAATTCTTAAGAAAACTTCAGATTCGAAATTAACATGCAGCCAAGGAGAACTTCACCCCCATTACTACCCGACCCCTTGGAAGATCAAGTTACATAGGCGGCCATACCGACCCTCTGGAACTTAAAAGAACATCAAGGACTCTGTGCTAACATTAAAAATCACGGGGGTATAATTTTGACCTCGCTTTGAGCTGTTGTCGTTGCTCTCTATTGTTTGCGGCAGCCACATTGTAAACAAACGAAAATGGTGGGCTCTGAAAGCGACATAAAACCAACAAGTAGATATCTAATTTTTACGATATCATCCCCTTTTTTCCCGGCAGTACCGATACGATTTTCTGATAGCCAAATAAAATCTCGATCGATACAAAAAGTCTCCTGAAAAGGCTGCGGCTAAATTTTTAGCAAATTACGTAGAAATTCGATCAATTTTTCTTCACAAATTTTGCGCAAAAATCTGATAAACTTGCAATTTCTTCGCTATTGAGACACAGAAGGGTCAGATAGGCTTCCGATCCTCCTATTCAAAAATAATTTGAGTGCTTGTTTATATCAAGGATTTTAAGCACTAGGAGGACTTACTTTGGCAGACCAAAATACTTAGGACGGTAGCCTTGTGAAAATCAATACTCCTTCGATAAAAAATGTAGAAGCCATCCCCTATTTTCCCAAATAACTCACCTGGTTCAGAATGTTGCTTGGATCTTGGAGAAAATTTTCAGCGATTAAGATGAAAAGGCTGCGGCTAGATTTGGAGATATTCGCCAAACCTTAAATTGTTCAATTTCCTTGATTTTCTGGCCATCACTGTGAAATTTATTACAATGTTTTTATGCTTTTCTTGATGTTTTATAATCTTGAGCTTTCGTCCTTGAGATCTTCAGTCTTCAACATGTGCAAGTAGCAATGTGTCGATTACAATAAGCTGATTCCCTAGGGCCAGGAATCCTCTAAACTCCATTGCTCGCTTTTCCTGGGTGTTTCCCAGATTTACAAATTCCAACTAAATGCGGTGGCGCATAGTGCTATTGGTCAGCGGCAAAAACATTTCGCAGACTTGCTCTAACTGATGAAAAACTTTCAGCGAATTTAGAGCTGTTGGGATTGTCACAACTTGGAAAAGAGTTACAATTGGTCGTCGGCAATTAGTAAAGTTTTTTTATTTTAATTTGATGAGGCCTCAGACTTGTCCTTTAAGTAAGATTGGCCTATGCTAGCCAAAGATTACAAAATTTAGTTACCTTGTATTTTCAGTCCCATCAAGTTCATCTCTTGTGCAAATTGACTTCGGTGATATTCTAATACAGCTGCAAGAAGAAATTTACAACCATCACTTAATCAAACTTCAGAACTCTTGGTCGGTGGTCTTGGCGCTTAAAAGTGCAAATTCACCTTCATCATTTGTCTAACAGGCCCAATACTTATAAATTTTGCATATTAGACCATGCCATGAAACTACGGGCTATAGGAAACTCTGAATTAGAGAAATAGATTTACGCTTGATATATCAAGATGGTATAATTCATGTTTTCTCTCTCTGTCTCTGCTTCTCTTGCGAAGGCACTGCACACGAAAGACTGACATGACTTGATGTCCTTGATGGGCCCTGGTCTAATCATGCCACTCAAACAGATCGGATACTCATACAAGAGAAGAACTCCATCACTCCCTTCCGTTTCATTTTACCTCACTTTGGGTGGCCTAATTGCTCCATTGACCTCCAGGTCTCGTCAATCTGACACGCAGAAAGAAAACTTACATCAGGCATGCCTAATTACCAGTTTCTGACCAGTGACCACTGCAACATAAAACGTAAAGCACTCTCAACAAGTGCAAGGACCACAGTTTTTGTTAGTACCATTCATGAAAACTAATAATGGATAGATAGCGCTTACAGTTCTGGCAGTGAAAATCTGCAATGAACTTAGCTGCGAGGCCAAACAGAGTCTCTCTTTCTTTATCTCCTTCAAAGGGAGTGCAAAGACCAGCATGCTTTGCGTGAATTCGGTGACTTGTTCACCACAGCTTCCAGAATAACGGACTGCACGAAACTCACAAAAACAAACGATTGCAAAGGCTGCTGGTCTTTGTACTCCCTTTAAGGAAAAGATGAAGTGCTCATTGTGAATTTTATGACTGTGATCAGTTGGAACTAAACAGCATAGGTTTCAAATCTTTAAAAAGGTGGGTGTAAAATTATATGAGCTATTTCTTTGAACTGAACGGATCAGAGAAACTTGAAATATTTTACAGTAAATCTGCCGTTGGACTTTTCTGAAATCTTCAATATTTTCAGAATTACAGTGTTTTCTCCTTTTTTAAGAAATCAAGAAAATTTCCGAAAAAACTTAAAACTATTGTAACTTAACAAACGTCTTGACAAAAGACAAAATAATTTTCAAGAAAACCGTAGTTTATGAATGCCTACAATATGGTATAAACCAAAACTCTTTCGCTCTTCTGGTTTGTAATTTGGAAATTTGATGACGTCACATCTTAAAATCAGTTGAAATGTAAAAGGCTGTAATTTCGATCAGTAATCAAGATTTATGAAAAGTCCAACGGTAGAATCATAGAAAAATGGATAAAGTTTCTTTTAAGTCATTAAGTTTAAAGAAATAAGTCATTGAAGTTTACACCCGCCTTTTCGTAGATTTAAAGATTTGAAACCTGTGCTGAACTAAACTATGATTGAAAATGGGTTCCATTTGCCATCATTTGTATTTGAAGATTTTTAAATTGTTAAACCTTTGGCACGCCCTCCTGCAAATCAGTCATGTTGACTGACCGGGCTACAGTGTGTAGAAAATTTAAAATGAAATGAAAATGAAATCCAAACAAATTGAATGAACCTAACCTTTTGAGAAGACACAATTATGGCAAAGGCTAAAATCGCCACTTTGAGCCAACCAACATTTAGAATGATTCCCAGTGGTATTTGTCTCTTTCACGGTGCCAGTTTCACACAACGTGCTCTCCGCTTGCATAGAACAAGTTCTTAGCGTATTTGTGAAACTATCTAGACAAGAATTTTCATTTACTTTCGCCGTACAAGCGCACAAATGTTTTTCGGTACAAGATGTATGATACTCGTCATCCATATTACTATCCATCGCACATGCTCTGTCACGACGAGTCGGATCAGATTTGTATTTATCATTTATTTCCATCGGACAAGGCCAAGAGGGTTTGTCAATGCAAGTCGACCGGGACTCGTCGTTCATATTACTATCCATCGCACATGCTCTGTCACGACGAGTCGGATCAGATTTGTATTTATCATTTATTTCCATCGGACAAGGCCAAGAAGGTTTGTCAATGCAAGTCGAACGAGACTCGTCGTCCATATTACTATCTACCTGGCATGCTTTGTCACGACAAGCCGGATAAGATCTGTCGTTGATATCAGCTTGTGTGGAACATGAAGTAACAGTTTTGGAGCGACATGTCGGACATGACCTGTCGATTTCTTTGAGTGGCAAGCTCAAATCATGTGTATCTGTTTGACATAAAATTGGTGCTTTATTAGTTTGTATCTGACGGGAAAAGTAACTTTTACTATTTTCAATCAGCCTGGACTTCAGAAATTTGTCAGTAGTATCCATACTACATATATCATTAATATCAGTTTGTGTCGTGCGAGACTCAATCTTTTTGTCAGGTCGCACCTTCCAGTACCATTTCGTCAGAACGCTTCCGTTGTCAAAGTCAAAACAACAAGAGAGCTCAATTTTGAACCTGTCGTTCATGATGCGATGTCTGTTTAATTCATCATTCAATCGATCAATCGGCACACCAAAAAGTAAGGATCCACGACTTTTGAGAGATTGCTGTGACTGTTCACATATACCTGCTACAGTGGTGGTATTTGCTACAGATTTCGCTTCCGCGGATGTTGTTATACTGACACTTTGCTGCTCTGCATCAGCCGAGCTCTGTTCTTTATCATCCAGTCTCGACCTCTTCTGCACAGACAACGATTTCCTGCGTTCTGCTGGTTGTTGAGACAGTTCACTTATAACTGGCACAGCGCCAGTACTTGGCACAGATTTTACCGCAGCGGATAGCCCATATAATTTTGTTCTTGTCCCACTTTGCCGCTCTATATCAACTGGATTCTGTTCTGTCCCATGCACCCTTGGCCTGTTCTTTGCAGACAATGATTTGCCTGTTTGTAGTGGTGCTTCAAATTGTTCACTTATAACTGGCACTGAGCCAGTACTTGGCACAGATATTGCCGCAGCGGATGGTCCATATAATATTGCTCTAGTCCCATTCTGTTGCTCTATATCTACTGGGTTCTGTTCTGCATCATCCAGCCTCGACCTCTTCTTCGCAGACAACGATTTCATGCGTTCTGCTGGTTGTTGAGACAGTTCACTTATAACTGGCACAGCGCCAGTACTTGGCATAGATTTCTTCTCAGAGGTGGATACCCAAATGTTTGATTTTGTGCCAATCTGTTGCTCTGTATCAATCGAGCTACATTTGGTCCCAACCACCCTTGGCCTCTTCTTTGCATACAATGATTCACTAATTTTTGGTGGTGCTTGGGACCGTTTACTTATGAGTGGCAGTGCACTAGAAATTGGTTCAGAATTTGTTTCAGTATCAGATGTAAAAGAATTTGTCTCACTTTCCTGCTCGATATAAATTGGGCACTGCTCTGTTTCATACATTCTTGGTCTCTTCTTTGAAGACAACGATGGTCCAGCTTTTGTTGGTGTTTTGGACTTTTTACTTAGAATGGGAGCATCATTACTAGTTGGTACAGAGTCTGTTCCTGCGGAAGACACAATTGCCTTTGCTTTTGTATCCCTTCGTTGCTCGATATTAATCGGGTTCTGTTGTGCTTCATCTGCTCTTGGCCTCTTCTTCGTTAGCAATGATTCTTTAGTCCTGGAGAGTGTTTGAGACAGTTCATTTATAACTGGGACTGCGCTAGCACTTGGTGCAAAGTTTTTACAAGACATTGAGTTTGTCCCGCTATCCTGCTCGATATATATCGGATTTTGTCGCGTTCCATCAATTTTCGATCTCTGATTTGCAGACAATGTTTGTTTTCTGTTCTCCGTAAGATATGATGCCCGCCTTTCTTTTGCAGACCTTTTACCTTTGCTACCTTTCTGCCCCGGTGTCGTTGATGCAGTTTCATCAGAACCCAAAGATCGGCTTCTACCTTTGTAACGTGCAGTTAATTGAACAATACGAGTAGATTTATTCGTTGTTGGCTGCGCATTCCTTGCCAACGCGGTGCTCTCTGTCATTGATGCAAGAATAGTACTAGCAGGCTGTACCCCTTGCGTGCTAACAGTCTCAGCAACTTTGCTGTATTCCTTACTTGTCAAGCATGGAGAGTCTACCTCATGGCTTTGTGCTGCAAATTCTTTCCTCTCTGAACATGCCGTTGACAATTGAAGGTTATCTGGCCTTTCGACAGGCTGCCTTTCCTGCGTACTAAAATCCTTAACAGCTTTGCTGCAGCCCTCTGTTGTCTTGCACGAAGAGTCTAAGTTATGCCTTGGTGCTGCAAACTCTGCCCTTTCTGAATGTATCATGGACACTTCAGTGTTATCTGGCGCTTTGTCAAGCTGCATTTCTTGCGTACCGATATTCTCAGTAGCTTTGCTGCAGTCTTCTCTTGTCGTTTCTAAGCACCCAGGGTCTTCCTTATGCCCTTGTGCTACAAATTCTGCTTCTTTGGGAAGTTCATCTGGTGTTTTAGAAGGCTGCCTTTCCTGTGCCACGATCTCCTTGGTAGCCAGGCTGCAGTCTTCTCTTGACGTATCCAAAAATGAAGTGTCTTTGCTATGCCCACTGGATGCTACAGACTTGGTGATTTTCAAATGGTTCAGGGACGATTCAAGGGTATCTGGTTCTTTGACAAGCTCAGTTTCCTGCGTATGTTTAGTAACTCGGTTGCTACTTTCTGTCTTCATGTTCATGCATAAATCGCTTTGCTTCTGCTCTAATGCCACAGGCACGGTGTTGTTTATGTCGCTCAGATTCAATTCAAATCTATCTTGTTTGACAGCTGCTTCGATTAGTGAATCACGTGATAGCTCATGGCTGTCTTTGTGCCTGATTTCTGAGTCGCAACGTGACACTTTTGTAGAATTTTCTTGATATGCAGAACCATCACAGGCCTGAGAGCCAAAATCCATTTTAAAGCATTCCATGGTTCCAGGCTTCCTTATTTTAGCGAGCACCTCATTGGATGAGATGGCTGTTTTAAAGTCAGCTTTTAAGTTAGAGTCTGAATCAACATTGCTGTCGCTGTTACTATCTTGCTGTGCATCCATCAATGAAAATCTTCCGGGCAAACTGTCGAACTGTTTCAAAGTAATGTTCTTGGGAGTAGTATAACTTACAATGGTATTATTCATAATGGTACGATTGAATCCTCCAGGTAAAGTATTGGGAGTTGAGGCAGAATCATTTCTGGCATCAAAATCTTCATTTAAATAACTCAAAGCAGCAATCACCTCATTTTGATTTAGGAACGATGATTTCATATCCGTCTCAGACTCCATCCGCCTTTCCTTAAGATTCTTCACTACAGAAGATTGGCATTCAGTTGAGAAAGCAGTTTGACCCTCATCTGACGAAGGCCTTTGATCTTCTGCGGAAAAACCTATGTGGCCTTCAACCATCAATGAGCTTTGACCTTTAGTTAAAGAAGCAGTTTGACCTTTTGTTACAATATCGCTACTCAGCTTTACAAATGACAGCTCTGACATCACTAGTGCCTGAGTTTCTTCTACAAACATACTGTTCTCCTGAACTGTCTGCATCATCTCTCCTGCAGAGTCCCTCAGCTTCTTAGGATCCCCAAATGTTTCTCCCATAGGGTCCCTTGGCTTCTTGGGATCACCAAGTTTGTCTCCAGCAGAGTCCTTTGGCTCCTTGGGATCACCAAGTCTGTCTCCTATGGAGTCCTTTCGCGTTTTGGGATCGCCATGTGTCTCTTGTACAGAGTCTTTTAGATTTTTGGGATCGCCAGGTGTCTCCCCTGCAGAGTCCTTTGGCTCCTTTGGATCACCAAGTATCTCTAGTACAGAGTCCTTCTGCTTTTTGGGATCGTCAAGTGCCTCTCCTACAGTGTCTTTTTGTATTTTGGAATTGCCAAGTTTCTTTCCTACAAAGTCTTTTGGCACCTTGGAACTGTCAAGCATAGCATAGTTATGCTCCCTATGAATTCTATCCATCGGATGCTTTATTTCCCTAATATTACGTTTTAATGACTGCCTGATACCAATATCTGAAATTGCTCTTTTCACTTGGATTGGAGACTGAGAGACCGGCATCTTTACTGTGCTCTGTTTAGAACAGCTGTTTAGACCAGTGCATTTGAAAGCTCGTTGGCTATCATTATCTTTGCTTTCCATTGGTAGTTTAAATCTGATCAGTTGGATATCACTTGGAGGCTCGCAAGAATGCCTTTTATCCACACTGGATCTCTTCGCGCTGTCTCCACTGTTTTGTAATTTCAGGGAAGTTCTCTTACTTTTAGAAGAAGAATTGTCTTCAGATCTTTTTCTCTTAGCCCTAACTGTGGTCATCTTGGGGCATCGTGCATTGTCCACAGGTTGATCTTTATGGCAATTAAACCTATGAGGACCTTCACCAGGAAGGTATTGCATACTGTCACCTTGCATTGATTCAACCCTTACAGCATCTGTATCATGTCTTTGCCTTTCTTCTGTCAGATTTTGAAAGGGATGGAAATGCTGCGTATCTGCAAGTGGATGAGTCGATTTCCAAGCCTCAACTGCTTCAGGATACCATGGATGAAAAGCAAACCTTCTGGTATTTCTGTGATCCTTTCTGGGTGGAATAAATGCCCGGCAGGGCTCCTGTCCACGTTTGATCTCAACTTGATTGTAATTCCCCAGTAAAATATGTTGCACCGGATTAGTTTGTCTTTGGTGGGAGGAACGGTTGTAGTTACGTCCAGGTCTTTGACTCAAATATTGCTTATTGCACCTCACATCAGTAGTGTTATATAACAGAGGAGATGGTCGGGTATCAAGCTGGCTTCCTGGTTGCTGAGGATGTAGAGGAGCAGGATAAGAATCAAGCCAGTTTCCACATTGCTGAGGACCCATAAGAGGTGGTCTTATATCCAGCTCGCTTCCAGATCGCTGGGGACTTATAGGAGGTGGTCTGGTTTGAAGCCAGCTTGCAAGTTGCCAAGGTCCTAGAGGAGCTGCTCTGGTATCAAGTCGGCTTCTGGATTGCCAAGGACCTAGACGAGGCAGTCTGGATTTTCCAGCTTGCTGAGGACCTGTGTTAACGAGAAATGGCTGAGCAACTAACTGCGCACCTACTTTATCATGGGATGGTCTCAGCAAAGGAACTTTTTTACCCTGCTCTTGAAATGAATGCCCTGGAGAACCGGATGCTGGGTTTATTTGGTTTATATCAGATTGGCTACGAAGTAGGTAGGGTGATCTATAAGATCGCACTGGACTGTCAAAATCAGAATGTGCAGCTTCCTCTGACGAAACTGAAGAAGAAAGACATCGAGGCATGACTTGCAAAGGTGGAGTTACTACTAAAGTCCGCGTGCTTGAGATAGTGCCTCCACTAGCTACTTTACTTGATGCAGTTCTGGAAAGTTGCTGATGACACGGTGTCTGAGCATTGGACACTTTGGTATGTTTTGTTTGCTGACTGATAGTGGGTATATGAACGTCCTTTGCTCTAGCTAAATCTAAGATCTTTGATGTTCTGATTTTATCCAAAAAGACTGGACTATTCTCAACGTTTCTTTGCAACTGAGGAGGAGATGCATAAGGATAATGTACATCAGTAAAAGATTCCAGACAATCAGATTCATTAGCTGTTGGATTTGATACAGGATCCTCCATATTTTCGCCATTATCAATTTCAATGTTTGAATGTTCTTTCAATTGATCCCATCCCTCTGGTGACTTTGTAGCAACTCGTTCAATAGCAACATCTTTGCATTGCTCTGTTTCCTTTGGGGCCATATAGTGCTCCTGAGACTTTCTGTTAGGTAAATTGTCAGACACCAAAGCGTTACACAATTGGTTGAATTTGTCTGCCATCACATCATAGGTGTTGTTTTGTGATAAAGCCACTGGGTTTGATCTATCCTTTATCACTTCTGAAAACGTAGCACTTGTTTGACTGTCACTTGCATTCTTTAAAGTTAAATCAACTACAATATCATCAGGAGACATAGATATCGTTTCTAGAGTAACTAAGTTTCTTTGTTGATCAATCTTTCTACTTGAGCTAACAGTACTTCCCTTGCTTTGACTATCCAAACTGAATTTGTTGGCAGACGACGCATCTCTTTGTGGTTGCCAAAAGTCGGACGCAGCAGTTGTCACCCTGCAGTTACCTTTGTTGACTTCAGCAAGAGCATGTTTAGTACCATTGAAAGATAACCCTGGAGCTCTACTTTTCATACCATCCTTTGATCTGGAGTCACTGTTAGGCTCCTGTTCTGAGAGATTCTTCTGGTCTTCTCCTCTTGTAGAGAACTCCACATGACTACTCAACTTGTGAAAATCAACTCCAGCTTCCTCTGAGCAACTGATAGCAACATTGGGTCTTATTACAGTTGATTTGATTATGGCAGAGTGAGTGCCAAGCTCTTTGATATCATCTACACCTCGGTTCAATTGGATGTTCTCGCTTTGTACAAAACCATGCTTATTCCCTTTGCATGCATCCACATTTGCTGGAGTTTCAGGGATCAAGTTCTTTTGTGTACAGTCACTCTCCCTCTCACATGAAAAGAATTTTAGAGAGTGCTCAGTAACATTTCCAGCTTCTTCTTGTGAAAATCCTTCTCCTGATTCAGCTACTTTGATCGGACTATTCTCAACACTCAGTTGTAGTGTCTTAACATGACTGTCTGTCGAGTCTGCAACTTCTATATCCTTCTTCTGGATTCCTTGATGCTTGGACGTGGATGACAGTTGATGAGGCACTTTGTGCTTTTTGTCGTGTGACAAGAAGTTTATTGAGTTGCCAGTGACATTTTCATCTTCTTCTCGGGAAACTTTTTCCGGTGATGCTGCAACTTTGGTAGGACTGTTTTCAATGAATATATGTGATCTGTAGACCGGGCTTTTTCTGAATGCTATAGTGTCAGAATCCTGATTTTGCGTTCCATGACACCCTGAAATGGAAAATGGTTGATGAAGTAATTCTTGCTCATCTTCCTGTGACATTGAAACTGCCGCGTAGCTAGTAATGTTTTCGTCTTCTTCCAGGACAACTTTTTCTTGTGATTCTGCAACTTTGGTAGGAGTATTTTCAACGAATGTTTGTGATATTTCAACACGGCTGCTCGTGCATTCCACTTGGTTTTGCATTCCTCCTTGCCTTGATGTCAACAACGTTTGAACAGCTAATTGTATATCTGTCAGTTTTGCAATTTGACAACCTTGGTTTTGCGTTCGTTGTCGCTCTGGTGTAAATAATGATCGATGGAAGCCATTATTTGCCCTTCCATATTCAAGTTTAACTTTCTTCTTCTCCTTGGGAACTTTGCCTCTCATGTCTGAATGATCTGGCAGGCTACTAAGATCGTTCTTGCATAACTTTTTTCGTGGTTTCTTCTTTTTAGTGGATTTTTCCTTTTTAGCTGAAGAAGCCTTGTAATAAACAGATATCTGCTTTGATGGCAAAAACTGGTCATCTCTTGTCTCCTCAAACGTCTCTATCATTTCAAATGTCTCTGGTAGACCTGAGGCAGCCTCTGGCAGATCTGTGGCAGCTTCTGGTATATTGGAGATTGCCTCTAGCCGATCTGTGACAGCTTCTCGTAGATTTGAGGCAGCCTCTGGCAGATCTGAGGTAGCTTCTGGTGGATCTGAGGCAACCTCTGGTAGATGAGTCTCAGGAAAAGCAGCTTGGCCAGCTGACCATGGATCCTTCTTAACATTGTTCAAATTCACCTCTGCCAAAGTTTCAGTTCCCAGTGGATTGTCTTCATGTAACTGTTTGCCTCGCTCTCCCTCTGAGAAGGGACTATGCTCTTTCCCTACCAATGTGTCTTTACTTGGGAGGTATTTCTCTCTCTTAAACAGCAGCCCCACCTTTTCTGTGCAAGTACCATCCGCATCAAACTTCTCCGTGCAGACGAGATCACTTTCTTTCAAAGGTGGAACATCCGTACGGGCCTCAAGTTCCAAGAAACTTTCTTGCGATGTTACAATGAATGATTCACTCATTATGCTTTCCTTTATGAAAGAAATAGCCTCTGTCTGCCCCACTTCCTTACTTAAATTTTGCTCAGACTTTGCATCTTTTGATAAAGATCGTGACTGTTTTCTGGTGCCTCCCGGTGTTGAAAGTTTTGCAAAGCTCTCTGTAACAGCTTTGACAAAATTATGCCGTAAGCCAAGATCCTGGTGACTATCTGAATTAGCCGTTCTTAGAGCATGACTTTTGTTGCAGTCATTGCTACAGGGTGAGACACAATCATACAGCATATTTCCTTGGTCTTTTTCATTTGCCGGAGATCTTACACCAGTGTCCCTTGTTTTTGAAGGTTTGGCAAAGCTCTCCGTGACAACTTTGACAGAATTCTGCCGTAAACCAAGATCCTGCTGACTATCTGCATCAGCAGCTCTCAGAGCATCACTTTTGTCACAATCATTCCCCCAGGGTGGGACACAGTCACATAACATATTCTCTTGACCTATCTCATTTGTTGGAGACGTTACACCGTGCCTTGCTTTGGTAGACATTTTGCCAGTTTTTTCTTGAATTTGTTCCAAGCCACTCTCTATATCCTCAGGAGATTTTGATCTAGGACGACAAACTTTACTTTGCAATTCTTTGTAGGATAAATTCTGCTTCTTCGTTTCATTTGTTCCACTCCCTTGTACACTACTTTCAATATCCTTTATTGCTCTATCTTTGGCTACGGATCCAACGCTCGGGATTTCAAGTTTTCTGCTTGTAAGTGAGTTCCCCTGTTTTAACCGTAGCCTAATCCTTCTTTCTACACTCCTCTTTACTTGCTCCGAAGAAAGAGCTTCAAAACCTGCATCATCACTATTATGAACAGGTTGTAGATTATTCCTTTGCTCATGATGCCAATGTCTCTCCACTCTCAAATCAGCTTTTCTTTTCTTCGGCTTTGTCCACCTTAACCTTTTTCTATCAGTGCTCCTCCGACTTACATGCCGTTTGCCTCCTCTAGTTGTTCTGTGTAAACGCTGCCCACCTGCATCTGCTGACATAAGGAATGGATCAGAAAATGGCACAGTAGTATCTTGTTCCCTCTTACTTAACGAGGATACTGGTTTCAATGATCTTCCTCTAGCTGGTCTTTTCTTCAAGAATGAATTAAATGGATTGTCAAAGTACCCTACTTTATTCTTTGACATTACCTCAAATGATTTATGTTCCCTTTCATAACTTGCTTTCATAAAATCCTTCGCTGGATCTCGTTCTTTATTGGAAGGGTAAGTAATGTTGTTATTGCAATCAGATCTGTAATTTTTAACCATTTCTCTGTCTAAATTATCCTGACATTTAATGCAGCTGTCAGCGCCATTAAATCCGTGATTCTCATCCATTCCCCCAACAAATCTTCCTCTAAGTTTTCCACTATCTGGGCAGTGATTCGCAATAGCTTCCTTGAAGAGTGACCAGTCTGACCCTTGGATGATCAACATCACGCTATCTTCGATTTCCAACAAATCTTGACTCTTCCCTGTCTTCACCTGAGATGCTGAGGTGACATCTGTTGGCACAATATCCGTTTCATGGTGGACCATTGATACTTGATGCCGCAAGTCATCTGAATGAGCTTCTGCAGATGTTGTAGGTGTGACATTAGTAGACGCAACATCCAGCCTGTGGTGGACCAATAGTTTACGTTGCTGTACATCACCTGCAGTAGTTTCTGTTGGCGTTATTATGGTGATATCGGTGGGTACAATATCCATTTCATGGTGGACCACTGATACTTGGTGTTGCAAAGCATTCGACTGTGCTTTTAAAGACGTCGTAGGTGTGGCGTTAGTAGGCACAACATCAGGTTCATGGTTAACCAAATCTTCCCGTTGCTGCGAATCATCATCAAACATTTCTGTGGGTTTTTTCGTGTTTGAATTCATTTTCTCACTTCCGATAATCGTTTCACAAGTACCAGGCAAGCTAGCATTATGCTGTTCAATACTTTTAAGTTGCAATACCTGTTTACTTGTATCTAAATGACAATGCTTCCTTTGATTTTCTTGACTGTCTTTAGTTGGCGAATCAGCTTCTGATGTTGATAACATTGATGCATCAAGAATGGGCATTTCTTTCAATCTCGCTAAAAATGAAATTAAATACGGATCCTTTAATTTTTTTAAGGGCTAAATCTTTAAAACAAGTGACAAAGGGCAAAAATTTCTTTCTTTAGCTCAAGAGGCCTTAAAGCTATTCTAAAAAAGAGTTAGGTCGAGCTTCTGTCGCTTTTGTAAACGTTTGAGCATTCTACCGTATAAAATGTATGTGCATCAAAATATCGCTTGATTCGGATTCTTGCGTAGAGAAGCTAAAAGTTCTATAACTGTATTAGTAAACAGAGCTACTCCTTTCCTTTAAACTTCAACGTAAAATGGTTATCTGTCAAAGATGGAATTGACCTAATCATGCGAGTCATAACTTAAAGGGTAAGTCCGGGGTTTGTATTTTCAGCCTTCCAATCTAATCAAACTGTATCTATTCAAAATGAAAACAAGAGTTTGCATACAAATAAAGCAAAAAGCACCTTTCAGGAATAATTGGCACTTGTTTGGAAGGGAAAATTCACATATAAAAGTCAAAGTAGTGTGTTTTGCTTCACCATAGCTTAAATGACAATTTTGCGAGCTACAATCCTGGACAAAACTCCTGAGACGAGAAGTGCCCCCTACCTCGTATCAAAGTTGTTTGAGGTTGGAGCACGTCGATTATCACCACCATGCATTTGAAAATCACTACTGAGCAACACTGATCCGGGGGGAGGGGGTTTACAAGATTTAGATCCCTTTTATTATTGAAAATACGGCTCAACACCTAAAAATGCTACTAGTCTCATAACCTCATTCAAGGATTGTAGATTTGCATTTGAATTTTTGCAAACTTCGACAGATTTGATGATGCCAGAGATGAGACTGAGAATATAATAAAATCGAGAGTAAATTTAACTGAGGTAAGATTAAGGAATGAGGAGGTAAAAAGCTTTCACACTTCTTTGGAGCGCAAAGGGCGTTGCAATTTGAATGCTCTGTTCAAAAATCGGATGAAATGTCATTTGGTCGTGTCATTGCCAAGTCATGACAGGTTAAACTCGCCGCCTACCCCACACCAATAAAAATTATTGATACAGATTCGCCATAGTTAATAGAAAATTAAGTATAGTTTCACCAACTCCAATTTCTTGATTTCAATCCTATTTTGCTTTGCATCGTGAACGTATCAGCCATCACTTGATCTAAAATCAACATGCAACAAAAAAGATCGAAGAGGAAATGAAGTGGATTGATCTTACCTTTGTTTCCCATCAGATCCGATTTTTGCTGTACAGAGAGTCTGCATGATGAAAACTTTGCTTCAAAATGACTTTCCTCTGTTCCAGCCAGATAGCTTGAACTATTCTTCGCCAGTTCACCTTTGGTCAACTGCACAGATTTCTCTACCTCTTCATTACTTCCCACGATCTTCTTTTCCTGGCATTTCTTTTCAAGTATCACCCTCTTCTCTTTACTTGCCTGGCCTGATACTCTTTTCTTTGTTGCTTTCTTTTTTCGTGTTTTCTTTTTGCTCTTCAAAACTAGTTTCTCTGGCTGATTTTTGTAATTAATCTGCTTGTCATATGCGGCCCACATTCTCCGCCTAGCCTTATACTGCTGCGCTCTTAGCCTTCTTTTGTAGTCATTCAAAGCTTCAGTGCAATCAAGGAGATTCTCTTTCGGCTCCCATGTATCATAAGCCCGTGTGTACCTGTAACGATTAATCTTGTGTTAACTACCATGTATCCAAATAAAAAACCTGGTGAGTAAAAAAAAGTATACCTGTTTTGCGGGCTGTGGGATTAAAAGTGTGTGGCCGAAATTCAAAACTAAAATTTTAATCTATCAGTGAAAGGAGAACTTAGATGTGATAATATTGTTTGGTGAAATCAATCACTTTAAGACCCAAAAATTAAAAACTGCCTGTAAGGGGTTTGTCATCATCATCATCAGCAAGGTACCAATGTGCTTCCACGTGTTTCTGTCGGCTGCTTTCCTTGTAGCTCCTGTCATAGATAGATGTGTCCATTCATGAATGTTAGGGCCTGTTCATATGGAGAAAGTTTCCCCGGCATTTTCCCGCTTCACCGGGAAAATTCCTCAGCCGAGATCTCGCCTCATATAGCTTTACCACATAAAATATCAGAAGCGTTCACATGAGAAAACATTTCCCAGCCAGCCAAAATCTCGGTTGAACTCTACCGATATCCCGCCTCGCCGAGGAAATATTTTCCCATATGAACACATTTTCCCGGCTAGGCGGGGAAATCTCTTTTGTTTATGGTCAATCCTTTGGCGCCACAGACAAAGCGCTATTGCTCTTTATCTCGGCTTGCTTTGGAAACTTTTCTCATATGAAAGGTCAAGGAATATTACCTCGGCTGAGTGATTTTCCCGGTGAAACGGGAAGATGCTGGGGAAAGTTTCTCCATATGAACAGGCCCTTAGTATGGCTTTGCCCATTCATGAATGTTAGATCACATTAGCCAATCAGGACATGCTGCGTCGTTTAAAGATTTCTCTATTTTGGACAGAGCCAACATTCATTTCATTTTTCATTTTAAATTTTTTATGCACGAAAATCCCTCCTGCTTACAACTCAATAAGAAAATAAATACCTTAATTAAAATTATACAATCTATATACAGTTGAAGCTGAATTATTTACAGTAATCTATTCAATAGCAGCTGCTCTTCCAGGGAGTCGTGTTTTATGTTTTCTTCAGCTCGTATAATAACTTTTCAATTGCTTTTTGAATCTATTAAGTGTAGGGAACTCTCTGATATTGATGGGAATATCGTTCCAAGCTTTCAGAGCTGAATAGTGAAAGCCTTTCTTGACATATTCAAGGTTGTTTCTTGGGATTTGTAGGTCTCTGCAATTCCTTGTTCCGTAGTTGGAGTGCTGGGTCCTATGATGTTATCTATCCGAAAGGCTTTCGGGGCATTGCCTGCTGATTATTTTGTATAACATAACTGATCGATCAAACTTTGTTACAACGAGTTTGTTACAACGAGCCAACAACGTGTTTGAACTTCTTATTCACGAGAGCCTCCTTATTTTAAGGGATCGATCTAATCTTAATTCTCAACAGTCGTCTATTCCCTTAGTTCTCTTTTGATTTGTTCCAATTTATCCACTCGAGACTTAGATCTCGGGTCCCCTTACGCGTAGGAAATATGAATTGCCATGTATCATTAATTAGATCTGCTGAAGATGAACCAAGTATGGTTCGAAACGTTCAAAACATGTTTAAGTCAGTAAAATAATTTCGTCAACTACCGTTTAAGTCAACTATGTCTCCTGGAATTTTCAACTACTGTTTAAAGTAAAATATTTGTGCTTGAATGTCGATGAAATGAAGAAAACAATGATTGTCGTCGCTTGCCTCATCCTCCGTTTCATAATCAAACTGCGTTTTCCAACGAATTGTCCAATTTCTAGTATGGATTTGTATGGGACGAAAGTTTAGCTGCAATAAAGAGTTAGATTTCACAACCAAAAACGAGCATCGTGGCACACTCGTCAGTTTGGTTCATGCAAACAAACCAACCAGAGCAAACCAAAGAGCTGTTTTTTCGTACATAATTATGTTTCTTATTGTTGTTTTTCGTATTATAAACATAGAGTTCAGCTAATCGTTGGCTCGTTTGTTTGTCATTTGGTTGGATTTTCTTTTGTTAGTCTAGGCCCGGTTGTTCAACTTTCTTCGACTTACTCTGTCAGCACCGGGAGTTCCGACGATGTAACATTTGCTTTCCTCGCTTTTCGCTCCTTCGCAGTTTCGCTTTTTTGGTTTGCCGCCATTTTTCAAATCATCAACAAACGTTAACCGGGGATTAGGAACGCTTAATCGGACATTTGCTAATCGCAACTGTAATATGCCTTTGGTAAACCTAGATTTGATTCTAATCCTGTGTTAATTCAATCGGAGTTTTGAACCGGGACCTGGTATTCAATCGGTTTGCATCGATACTGTGTTCTTTGCATGAGCCAAATTGCATTTTTGGTAGCTATATTTCGTTCTTTCTTGCACTAACTTACTTATTTCTTTTTAGGTTTAAGATCTGTTTGTTTTTCTCTTGCAAGATTCAAAAGTTTTCTCTCTAGTTACAGGTATATTTGGTTCTTTTACCAACCAACCAGTATAGCCTCAGAAATGATTGCGATTTTAACTTACCAAGAGTGAGATCAGTAATGTATGGCTCAGAAACTGTTCGATATAGGTGTCCACAGTTATGGTGTACAATTCCAGTTTCAATTAGACACTCAACTAACTTGATTGAATTTAAGACCAAAATCAAAGCTTGGAAAGGAAATGAGTGCCAATGCCAATGTAGGCTCTGCCGAAATTTCATACCACTTTTAGGTTTTATATAAGTTTTAGGTTTTAGGTTTGTTCAACATGATATTTTCTATCCATTCTGTTTTTGCTATCTGAATTAGTTGGCTTTTATTAGCTATACTTGTAAATATTTTTATGCATGTGTAGCTATTTTATACCTTTTTATGCCAACATTGTAAAATAAAGTGTTGATAATAAATAATAATAATAATTACAGGAGTTAACAGTATTCTTTCTACGGATTACAGTGTTATTTGTTGCGTTTATGGGTTTAGTGCAATGAGCATGTTATTCGAGATATATTCGAGATGCAAATTCCAAGATATAACCTCGAATATGTGAAAAAAGGCTTTTATTATTCAGCTCTTAAGCGTGGTTTCCATATGATCACAAAGCCTGGCTTCCAAATGATCGTAAAACAGTCAGCGACGCGTCGCCGAGACAGGCGCGGGGACACATCAGGGACGGTTGCATTAAATGGAAACATTTTCTGAACGACGTCGCTGATCAGGCGGGGACAGTACAGGGACGCATCGAAAGAGTTGAGATGAGTTTAAAGCCTGGTTTCCGTATGACTGTAACAGTGATTGTTCCATATGTCGCCGACTGATCGGGGACACGTTGCCGATATGTCGCAGTAGGTCGCCGACTGTTACGATCATATGGAAACCAGGCTTTACTGCATGGAACAGTATCCCCATCAGTATCAGAGAACTGCCAACCTTCCCGCGGTACAAAAGAAATTTAAAAACTCACCTAGAGAGCTGAATTAACATGAAACACGACTCCCTGGAAGAGCAGCAAATAGGCCCTAATAGTTCTCAAACTTATAAATTATGTTATGGATTGTAATTCTAATTTTAATGACTGTCTTTTTCTTGTGCTGAAGGGATTTTGTGTAAAAAGTAATTTAAGATGAATGAAATATGAAATATGAATATGAGGCCATTTGTACCACAAGTCCTTGGTTTATTATCGATATACTCGCACCGAAATATCTCGTCGATCTCTTGGAAGTTCAGGAAAGCTGCAGAGCACTGAGATCAAATAAGAAAAATAGACTGAAGCTACCAATGACCAGAACTAAAACACTTGGCACCAGAGCTTTTACATATGCTGCTCCTGCAGTATGGAACTCTTTACCGGACAAAATAAAAAACACAAAATGCATAAAAGCCTTCAAGATTCTCCTGAAGACAAACTATTTTGAAGTAGCGTATAATTAATTTTGGACAAGGGTTGAGTATATATGTAGAAATAAACATCCGTCATCAAAAATTGTAAATTTTAACATGCTTTTTATCTTATTTTTTTCATACTTATTCTTAATTCAGATTTTTAAATTGTAAATAGGACTTAAAACTGTAAAGCGCAAACGACTATCATTTTGTATTGTGGCGCTATATAAATTGTGCATTATTATTATTATTATTATCAAACTGTAAAGCGCAACCGAGTATCATTTTGTATTGTGGCGCTATATAAATTGTGCATTATTATTATTATTATTACTTAAAAGAACCCAAAATAACGTGTCGCAAGTTTATGTCGCAGAAATGCATGTTGACATACCCTAACCATCTCACTAGGTATTCTGTAACACCATCTCTTGTCCGCTTTTGGAGTATCTTCTCAACCTCGTAATTATTTTCACTAGGAGCATCAGCCATTCTTCTCGGGGATAGGAACACTTGCTACAGTAATCAGCTCATCTGTGAAAAAAAAATATTAAAATACCTTACATTCATTTTTTATACGAAACCGAGGGCGTGTTTGATTTGTAATTCCAAACCTGCCAAACATTGAAAAACGGTAGACTTTGCAGAGACAAAAACACATTCACAACCAAACACAACATTCTTCAAAACAGAAGGTTTATAAGGTTTAAGATTCCTCCTGCCGAAAATGAGGTTTCCAGTTAAAACACAAATACGAGTCTGGTGCTTGGCAACGAAAAAGTAAAAGATTCTACCGTAGCAACTACTACTGAAGCAACGCGACCAAATCCTGATCGATTTCAAAGCGTCGCAAAACAAGAATCTCTCCAGTATCTGGCAAACGTTCTGCTTCTTGGAGCAGAAGCTGCTTCAGCAGACCTTCCAAACCTGCCAAACCCACCCTTTTTGGAATTTGGGAGTCAATCAAATACAACTTTCGAGTCTACCACGTCTATCGTTATCAGACTTGGTACCAATCAGACACACTTTAATCAACAACAACAGCATATCAGAAACAAAATTAAGTGTAAGTGTTTTGGAATAATGGTTTTCAATGAATTACCAAAATAAATGTTTCCCTTAATTCAAGCTACCAGTCAGCAGGGCATGGTAACTGTAAGCAAAAGATTTCCATGACAATATCAATGTGCATACCAACAATGTTTTTGAAGCCTTCCAATCTTCAGACATGACTCCAATACCTCAGGGGTAAATTGATACAGGAAATAAGTGAAAATAAAGAAAAAAGATGTTAGCAACTACCTTTGTCACTGTAGTTCCTTACAGTTGTAATCTTCCAGTACTGGAGTTTCTTAATTTTGGGTTCTTAAAGGCAGTTTCTTGTAAAAAATACACCATGTACATGTAATTTTATAATAAACTGCTCACAAGAAACTCAAATATGATTTAAGAAACTATATATTTTGATAAAGGAAAGCCTTCACATGTTTCTATTCTATCATTGTTTCTTTATCATATTTCTTGGGACTTGGAGGTAAAGTGGTGAGTAATTCATAAACATTGGAAAGGCTTAAAGAAACCTCGTATTGAAATTTTAACGAAGGAACAGGTCATTGGTAGAGACATAATAAGATTTTTATAGAATCTGATAGTTTGAGAAACTTCAATACTAGCCCAATTTCTTAGTTTCTCGTAAAAAAGGGAAAGTGTGTATCAAGTGCTCCCCCCCCCGAATGTCACCAAAAGATTTGCAGCAGCACAAAGTAAAGTTCTATTGTTGTTATTCGCGTGTCTCTTTGATCAAGTGGCATTTAATTGATGCCACCAAAGAGACACGAGGATAGCAACTGAGTGGAACTTTTCTTGTGGGTTGGGCCTAACCATACCACAAAATCTTTTGGTCTTTCTTTCCGGGTTTTGAACAGAAAGAAGATTCCCTCGAATCCTATAAGACCTTTATTGTGCTATTTGTAATCCTTCGATGAGGTTAACCTTCGCTAAACACAAAAGTGGTTAAAAACAATAAAGTCAATAACTCACCGCCCTTTGTCTGTTTTCGTCGTGTTCCCACCACACACTTTTTCGTTCTTGTTCATCACGTGACCAGAAGTTTCGCGCGCTTTTACTTCTCCTCCGCAGAATGTTTGTGAAAAACAGCAAGGGAGAAAGTATCTTGTGTGAAAGATACTTTCACACAAGTATGCACTTAATTTTTGTTGATATTGATATGTTTATGTTTATTGGGGTTTATTGTTCTCATTTAAGTTTATTCAATAGTACTTTAAAGTAAACATAACAAAATGTACCGGGGGAGCCAGAAAAAAGTTTCACACTTTTGAAAATATATAGCATCAAGAGTCCGGAATCATATTTGCTTGGCAGCCAAGAGATCCTATCTTTTTGTGATTTTTCTCACCCTCTTACAAGCACAGGAATTATTTGCGTATTCAGCTTTGCAAAAAAATTTCATGGTTGCAAAATGACTGAAAAAGGGCCTAAATTACTTTGATCAAATCATAAAACACTCCTTGCACAGAACAATAAAGAAAATGAAATTTCTCGTGGGCGAAAGAGATATCCTCTGCACGAGCCTGGAGCCGAGGAGCATCGAGCCCTTAGAGCCCAAGGAGCCCTAGAATTTACCTACATTTCAAGTGCCCCTAAGAAGGTGAGAAAAATCTTTAATATACTGCGATCTGTGAGTTTTAGAACAGATATTGTGTCTCAACTCCAAGGAGTACTCTTGGTGCTGTGAAAGTTCGAAAGGGGGGCTTTTACTTAGAACAGTTCCAGTTTTTGATTGTTTTCTTGGAAACTATACAGAGAGGTTTGCTTGCTTTGACTCGGCTGAAAGACTGTTCCATAGTTTAGTACATCTATAAGACAAACACTTCTGGACATTTGTTGACCTTTTCATCGGTAACCTCAAGTCGGTACCCGTATTATTAAAGCCTATAAATGAATCATAATTTTCTGAAATCTAAAGTACAAAAAAGAATATTTTTCTAGTGGGATTTATCCCTGGTTCTGTCTGTTATAGCGTTTAGTAAGAAGACTGTTCGCTAAACTGTAATCTTGCACCAAAATCACTCGATTCTCCCCTTTCTCAGCGGGGTGTGCCAAGGAAGTTTCCCAATTTGAGCTGCTATTTTAGTGAAGGCGCGTTCGTGTAATTTGATGAATAATCTTTCGTTCTGCAGAAAGTTAGCCTGTGTTCCAGACCACTTGCAATGGAGCTGGGCTGAAATTTTTGACTTGCTTAGAAATTCCTCACTCTGAACTCCCTATTTGTGTATGTGTTGCGTGCCCCCTCCCCCGTCACTAGGCGAAATGCGAGCACCAAATTTTGCAAAGACCTCCTTGTCCTGTTTCGTTCCGTTCCGCCCCACCTTCTGAGTCATTCAAGTGTGACATAATTGTCACGTGATGCATATGATGAGCAGTGAAGAGAACTTTGCGCCATCGAAGCAGAGGGAAACAGGCAAAATGGTGGACAAACTGGGTAAGAAATTGTTAAGATTATTATTTTGAAAGCTCTGTACCAGATATAGATTGAATCACTCTCTCAAAATAGTGTTTTTATTATGCATGGAGGCTTCTCACTTGATTGAAAGTCAGCTGTGATTTTATTAGGGTCATCTGAAATTTGTGTTTCTAGGCCCTCTAGGAAGGAGGTCAGGGTTGGTTGCCTTGGATGTGACCTGACAAAAATCGAGATTATGGTATTGTTGGCTTCCTCTGCTATGCAATATTAAGACTCGAGACAAACATTATCTTGGTATCTTCCAGGAGGCCTTTTGTTTATGATGTTACTTGTGGCCTTGTCTGACTGACTTTTATTCATGTTTGGCAAATCACAACAATTTGTTGTCATTCACCGTTGCTTTTCACAGTGTCATTATGATCCAATTTTGCATTGATGTGCTGTGATATTGCATCAATTTTTGATTCATAAGATTGACTTCATGGCCATCCTTCTCCAGAGTGTGGTACTTGCTCACAGCACGGGGACAGATTGTTCTATTCAAAATAAGAAAAAAGTTTGACCATGGACGCCCAAGCCAAGGTCTTGTTGAAAAGTGCCATTGTCTGGAGTCAGGATGGCCATGCCAGACTGGAAAATGTTTTTGATTTAGGGTATGTGTGGTTGGAGAAGAAATCATTTGAAGATGGGGGGTGTGAGTAGACTTTAAAATGTTGCGAGAGATGCAAAATTAATGAAAGGTTATTTTGTTCTTGCATATGAAAACATTTTATACAAGCTGCAAGAAGTGAGTTTGGCAGAGTTCATAGTTGCAAATCAGTGCAAGTTTTTCAACCCAATGACCGTGTCATTGTCTTTTGCTCCCTGTGGTCCTGTTGCTGTAGTGTTGTAAAGTTGTAATAGTGGTTAGAAAGTATAGTGGGATGTAAAATGTATTTTGATATTTTATTTGAATGTAAAGGCAAAATCAAGTTACATCATGCCAATATACCCTTTCAGCTAAGCAGCCTCATTGAACTCAACATCTTTATTTATTGATTTTGTTTAGAACTGCAGGACTGAAACTTTCCCTTAGATACCTCTGAGCATACTACAGATGAAATGATAACATTCCTAGTTGTAACTTAATGAAAAGTTGTTTGTTTTGGCATTGGACTTTTAAAACTTTGAATGAACTTTGCAAAATGCACACATATGTTGGGCATCAAGGTAAGTTCTCGTTCATAATATCTGACATGCTTTAAGCCAAAATCATAGAAGAAATGGTTTTGTTTTCATTTGCCACAGACTGATGCTTCTGCAAGTCCTTTATTTAAAATTGCCCATAGAAACACCCACAGATTCATTGTTTCTTTGACCCCACAATAAAACCAGATGCCTCTAAGTTGTCAAGTACAATAGATTATATTTTTGACCTGGCCCCAGCTTTTAACTGTGTTGATTCCCTTTAAACTCATGGAGTTCTGATTGTTTTACATATACTTTGTTCACATAGTCAACAGCAAGGCCAACATCAGAAGAATAAAGAATGTGGAAGATTGTTTTGGAAGCTCTGGAGAGGTATGTTTCATTTCAAAATATTTTTCTAGATGTGGAAATTTACCACTTTGTTCTTAAAGAGTTGCAAGTGCAGCTCATTAATGATTAATTCTTTTCTTAAGCCAACTAGAGACGCAGGAACCAGGAGCACTTGGGGCACATCCTCCCCAAGATTTTGTGATTTTAACAAAAAGTGCAGTACCCTTTTGGAAATTGTAGCATGAGAAATGTGTGCCCTTGAAGTGTTTTACCTCTCCCCTACCCAACTTTAGGATTCTTCTTATGACCCTGAAGTCACCTATTGAATATGCCTGTATCAATTTGCCATTTAAAGAAAGTTAGCCACTTCCAGTTATTTCAAAGCTTCCATCTAATTACTTTGCTATGACACTTGAAATGTTTTGAATTGCATCATCATAATGGATAATGGTCTGAGAATCTGTTACATTATGTTTTGATATTGATGCTTTATTGGTGATACTACTGAGGAGGAGTATGGTTCTTAACCCAACATCCATCAAAGATTAAGACAATAGTTTTGCAATATTTGTTATAACTGTGTCATATCCTGCCACAACCACTGTGTGGTTTGAACAAAAGCACAATATATGGTGTTTCAAGTAAAACTTCCATTTCAACTATTGATACTCTCAGTAAACTTATAGGATGATTCCTACCATTCAAATAAGAAATTGTTTGGAAATATAACAGCTTGAGGTATGGGGCTGTGTCTTGTATCAGTAGCCAATGTCAAGAAAAATAGAATCTGCCTTTGTTTTGTAAGGTGTTAGAATTTTTGGACCCGGGGACAAAAAAGCATTAACTTGCCATTTCCTAAAATCGGAGACACTTCAGTTTGGTGAATGCTATTTTGGTTGTAGTTCTGAAAGCTCCTTGAGGCTAAATGTTGTGCAGCAAACGCATGCAAAATGGTTATGGATGGCTCTTCAATTCAGTTAGGGCTCAAGTTTAGTATCTTGAAGAAGAGCTTCAATTTCATTGCGCTAACAGTTAAGAGATCCTGATTTGATCATGTCACCTTAAATGGCAATCTGCCCATCTGCCATGTTCTTAAACCACTATTTCATGACAAGCACAAGAAAATCACATGTGAAGTCAGTGAGCTGCAAATGTGGTTTAGGTTTGTGAATGAGGCAACCAAATTTGGCTTGTGTCCATTAGTCATGTTGATAATTCTCCGAGGGTTAATTCATGAACAATAACAAGTTGTTTGTGAACGAGAATAAGACACAAGCATCAACAGAGTTCTGTCATATGATGAAAACATTGGAGAGAAGTTAAATTAAAGTCAAGAGAGACAAAATTGGAAATTAGAACCAAACAAGTGGTTTATAATGCAGAGATCCAGGATATGTACATTCTTACAAGCAAAAGCGAGATGGTTTAGCCAAGATGATGCAAAGCTTGAAAATAGTACAGTAAATATCTGAAGCAGTTTTTTCTTATCATACTTAATAGGAAGTCCAACTGTGATTTAGGAAGAATATGTCAACAAAGACCAATGCAAGATGAAAAGCAATCAACTTCCATAAACTCACAGTGAATGGTTTTATGATTTAGTGTTGACAAAGACAACCACATTTTAGAGTTCATGTATGAGATATTTTAGGTGAACTTACAGTAGGTGAGCCTTAACCTGTCTGCAGTCTTTCTTTTGTGTAAACTGAAAGAATGAGAAAATGGCAAACTGCCCATAAGTGATGAATTTCCCATCTTTTGATGAAATAATCCATTGTGATTTGAGCCAATTAGAACCTGGTTAGAAATTTTCCGAACCACAACACAACCAGCTTACATAGCATCTCTTTTTGTTTTGTTGGAATGTGAACAGTTTGATAGAGCAGATTACTTTCGTTGACTTCATTTTGCTTAGTCAGCCATACCATAAATCTCTTGGTGATTCGCAGTCTTTCAGCTTTCCAGTTCTTTCAATATTTCCTGGCTGAATATCTGGGCACAGTTAAAAGCACCAGTCTTGCCTCTAAGTTCTCATGTCCTTCCCATTATGTTCCATCTGTTGTTGTCTGTTTTGTTGTCAGTTTTGTTGTCTGTTTTGATAAGTACCTTCTACATTTATAGTCATTGACAAAACCAGGAAGAGTTCTTGTTGGAGAAGGTGTTCTTACTAAGATATGTAGAAAAAAGCCAAAACCTAGAAAGGTATGTTATAGTTTATACCAACCATGGCTATTTTTACCTGGATCTGCAAATATGCGTAGAGTAATGCTATTCTTTGTTATTTGTACAGCATATATTGTCATCTATAAGACTAAAAGTACTATATTTGAGAAATTAAAGTAAAGGAGAATCATGTGTGCCAAGCCATTTTACTGTCTCCAGTCTGTTATTCCTTGCAACTTTCCTTCATAAACTGCCAGGAATAGTTTGTGAAGACAAATGAACAGAACTTCAACTTCAGAAGATGTTGTATTTGTTCCTTTTCACATCAAATATATCTTTGCTGTGTATCTGATGTTCCTCAGAAAAAGCAAAATAATATTGTCTTAGGAAAAGTTGGGGATTAATTCATAGTCTTTGTTATTTTGCAGTTCTTTCTCTTCAACGATGCATTAGTATATGGTAACATCGTAATAAATGAGAAGAAGGTTGGTAATGCTACGTTTGATATATGGCTATTTCTCCCATTTCATCTGTCAGGTTACAACACAAGTGGCAGTCCATGAAAAGGGATTAAGCTTTAAGTTTTTTCAAACACATCAAGGCTACATTTTCTCAGTGCAGTTATTTTTCAGCAGGAGATCTTCAAATTTACATGTGAGATGTTACACAAACAACTTTCTCAAAAACAGACAGACAGGCCTGCTTGTGGATTTAACATATTGTGGAGATTTGGTGCACGTTTTTTGTATAAGGAACTGGTTGATAAGAACAAGCTAAGATGGCTAAAATTTAAGAAACACAAGTACTTTGCCTGAGAAGTAGAAAGAAGCTATTGCATTTTGAATGCAAGAATATTGCAGAAAAAATATGTCATTGAACCTATGTTCTTGAGTCATATTAACTAACTATTTCTCGTCTTTTGAGCAGCAGGTTAACCTAATTTGCTAAGCAGCCGAGGGTACTTTGTCAGCCCCCCCCCGTAAAGAATGCATGCCTTGGAGGTAGTTCAGTCATTTGTAGGTTATCTTTGCGGACAACAAGGTATCTAACGGTTGCCAGACCTCCGTTATTGCGCCGGAGGGGAAAGGTACAGAAAGATTTTAAGCCCTAAGTGGTCAAAACCACGAAGAAATTCAACTTACCATGCTGATCACAAGTTGTATAAAATACATTTCATTCATTCATTCATTCATTCATTCATTCATTCATTCATTCATTCATTCATTCATTCATTTCTCTGACTATTCCCTTGCTCTCGATTCGTGTTTTGGAAGATATGAAAAGAGCTGAACCTTGAATGAGGAACAGAGGTCGATCATTTTGCAAACAAAAATTTCCGTAGAGAAACTCAAATCCATCGGTAGGTTGAGCTTTCACAAAATGTTAACTGGAAATGATGGCGATTGTTTCACTCAAAATTAGGAATCCGCGATTCAAAATTTTCTTTGAATCTGGTTTTCCAGATGGTAATCATTGCCTTAAAGTGACCATGCAGCATCTCAAAAGATAGCTAATCCTTTCAATTAAACTGTGATATAAAGCATTTGACAATGGCCTTTGAGTTCGGGGAACCAGTTATGGTCTAGCTCGTGAAGTTTTTTTTGGGTCACTCGGTATAAAATTCTTTGAAATGGTGATTTGCTTTTCAGAGATTTCGTGATGTTTTTCTTTCTCTTCTTTTTAGTATAATAAGCAGCACATTCTCCCGCTCGAGGAAGTGAAAATAATTGGACTTGAAGACGAAGACGGTATATACTTCAGAAAATACTTTCTTTCACTTCGCAAACGTCGAGGATGAATTTTATCTTTGCAAGAAAGTTTCTACAATTTTTATCTTGTCGCTAAAACGTTTAGCTTGTCGAGGTCATTTCATTTCAATGCCCCCCAGATATGTTGCCTGCATCTTTTCTGGTGTTTCCCTGAACTTTCTATTATTTCGATTTATCAACGAACAAGGAGGGTGTATATATCTTTGTTTCGTTACTTGGAAAATCTTGACTTTCTGACAATTATTACCGCCGAAATATTATACAGAGATAGAATCTTAAGCATCAAGATACATCTGCTTTCGTTATGTATTGGAAATTTGCCAAAAGTACACTTTAGACCGCCATTATGATTGAGATGGTGGCAATTTTTATGTGACGTACTAAGTGCATAAAGAGTGAATTTGTTTGCAGTTAGCTAATCAGCGAGCTTAAAAGAGTTTACATTTTCGGATGAAAATAGTCAGTTGCTGTTGCTCAGTACCATAAAACTTCAGTTGCTAATGTTTGTCTCAAAGGTAGATACAATAAATCCCCGCGTATAAGAATCTACTTTTTCGAGAGCCAGGCTGAAATTGGTTCTTATTTCAAAGGTACTTAGACTAATTTCAAGGTATCAAGGTTCTTATTTGAAGGGTGCCTCAGGTAGTCTCCTTGAGAGTCTCGCAAAGATCGTCAGCACTATTATTTGTTTTGGAAGCGCTTTAATGGACCTAATAAGTAATTGGGGAGGAGACTAAAACTATCATAGCCAACAGGAACCGAATGACCTTGATAACAGCAATCAAATATCAACTTTGCAACCCCTGCAATAAGAACCTATGTTTCATCAAGCTGAAACAGGTTCTTAATGCTAAGGTGTATAATTTAGGAAAAACAGCCTCTAGGTTCTTATTTTGGGGGGTTCTTATATGCGGGGATTTACTGTATCACGTGAAAATGCCGGCGAAAAGACAATGGAAGATTGTGCATGAGCAATTTTATGTTTTCTCAAGTCTCATATGACATCTGATTTGAGACAGGCGTTGGTTAGACATATTATCTTTGATCTTTATCTCAGGACTTCGAAATGGTTGGCAGATTATTAGCCCTGGTAAATCATTTGCAGTTTATGCTGCAACAGGGACAGAAAAAGCGGAATGGATGGCACATATCAACAAATGTATAGATGATCTCGTTGCAAAAACAGGTAAAAAATCAACGAAAGAACACGCGGCGGTTTGGGTGCCGGATTCTGATGCTGCTTGCTGCATGCATTGTAGGAAAACAAAATTCACGGCGATTAATAGACGAGTAAGTTCTTTTTTCTATCTTTAATCTAAGAATGATACTGTATCTTTAGTTATGCTGAGTGGAATAAATGGATGAGATCTCGCAGAGTTTAATTCCCCCAATTTGTTTGTTTTTCGATTTGTTTTGAGTGGGCTTGTCAGGATTTCTAGCTACTGAAAGCCAATTTAGGCCCACTGTGCATGCCGCATCCAGGGATGGGACCCCAAGTTTAATGTCCCTTCCGAAGGACGACGAGGTGACCCATCTGCAGCCTGACCTCACTCGACCGAGCTTAACTTCAGTTACTTTACGAAACTGTTTGAGCGACTCGGCCACTCACGCCGTAATTCACGTGATTCACAGCATTGTGCTTGTTACTTTCTCCAAGGACAAAAAGCATTTTTTGGTGCCTTGACAAGAACGAGAAAGATCTACCATTTCCCAACTGAGTCTTGAAGGAAGTTTGTTCATCTTAAATGCACACTTGTCATGGCGCGCATTGGGTCAAAACTACAATCCAAACAACTAGAATTAGGGCTTATTGAATATCAATTACTAGATATTTTGCCCGGGGGGGGGGTACTTGACCTAAATTTGTACGGGGATGTGCCCACGAAAAAAAGTTTTTTCACCCTGCTCCAGAATTTTTGCCCTCAAATGATACCCTGTTCTAGAAAAAATCTGTGAAAAGTATACTCAAAAACACAAAAATTTGACTAAATTATAACCCGTTGTAACAAAATTTCCTCTTTTGACATGTTTTGATAACCTGCTCCAGAAAATTTGCCATATTTTGATACCCTATTCTAGAAAAAATGGGCGAAAACGATACCCTGAAAAACGGCACATCCCCGTCGGACAAATATACTAAGAACCCCCCCCCCGGGATATTTGGTTCTTTTATTTTGTCTAAATATCTGATCTAGCCATCGACAGTTTTGGTCATATTTTGTCATACATGATGAAGGAAAAATACACTTACTGTAGAAAACAAAGCGCTGTCTCTAGAATTTGAATCGATCTGAAACCTAAGTTAGAAACATTTTTTTTTGTATTCACAGCATCATTGTCGCCGATGTGGATTAGTCGTGTGCGGAAATTGTTCATCGAGGAAGTTTCTCTTACCGGATATCTCCATGAAACCTATTCGCGTTTGTGATACTTGTTATGAAAAATTATCATCTGGAGCTGCGAAGCCAACTGATGAGCTTACACCGGAAGAGAAAGCTGCAACCCTGGCCATGCAAAACGAACAAGGTACTCAGAAATACGGTCTGGATATAGCTACCATAAAAATTCCATTTGGCCGCCTCTCTATTAAGCCCCTACTCTAACTGCTAATAAGTGCGCATAGTACCGGAAAATGGTAGGAAATTTGATGGCAACGAAGTTGTTGCAATCTCCCCGAGGAGCTGATCCCAAAGAAATATTGTGAAATGTATGAACAATGATATAGTTCATTATGTTATGATACTTGCTTTTGTTTTTTTTATGTTTACCTCCCAGAAGAGACACTTTTATATTGATTACGTCATCGAATAGCCTCGATTCAATGTCATGGTTGTTACTGCGTCATCGAATAGCCTCGATTCAATGTCGTGGTTGTTGTTGCGCGATAGGCCTAAGTGTTTGACCGCCTGTTTTAAAGAAACCGTGTATTTAATGAAGTATTGAGTGAAAAGATGTTGTTTATTGTTGAACCTACGATTAGACCAAATGTTTAACCCTTTCACGCCCGGCTAAAATTAAGCTTAACAGGAGAACCTAATGTAGATTGTCATTTTCCAGGGGGTTTCACAATCAAAATTCCAAATTCTTTACCTCCTGAAAAATTTGCATTTCTCGATGAATACTGTTGGACCAGATAGCCCTTCCGGGGGTGAAAGGGTTAACAATATACTTACACCTTAAGACTGCATCAGTCTCGCTTCGAAATCATTGAAAAGTGATTCATCATCATCCATTTCGAGTGTTCGTACGATGCCGTTTTCAAAATATGCTGGTTACAGAATTCCGTTTTGCCGGCCACAAATGTGCTGTTTTTGTGTGAACCTATCGGTCACATTTTTCACCGTTTTCAAAATGTGCCGGCATCATGTGAATGCAGTCTTAATTGATTATCAAATGACATGTAATGACAAGTATTTCTTGCAACCATGCACGGGTTCTTCTGGGCTGAGATAAGTTTTACTGAAGACCCATACTTGTCTTTTTTGCAGGGAAATTAGGGTCTTTATCAAGGAAAGAATCTGAGACAATGGCAGAAAGCGGATCATCAGGTGATGAAAGAAGTGACGACGAAGAGGAGAGAGACAGCGTTGGAACAGAGGTGTGTCCTTAGGAAATAGTAGGCTCTTATCACAGGTGTCAGTTAAATTGAATTCATGCACTTTAGAATATTTTTCATTTTTCGTTTCATTTTAGAAATGTTTACTCTGGGATACAATTCAGTTGAAAAAAATAACTTCTCTCCAATTGTCCCAGCAAAAAGAAATAAAATAAAAAGCTAATGAGAAATAAACCTATTTACAATCATTTCTAATTTCATGGCTATAAAACGAGAAAAAGAAGAATAACGATGACTCTTTTCGATGTAGAACAGCTTTCCTTGAATATTGTCAATTCAAAGCTTTTAGTCTCGTTTTGAATGACTGAATGGAAGGGGCTAATTTCATTTCTAAGTCGAGTTTATTCCATGCCTTCGCTCCACAAAACGCAAATAAGCAGTTCTCATCTTTGGCACAGCAAGATTGCATTTCGTACCGCGAAGGACCCTGGCATGAACATCAGACAATTTTTAGAAAATGTTACATGGATTTAAGCTTGCCAATGAAGAAGTCAGCAAATTGGGAAAATGCTTTTCTTTCCAGGGAGTTGTACTATGGAATAGCTATCCCGCTAAGCCTAAGGGCGGCATCCTCCCTGAATGGTTATGAAAATTAATAAAGGGTTATATTTTTCTTTCAATCACATATGTTGTAATACTGTAAATAGGCTTTCGAAATAATGGTTTTTATCTTCTGCCGGGTGGGTAAAAAACCCGGCGTTTGAAAAGCTAGTCCTCCCTGAGTATTAAAGCAATGATATTTTGTAATGTCTGATTGACTAACATATTCATTTATTTTAAGATCTTTCTCTGGCTGAAATGTTTCAAAGAGACAAATTCACAAAGAAATCTGTTGTGGTGAGCGCTGACTCTGTCGCGGCCAATCAGCGACGTGACAGACTGCCTTTAATCCGCTGTTCAAAACAAAGCCTTTGTTAGTAGCTGCCAAGAAGGCGCCAATCACGAGTTTGAATGCCATTGTAATGGACAGCCTATTAACAAAGGAATGCGAAGCGTTTTCGGATGTCTGCCTTTTTGCGTTCACACTGAAAACGGATCGTTTTCAAAATGCACCGTTTTCACAGCGGAGCAATGTGAACGCAAGCCCAAAACAGATACGTTTTACTCCGTTTTCATGTGAAAACGGAGCAGTGTAAACAGGGCCTAAGTTTCGACTTCATTGCTAACTAATACTTCGATTTCCTTCCAGCCAACATTCTACGAGACTGTAAAAAGAACAGAGGAACCAATGGAAGAATAGCATTTGAATTTGCTGTGGATTATTTTACGTTGAAGGACGTTACTAGCTCATGACAATATTTTTTACAATTCTCTTCCTATTTTACAATTCATTTCCAGAATATTGCCTGGACAAATGCAAGTATTTTTTATCCTGAGCTAGATAATGCTTACAAGTGTTAATAGTCTTCGTTGCAGCAGATGGTTCAGTATACTTATTGCATGGGTCCTTGTTTTCGCCCCATTCCCCAACGATAACCCCACAGCTCAAATTCCGCTCCAACGAATTTTTAGCGCAATGACTATAACAGTAAAAAAACAGTTCAATTTAATGGAGCAAAGCTTGGACTATTGTGATCAAGTACAATAGGTTATATTTAGATTGACGAAGACCCTTCGGTAGACTCAATACAGAGTCCCCGTTACAACAACAACGGTATTTTTATAATTGAATTGAATTGTTGTTGTTGGTATTGATTGAACGAACCGACATTTTTCATGCTCCTGCGCAACAACGTATTTCCGCTGCAATGATCGTAAAAATGGAATGGAGTAAAAACATTGGGACGAGTGGATTGAGTAAAGAACTTTGATGGCTGCCAAAATGATTTTTTATTTTGCATATTAGATACTCTTTTCGTTTGTAAAATCGAGCCCGTAACGAATGATAGTGTCATAGACCTTTTCGCAATTTTGGAAAAAGGGACTGAGGAGAGTGCGGCCCATTCCTGACAGCCTTAGCGACAGTAGGAAATTGCAAGAATCCCCTCCACTTTGGTAATAAGCGTATCTCCCGGAAAACTCAAGTTTGTTTTGATTTATTTGCACCTTTCAAGAATTGCATGATAATTTTTCATTATGGTAAGTGTTCTCTCTGGATTATTTAGGCGTCTTGCTGTATTGCATGAGTTCACTCAAGTCTGAAAATGAGCCGCTTCAAAGCCAAGGACAAATATCTGCCATAAAGTGGTTCAGAATACACTCGTCAGTCGGTGAATGGATGACCAGATGGCTAGGTAATCCAGAGAAAATACTTACCGGTCCAAACAAGTATATTGAGATTCTTGAAAGATCCAAATAAATCGAGAATAACTGAAGCTTGCAGGGAGATGCAACCGAGCCGCAAGGAGCGGATTCCCCTGCTTTCCCACTCTCAGAATAGGCCGCGCTCTCCTCAGTTCCTCTCACAAAATTGCGAAAATGTCAATTATCATGGTAACCATTCTGGTGGATATGCACTTCCTGATGCAGATTGCAGAAGAAAATAACCTTGTCCTCGTTTGTCAGTGATTGGATCAATCGCAAATTAGAATTAAAAGACCCATTGAAAACCGTAATCCTTTGTGGGCCGAATAAAAAGCAACGAGAACCTACGTTGAGCCTGAGTCAAAGTCCTCACAACAACAGCAACGACAACATTTTCATATTGCTTATTGAATTGAATTTTTCGATGAATTGAACTGGGTGTATGCTCCGCCAATGTTGTGAATTTTGAGCTGCCTATTTCGAAATGAAACATTACGATGCGTGGAGTCTGTCAAGAGAGAGCCTAGCCCAAAAACGACTTGCACATGACACGAAAGTCGAATTTGGCACTGCAAAGGATCATGGTTAGTGATGTATCCTTAATATCACATTCATCATTTTGCAACAAGTAAACATATTAGCACGTGTTTATTTTGGATGAGCTGCCTGTTGCACATATTATCGCAATCTAGTTTGTAGCTGTTTGATTTTTAATAAAGCTTTTGACCAACTACTAAGAAGTTGTTGTTCTTGTTCTTCTATCCTAAGTGAAAATGAAATGTTCATTCAAACTTTCCTTGTGTTTTTTACGATTTAATGCAAGAAATTTATTCAGAGATTAATTGGACTTTGCAGAAAGCTTCCAAGATTCTGTGAGAATTCCTCGCGGCCAAAGAAATTGTTTGCAATTTTAGCTGCATTTTAAAAATGAATTTTAAGTACGTAATGAAAAGTTAGAAAATTAAGGCTCAAAAATCAAAACTAACCTCTCTATCCAGTCAGTATTATGACAAGGAGAAGGCACGGATAAGAAACAATAACAGTCTTGGTCAAAATACTTGGGACAAGTCACAAAATTTCACTACTGTGGTCTTTGATTACGTACCACGCTTCCCCCGTTTCAATGCTACTGGAATCAAACGCCACTCAACGTTGAGTTAGCGGAAAGGGGGATCAGAAGGTCCTAAACGAACGTTTTTGCCTCGATATTTTCGGAAACATCATGAAAACACCGTAAAATGCCTGTGTCCTTTTGCCTGTGTCCAGCTTGTTTTGGCCAGGATTGTAACGATGTTCATGACCAACGTGTAGATGAGAAGATGAAAATTCGAGAAAGTTCACAGGGATAAAGTCATCATTATGAGATGTTTAACAAAAATTGAGGAGTACAGTTTTATTTGCTAATCTTATCAGCTAGAATAAATAAAATATAAAAATGATTATAATTGTTCTATAAATATAAGAAGCTAAGCCACTAGAAACACAATACTTTCATATTTTGATTTAAGCAGAAATTAGCTAGACTTAAAACCTAGCGTCTCTTGTTTCCCCCTGCTCTTTGACTTGATGGCGCTTCGGTCACCAGAGATTCATAACATTACTCTGAAAAACGTAACCGTATCTTAGACCCAAACTCTGAGCTTGCTAGAGTGCCAATCAGATTGCGAGATTTCAGAAGTTCTATGGTTACGGCAAATGGGATTGAATTTTCGATTAGATGGATAATTGAAAACATTCCCAAGGGCCCTTTTCTAAGAGAGGCAAGGAGGGCAAGAGTGCCCTTTCAATGGAACAATATATTTCTTTAACAAATTTCAATTCGATGGTATGACACCCATGAATTTACCCCTTAAGTCAAATAATCATCGCAGCTTGCACTGGTCATGCAAAAATATGCGAAAGAGAACATCATTTACATCAGTTAGAATCTTTTTGGTAGTATTTTAAGCCGATCTAAAGGGTGTGGCCGCAAAAATTTTTCCGCGGAAGGAGCCCAGATCCACCAAATTTTCGGTCTGCTTTCCCCGTCATTGGTCTGGAATACCCTTGCGTTGCCCTTCGACCCCCGTGCCCTACCTTCACTCCGGCGTCCCTGTCAGTGGGTATGATTTTTTATGGCTAAATTGTAGCTAAATTGCAAAAATGGCTAAATTGTATTGGGGTTACACGGGGGGTGCCAAAGAGGAAAGAAATGTGAATGGATCTTAAAGATCATTTCGGATAACTAGCTTCTCTTTGAGGGGGAAATACGTTCCCGGAGATTTGCAGGAAAATTCTCTCCTCTACAAGGTGCCAAAATCCTTACTCACCAAGCAACTATCATTTTAAACAGTCTTCCTACGCAACTGTTTCATCTCTATATTTGAACAGACGTGGTCCCAAGAACATGGCGTTCCAAATACTCATTAAGAAAGACTCCCTCTGGATCCAAACTCTTTCTTATATCAAGGAACTTCGTCAGTTCTGGGTACATCTCATTTGATTCTTCTGCGCTCACCCTGTGTGCCTAGAAACAAGAGAATCAAGTTAAATTTGCATTAAAAGTTTTTTTTTAAGCATTAGAAGGCAGTTGACGAGAAAATTTAGAAGTTACACTTATTGAAGCAGTGCTCCTGTCCACCCTCCAGATTTTTTTGTTTTTTAATTTGTTTTGAATGGGCTTGTCAGGATTTCTAGCTACTGAAAGCTAATTTAGGCCCACTGTGCATGCCGCATCCAGGTATGGGACTCTTACTTTAACGTCCCTTCCGAAGGTCGAGAGGCGTTAAAGCTTCTAGCACTATTGTGCAAATTCGAAAATTCTACAAAATGAAGCAAAAATCGTACGATTCTGATTCTTTTCAGAATGCACACAAGGATGCGTTGTCATGAAGGGCATACCTTTTCCAGGTTCTGGGGATCTGGCCTAGGAAATGTATGAATTCACTAAAACCTGTCTAGACACGGGAACCTCCGTTGTGAAATGTTAGTCTGCGCAAGGGAGCAAATCCCTACCCGAAATTTAGCCAATAACCTCCAAAAAGAAGCAGCCATGAAATTGAAGTAGCTTGATACCTTTGCCCAGTGAGGTCTTCCTCCCACTGACTTTGCGATTGCTTCGTATGCAGCCCAGTATTTCTCTTTGCCAGGCACATCTTTGTAATAAGGCCTACAACGAAAAACGTCTCAGTCTGTGATTGACAATCTCTTTGGAAAAGCATGTCAATCAAAGCACCCGACTATTGCTGCAAAATATGCCCTCATTCACGACAGCATCTACGAGTCTACTTCAAAAAAGACGTCGAATGCAATTTTGCAAAAATGCAAAATTACTCATGTGAAACAATTCAAACGTCTTCACTCGTAGAAGATTGCGCGTGAAAGCAATTTGAAACAGACTTTGGTTTACATGTCTGAACATGGGTGAACGGAAACAATAAATGTGTACACATATCATACCAGTGTCTTCATCGCTGTTTCTTTCTGCCTTTCCCTGCTATCCTTTGCAGCCCTACTACCTCAGCTCAACTCGCTGCTTCAAGTTTGCAAACGAGAACAGCCTCGCTTTTACAGGGAAACTGAAATTAGGCCATTGCAAACTTGAATCAATTGAGCTGAGGTAGGGCTGCAAAGGAAAGCAAGCAAAAGCAGAAAGACACAACGATAAAGACAGGCATGATTTGTGTTTACATTTTATCAAAGTATAAACATTTTGTTTCCTGTCAACCATAGTCTGAATTGTTTGCACCTTCGTCTATTATAATGTAAATGTATAAAGAAGAGAACAAAATATATAACCTTGAATATCATGAATAAATAGACGCATGAATAGACTTCAAATTAGTTTGCATACACATATTTTTTATACAATTTGAGCTAGTAGTCAAAGTTTCTTAGAATCATCAGATTCTGAGAGCTCAGACTTTCTTACGAGTTTTTTCAACTCATTTCTGGTCACCACCTCTTTGCTCGTGAACATTTCAAAACAACATTTTTCAAGCCTTACCAGAACATAACTGGAGGGTTCTTGTTGAGTGAAGCTAATATCAGTTCAGGGGAGCAAAACTATGCGAAAAATTTATCTACTACGGTGGTATAAAATACAAAATGATATTAATGTAGAATGAGTTACCTGAACATAAGAATATTCATGAAAGTAGCTTCTCTTTGGTAGCAAGGACTTAGATAAATACCATCAGATTTCGCAAACCGCACTTCCACTAAAGCGAAGAGAATAACACATTTGTTTGGCGATCATTCAACGGTTTCTTTGTCCACAACATATTTCAAGCAAAACTTGATACTAAAAGTGGTTACTAGAATTTTAATACTATGAAGAAGGCGGACGCAAGGAAAAAGACAGATTTTTGGCACACTGAGGCCTTTCGAACATACGTTCTCGTCAGAGTGTGACTTTAAATGAAAAGTCACACTCTGATGAGAACGTACGTTTGAAAGGCCTCGGTGTGCCAAAAATCTGCCTTTTTCTTTGCGTCCGCCTTCTTCATAGTATTGAAATATTTCAAGAATGAATATTCATTTTTTCTGTTATACGAAAATAAGGTCCACGGCTGTTAGGTAGATTCTTAAATTTATAACCCTTTTGCCATCAAAGTTTATTATGAGTTTCTTATATTCTTAATGCCACAGGTGCAGAGTGAATTAAATTTTGTTCGAATGTCTCCCAGAATAGTTAGTAAGATCTCAAAAAAGGAGTAACATATTACTGCACAATGTCAAAATCTCTTTGAATGACTCTGGAAATCCAAGCTGCATGTAGCAAAAGTCTCTTAGCCTTTTCAATCTGGGTAGCATGGATTTCTACCCGTCGAGAGATTAAGCCTGTCGCTTCTAACTACTCTCCTACGCAGAGGTTAGGTTCCCTCCCTATGCGATGATTGAGGAACCTCTGCATTGGAGAGTAGCTTCTAACATAAAACTGCTTCTTATATAATAATGGGTGTATGCTATGTGTTCTTATATTCTGGATTACATTACAGAAAGCAATTCTAATAAAACCTATTTCACTTTTTGTCGCAAAGGCCTAAATCAGACTTGTGATTAAACATTCAGTTAGTATTAAAGTGTGACTAAATCAGTCAGGTGTAAAAGAATTCTTAATAAGAGCTTGTACCTGGAAGGTGTACATGAAGGTTATTCTTCTTGACTTCATCCCTTAAAGTTCGAATAACATGAGCAGTCTTCTCTCTGCAGCGAAAAAAACTTGATATAAAGATAAACCAGCTTAAAGGGGCTGGTTCACGTAATGTAAACAAACTTCTTTCGAAACGACGATTTTGCAGTATTTTTGATACGCCATATCACAGAGACTTTCCGCTGCTTTTCTCATAATGGAGGTGTTTTTTGAAGATGGACTGTTGAACTTCGCAGAGAAGGAAACAAAACATTCATATGCTGTATGATTGCAGTGATATCGGTGGATTTTTAGAAGTAACATTACTGTGGATTCACCCCATTCGCCAAAATCAGTGAAGAACATTGGTTCCTTAAAAAACAGCATTTCTGTTGTTCTCCAGCCATGTCAAAATAAAGTAAGTTTTCAAAGAAAGGACTCTGGCATCGTATCAAAATTTTCACCGCATTTTCTTTTTGATAAAAAGTAGGCTCTTATAAATCAAAAACACCGCCAACCCTTTAAAATAATTAGCAAAAATCTACTACGACGCCAGACGCATTTCTTTCGATACTTACATGAATTTGACATTGCTAGAGAACAATAGGAGTGGTGTTTTGAAGGAAAAACTTACTTTGCCTTTCCTCTATACCATACATCAGCAACAACCATTTGCCAGATTGACTCCAACAAGGTCTCAAACTCTAATTTGAAGCCTGACCTATGCAACTGTGTAAAACCCGAGATAATTGAATCTACAGCTCCTCCACAGCAACACAAACGGGCAAAATTTTTTTGGGACACCCTAAAGATGTAAGATAAGGGATGTCAAAACATGAAAAAGACAGAACTGATCTTTAGAAGTACCTTGGGAAGCACCACTCTGATACATACTGCGGGAATAAGCAATTGAAATGGAGAACCTAAGAGAAGCAAAATAGATGCATTAAAACTTTTGTCATTGCAAATCAATGTCAAGGTATTGAAACAAAAGTCAACAACCATACATCAAACGGGGTGAGTGGCCGAGTGGCTTATACAGTCTTCGTCAGGTAACTGAAGTTAAGCTCGGTCGAGTGAGGTCAAACTCAGGATGGGTGACCTAGGAGGCCTGACCTCACAACTCACTTCGTCATCCTTTGGAAGGGACATTAAACTAGGGGTCCCATGCCTGGATGCGGCATGCACAATGGGGCCTAAATTAGTTTTCAGTAGCTAAAAATCTTGACAAGCCCACTCAAAACAAATTGAAAACAAACAAAAACAATTTAACGGAAGCTAGAATCGGTTCATGCTTCTTTCCAAAGGGAGGGGAGCACATTATATATTTGAGTGCTGGGGCCTGCCATCAGGCGGGTATTGATGTTCACGATTATGGTAAAAATAACAAATAAATGTGCGCTATTTGAACAACTGTCGAAAAATGGTGTAAAGAACGGGTGTTTTTTAAGCTTGGGTATGACGCCCTCAACCAACATCTGGTCAACTACTCTCAAGGTGTTTTCCTTACTAATCCATTCTTAAGAAGATAATTTACTAGCTACATCTAAAAAAATCAATTTCTTACCTTAGAAGGTATATTGCATTTTTCTTGAGGCTTGCTAAAGAACAATGAATGATAAAATCTATTGATGGCGACGATTAGACTTGGAGCAAATGATCTGTAGAAGAAAGATAAGAAGGTCAACAATACACCTTTTCAACTCAGCGGACTCGGTTTGGAATTTGTCGAAATTTCCTCACCTGCCGTCAAATAAAATTTCCGATCCCTGATTCACATTCAGCACCCAAAGTTTAGTCAATCAGCAAACTCTCGTAATCTTAGTGTCAGCGGTTTCAATTTCATGAGCAAAACAATTTTGAAAATTTTTGAGGGAATTGACCGTGAGTAGTGACAAAGAGTGTAAAGTTGCACCCCGAATGATTTGGACAATCAGATCCCTTACAAATTCTCAAATTTATTATCACCATAAAAAGAAATCACAAACTCTAGGAATATAAAAGTTTACCATTATACTGAACTTGGGTGCCGAATCCAAATCCGTGGTCAGAAACTTTGTTTAGAGAAATGTTCAAAAATTTGTATCAACGAGCGTGGCTGACTTTCTTACTTTCTTACTTACTGTCTTATTGGCCTGGGGCCCCCTATCAGATTACAAAGTTGAACTTTGTAATCAAAAAGGAACATGCCACAGTTATTTTGATAAGTTCTTAAACAAAATGTCTGTCTGATGAATCAATGTCTATTTTTATTACAGAAGCTCTGTTTGTATTTCACATTCATACTGATGTTTCATTTGAGAGCAAGCAAGTAAATTATAAGCGTTACTGCAACGTTTTTTTGATCATACTGCATTAATAAATTAACAATACAAATTATTGATACCGCTACCTGCAAACGATCTCGAAAGCTGCAAGGACGATTACAGTGAACTTACGCAATATATAAGAGGAACTGTAAAACATGAAATCCGATGAACATATCCCAGAACCAGCTACCACCACTATCATTAACAGGCTGAAATACAAAATCAAGGCAATTTTTGAACAGGTTAAAAACTAGGAGAACATGGATTCGAGTTCTGGAATGTCATATTTAAGAATGAAATTCGTCGCAAAGAACTTCACTGTGCTGCCAATAGCAAGGAAAACATTTAAAGGGGTGGGTATTCCTCGGAAAAAAATCGGATACCGATGAACTGGGTTGTCTGTGTTTACAACGAACATGTATGTCATTACCAATATTTCCCAATATTTCTCCAACTTAGATATAGCTCAAACCGGCCACAAACGACATACTGAAATCTGAGGCATACCTTCACATTTGAACTCAGGGCAGAAAACGAGAAATATTCGGTAAAGTCGATCAATTATCTTGCCCGTAGTCGACCGTGGACACATGAATGGACGAATGTTACAGGACATTTAAACTAATTCAACCGCGATGCACCACGACCCAATAAGACTCACCAACGACCACCAACGAACAATAACGAAAATATGCAACCTTTGTTCGTCAGCAACGACACGTAAAAATGATAGGGTATCAAAATCAAAGTTTGTCCAAATATTTCCCTCCATATCTCGCGTTTGATAAGTGTGATCGACAAAAGGAAAACGATTTTCGAGGGATGACATAATCTGCTTCAAGATCGAGATAACGATGTGAATCTTTGCAAGCATTTGATTTTCGCAGAATGCCCTTTAAGCTGTTAAAGACCTAATTAAATGTATGAATCTAGACTAGCTTACGGAAAATCCCCGCACATAAGAACCTACAAAAATGAGAACCCAGCGGCTGTTCTTCCTAAATTATGCACCTTGCAATTAAGAACCTGTTTCAGTTTGATGAAACGTAGGTTCTTATTGCAGGGGTTGAAAAGTTGATCTTTGATTACTGTTATTAAAGTCATTGTGGTCCCAGTTGGCTTTGAAAGTTTTATTCTCCTCCCCAATTACTTATTAGATCTATAAGAATGCTTCCAAAACAAATAATAGGGCTGAAAAATCTTTGTGAGATTCTCAAGGGGATTACATGAGGCACCCTTCAAATAAGAGCCTCTGTACCTTGAAATTAGTCTTAGTCCCTTTGAAAAAGGAACCAATTTCAGGCTGGCTCTCGAAAAAGTAGGTTCTTATACGCGGGAATTTATTGTAGTGCTTATTATGTTGTTAAACTGCCACAAAATGATGTCGAAAGTTGTTTGACTTGACTTGCAGACAAACGATAAGCTACTTTCTTTTGGCCATTCGCTTTCGTTGATCTAGATTTGGTTTCCATTTCTTCTGACCATGAAATACTCTCAAAAAACTGTGTTTAATAAATCCCAACGTTGCACATTTTCAGACTCTACAGAAGACGAAATAACTCTCTTCGTTTTTAAAGGCTTCAATATTTCATAGGACCAGCGAATTCTTAAAAATTCAGACAAGGTTACTGTATCTTAATGTTGATTGTATTCAAGAATCATGATAGATACGTTGGAAGCAATGTTCTCAGTTTCCTGCAATTCTGAAATTGACATTGATTGTGAAGAAGAATTTCAAGGAAGAATTTATTCATGTGCCTACTACGAGCCACGGTAGCATAAATATAATTCACCTTCTCGCTTCTCTTGATATGATATTTCACACACCGGTCTGTGTGTGGGTGATACAAGAACTTGAAATGGTCACTTTTCTTTAAGTCCTCTTCAAATGTGGCTAAAGTCTTTGGAGAAAGGGACAGAAAACTATCAATATCTGAGACTGAAAAGAAATTCATCACACAAAAACCAGGCTGGAACTACTATCTTTTGCGTTTAATATAGCTAGCGTTTGTGTGTCTACAAAAAGCAAGATATGCTGCAGTTACAAAATCTGCCCTAGTTAAAAGACAAGTCGAGGGCTAGTACGATTGATAATAAAACACAACATTATAATGTTACGAATGGTGTATCTTTTCTCAACCTTTTCTCGTAATTTCTCTGCGAAATCGCACATGCAAATAAGTGACGGGAGGATAAAGACACCATAAATGCAAGAATCCTTACTTTTCTGACGTCATGCTCAACGAAAACGCGGCTGCCCTATTGTTTCCTTGCCTCTTATTCGATATTAGTCTTTTTATTTTATCGTGTTTTGATTAAAAGAAAGGCGACAATATTTGTCTTTAATTCACAGAAAGTTTAACTAAAGTCCGTCTTAAATTACATGTCACCTAAGATTTGCGATAACGCAAAATTCCTATGGAGAACCTTCTACTGTTATTTTTCACGGGCGTTTGCAGAAGACATTTAATTTGAGACCAACTATAATTAACAGCTGTTACAAACATTAAATGTAGAAAGAAGTTCGAGGGCCATTTCACTCCCAAAAATTTCATACACCTTTGACAAAAAAAATCCTTTTGCTTTCAAGAAAAATCAATCAAAAATCCGTAAAAATGCTTTTGTTCCGAAAAAATATTATACACAGTCTCGAAAGAGTGAAATGCCCCTTGAAGAAGTTAATAATTCACAGTAGCAGTTGGTAAGTTTGTTTCCTAGCATTAATTATACCTACCCTGGACTTTTTTTATCAAGTAAACCCTAAACGAAATATTACTATACATGATTTGTCCCATCCACAGCGGGAAAAGACAAGCGGTCACCTAGTTCCCACTGCAGATAGGACTTACAAGTTAAGGCACACAATTACCAAAAAAGAAAAACTAAAAACAGAAAACCAAAACAACGAAAAACGAAACAAAACTATGAGACCATGAACAACCAAAATCAAACCTAACCAAGGAAAGCAAAGAGAAATAGAGGGAAGTCGACCCCGGACTTGCACTTTAGGAAAACATAAACAACGAACCTCATCTAATGTAGCTGCTTCCACGTATTCGTGTAAATGAAATGCTGGTTCACATTGAATAGTCACATTGATAATGACACCTAATGCACCAAGACTCAAAAGAGCTGCTTTGAAAATTTCTGGATTCGATTGTTCACTACAGTAAACAATTTCACCATCAGCTTTCATCAGCTCAAGATCTAAAACCTAAAAAAAGACAAAAGGATTAGAGAAAAGGTTATTCCGCAAAAGGGTTTGGGACGAATGACGTTGCGCTATCAGGTGCCTTTGATTGATCTGAATTTTACAGAGTGCCTATAAGAAATGCCACTGCTATAGAATTAGATACATCCTCCTTCATTAGATATGTTTTGCTCATAAAAACTATTCCTGGAATCCAAAACGAACCAGTTAGCTACCTGGGTTTCAGATAAACTTTAGCAGCTTGTTTTGTTGCTGTTTCGTTCTATTCAGCTTTCTGTAACTCTGTGTTTAAAGTACATTTTGAGTTTTTGTACATTTCGTGCATTTTAATGTACACTTCTTTTATATGATTGAATATACAACAATGTAACCATAAAGGACCCTAGATGACGTGGGACATTCATATTCATGTTTGACATACCGTAGTGGCTATGATACCATAATTCTCCCCAGATCCATGCGTCCCTGTTGCAATTATTCCTCCAATTGTTATGTCATCAATTGCTGGTAAACTAGAAGTAAAAGATAAACTTTGCACTCTTACAGTTGATAAGTTCAACAAATGGACTCACAGGCCTACCAGATATACGCAATCAGACGCACTACACTGAGTCCTAGTAATCGATAACACCCCCTATTCATGAGAAGAGTGGGCAGGTGGTTGCAATTGTTAGAATTCAATGTAACAAGTCTAGTACAAAAGAGCCTGGATTAACCAAAAGTAACTTTAGAGGCATTGCAAAGGTATTGTGGGAATTTCCGCTTTCTTGGAGAAATCGATTTTCATACACATTCAAAAATTACTTTGGCTGATCATAAATTCAATCTTCATGTCTCATCATAAAAAGTATTCTTTTGCAATCTTTTGTGAATTCTCAACCACTTCAAAGTCAAAATTTAAAAAAAATCGCAACAAGGTAAAAACAATGTTACTGAATGCACTTAAAGAAGTAAAGTCTGTTCTGATTCAAATCAAGAGTATGTTGGTCCAGGGCATTCCAAGAGAGCTTGGAAGAATACCTTGTTTTGTAGGATACCATCAGCCCACAATATATGATTCTTATACTGTAATCTGATGTTGGTACTCAAGAGCAATAGTTGGCCTTTGAAGAGGGTGAAATCATATGAACACCTGGCTAAAATTTTGAGGCTTACCAAACCTACCAAGCTTTTGAATGAGCATTGGTCAATTTTCAAGTGAATGGTTCAAATTTAATGGAGATTCTTTGTTTGGACAAATACATATTGTCTGATTAAATGTTTCAATTGTAATGAATCAAATTCTGCTTTAGAGTTGAGAGATTAAAATACTTTTGTAACTCTTTGTGTTTTTATGACCACTGGAAATACAAGTAGTTTCAAATCTAATAGAATTTAATGGTTGAGAAAATCTGAAAAAGGTCCAACACAATAAAGAAAAAGTACAATTTTCATTGGGTGAGAGGTATCATCCATAGATTTATGGCAATGGGATTGAAAATCTTCAGGATTTGTTTTGAAAATCTACTTCTTACATATTCAGAGACGTGAAGTTCGCGGCACATTAGAGGTCACCGAAAATGAAAAAGAAATGGAGCTAAATGGAAAATAGAAGAAATAACCAAATAACAAAATTAATGAAAAATAATATATAGATTATAAAACAATAAATGCAACAGTTAACAATTAATCTGGCTTCCCTGTGGAAGTTCTCTTGCATATTGTTCTTGTGAAAGGATTCTCTATGATTTGATCAAAAGATTTAGTCCCGTTTCCAGGCATCTCTCAACCAAGAAATTTTTGCTTAAAGTTGAAAAACCCTACTTCTTAGTAGGCAACAAAATCACAAAACATTTTGACCTTTCAGCTTTGAACTAGACTTTGAACCATTCAAATCCAGTCTCATGACTTTTTTAAAAAAGGTTTCTGTTTCACATGGCAGAATAACACAATAGCTCATTGTTTGTGCATGAGATAAACTACAGGTAGTTCTGCTCAACTTGTTTTGGCATTGGTGATAAAAATTCCTAAATAGACAAAATAACCCTGCAGGTAATAAAAGATACAGCAAATTTGTTTGCTGCAATGGTGAAAATGCACGGTGCTGGTACCCTGAGTAGAAGATTTTTTAAGCCTACCAGCAATGGGGAGGATAAACAAAGCTAATTTTAACATTTAGTGTTAACATTGAAATGGAGAATGTCATACGGTCATGTAACAAACCAGGTACACTGAAAATGTATCTAACTTGACAAGCGAGAGTAAATCATACACTAGATCAATTTGACAACTGAATCTCTGGTGTTACATCAGAATCCCAAATGATACTTTTTGATTTTTCATTGATCGTTTGGTTGATTAAATATTCACAAATTCAAATTTTATTGCTTAAACATTAATAAATATTAGAGATCCTTTAATTTCCTGCATTTCTATTTTCTTTTCATTTCATTTCATTTCTATTTGGGAAAACATACAGTCCTTCACTATGTTGCTCCAGAACTCTTATAATACAAGCCTGTATACACTGCATAATGACATAATACAAGACATGTCTTACTGTATTTGTACAGTACCGTATTATTTTCATGGCAAAAACTAAATCTTAATGCTTCCAACTTACTTTTGCATTGCCATGTCATTTTTTTCAAGAACATCATTCAAATGTCTCAACATTAAACCAGCTTCTACTTTGATTGTATAGTTTTTTGGATCAATCTATGGAAAGAAATAGGAATAGACATGGGAAAAAGCTCAACTAATGTAGTAAGATGTTGCTTGAAAATGCACAAAAAAATTAAAGGCATTGTTGCCGGTAAGGGTTTTGTTACATTGCAAAAATTTAGGGCTCCTTCCTATGAGGAATGAACTACAGTAAACATGCAGCCTACATTTTCAAAAAGAATCCTCATCTAAGATTCATCTCTGAACCCACATCCATATTGATTTGCTGGAAAACACAAAAGTTTGGACTTTTTAGCTCTTAACAGATTAACAGCTTTCTGAGGAAAATGCAACACACATAAAGGCATTGCAAAAAACACCCAAAAATGTATGTAAATGGATTTCAACTTGAAAATAAAAGCTATTTATGTCACATATTTCTTGCATTTTTAACAATCTATCTAGTACTCTCTAATCCTCCTACCTCTGTATTCTTACATGTTACAGAAAGGAATGTTAGACATAAAGGCAGCAAAAATTGTGAGATAACAATGTAGGTGAAGTTATGGTTTTAAATGCTGAGTTCTCAAGAAATGCCTTAGCAGAAGTCATGAAGTAAGTACTAATTGAGTCTGTGACCCCTTGTCATGACCCTCAAGTGTTGGGGCCCTTCTGGGTATCTGGGTATCAAACCCACTTTGGCTGACTGTTTTGACAACAAAGTTGGATGATTACACCACTGCGCCACAACACCTTCAATATCTGATTGAAAACAAGGCAATTAAGACAGAGCAGAAACTGCGTAAAATGACATCATCAAGCAATTTGAGATAAGGAAGTGTTTGGAGAGATAAGTTTTTTGAAAAGATAAATTTAAGACACAAGTTTAAGACACAAGGAACAAAATATCAAGTGTTGCCAAATTTTGGGATCTGTTGCAGGGAGCTACAGTAGGGGCACTCAAAGTTACAATTTTTCACGCATGCGTGCACAGTTTCTGCTCTGTCGGCAATGAATGGTTACAGAGAGTAAAAAACAACTGATACTTACACTAAGCACTTTATTAAGTTTAAAAAGCCTGATCATGAAATCATTTGTGCATGAAATGTCAGATGGAGAATGACCAAATCCAATAACTTTGACTCTTTTCTTCAATGATGAAGCTTGCTTTAGAATCTGAAAAGTAAAAAATTAGACAAAATCTCAAATCAAATCTCAGAATGTTCTTGTTCTGCAAGCTCTGTCAGACTTTACGGCAGAACTCGATTATTCATAGAACTGTAGAACTTGATGCCAGAACTATAAATCTCTTTAGGTTGCTACAGGACAGGCCTTGTGCAAATTAACATGACAAAAATAATCTATAGATAAGAACAATTTAACAGGATAACAATTTTCATATACTCTAATGTAACAGGGTCCTGTATGCCATCACTGTAGGTTAGCGTTTGAAAACATAGTGAAATGTACGGCCTGAGACACATTAACAGCTCAAAGCCATTGCCTTATGCCTGAATTGTTCAAATTCCCTCCATTCTTATGTGCTGTTCTGCAAAAAGGATTCCAACAAGCAAACCAAGTTTGTGGAAAAGTTGCACTGAAAAGAAGAATAAGTGTACAAACAAAAATTTCACTTGGTTAGAATTGAAGACCTACTGTTATTGGTTTACATCACAATTTTAAAAATTTACAGAAGAATACCTCTCTAAGTTCATCTACAGAGTCAGGTTCAAAAAATAGTTCTGGCTGACATGAAAATGTCTTTGCCCAGTTGGTAAACAGATATCCAGTTTCGCCTTGCAAGGTCATCTTCTTTCATGAGTGAGGCTGATCTGAGGAAGGATGAAATAATGCCAAGAACTAAACTTATGCAACTGGTAAGAAAAGCTAGTGTCACAAGACCTGGTTCTTATGCAACTGAAATCAATCAACAACCAGTACCTGCTGGTAGTATTGTCTTAGATGTTTCACTTTAGTCCAAATCCAGACTATTCATTAAGGCAATTGATATGAGATCCACATTGGAGTCAACTAGTGCATTGCATTTCAAAACAGCTGGCATTTTGCAACACTTGGAAAAGTTTGAAGACTTTTGCATACTGAAGTGTTTCTTTCAAAAAGCCCAGAGGTACCTCTGTTTGCCTAAACATTGTAAAAACCTAGGTTTTGCAATGCCAAATAGCCCAAAATGATCTTGCCAATGATTTTGAGACAAATAAACTCGTTTTTATAAGAATCTGTGCTCTAACCTTTCATGTGCTTGTTAGAAAAATATTCTTTTGATCTCTGTGCCAAAGAACGAAGATCTTCTGAAAACATGAGGCATCATAAAACTCGTGAACTGAAGAGTGTAGAAAATAACATGACAATTCTTTCTACTCTTAGAATGGTGCCCAAAAACTAAGAAACCCTGCTAAAAACATGACTAAAAATATGCTGCTCACACAATATTGCCAATAATGTTATTTTTAGCAGTGAGCAGTTATAAAAAGAGAGCGGGCATTTATTTTAGGCCTGCGCCCGACGTCATCATAAAATTTGGAATTTGTGCAGAAACTGCAACAATTTCAAAGCTAAAGTTTGGAAGAGAAATAAGTCTTCGTAGCTGAAAATACATATTTACCAATATCTCTTGAATATTAATACCTTCCTTGCTTGTCTTTCAGTTGCATAACCGACCGGCTGTCTTTCGTTGTCTTGTGGTTGTGTGCTAATTTCCACATGGCTTGTCAAAATTTTATGCTCGTTACATCCTGTCTAACCTCGTATTGAATGGGAGGTAGCTTTACTCCACTTATCCTGCGTTCCTTTGGCAATCAAAACAATCATGATTGCATTGTTTAAGATTTTAACACTGTTTCGTTTCAAAGCAATTAGATCCAGATCGCTGACTTTGAATGAAATCATGATTGCTTTGATTGCCAAAGGAACGCAAAGTTCGTTCAATGACTCCACTGAACTGAGTGGCCTGGAGACTACCACTGACACTGGCCACCAATGACAATTCATTTGTCATCGACAGAGAAGGGTCTAGTGCACAAGCCTTAATTAAAGTCACAATTGTGGCAATAAGTGCCATCTTTGTATCTATGTATTCATTGTACAGATCCTAAAAATAATATAGGTTTTTCAATGGTTTCACTGGCAGTTTTGGTGCTGTTTCCTTGTATTCCGTCTGCAAAGGGTATCTTTTTAGGCTATTACGCTAAAGACCCTTTACCAAGATGCATTTCGTTTCTTGGCTGAATCCTAAAAGAAGCATTTAAGATTCCTTATTGGCTTATTGAATAGCAATGCTTATTGGTAAGAGTTTTTTGATCACCATCTTTAGCGTATTTGTTCATTGTGACTTATAAAAGTCTCAGTGCTTTTGTTCTTTAAATGCCTCTTTACCTGAAAATTTTGTCTCAAGCTTGACACTTTTCAACTTTCAATGGCTTTTCATTGAAAAATTATACAGTGCTTGCTTTGTGTTTCAAAGCTACAGTGCACATTTTTCCATTCATGAAATTTGTAAAGAAACTAGCATCAAGATGGTCAAAATTTTAGAAGCGCTACTATCCATCCATCATTTGAGGATCGATGAAAATGATTGTAAAATTGTCTTTATGGCCTTTATTCTTGAAATGAAGTCATGATAATTCTATGTTCCTTGCTCAATAAAATTATATTAATTCTTGCTAAATTTTCTGCTGTTTTTCGAGAAAGAAATACGTGACTGTTCGTCCCCAGGGCCTTTTGTCATATTTGGACTTTTTGTCTCAGTCCCAGAGTGACAAAAAGTCCTGAGGACGAGGTTGATGGCCGCGGCCATACATCTTCAGTGAACTCATGTATCTAATCTAGAAAATAAGAAACCCTTTGCTCTGAAAAGTTGTTTTCAACTTTCTAGAATAGAAGAGCATCCGCAGGGATCACCGCTTTAGGACTTTAGGATACAGATAATTAATATAATAATGAATCAAACTTCTCTTGTGAGCAAAATCAAGTGAAAATGTCAATTTGATTCACAACTTGCAATTTTTCATATATTGCTGTCTTTCCTGTGGCTAGAAATAGTGATTTTTGATCATTTTATGCATGACACATCCTCAAAAAAGTCCTCATGTTTTTCTATAGCTGAAACACATTATGCGTTTCCGGTGGTCAGCGGTTTCCGTCTAAAGCCATGAGTGCGCATCAGGCTTGGAAGAATGACGAAAGTTGTCAGATGTCATGGTTCACCTTTTCCAGACCACTTCAAAACAAGGGTGACAGGGTTTGGTACTTTGGTACCAGGCTCTGTACATCTCGTACCAACATTCGGAGCATTGGACATTTGATTAACGATCTCATTTCAAATTGATGAAAATCGTATTTAGACGGTGTTTGTTTGTTTTTGTTTTTTGCTTGCTTTTGTTTTCATATTGTCAGATAACAAGGCTGGGCCATTTGGTGATACCAGTACCAAAGGAGCGAACAGTTAACCACTGCTTGTAAGGCAAGAACATCTTGGTACTACGTTGGAACCTACCTCTGGAAACCGCGTTCCTTCTTGATCTCAAAATAACAATGTCCTACTTCCACTTCCGTTCCCTGTTCCCCCATCTTTTCCGACTGCTGCTACTTTTGAAAGATGACACGGAAAGATTCTCAGACAAGGCCTCACTTTCAATGCCTGCCAGTATTCTCTGTTGTTGTTCGTCAAGGCTGCTCTGCGAAAGAAATGGGTGTACTTCATCGGAACTTTACATCAATTCTGATGCGCAATAGACATTCAAAATGCTGCAGTCCAAAAGGTAAAAGCTCATTTATGGTCGTGGTAACGTGAAAATATCCTTTCACTGCATCGAAGATTAGAAAAATTGGTTTAGAAGACTGCAAATATGAGCCGTCCACCGTCGGTCATCATCAACTCTTCTCAGAAGAGTGGCAACGCCACTATCATGCAAGCCCGGAGCCTCTCTTCGCCCACAGCTAGCGCAAGCCTGTCTCCATCTTCATCCAGCAATAACGATTTAGCAAGTCTTTTTGAATGTCCTGTTTGTTTTGACTATGTCCTTCCGCCAATTTTTCAGTGCAGTAGCGGACATTTAGTTTGCTCAAATTGTAGGCCTAAATTAACGATTTGCCCAACATGTCGCGGGCCGCTGGGCAGCATACGAAACTTAGCGATGGAAAAGGTTGCGAACTCAGTCCTTTTTCCATGTAAATACAACTCATCTGGATGTTCAGTTACACTACAGCACACTCAAAAGACAGATCACGAAGAATCATGCGAATTTAGGCCGTACACTTGCCCTTGCCCTGGGGCGTCTTGTAAATGGCAGGGATCTTTGGACGCTGTGATGCCCCACCTCATGCATGCACACAAATCAATAACAACATTACAAGGGGAAGATATTGTTTTTCTCGCCACTGATATTAATCTGCCTGGAGCAGTTGATTGGGTCATGATGCAGTCTTGTTTTGGTCATAATTTCATGTTGGTTTTGGAGAAACAGGAAAAGTATGAGGGACACCAACAATTCTTTGCTGTTGTTCAACTAATTGGATCAAGAAAACAAGCTGAGAACTTTGCATACAGACTTGAACTCAATGGACATCGGCGACGACTAGCATGGGAAGCAACTCCAAGATCTATTCATGATGGAATTCAATCTGCAATCCTGAACAGTGACTGTCTTGTTTTTGATACAAGTATAGCACAGTTGTTTGCAGATAATGGTAACCTAGGTATCAATGTTACCATATCCATGTGTTAGTGCTCAGGTATTTAGGCTGTTTCTTACAGCTAGTAGTGAGGGATGCAAGGTGGCTTCTATGCCATAGTTCAGAGGAATAGCCATAGAACTGATTTTCTCTCACGGAATAACGTGTTTTCATTGTAGTGGTACAAGCGTAGACCTCATTTACACTGTCAAAACACTGTAAAAAGGTACAACT